>CM028131.1:1538415000-1539615000 GCA_016271365.2 Neoceratodus forsteri | reverse complement strand
GGCTGACAATCGTGGAGTCACCAGTGAGACTTGACACATTGTTCAGGACTTTAGTTTACACTCAGAAGTAGTGTGTTTCAAATGCTGAATGTGAAAGTCATTCCAATAAGCATTGTTCTACTGTTTTACTAAAAGTTTGAGGTGTAACTCTAAAGCAATAGTTCTTAGACTTTGTCACAGTGAGCCTCCCCAAATCTATGGAAAAGATTTTGAGCCTCCCCCAAAAACTGAAATAATCTTGGGCCTCCCCAAAGAAAAATAACATACTGTACTTTGCGCAGTACACCATGAATAAATTGAAACCCCTTTGAGTACTTGGCTCACATTCAGTTCTTTGTCTTATATTGATGTGGAACCTTTGAAAAAGAGCTCCTGTGCTCAAAGGTGTTATCTGAATAATAAAATAAACAAATATTATTCAGCTTATTGTACACCACACACACACACACACGCCAGCCTACTTGCTCTGCTATTTTCATTCTTGAACCATTGTTACCCCTTGTTGCAGTACCTTTATGGGTCAGACTACCTTCTCTGTTTCCTCTCTATAAGGAATTACCTTCCTACATACTTTGCCTCTCCCCCTCCTTCCCTGCTCCTAAGCAACTTCTCTGGGATTACTTTGCTCCTTCCTGCTGTTGCTCTGAGCACTTCTATTTGGGATGTTCTGCCATCAGTCTACAAATTGATCAGTTACCACCACTAATTATTAGTTTATTGTTTGCATTTGTTTGCACTATTGTTCACTGTGTATTTCTTGATTGTTTTGCAGTTCCCTTTTGAAATGTATTCACTACCTATCCTTCCCCGGGTACACCTGAAATGAGCCTTGGCTCTTTCACTTTCCCTTGTCACCTATTAGTAAATAAATACATAAAATTCACCTAGTATTATCCTCTTTCAGTTTGCTTCATCTCTTCACACAAAATACATAAAACTCAAAATTTAAATACAGTACTTTTTCAGACTTGCTTGAGCCTCCCCTGGAACAGGTTGGGGCCTCCCCGTGGAGGCTGGCCTCACCATTTGAGAACCCCTGCTCTAAAGGAATGGCTGGGTATGGATGTGGAAACAAAAGGTGGGCAACCCCCATCTGGTGTGACCAGTTCAGCACTAAAGGTTCTGTAAGGGTGCCTGCTTATTCAGGACATGGTGGCCAATGCCTGAAGAGCATGTTTACCCCCTGGTATGGGTTTGTGCTAATTTGAGCACCAGTGTGCTCTGTCATGGCCAGTTGCCACATCGCCAAATGTTTAAATCCTATGCCATATGGGAAATGTTCTAAGTTGTGGCCAGTGCCACTAAAATAAATTGTGTGCTGTGTTGTGGCCAGTGCCACTAGAAGAAAATGTATGTTTCAGCTGAGGCTTTGCCACTGAAGAGAGTCAAAGGTCCTGTGCAGTATATGGAATGATTAGAGTTTCTGTCCACTACAGATTTTGTTGTTCTGCCTTGCCTTGTGCCATGAACTGTAAACCCTTGGGGGTCCACCTTTACTTTAGTGTTCCAACTTTGGAATAAAGCTGCACTCTATAACCCCAACCTGGTTTGGACATTCTTGTTACTGCTTCCTGTGTGGAATTACTGAGTACACCTCTAGAAGTACAGACCTAGCATAGCCCTAGGCAAAAGTTCTCTCCTCAGGACCTGGGTATAATGGTCATTTGTGTGTAATATGCTTTTGTACACCCCTACCCCTTTCTTACCTCTAGAAGTAATGAGCCTTGTATACATTCCCAAAGCTAGGCATGGTACCAGAAAGTGTCTAAAGTAGTTTGGGTGCCCAGTCGAGGGTACCAAGGGGTAGCTTACTGTGCAAAGTAGCAGGGGTGGTGGTTACATATAGTAGTGTTGTACAAAGCAGTGTTATATACAGTAGTGCTACAGTAGTGTTATATATAGGCAGTGTCTGTGACTTCTGTTTGCACCCTTTGCAGACTTTGTGAGAGGTGCTTTGGCACCATGCATTCCTGCTTAAAGCTGAACCAGCCTAAAATTGTGTGGTGAGTTGCATATACATCCAATGATGCTTTGCATTATGAGGGTATGTGTGATTTTGTATTTCTTTGAAACTTGGCTTTATGGCTAATGCCCTTTAATGTAACCCAAAAGCACTGAGGTTCTTTGTCTTTATGTATAGTATTGCTGTATAAAGCAGTGTTTATATACAGTAGTGTGACAGTAGTGCTATATGCAATAGTGTCATATATATACAGTAGTAGTGTTATATAAAGTACTGTTACAGTAGTTTTATACATAGCAGTGCTGTATAAAGCAGTGTTGTCCACGGTAGTATTACAGTAGTGTTATATACAGTAGTGTTGTATAAAGCAGTGTTATATATGGTATTATACACTGGACAGGAAAGATCATGAAAGCTGATTGGTTAGCTGCACTCCAGACCTGTACTTATATTTCCTTATAACAGAACGGCTAAAAACAAGACCCCTGACCAGACGCTGTTCGCTTAAAGCAATATCCCTGATCCCTCTCAGAACCCTTCTTTGCAGAAACTCCTCACCTTATTTCTCATTTTCTGTGACCAATTTGCTTGGCAACAGAATAAAAAAAACTGCTATATTGCTCCCATAAGTATAATAATACCGTTTAAGCCACTTTAATAAATTAGTCCTGGATGATTTCTATCGGAGAAACATCAGACACGGAAAGCATCTCTACCTCACAAAGGTGTTTTTGTAATGCCGGCAGTCCAAATCTTACACTTGAGCATGATCATTTTCTTTGCGAGATGCTGATAAAAATTAAGACTGTATTCCCAAACTTTGTTTTATACTAAACTCGGTTTCTGGCTTAAGTCAAAATGTGTAGCCGAAAGTCATTAAAACCATGTCTGAAAAACTCAAGCCAGATCCTGAGCATACATATTAGCACTCACACTACGCACATGCTCAGGATCTGGCTTGAGTTTTACAGACATGGTTTTCATCACTTTCAGGTCCACATTTTGACTTGAGCCAGACATCTCTGAGTTTAGTATAAAACAGACTTTTGGAATACTATCTTAATTGTTTTATCAGTTTCACGCAAAGAAAAATGGGCATGCTCAAGTTTAAGATTTGAGTCGCCAGCATCACAGAGACACTTTCACGAGGTAGAGATGCCTCAGACAGCTGAAGTTTCAGGCACAGAACTCCTACCAAAGTAATTAAAATGCCTTAAAAGGTATTCTGATGTACTATTACTCCTACTGGGGCATTTACAGCACTTAGGGTTTTTGTTGTTTTTTATTTTCATGTTAAAAGGAAACTAGCATTGATGTAGCAGTAAACTGACTGCTTCTAATGTGGCAGTTATTACCAAAGTCACTACACTTACCTGATTAACCACTCCAGCATGGGACTATTTTATACACTAATGTACTTCCACAGTTAAACATAAACAGTAAAAAAAAAAATGGTACACCATTGTTTGTGTCTTTTTGTTTTTACTTTACTGTGGGGGTCCAGTGCATAATCGCAATAACACACTCCTAGGTGTATGTTATCATAGGATATTGGCACGTCTCGGGTGCATAAGGCACTCGGCTTCACCTCGTGCTTCACAATGCACCTGAGGTGTTCCGATATCCTAGGATAAAGCATGCCCTGTTTTGTGTTATTGCTTAATTATGCACTAGACAGGAACGATTGTAAAAGCTGATTGGTCAGCAGCATTCTATGCCCATACTTACATTCCTTCATAAAGGAATTGATAAAAACATGAGCCCTGAGCAGAGACTGTTTACATACAGCAATATCCCTACACCCTGTCAAACCCCTTCATCACAGAAACCACTCACCTTTGATGGATCAGCTTCCTGAGGTAACTTTTAACTTTCTTGAGGAAAAACCTTTTGAAGTCTATTCAATTCAACATTTACAAAGCATAACTTACCATTATTGCCTTGCTGTACTACACAATGCTCACTTAAAATAAAAAAAATATAGTTTCTAATATTTATTCATGTTACACTAACTTACTTCTTGTACTGTGTTATTTTTGAAATACTTATTGTAACCAGTTAAAAGTTACTATAGTTACCCTGATTAATTATTCCAGTATTGGACTATTTTATGTACTAATATACTGTACTTCCACAGTTTAAAAACAGTACAAAAATTAATTGTTTGACTTGTGTTTGTGTTGTTTTTTCACTTTACTGTGGTGGTCCAGTGCATAATTGCAATGATGCACAACAGGGCGTGCTTTATCAGCACTTCTTGGGTGGTTAAGGCAAAGCATTTGGCTTCACCCCGCATTTCACAAAGCACCTGAGGTGTGCTGATATCCTGTGATAAAGCACGCCATCATGCATTATTGCATAAGTGTTTTATACAGTAGTGTTATATACAGCAGTGTTATATACAGTTCTGTCATGTCACTTTAAAAGTAGAGGGAGAAGTACAAGGAGTGGTATAGACAGAGTGTGCCACTGGTTCATTGCCTCAGGATCAGTTTATTACCAGCACTCATCTGAGAATAGTGTATTGTGAGCACTGATTCAGTATCAAAGCTTGTGTTCAAATCCAAAAGAACTGCAAGATTTACAGTAGCGCTGTCTACTACTGTTTCAGAAATTGTTTTTTTTTGTTTCTTATGTTAAGTTAGAAATTTGACATTAAAAAGCAAAAGGAATTGAAGTTTAAAAAATATAAAAAGAAGACTGGGCCTGCAGAGCTGATGTCCAGCTTTGTACGCCAAGAAAAAGGACACAAATCTTACTGGAAAGAATCTAGAATTCAAGAAAAGGGGGAGGAGGTTAATTCACAAATTCAGCAACCTTTGTATTACAAGATTAACGAATCTTGATAAAAAAAAGAATAAGAATTAAATAAGTTAAATCCTCTGTTCCTCATCTGCTTTTTCATTTAAAAAAACTATGCTCTTCTCTGTTCTATATACAGTACTGTATACAGTACAGAGAGACACATTTGATCAGACTGCTAGAATTCTGTCTGGCCCATTTTCTTTTTAATTGCTTTTTATCGCACTGTGTTGGCTTCTCTGGTAACTGGCATGCATTCAGCCCAGACACACTGGGAAGCCTTGTGCATATATGGTGATCTCTGCAAAGATCAATGCTAAATCATGTCTCCTGAAAACTGGCAGCCAGAGCATTTTAGCACCTCTGGTATTTCCTTGAAGGCCATTAGTTTCAAATGTTAAAAGAGATGAATTCCGATGTCTGGAGCACCTTGATAAATGTGTATCAGATCTATGCTTGTTCCTCAGACAAAATGAGTAATAAAAACTGCAACAGCTGTTTAATGTTCCTAGAATCAATGCTTTAAGCATTTCTGATTTAAAGGAGAAGACTCCTGTCTATTTATGAATTGGGCATTTCTGGCATATTTGCATACATTGCATCAATTACTGCAAGTATGTCAATAAAAGATCAGTCATTTTTTGTTGTCATAACACATATATAGATTCTGAGGCTCTGACACAAGCCTATGAAGTTTCAAGCAAGTCTCCATGTATATGCAAATGAGGCACTTGTAATACAACCCTTCCCATTCATTGGTGTCACAGGAGCAGCAGCTCAGAAGAAGGCATACAGTTTTCAATGCTTCCTATCCGTATTTTAGTTCACATTTGCAATGGCTTAAGAAAGTCCTGTCATGCAACTCCTGCATAGAGATGCAGTAAATTTAAAATCCACCGACGAAGGGCTCAAAGTGGCCACTCCGCGTTGGCGGAACGCTATGCAAAGTGGCCATAGTAAAGTGCTCACTTCGTCTTCTCATTATGACTTTGCATTGTCATTCCACCTTAACACAAAGTAAGGCAAAGTGACAACAATATAGGCAGCCCCCCACACATCACATGGCTTACAGCACTGTAAGTCACATGCTTTAGCCAGGCAGGAAGGAAGTGATTCAGAAAAGCAGTTACTTTCACTTCCTGCTTTGCAGTTGTAGAAGGAGGAAGCCTTTTTGGTGTAGAGAGAGAGAGAGAGAGAGAGAGAGACAGAGTACAGTTTGTTTTCTAGTTGCATCTTATGATTTCGAGCACAAAAAACAGCTTTTTTAAAAGCTACATCTCAATTTATTTTTTTTTACTGTGTTTTTCATTTTTTTGCTACTGAATTTTTTTTATGTTTTGTTTTGTGTGTGTGTGTGTGTGTGTGTGACGTGTGTGTGTGTGTGTGTGTGTGTGTGAGTGTAAGACTGTGAGTGTGGGTGAAGGTCTGAGTATTGAGGCATTGGTCAGAGTCGGGACTTGTGCGTGATGGACCCGGGATGAGGAGAGTCTGTGGCCTGTGGGCGTGGGCAGAGGAGAGGAGTGCGCACATGTGAGGGTGGTCGGGTGTTATTGGACCACTCCCAACTCTTGGGTGTTGCGTCTCCCCCTGTGGAAGCAGCAGCAGCACCAATGCCACCAGTAGAGGTGCATCCACCTAATCTGCCACTACCACCACCACCAGTAGCAGCTGCAGGGGCTCCAGCAACACCCCGTCCACCACCTCCACAGCCACAGGTGGAGCTCCAGGTAAGTGAAGGTGCTTCCTGCAGTATATCTGGTCCTCCACACTGCTCCCCAGTGTGGCAGTTTTTTAACTGTGTGGGGGGAGACAGCACCATTGTGGTTTGCTATCTGTGTGGTGTGCGGGTGCACCATGGCCCCCAGGGGACACATTTGGGGACCAGTGGCCAGTGCATGCACATGGCAAACCACAAGGTGGAGTGGCAGACTGCCACTGAAGGGGCCAGGTGTCCACCTGCTGACCCTTCTGTGGCAGTGGCAGAGGGTGCTGGGGTTTTGTGCCTCACTGCAGCAGCAGGAGGAGGGCAACTGCAGCAGCT
This sequence comes from Neoceratodus forsteri, assembly GCA_016271365.2. Classification (NCBI taxonomy): domain Eukaryota; kingdom Metazoa; phylum Chordata; order Ceratodontiformes; family Ceratodontidae; genus Neoceratodus; species Neoceratodus forsteri. The sequence continues at coordinate 1,539,608,194 of CM028131.1, read as the reverse complement.
GCTCCACCACCACCACCACCGCCACCACAGACACCAGCACCACCCTTACCACCATCATCACCACCACCACCAACACTACTACCTAGCTTTTCTGCTGCAGTGGACCCCGCCACAGTGCCTGCAATGCAAGCAGATATTGCACTGGTGTGGGCGGCCCTCGAGGAAAGCAATGAGAGGGTGGGTGTTGTGCAGCTGCTCCACCTGCTGCTGGAACACCATGGAATCCCCATTAAGGGATTTTTTTCTGGACCCCCCTCCCACTGCGCTGTACTGTTTTTGTGTGTTTTTTTAGTTGTTTAATAATAGACATTTGCCCTTCTGTTGTTGCAGTGCCTCAGTAATGTTGACTTTCTGTTGTGGAGTGCTTGTGGACAAGCTGGTGTGAGCAGTGCAAGTATGATGTGTTAAATTGCATGTGTGCAGTCAGTGTTGTTTCCTGTGTGTGTGTGTGTGTGTGTGTGTGTGTGTGACATCAGACATTGTGCAGCGTGTTGCAAACATACATTGCTGTTGCTGACTTGTTGCAGTGTTTATGGTAAAAAGAATAGCGAGCAGAATACGGTATATTTTATTGGCACCATCATCATTAGTGGACTAAGTGATGCGATACTTTTTCAGAGGTGTCTGGCCAGGGTTCACCTTAGTCACATACTGCACACATAACTTTTAGAAGAGCATGTGTTTTTTGTGCTATGATCTCCGCAAAGCCATGTGTGCACTGTGAGTGACTTGAAGTGCACAGTGACCCGATACCTCTGAAAAAATATCATATCACTTACTCTTCTGGTGCTGATGGTACCAATAAAATATACATCAGGTATTCTTTGTTATCTTTATTCTTGATGCTGCAACAAGTCTTACCATATGTATGTTTGCATGAAACTGGACAATGTATGCACATACAGGAAAGAACACTGACGGCACACATGCAGTTTAGCAAAACATACTTGCATTGCTCAGTCTTCATGCTGTTTGCAAAAACACTTCAAATCCAATTCATTAGTCCTGACACAAAGTAAACATTACTGAGGCTCTATAACTATTTTGTCTGTGAAATAGACAGCATTGCACCTGATATATGGGCGCCTTACTTCCAGGGGAATCTTTCTTGCTCCACATGCCCTTACATAGTGCAATACATTTCTGTCAAAATCATCCATAATTTCTTTAAAGTGTGTCACATCACGGAGGAATTCCCATTCTGAATGGTGGCCAAATTCTGCCCCCCTTTCTCAGCAACATTAGGACGTGATGTCATGGCGAGCACAGGTGCATGCTCTATTATAGTGAATGTCCGGCAGCTTTCAGAATGTTTCTTTATGTTATAATGGTCAGTTTGTGGTGAAACGTGTGGGCACGTTTCGACTAAGAAGGCTCTTGTTACTCGAAACATGCCCACACATTTCATCAGAAACTGACCATTATAACATAAAGAAACATTTGGAAAGCTGCCGGACATTCACTATAATGGAGCACGCACCCACGCTCTCCCTGGCATCACGTCCTAACATTACTGAGAAAGGGGGGCAGAATGTGGGCAGCTTTTCAGAATGGGAATTCCTCTGTGACATGGCACACTTTATTGAAATTACGGGCGGTTTTGACAGAAATGTATTGTACTATGTAAGGACATGTGGAGCAAGAAAGAGTCCCCTGGAAGTAAGGCGCCCATATATTAGGTGCAATACCATAATAACTATGTAACGTGGTGAATCTCTGTAAAGCAGCAGTGCAACAATCTGTTGAGAACTCTGACCTATATTTTTTCATGCTATGTTACATGACCACTTATTTTACTTACATCCTGACTTGTATGATATTATAATTTCCAGTATTTCAGTCTGCTGTACAACTTTTTTTCATGTCTGAAATAATAAAAGGAGCACTCCTTTTAATATGGCGCTGACCAGGTCTGTGTCAGTATTTTCCGTTACTTTTCTCCATCCCATCAGTTGTTATATATCACTTCAGTTGTAAATTAACAGTTATGCAGCAGGCAGTGGTTAATGACCCCACAGAACAATATTTGTTGAAAAGCAGTTGCAAATAGTGCTACAAACCTGGTCAGAACAATATTGAAAGGCGTGCTCCTTTTTTTCATACATGACAAAAAGTAGTAAAGCAGACAGAAATTGTGAAAAGAAGTGTATCATTCAAGTCATGACTTGAAGGCAACTAGTGGCTGGCAATGTAAAATAGCATAAAAAAGTACAGTTCAAAATTGTCACCACATTTTGCAATGCTGCTTTAATTGATACTTTCAGTATGACATCATGAGCTCACAATCACAACACACAAAATGCATCTGTCTTGTGAGCATAAAATTGACAAGTAGTGACAAAGTCAAATGTGAGCATTACACCACATGCAAAGTCCCCCAGAATTAATGGCGCACTCAGTCATGCACGCAGTACTCACACAGAGTCCCCAGATTTTTTCTACACGCCCAAAATGCAACTGTCTTGTGTCCAGAAAATTGACAAGTGGTGATGAAGTCAAATGTGAGTGTTACACCACATGCAAAGTCCCAAAGAATTAATGGCGCACTCAGTCATGTGCGCAGTACTCACACAGAGTCCCCAGATTTTTTCTACATGCCCAAAATGCAACTGTCTTGTGTCCAGAAAATTGACAAGTGGTGATAAAGTCAAATGTGAGTGTTACACCACATGCAAAGTCCCCCAGAATAAAATGATGTCCATGAGCGAACTGTTGCTGGTCTAATGTGTGCTGCCTTTCAAGCAAATGCAATGTGATCATCTCAACCGGATGGAAGGGTGCCCTTTGTCTGTACACTAATAGTAGCCTTGGCGAGTTGATATATATAGATATATATTTGTGTATTTTGTAGGTGGGGGGTTGACACAGACATGTACTCATTGTATTGTTTTGTATCACAGGTCACAGATACTGTTGGTGTGCACATTCCAGTGCTTGATGAGAACTTTTTGCATAGAAATTTGAAATGGATAACTCTCAAGCAAATGAAGGTAAGTATTTTTTTTTGGGGGGGGTGGGGGAAACATATTTGCAGGTCTGTCTCTAATGGTTTCAATTTGGTTACTTCTTCACAAATTTCATTTGCATCCTTCTTGAGTCTGTTTGTTAATGATGGTCATGGTCATCGAATGAAATGACTTCTGCATGTTGCATGTCTGCCCCAGCCCAGGAGGGGCCTGATGTTGAAGAACTTCTTTGGATAAGGCCATTTTGACACAACAACAAAGCATCTGGAAGTTTCCTAAAAAAGAAATGAATGACTTCTTACAACTTGATTATCCCTGGTTCTCAATCTCCAGTCAAGTTACATTTCAAAACCACATCTTGTCAAGTAACTCAACCTGTGTGTAACTTTTTCAACACTATCATGGTCATGGCTGCACAGCTGCAAGTTCAGAATACAGTGCATGATATCTTACACAAATAGTTTTGGTGATGTACACATGTCACCTAGTTTATGAATCGTACTCAGTGGCATTTGCTGCAGTCTTTTAAATAAAATTGAACGGATGAAATAAAATCTTGATACTTACCAGTATGGATTTGAAATGTATATTCCATAGGCTCCTGTGTATGGTACAGCTGCAGTAACATTCATACCGACTTTCAGCGAAGGAGAGTTTTTGTTAACCTGTAAAAAAACAAAATAAGTTTGCCGTATGCAATTGACCATTGCGGCTCAGAAAAGCTAAAACAAAACATACAGCTAAAGAAAGTTAAATAGCATAAAAAACATTGGTACACATACTCACTTCATAGTTTAAATATTAAGAAGCTTTGTGCCTGTGGTTGATGGATGTGGTCTCCTGTTCGACTCTCTCTGCTTTGGCATGGTAAATGTAAATGTAATGGGGAAATACTGTCTGAATGACACTGGTGGCGGGTGCTGGTGGTGATAGCTGCAGCACGTGACGACATTCCCTGTTGTATCTTCCTGCATCTGGTGGTGGTGGTAGTGGCTAACATCGGTTCCGGTGGTGGTGGTCCAGGGGTGGAAAAACTCATGCTCAGTGGTGGCACTGGCTAACATCAGTCCCGGTGGTGGTGGTCAGAATCCAAGGGGGCACACCACCTTTTAACAACTTCAGTTAAAATCTGTCAACATTAATCACATCATCATCCTCATAAAGAAAGCTGCCCTCACAGTCATCTGTGTCTGAAGTCTGACCACTGGGAAATTCTTTCTCCATTGTGTCATTATCTACATCAGTGGTGGGCTGTTTCATGCTGCCACTGCCAGTGCCACCAGGATGGTCCATTTCCACATCACCAAAACCACCATGACTAGACCTGGGTATGAATACCGAGGTTGCAGTCTGTGCTGATATGTGCCTCTCATTCATTTTTATGAATGTTAGCAAACTAACATTTGCAGGAGTGAAGTTTGTCTGACGATCCCAGACTATTACACCTGCTAAGCTGAATACCCTCTCGTCACTTACACTGGAGGGTGGGCATGTGAGGTACTTCAGTGCCACTGCAGTCAGTTCTGGTCATTCACTGACCTTTCCACTCCAGCACACAAGAGGATCATTTATTGTCAGATGCCTGTTTTCAGACAAATATGACTCAACCATTCTCTGTGCCACACTATGTCCAGTGGTTGATGCATCATCCTGTTCTCTGGAATCATTTATTTCACAAATCCCCACTTGGGACAAAGCCTCCAAAAGCGGGTTGACACCAGCCACTTTAGATGACAGACCACCTGGAACTGCAGTCCCCTTCCCCTTGCAGGATATGCTTGATGGTCCTCCCAGTACACCTTCGGCTGGATTATGCTGCTGAGGTTTGCTGACCTTGGCATGTGACTTCTGTGCCCCATGAACCAAGCACACCAGTTTCTTACTGATATTTTTTTACCTGTTCAGGCCCTCCCTCCAGTACTGATGCAATTCCAGTTTGTATTGTGGGTTCAGCATTGTTGCTATGGAAAAGTTGTCACTACGCAGTATGCTCAAAATGTGACGATTCTGGTTGAATACTGTCAGCATGTGTTTCAGCAACATACTGCTAGCACTGTCTCCGGCAACATCAAGGCCATGCTGTACATTCACCAAAGTCTGACTCAGCACCTGCAGCAGTGGAATTGATTGACTAATGGAGGCCAATTTGCCACTCACTGCCTGTGTGGCATGTTCAAAATGCCACAAAATTGTTATTACAGAGTCCATGAGGTGCCACTGTTCAGTCATCATAGACGTGGAGGCCCCGGAACTGTCATGGCTAGTGTATATCACAAGATATTCTGAGATGGCTTTGTATTGTTCATACAACCTCTCTGCCATGTCTAAAGTAGAGTTCCATCAGGTGACAACTTCCAGCTTCAAGCAGTGCTGAGGGAGGCTGTGCTGCATCTGCAACTACCGCTGTTGGTCACGGGCCTTTGCAGATCGTGAAAAGTGAGAGCAGATATGGCGTGCAATGGTCAGCATTTCCTTTACATCAGGGTGCTGCAGAAACTGATGCACCACCAGATTTAAACAATGGGCGATGCATGGAACATGAAAAAAACCACCATTCGTGATGCATTTCACCACATTTGACCCATTGTCACTTGCTATGAACCCCGCTCTCAGGGACAGGGGGTTCAACCACTTATCAATTTCAGTCAGTAATATGTCCAACATGTTTTCACCAGTGTGTGAACAGGTCACATTGCGTATAGCAATCGTTGCATGCTGTCGAATTCCTGGAAGATTGCTACCATGACAATCCACCTTACTGCACTGATTATTCACATTACCAACATCACAAACAACCCCCGGCACCTGCACCCAGTGTGCAGTTATACACAAATATGAACTCCACGCTGTTTTGCCACTTGTCCACATATCCATACTTAAATGGATGAATGGAGAGGAGGAATGTTGAAGGGCATGTCTTACTGAGTCGGACACAGTACGGAACAACTCAGGGACAGCACAGGTTGAAAAGTATGTCCTGGATGGGACTTTCCATTTTGGACAGGCACATGCAGCAAACCACCAGAACCCAGAATTCTCCACAAAGGAGAAGGGCAAAAGATCAGTTGCCAACATTTCAGCTACAGCAGCATTAAGTTCCTGTGATACTGTATGATTGGGGGTGCACTTCAGCTTATGTGCAAAAACACTCTGTAACATGGGCTGACTTAAGCATTTTACATGGGGTGTGATGACAAATGGTTCTGCTCTGTGATGAATGGCAGGGGGTGGAGTGTGGACGTTTGATGAAGACGGTTGCACAGGTGATGATGACAAACCCAGAAATGCAGTTATTCTGCCAGATTTGCCAACTGGGGATGATGTACCACTTGCACTAGACATACTGCGTTCACCACCACAACCACCAAAACTGCATCTCTCACCAGCACTGGACAACATTTCAATATCATTATGCTCCTCCACCTCATCATGCCTGCAGTAATCCCCTGCCCTTATTTCCTCACTACTGCACATGTTTCATTTCCCACTGGACTTAACACTCATGGAAGGGGATAACATGCTCGTTATGGTTGCTGATGAGGGTGAACACCCCACTCTGGTATTAGCTGCCATCTTGTGCTGGGTCCACAGTGCCATGTGCCTATTCTTAAGATGCATATGCTGTCCTCCTGTGCCCAGATGGCTCCCCTTTTTACCTCGACTCACATGCACATGGCAAACCCGGCAGATTGCAACTGACTCGTCATTTGCATCTTGAACAAAAAAATCCCAAACAAGGGATTGTGATGCTCTACTTTTAACATGTCCATGATGCTGCTTATTGACCTCTATTCTTTTAAGCACGGAAGTGGAGGGGTGCTACATGATGTTTCGGGCACTGCACATCTGGACTGCAACTGACCACCACGACTACTTATCATTATTACTGGGTCATCATCATCATCATCATCATCATCATCATCTACTGAAACTGGTAAATCTCAAGTTTTTACGGGGTGGGGGGGATAATGCAAACAGACTCAGACACAGCCACCTTGAATTTCTTTTTCTCCAGTTCCCAACTGGGGTCAATTACATCATCATCATATTAATCAACATCACACACATATCCACATCTTCTGTTTGGATGCTGGCATGTGAACTGCATGTTGCAACCACGGCAACATCATCATCATCATCACATTCATCATCATCATCAACATCACCATCACCTGATATTTTTTCACCACACTGTGCGTGCCATGAACCGCGATGGACAAAATATCACATCGTCTGCTATCATTGACATGATTATCAGAATCCTCAGGTTCAATTACTGGGATGTTACTGGGAAGTATGACATCATCTACACTGCCACTCACTTGCACTGCTTCACATTGCACTATATTTTTGGATACAGTACACTGGTCAGAAGTTGAACTTGAGGCAGCAATGCTCATACTACCACCACCAGCAACTGCACTAACACCACAAGCAACTGCACTAACACCACCAGCTGGGGAAACATCATCTCCTCCAACTATGAGTGAAGCTACTGATTGGGCTTTAAAAAACATTGCAGGAGAAATTCCTTTCCTCACATCAGCAATGCACTTTTGCGTCTGCGTACTACCATGCCCACAGAGTATCTTACTGGCAGTAGTGCCATGGCGAGAACCATCTTTGCTTGCATGTCTGTTTGCGCGCATTTTGGGGGGATCAACAACAATATTATAAACAAATTTAGATTTTAGTACATTCACTCTCTGATTGGGGAGACACTGGATGTGAAGCCAAAAAAACAACTGTGGCTTCAGCAACAGATAGAGATGGTCACGCAAATTCACAAGTGAAGACACTTTCAGTAACCAGTGGTGCTGAGGTCTCAAACAATCCAATCTGAGAAAAAAAATCCTTTTGCTGGTGGGGGGGGGCACTGACTGCAGATTTTTACAGCAGTACAAGGAGCAAAACAAAGAACAGATACCACGATGGCAGTACAAAATCAGGCAGCTGCAGTGGATAGCAGGTTCACACTGCTGTGCCTGCAATTACACTGTGGCACAATAAAAGGTGTATTATTTGATGTCACGCAACATCGCACATACACACTCTCTCTCACACACACACACACACACACACACATACACACACACACGCAGAACAGTTTGTCTGCAATGGTCAACGAGTAATGCGTAGCAAATTGAAAAGTTCAGTAATATGCCATGTATTGTAAACAACCTGAAATTATGAACTGCTGCACCAGATCCACACAACACACAATCAGCAACAAAATGTAAATAATTACTGACAATATTACTGTGTGTACATTAACACATTCAGTTATATAACAAAAATATAACCAAAAAACAAAGAAATCCCTATTTCTCCAACTTAAATCTACCTGCACCACAGATACAACCCTCCCCCAAAGCACACTTTCACTGTCTTTTACTACACACACTCAATGTTGTACATTAACATTCAAAATCCACACACAAACACAAACTCTCGATGATATGAGCACAGGAGGGTTTCCTGAAATAGATGAACTAAAGTTTGAGCCCAAAAAAAACCCTCAAAAACATTTTTTTAACAGCTTTTAGAAGGTTTGAATCACAGACAGCTCTCAGAGCACACTGTCTCCTACAGCTCCTACGCACACTACCTCGAACTGAGGCTGTGCAGCTCAATATAGAGCCCATGTGACCTGAAATCCCATGAATCACTGCAAAATTTGCCTTCGGACCTTAAAAACAAGGCGAAGTGAGGTGAAGTACATTGTTTCCAATGCACTTCACTCCTAGGATTGGTAGAGTAGTGGTCTGGGAAGGTGGAGTAATGCGAAGTCATCACTTTCAGTGCACTTCATGTTACCCATTATAATTCGAAGTACTCTGCTTTGCATTGCGAAATACTCTGCGAATCCGCCTTTACTCCATGAATCACTTCACAGAGCTGATTGAGCTCACTTCACCCACCACTACTTCTGCAGTGCGTAGCACTAGTAGGCTTATTTGTGCATAACAAATAATACATCTGAAATTATTTCATTCACAAGGAAAAAATCTATTTCTTTGTCTTACAGCGAGAGATGAGCAGCACAGTTGTAACACTTTCTGAGAGAGGAGTAGACTGAATGCTTCCTTTACACAGATGACACACATCCTCCTTTTTCAGCAGCTGGAAGAATGGAGAGCTAGATCACTTAGTTTAAAAAGTGTATTTTTTACATTTCAAGTACTCCCTAAGCCACAATTGTGGACTGGATATACCAAGAGAGGGATTGAATATGGCATGGGAGGAGTTAGGTAAGTAAATACACAGCACTGTAAAGGTGAGACTTCTCCTTTCAGTCTGTAACATATAAAAGAGTAATTACTTTCCTTTCAGCAATAAATAAAATTATCATATATGAATGTAAATATTTGATATAAGTGGACAAAATGAATAAAATAAAAATGAAGAAGGTGTTAAATTCAGGACAACATTTGGAGGTACTGTTTCTTGCAGAGGGTAGTGAATCTGTGGAACAGCCTACCAGTGGAGTTAGGGGGCATGAATACAGTATTAGCATTCAAGGTAAGCCTAGACTTATTTCTGCTAAACAAAGGAATCACAGGGCAGCCTGGATAGTAGGGTGGGTGGGGAATCACAGGGTACCCTAAGTAATAGGGTGGGTGAGGAATCACCAGTTACCTTGGGTGGTAGGGTGGGTGGGGAATCACAGGGTAACCTGGGTAGTGGGGTCGGTGGGGAATCACAGGGTACCCTGGGTAGTAGGATGGGTAGGGAATCACAGGATACCCTGGGTAGTAGAAGGGTGGAGAATCAAAGGTTACCCTGGGTAGTGGGGTGGGTGGGGAATTAGAGGGTACCTTGGGTAGTGTGGTGTGTGTGTGGAATCACAAGGTACCCTGGGTAGTGGAATGGCTGAGGAATCATAGGGTACTCTGGGTTGTGGGGTGAGTGGGGAATCTTAGTGTACCCTGGGTTGTAGGGTGGGTAGGGAATCCCAGGGTACCAAGGGTAGTGGAGTGGGTGGGAAATCACAGGGTACTCTGGGTAATGGAGTAGATGGGGAATCACAGGGTACCCTGGGTAGTGGGGTGGGTAGAAAATCACAGGGTACCCTGGGTGGTAGGATGGGTGGGGAATCACAGGACACCCTGGGTAGTAGGAGGGTGGGAAATCAAGAGTGCACCCTTGGGTAGTGGGGTAGGGAATCACAGGGTACCATGGGTAGTGGGTTGGCTGGGGAATCGCAAGGTACCCTGTGTAGTAGGATGGGTGGAGAATCACAGGCTACCCGGGGTAGTAGGAAGGTGGAGACTCAGATGGTACCCTGGGTAGTGGAGTGGGTGTGGAATCACAAAGTACCCTGGGTAGTGGAGTAGTTGAGGAAGCACAGGGTACTCTGGGTTGTGGGGTGGATAGGGAATCACAGGGTATCCTAAGTTGCAGGGTGGGTAGTGAATCCCAAGGTACCCTAGGTAGTGAAGCGGGTGGGGAATCATAGGGTACCCTGGGTAATGGAGTGGATAAGAAATCACAGGATACCCTGGGTTGTGGGGTGGGTGGGGAATCCTAGAGTACCCTGGGTTGTAGGGTGGGTACAGAATTCCAGGGTACCCTTAGTAGTGGAGTGGGTGGGAAGTCAAAGGGTATCCTGGGTAATGGAGTGGATGGGAAATCACAGGGTATCCTGGATAGTGGTGTGGATGGAGAATCACACGGTACCGTGGGTAGTAGGATGGGTGGGGAATCATAGGATACCCTGGGTAGTAGAAGGGTGGGAATCAGGAGGTACCCTGGGTAGTGGGGTGGGTGGGGTGGGTGGGATGCAGGGTACCATGGGAAGTGAGATGGGTGAGGAATCACAAGGTACCCTGGGTAGTGGAGTGTGTGAAAAATCACAGGGTACCCTGGGTTGTGGGATGGGTGGGGAATCTGGGTTGCCCTGGGTTGTAGGGTGGGTAGGAATCCCAGGGTACCTGGGCAGTGAAGTGATGGTGGGAATCCAAGGTACCCTGAGTAATGGGTGAATGGGAAATCACAGGGTACCCTGGATAGTGGGGTGGGTGGAGAATCACAGGATATCCTGGGTAGTAGAAGGGTGGGGAATCAGAGGCACCCTGGGTGGTGGGAGCAGGTGGGGAATCACAGAATACCCTGGGTTGTGGAAGTGGGTAGGGAATCCCCGGGTCCCCTGGGTAGTGAAGTGGGTGGGGAATCACAGGGTACCCTGGGTAGTGGAGTGGGTGGGAAATCACAGGGTACCCTGGTTAATGGAGTTGATGGGGAATCATAGGGTACCTTGAGTAGTGGGATGGGTAGAAAATCACAGGGTACCCTGGGTAGTAGGATGGGTAAGGAATCACAAGATACTCTGGGTAATAGGAGGGTGGGGAATCAAAGGGCACCTTGGGTAGTGGGGTGGGGAACCACAGATACCCTGGATAGTGGGATGGGTGAATCACAAGGTATCCTGGGTAGTAGCATGTGTGGGGAATCATAGGATACCCTGGGTAGTAGGACAGTGGAGAATCAGAGGGTACCCTGGGTAGTGGTGTGGGTGGAGAATCAGAGGGTACCCTGGGTAGTGGGGTGGGTGTGCAATCACAAGGTACCCTGGGTAGTGGAGTGGTTGAGGAATCAGAGTAATCTGGGTTGTGGGGTGGGTGAGGAATCACAGGATAGCCTGGGTTATAGGGTGGGTAGGAAATCCCAAGGTGCCCTAGGTAGTGAAGTGGGTGGGGAATCACAGGGTACCCTGGATTGTAGGGTGGGAAGAGAATTCCAAGGTACCCTTGTTAGTGGAGTGGGTGGGAAATCAAAGGGTACCCTGGATAATGGAGTTGATGGGGAATCACAGGATACTCTGGATGTGGGGTAGGTGGAGAATCACAGGGTACCCTGGGTAGTAGGATGGGTGGGGAATCATAGGATACCCTGGGTAGTAGAAGGGTGGGGAATCAGAGGGCACCCTGGGTAGTGGAGTGGGTGGGGAATCACAGGGTACCCTTGGAAGTGAGATGGGTGGGGAATCACAATGTACCCTGGGTAGTGGAGTGGGTGAGAAACCACAGGGTGCTCTGGCTTGTAGGGTGGGTAGAGAATACCAGGGTACCCTGGGTAGTGAAGTGGGTTGGGAAATACATGGTACCCTGGGTAGAGGAGTGGGTGAGGAATCACAGGGTACCCTGTGTTGTAGTGTGGGTAGGGAATCAGTCACTGCTTGTGAAGTCCTGGAGGGCAGACTTGATGAACCTTGAATTACGGGTGTGTGAATACCTTAATTTGAATATTCGGATGAATATTTGTATTTGGACCACCAAATTTCTGGTATTCATTATTCGTCCCCAAATAAGCGTTTTTTTAAATAAGACATTCTAACACGGTTAAAGTCCACCACTTCCTTCCCTTTCGAAGTACAACAGTTAATTCTGCCATGACCACCCCCTAACAGCCTTTCAGCAGCCCAAAAAGGCAGCAAACTACTGCACTGTTAAGTGGTCAGGTGACAGATGGTCATCCCAGATTGACCAAAGGCTGTAGCTGAAGTGGCGTCTTGTATCTTGTCTAAGACAACTAAAATGGCACTGGCATTAAATGCATTGTATGTATGCACTGTAAGAGAGGAAAGGGAGATGTGCCATCATAGAGCCCTATACAAATACCTCACGGGGTGAAGAGGGCACATAAGGGGAGTCTCTTTTAAATGAGAAAGAGTACAAGTGCCTGGGGCAATGGGTGCATGTGATGAAGCTGAAGGGGGAGTTCAAGACAGATGTGAAGAAATATTTATTCACCGAAGGCATGGTAGATGACTGACACAGACTGTCAGAATAAGTGATAGCAGAGAAAACAATGTGGGTCTTCAAGCATGCATTGGATAAGCATAGGGGTGTATTTCCAAACAGGCAGGGAGGTGGCAGGGTTGCTTTCGGGTCTGCAGAAGAGACTGATAAGGCAGGGATGGGCTATCTGGGCAGACTGTGTGGGTCAAGCAGTCCTTTTCTGCCAACAGATAATTAGTAACCTAAAGTACACAAGAGTGAGTGCACTAAAACATTATACAGTATTTAATTGTTTCTAGTTTAAGAGGAGCCTCATGGTGGTCCTGCAGCATATATGCCAGGGAGTGGAGCATTACCCTTTAAATTAAATATGTAATGTGATAGAAAAAAGAACGGGTGAGCCAAAAAAAGTGACATTACACTGTCATAACATTAGGGAGATCAACAGTCATACTGTATCACCAGTTTTATATGGGCAGATCATATTTGTAGCCAACTATTGGTAAATTTAGCTTAATGAACACTAGCTGTTCAATGTGTTGAGGGTCCAGCTTGGAACAGTGTGGCTCAGCAATGTCACCAGCAATGCTAAACATCCTCTTGGATGGCACACTTGTAGGAGGGCAGCTTAGGTATTTATTTATTTTTTATCGTAACTTTCTTTTTTGCGCCTGCTGTGGAGCCTACCGGTGTAGGCATCCAGCTGCTGGCCCTGCCCATGGGGAGAGCAGCAGGCTCACTCACATGAAGGGGGGGGTCTGGCATGGCCGTGGCCGATCCACTGGAGGCCTCACCCATCCCTGCCAGCCGGACCGGCACTGAACCCCCCCCAGCATGATGCCACAACAGTCCTCCCCGCATGGCAGGGCGCAGCCATCAAGCTGCTTGGTCGCACCCAGCCTTTTTCCATTTTCTCCCCAATGGGAGCATGGACATGCAATGATGTCCAAGCACCAACATGCAGTCCGCTGTGCTCCCCCCTCCAGATACTGCTGGCGTCCATGATGCCATGAGCATCCCAGGGACCACCAGAGTGCGGTGTGGATCACCACATTCCCCAGGACTGGAAGAGCGTCATCAGGCGCTCAATCCCAGTCCTCCCCTGCCGACCCCCTACGATCCAGGCTTGTTCCCAAACCCAGGTCACCGGCATGGAGCGAGGTGTGGTGTCCAATGCCTCAACCCTCAGTGCCACCGGGCCAGCCGCAGTTTAGGTATTTTAAAGCAAGTTGTGCCGGGTGAGGAGAGGAATTAATTTTCTGAATCCAGTAGCCAGTGGCTCAACTTCAAATGGCTCAATTGATTCTGCAAAGCAGCCATTAAGTAAATTTTCTGCAGAGAGAGGCTGAGACTGTGAGCGTTTGTGTTGCTGTTGATGCAGTGTTGTGCTGAGTAATGCCCAGTCACTCTCCTCTGTACTGCCACTGTGCCGTCTTTCTCCATCTCCACCAGTACTAGCCAATTCTAAACCACCACATGGCTGTTTCTCTCCCTCAGGAACCTGAACTGGAGCATGTTCCTCCCCTTCCAAGTGTCTCACTGCCTGCATGGCACTATTTAACTCTTCTCTCAATTGTTGCATAAAATGAGTCACCCTGTGGCTGCCCATGGCTATATGAAAGAGCTCGCATTTAAACCTAGGGTCCAGCATGGTAGCAAATATATGGTGGCAGTTATCCATGACTGTGGCGAACCTTGCATCAAGTTCTGCATCAAGAATGATTAACAAGCTCAGCGACCTCTTGCATACTCATTGTATTATCAGCCAAAAACCATTGTAACGATCTTTTGAGAATATGTACAGCTGGGATAACCTGACTAAGGCTGTGGTAGCACTTAGGTCAGGTGTACTCCTCTCAAATGGCACAAGAACCTTCACCATGCCCTCAAGAACTAACCAATCATGATGTCCTAGGATCCCTCCAATGTCTGCCTCCATAGATATTTTGTGTAGTGCCCACTTTTGCCCCAGCAGTTTTGAAAGCATGAGATATATAGCATTCCACTGAGTGCTAACATCTTATATTACATAGTGTTGGGGCAGACCAAGACATTCCTGAATTTCTCATAATTTGTTTGCAGCTTTTACAGAGTGATGGAAATGGCAGCAGATGGAACGGGCTGCGGATAATACGTTGTTGGTCCCAGTACTGTTACGCAGTGTATGAGTCTCCACTAAATTCAGTGTGTATGCAAACCAACCAATATTCACAAAATTTCCATCAGTGATGGCTTTCACCATGTTTGTGCCATTGTCGGTAACAAAAAAAACAAGGTTCAAATTGGTGTTAACACCAGTCCAGGACACCACAACATGTCTTGCAGGAACGTGAGAATATTATGTGCTCTGTGGTCTTCCTCCATCAGTCCAACATTCAGCAAAGCTGACCTAATGAGCCTACCAGATTGTTGGGGGGTGAACCACAAGGTGATGCATTGGAAACAGCAGCAGCATGCTGTTGCACACAACTGTGTGCAGTTAAGGACAGATTGGCATGCAGAGAGTTATTGCTAGTCCAGATATCTGATGTGCAGTGAAAAAACACCACCAACAGCCTTTGCAAGCAGAGCAGCAACAGCAGATCACATGCCATCATACAGTCGTGGCAATACACTCTGTGAAAATGTAGTACGAGATGGTATCTGATAACGTGGGTGTAAATAGTGGCGAAGCTGTTGGAAGCCAGTATCTTCCACAACTGAGATAGGCTGGAGATCCAACACCATCATCTCGGTAATCAACTGTGTGATTTGCTGCGCTGCTGGATGTGAGGCATGATACTTTGTTCGTGCATGCAGAGCATCCATTATGGGAACTGCTATGGGAGACATCGACGTTGCCCACTTCACAGTGGTGTGCGGAGTGCTGATGACTGTCTCTGCCTTGTAGTATCACTGGAGTCAAAAGTGACCAGGGTAGAGGGACCCTGTGTTGGTGAGGAGGAAGGAGTGCTGTGATCACTAGGTTGCTCGAAATCAGATCTGTTGGTACCACCACCACTGCCAAGAGTACCTGCCTGTCCACCAGAGGGGTTTGGTCTTGCTGAAACCAAGGGTCCAGATCCAGACCCAGATGAGCTTCGATACAGTTAAGGGTGCTTAATCTTCAACTGGTTCTGTAATGATGCTGTGGTTAAGTTAGAGAATAATTTCCTTCAGCTTATAGTGCTGTTGCAAAAAGAACAGACTGCCTTTCTTGTGTCCTCTTTTAACACAGTGAAATGTAGCCACACCAAACTCTTAACACTGTGGTTACCAATGTTTCTGGCAGCACCACATCCCCCAGTTCTTTTTTTCAACAGATGTACCTGTCTTGTCCTGATGTTCTTGCCCTGTGACCACTGGCCCTGATGGTGCCTTGCCAGTGCTGCCATCAGTCGGCTGTCCTTCAGGCTGTGACAGAGCCTGCTGAAGAAACATCAGTGTTGCTTGTTTGGTTTTCTTAGGAGGAAGGGGGCCCTTATGCTTACTGCCACTTCTACTACCCTGGGTACTAGTGCTACTCCTAGAAGCTCTTTTGCCAGCCACCTTTTTTTATGTCCTCAAGGTACATAGCATACTCTGCCTCATCCTCAAAGTCACTCGCATGATGAAGAAGATGACGTGCCACTGGACAATTCATGTGTATGGAAACACTCAGAGCCAGATGATTGCACCTCCTCTACAACTTTCTCAGGATTACTGAGAAGCTGAGAAGCAGGAAGCATAGCTGAATCATCTGTAATGGTTATACTGGTAATACACACCGTGGCAGGGATAACAGACTGTGGTGGTAGTGTTACAGTAGTGGCAGGGTTCATAGTTTCAGTAGTGACTGGAGTGACAGTCACAGTTGCAGGACTGGCTGCAGTAGTCATGCTGCCAGCTGTTGTGGAATATAGGGTCTCTTTGGTAGTGGTGGTGGGGATGACAGATGTGATGGTACTGGTGAGAGATGGGGACACATTGGTGATTGTGGTGGGAGTCAAGAACAGTGCCCTTCTGCTTGTGCTTCTTGTATCACTTACTCTTGTGCCAGTCACAGTACCACTATTGCTGGAAGAAACAGGCTTGGATGGGGTAAACAATAATTGTGGGCATCAAATACGGCCTAACCTCTGCTCACATTCAGGCTCACCATCACCAACCTGTTACTCCATTGTAGATTTGCATGGGCTGGACCAAGTACATTTTTACCACCTCTAGCTGCCATTGTCAATATGCCAACAACTTCTAAACACTCTCAACTACTGTAATACTTTTAAATGAACAGACATACTGATTTATTTTTGCATAAAAAAATTCTTGCAAGTGGCATGCAGGCAAGGGTGCGCGTGTGACTGCGGGGCATCACTACTTGGCCCTAAACTGTGGGCAGTGGGAGTGCAGTCATCCAATTTCCCTCTGAGACTGCTGGCTGCTACTGACTTTCATGAAACTTTAGCCCAAACCCAAATTACACCACCAATATTTTTATTTTAAAGACAGATTTCTACAGAACTACTGTAATACTTTTTAAATGTACAAAAGTACTGATTTATTTTTGCACAAAAAAAGTCTTGCAAGTGGCTCGCATGGCAGGCAAGGGTGTGTGTGCAGTGCAACTGTGCAGCGTCACTAGCTGGCCCTAAACTGTGAGTGGTGGGAGTGTAGTCAGCTGATTGCCCTCCGAAGTTACTGGCTGCTACTGGCTTTCATGAAACCTGAGCCCAGATTACACCCAGAATTAGAATACTTTTAAATGTACAGAAGTACTGATTTATTTTAGCACAAAAAACAAATTCTTGCAAGCAGCACGCAAGTAAGGGTGTGTGTGAGACTGCGCAGCATCACTACCTGGCTTTAAGCTGTGGGCGGTAACCTGGGAGTGCAGTCAGCTGACTGCCCTTAGAGATTTCTGGCTGCTACTGGCTTTCATGAAACCTGAGCCCCCAAGAATACTTATTACTTACACCACCAAATGAAAGAGAGACTTTTTTAAATAACAGCAGTCAAGCTAGAAGTCAGAACTACTGTAATATATATATATATATATATATATATATATATATATATATATCATAAGCTTCAGTAACACTGTCTTCTTCTCCTTCACCTCCATAGAGCACAGAGGCCTGTGAAATCAAGGTACTGAAACTGCAAGTCTCTCTCTATACAGCTCCTGCTAAATAAATCACTAGATCAGATGATTTCTCTTGGGAAAAAACTCCTACTAGTACCAGGCACTAAAAGAAACCTAGTAGACTAACAAAGAAGCAAAGGATTTGTGATGTAATATAATTTATTTGTGCTTAATCTCTCTCACTTTCAGAGCTCCCTCTCTCTCCACCAAGCCTTTCTCTGCTGGAATGTGGCAGTCACATGATCTGGCTTTGGCAAACGCACAGCGATTGGCCAACAAGTCCCAGGAGATCTTAAAATCCCAACAAAAAGCCGACCTGAATACCGGCCGAATCGTGCTGCTATTGGGTATTTGGTTTTCAAATACCAACTAGCTCATTATTTGTGGTATTCGGAATTTGATATTTGTTACTCACATACCCCTACCTAGAATCTGTTCCAACCTTAAATTACTATGTTATTGTGTAATAATTGTTCTTGTGACTGGACGAACTAGCATGCAACAGACACTGCTCCCTAACCTTATGGAAATACGAATGCTCAAAAACAGCTGAGAAGGACAGAAATCTAGGGATGGCCAGATTACAAGAAACACCTTTGTTTAATTAGTTCAAAAGTAAAAAGAAAAAGTGCAAAAGTAGACTCAGACTGGGGGGAAAGGGCATCTGAAGGGCTTCAACAGGGTCAGACAGACAGATGAACATTTTTTATCTGGTGTGCTCCATTGGGACATGGGGACACACCCTGAAGCTTAAAAGTGGGAAATTCCAGGGTGATATCAGGAGACATTCCTTCTCCAAGGGGTGGGGGTTAACATATGACAGAGCCTATCAGCAGAAACAGTGGACATGAGGACAGTACAGGCCTGCATGGTAAGCCTGGACTCTTTTTCTGCTTACCAAAGAATCATTGGGTACTCCGAACAGTAACATAAAACAGGGAAATCCCTATAAATTAGTACCTGCCTGCAGGGCATAGTTATTTATTTGGAACCAGAGTTCTTTTGGACCTTAAATTACTATGTTACTAAGAAATCTACAGCAGAAGAAGATCACACAAGTTCTGGAGAGTAGTGATCAGAAAATCAGCTTTGTTTCATCCTCCAGGTATGTCCAATGAAAAAAGTTGTGAAAGGTTAATAAATTTATTTTCTCAAATGTCTTGTTATAGATTGGCACTTGATTTTTTGTGCTATATGATGACCTTTCTAGTCTTGGAAATTCAATCCATTTCTAAATCTCATTCTTTTAGTATTGGTTTGGCATCGAGTCACTGACTGAGAAAATTGTTTTGTTTTTTAGCAATAATTGAAAAAAATATAGGGAAAGAGATTTCCATTTCCCAAACCGTAAACAGGTATGCTTATCTTTTACTGAGTACATGGCTTTCTTCAGACCGCTCAGCATTTCTGCATCCTAGTACCATCTACTTTACGTCACCTGTCAGCTGAAAGAACTTTTTAGACAACCAGACCCATTAAATGCTGTAAGACAGACCTAGTAGCACAGCCATAGCACTTCCGTTCACTAATCTAGTGACCCGGGTTCAGGAATGGACTCTAGTTATTTGGGTATTGACTGGGCAGGGGAGGATTGTGCATCCCAGGGACAGCGCATTTCTATCAGGGCCATTGGACGCTGCATCCCACTGCTTGACTGCCACCTGGTGGAAGACATGTGGTAGCGCAGGAAGAGGAAATTGTGGAAACTGCTGCCAGACACCTTTATTTATTTATTTAGTTTTTGTTGACCGGGTAAGTGCACTAGACAAATCCTGCCTATTTTCAGGCACAACCCGGGGGGGGAAGGGGATACAGATGAATGCCAACTGACCTTGAACCAGATTAAGCTGTTGGTGGTATTTTTAGTGAATGAGGGAAATTTGGCCAGGACACTGGGGAAATTCCCCTACACTTTTCGATAAGTGCCATGGGATCTTTAACATCCACCTGAACTACCACCAATCCAGGCAGATGGGACCTCAGTTTAACGTTTCATCCGAAAGATGGCACCCTAGAAGTGCAGCACCCCTCTCATGCTGCACTACAGTGTCAGTACTGGGATATTAACCCAAATGCCAGATGTGGGAACTGAACCCACAGCCCTCTGATCTCCCGGCCTCAGAGGCGAGTGTGCTACCTACTGAGCCACTGACACTGACTCGCGTGCCACTACACTCATGCATGAGCATAATTGAATGCTGGTACCCATGCAGGAAGAAATATAGAGTCAAAAAGCCCTGGTCCCCACATTCTGTACCATTAGCAGGGATGCCCCTCTGTTTACTTCAGATAGACTGACAGATGCTTAGCTGGCCAGTTCAGAGAATATTACAGAACTGTCGGAAATGGAGACATAGATAAAAAACATTGTTTTCCCTTTTCCTTTCAGCAGCAATAATGTTAATGATCTTTCTCTCTGTGTCCTTTATCAGAGTTTCCGGGAAACTGACCAGAAGAAACTACCCAGGTAATGAGGTTCCCAGTAGCCCTCTGGGTTCAATGACAGACGTCTTTTCTACAATGTATCTAACAGCCTCCTTAAGTTTTACCTCTGTAATCATTTTTCTTTAACTGTGTAAAAACAGGACCCCACTGGAAAGAAGATGTTGCATCTAAAATGATCTCTCCTAGAAAAGTTTATTATAAAAGCAGGACCATACTAAAACCGAGATATTGCATCTCACCTCTACTATCCTGGGTAAATGCAGCATAAAACTGTGTAAAATCAGAACCCCATAGCAAATGACATATCCCATCTTATCTGGTCTATCTTGTGTAAATATATAGTAAAAATGTGTACAAGTAAGACCCTGTACAACAGCAATGCAAGCAGCAAACATTAGGCATTGAGAAATGCTTGTTTCTTGAACAGCTGCTACTACAGTAGGTGAGCCCTTGCTCCCTGTCAATCAGACAGCAGCTGGTCAAGGTGGTGAGCAGAGGGGTTGTGCTAGTCACAGTCTCTGGGTGGTGGATGGAGCCTGCTGGGGTAAGTATGGGGGTCACTGAAGTAAGGGAGTGGAGGGGCCTGAGGGGGCAGGACATGGAGGAGATTTGTACTGTATGATTGGGGGTGAGGGCTACTAGGCACCAGGGATGGGGTATATCTATTATTAGGAGCCATCGGTACAGCAATGTGGGGGGGTGAATGGACTACTGGATGCTAGGGGTATATTTATGCACATATACAGGGGCATATTAATGGCCATCATGGATTGAGGAGACCACTAGATATCGCAGACTGTTCAAACGTATGTCTGTGTCATATTTACAGTGAACAGGGGGTGAAGGGAAATGCTCACAGTGACAGACAACTCTTGCTGTCAGTCCACTACCAGGCTCTTGGCCAGGGTGGGTGAACATTCTCGAGGATATCTCCCTCCACTGAGCCACATCATGGAGCTGTAAACTGTTGGCATCAGGACCACCGGGAAAGTTTTGCTGGCTGGATCCACCCACGTCAACGTGCCTTGTCACTGCCTTTATAAAGTGGGCAGTCCCATCATGCCTCAGTTCTTTCTGATTCTGTAAACTGCTCATCAATTTACCACTGCTGAAGAACACCATTGAACTTTGCAAGTATCACTGATGCTGCTACTTCTTTGTTACTTTAAATGTAATATTTTGATGCCACCATCGACAGAAAAGGAACCGCTGTTTCATTTTTGTTGATGTGGTTAATGATGAGACGTACAAGGATGATGACCACTCCATGTGCATTTGCTGCTTAGGCCTTTCTTACAATGAGCGGGCCTCGTAGCATTTGCCAGGACTTTCACCAGGCCACTAGGAGACATTGCTAAAAGGCCTTGGAGTTATATTTAAAAATCAAGGCACTGGAAGAGAAACAAGGCATGTCGAAGGCAGCTTCACTGTTGTCAACCACTCCCTCTCTCTCAAGTTCACTGTCAACGTGCCATTCTCCACAGTGATCAGCATCTGCCATTGTGTCCAAGAAAAAGAGAGGCAAGTTTGCTAAGTCGGCAGACAAACACCAACACACAGACAAGGAAAAGAGGCAGAAAAAGAAGGATACCTCTTCAGCTCAGTCTGTGTCTCCTCTAAAAAGAGGTAAATCAAGTGAAAAAGACAGAACGCAGGCCAAGGTCTCTGGTTCTCTCAAACACCAAGGTCAGGGTCTGGAATAGGCTCTAATCCCCAGTTGAGGGATTTACAACCAACTGCACTGTCAGGCACAGTCCCATTGAATGTTCCATCGTTGTTGATCCCGTCGGGACCCATCGGTATGCAACTACTCATCTAATGTCTGAGCTGTTTCAAAGGCTAATGCTTCCATCATTGACACCATCCCGATCAATGCCCTAGGAGCTACTGTCATTGATCTCATTGATGACACAAGAGTTCCCTCTGCCTACAGTAATGCCAGGCAAGAATCACACTCCATCAAAGGTGTCTCCTTCATAGCCTTCTGTGCTTGTTGACCCATTGCCAATGCCTGTCAGTGATGAGGAGAAACTGAAATATAATCTAGAATATATGGAGGAAGAATATGATGAAAACATGCAGTATGGTCTGAATTCCCTGGATGTAGTGATTCTAGTTGCATTTTGTCCTCCTGTAGTGAAGGGAGTGTGAAACACTCCAAGGTCCTCCCCTGAGGATGCCTCCTTTCAGGCTATCCTCAGGCAGGTCCAGTCCAAACTCGGATTGGTGGCTGAGGAGGAGAACTCCTCGAAGAGAAACCTTTATGAGTTTTTGGAGGTCTCTACCTCCCCTACAGTACTTGTTCCTCTGGTCCATTTAGCTCTGGAAGATGCCACTCTGGCTGTCTGGGACAGACTTGGTGCTCTGCCTGCAATCCCAAGGAAGGCAGATAAACAATATTCAGCACTTCCTAGTAAGCCATATTATTCCTCTCACCCAGAAACAGATACTGAGGTGATGATGGCTGCCCATTACAGATCAAAAGCTCTAAAATGCATGCACCCTCTCTCCTGATAAGGAGCTGAGGAAGCTCGATGTCATGTGAAAAAGAACATTTGCTTCGGTATCTCCTGGGCTCCAAATCACTAATTAGCAGGCATATATGGTTATATATCAAAATTACCTATGGAAATCTATGGCTACAATGGCTGACAAGCTGCTGAATGGTTCTGATAAGCTCATAATCCAGCAAACAGTAGCTAATGGCCTCAAGGCTGTAAAGCACCTGCTAAGATCTACCTATGATACCTCAGATGTGGCTGCTCATGTGGTTACCTCTACATTATCACTCTTGGTTACATGTTGTGGGTTTTGGATCTGATATCCAGTAGTTGGTCCTTAATGCTCCCTTTAGAGGAAAAAGAGTCTGCCCAAGAGACCTTCAGATGTCCAAAATAACCCTGAGGTCTTTGCACACACTGAACCCTAAACCCCAAGTTAGGGGATGGGGTTTCTTTCATAGACCCTATGCTTGTCCCAGCAGGGGTTACACCTGGGGTCCTGGCCATGCCTCTCAGCATCCACAGACCTTCCCCAAGGCCAATTTGCCTCCTGGTGGCCATGCCAGCTTCACCAAGGGTGCTGGTATTGGTGGCTCCCCATCATGTCTGGTGCCTTCTGACTATCCTCCTCCTCCTCCTCCTCAGGCCCTGCCAGTACAGGGCCTCCTGGTAGGGAGTCACTTCTCCCTCTTCCTACCAAAGTGGAGGGAGATCACTACAGATGATTGGGTGCTGGAGGTGGTTCAGTGAGAATAGCCCTAGAGCTCCTCTCTGTCCCTCTGGTACACCCTACCTTGCACAACTGTTACCCTCAGAAACATCTTGCCCTCCTGCCGGTGGAGGTTCAAACCCTCTTCAGCAAAGGCCACAGACCTTGTCCCAGTTACAGAAATGAACCCGGTCTATGGCATACCCATGGGGTAGCTACTTCCGTGGCTTGTTTCCACAGTGTGTCCGCTGCTGACATATGTGCTACTGCCAGCTGGAGTACTGTTCATACATTCACCAAACATTACAATCTGGACATCATCTCTTGCAGATGTGCTGGATTTGGCCTTACTGTCCTGCAAGATCTCCTTACTCAAGGTCCTTAGATGCTTCTTTCCTCACTCGGTGCTTTGGTACTGCTTGGGAATCATTCCATAATGTGGCTCAATGAAGAGAGATACCGCAAGGAAGACAGAATAGTTACTTACCTTAACAGAAGATCTTGGAGGGAGTCTCTTCCTTTAAGCCAATATCTCTCCCTTCCTCCCTCCTTCCCCCTTTTTGGGTGACAAGTGGTTATCCTGCCTGTTCTCACATGCTGGGTCTCCTCTTATGCCTGAATTTGGCATATTTACTCAGGTTTCCATATCCTTTCCTGTGTGCCTGGTTTGGCACTGGTTGCTTCAGTCCCTGCTGGTTCCATGATCCTCCAAGCTTATCTCCGGCATGTAACTGAAGCATGATGGGGCCATCCATGTTATATAGGCAGTGACGAGGCACGCCAGTGTAGGCAACCCCAGCAACCAAAATGTTCTCGGTGGTCCTGATGCCAATGAATTACAGTTCCATGATGTGGCTCAATGGAGGAGATTCTCTAGAAGATCTACTGTTACTGTAAGTAATCATAATTTCATGAACCACTGCGTGCAGGAATAAGAGTAGGATTTTGAAAGCATTTTACAGTGCTGCAACGGAGGCTATTTAGTGCTTTCAAAACCTTTGACTATACTGCTGGCACACTATAGTTAGTGGGAATCCCTCATTTGCATGGGCGTAGCGGTATACTCTGCATGTCCACACTATCGGGTTAGCCCCGCACACCAGGGGGTCTCTCAATATGGCCCTTCCAACTGCACTATTCGCGGTTAATGTGGTGCTAACCTTTTGTAAATGGGGGCCTTTGTAAGTGGCCCTGTAGGCCACTCAAAAAGCAACTGCATTTTCAAACACATTGTCCCAGACGCCTTGTGGGCACAACACCCAAAACCACGTTTGGGGGATTTACGACTGAACACCTACAGTATGTGGTCATGAGGGTGGGTTCTAACTAACCAATCCCCCAAGTCTGGTTGCAGAATGCTTGAAAGGGTAGTTATGGCAATCTGAAAATGTTAAAAAGTCCCTATGCATGTGTAATACACAATTTCACAGTCTTGTTTTTTTGTTGTTGTGTGTGTGTCTTTCCAAGAGCTGGGAAAAAGAAGTCCCAGAAATGACATACTGGGCATATATACCTGGACTTTGTTTTTTCAACATAATAATTCTTAGATGGCCATAACTTGACCAGTTTAAAATCTTTTTAACTCAAAAGTTGGGGAATAGCTAGGTTATGTCTGCTCCTCACAATCTCATAAGTGGTCAAAGTTAAATCCCCCCAATATGTGTTTTCAAGGAGACACTCCATTCTGTGTTTGCATAACTGCTAGGAGTCATGCAAATGGCAGGAAAGCGGCAAATCATGAACATGTTTTTGGGAGCTGTCTCCAAATTCAAAGATACTGTGACCTAGCTGGTAAAAATATTTGCAGTATTTAAGGACTATTAATTACACTAAATTTCACTCATTAAGTGTTTGGAAGACATCCCATGGATATTGGAGATAACAGGAATAATCATTTAACTTTTTCTTGGCAGCAAGCTCCTAGGCTGTAGCACAGAAATGAATGACTTCAGACCACACAGGGAAGGACCAGTTTTAATATCTGTAAGAAGATGGAACTGGCCAACTCGTTGGCACAGCGGTAGCATTACTACTCGTGACGCCAGTGACCTGGGTTCAGGAATGAGCCTGGTTTATTTGGGGTCAGCTGGGGAGGAGAGGATCAAGCATTCTAGGTGATGCTCTCCTGCTTCTCAGGTGGGGAGGGTGCCATGTCCTGCTACAGCACTGCCACCTGCAGATGTGTGGGTGGTAGGGCACATGGGACAAAGGGAAAGAGGAATGCACTGCGTATGATGTGAGCATGTCAATGTAGATTTAGGACAGGGACTATGTCCTTTTTGTTTTTAATTTTCTATTTTTTCTCCTCGCCTCAACCCCAGCACTGTCACCCAGCTACCTTACTTGCTACTACAACTTCTCTCTCGGGGCTCCCCCATGGAGCCTTGGCTTACCCCCCAGGTGGGGCACAGTAGGAGGGAGGCTGCCCCAAAACCTCCCCCCAGAGGCATCTGATCTTCATTGTCGGTGCCCCAAGAGGTACTCCACAGTCTTGCCGGTAGGCGAGGGCCCTCCTATGAGTCCTTATGCCAGTGTTACACCAGGGAGAGGCATTTTCTTTTGCTGTATGCCCCCACCCAAGCACAATGTGCCACATGGTGCCATGGCTATGCCGTCATGCTCCCCTAATGGTCAGAAACCAGGGCTGTGGTACCTCTGGTTGACACCAGAGGCCAGGCCATCCCTGGGCCAAGGAACCCCCCCTCCCCCCTGGAGGAGCTGAGCAGTCCATCAGAAGCTCATGCTACCTTCCCCCCGGCCAGCCCTCTGGCACCCAGATCTGTTCTTGAACCCAGGTCACCAGCGTCGCAATAGTAAATCCAACTGCTGTGCCGATGGGCTAGCGACAGGGACTATGTCCTGATGCTAGTATCAATAGGGGAGGGCTACATGGCACAACAAGATAGGGAAGGAAGGTGGAAAAACACCCTGGCTAGCAGGATGATCACAAACCCTCTACAAGGTCCCACACTGGTGACCCAGGCATCTCCTGGAATCTTGATCCATTGATGAGCAGGTTAAGGGACTCCCTGCCATCCTGTCATGAAGGGCAAGCCTTGGGGCACTTTGGAGAGGTAAGTCTATGAAGAAGCTGTGTAACAGGGCTAGGAGGGTTGGTTGGAAGGAGGGAGGGCCAGCCAGGGGTGAAAGAGGAAAAAGAGTGAATAAAAAAAGGATGGAGCTGGTTGCCACCCATCTTAAGTTTCAAAAAATATAAACATTTTTACAGGTGGCTGCCATGTCTACAACTTCTGAGTGAAAAAGAAGGTGGTAAGGTTTTAGAAGGCCTGACACAAAGCTTCTAAAAATGGTGGTATGGAATGGGGGTCTCCTCATTGTTCTCATAGTGGATCCCCATAATGTATAGGAGGTCCTAAGAATGATATAAGTGGAAACAAGATGACACAATCTTTGATGTGCTTGGCTTCAGTCTCCATTTCTTGCAGTAATCGCCTATGGTAGTAATGTTGCTGTTCAAGTTTTGTTC
The DNA here is from genome assembly GCA_016271365.2 of Neoceratodus forsteri. Classification (NCBI taxonomy): domain Eukaryota; kingdom Metazoa; phylum Chordata; order Ceratodontiformes; family Ceratodontidae; genus Neoceratodus; species Neoceratodus forsteri. The sequence goes on along the minus strand of CM028131.1, from coordinate 1,539,581,245 downwards.
AGTTCTTTGGAAGTCTTGATTTCATGACACAAGGCAGATATCAGCATACATGAACCTCCTGGAGATTGTGTTTGCTAGGTCATTGATGAATATGTTAAATAAAGTTGGTGTAAGCACCAAGCCTTGAGGGAGTCCATTCTTCTGAGATCTCCAGGTGCTAGTTTTGTGGTCGAGGACCACTTGAAAGTGTTTATCTTTTAGCATGAGCTCAGTAGCTATGGCAACCCATCTAGGAAGAATTCTTGACATTTTGAACAGCAGGACAGTATGCCAGATGGTGTCATAAGTCACTGCTAGGTCAAGAGGGACAGCTCCAGTTTTGTTCTTCTCTTAAAGTCATTCTCTGTATATGTAGTGAGTGCTAACACTTGGTCACAAGTGTTTCAGTTTGGATGAAAACCTGCCTGATCTTTGCTCAGAAGTTGTTCATCTGAGGTCATTATTCTTTATAGGACTATCCTGTCCAGTAACTTATAGCTACAGCTCAGAAGTGATATAGGGCAATAGCTGGTCGCTAAAGATGGGTATTTCCCCAACAAATATGAACTTAACTTCTTTCTGAAAGGTCAGAGGTTGACACATGACCCAAAGCAAACATACCTTGGAGTTACCCTAGATCGCACACTTAGTTACAAAAACCATCTTACTAACGTAGCCCAGAAGATCAAGAGCGGAAACTGTCTCCTAAATAAATTGGTGAGGTCAACCTGGGGAACAAATGCGGAAACTCTGCGTAGTTCTGGGCTTGCCCTTTGCTACTCTGCTGATGACTACAGTGCCCCAGTTTGGTTGAATTCTGCTCACACAAGACTAGTGGATACAGAGTTGCATCAAACCATGAGGATTATTACAGGCACCTTGAGGCCAACAAAACTAACTTGGTTACCGGTCCTAGCCAACATCCCTCCACCACACACCCTGTGCCAAAATGCAGTCAATAAACTTATCACCAAGATCCAGCAGTTGCCACACCTGCCAATTTTCAGGGACATATAGGATGCACTGCAGCATCGACTGTGAAGCAGAAAATCTGTCTGAACTATGCTGCACTCTTTCCATCCAGCTCAGAACATCACCAGCTTTCTGTGGCATGCCAAATGGGAAAAAGCATCTACCACTACTAGAAACTAACTCCCATATTGTAAACAGACCAGACGAGCATCTACTTGACTTTGGGCTCCCTCGTTGCCTCTGGTGCAAGGGTTTAGATGTGGTATGGTCCGCTGTGCCAAGACCGACCATTCCTGGGGCATCAAGGAAAGTCCTTTGTGCAAATGCAGTGCTGTGGATGATGCTTCACACATGCAGGATGGCTGCTCTTTCCATGCTGAACTCCCTGGATGTCTCTCCAAACTGAATACAGCAGATCTGAAGGCTATTGATTAGCTCAAGACTATTTTAGCTATTTAATCTTGTATCTCTAAGGTTTACCTTCTTTCAAACAACATGAAGTCTTGCTATATTATGACATATGCAGTGAGTCCCAACCTTTGAAGTGCTCCAGAGGTGAAAGAGTTAACTTTCCATGCCAGGCATGGAACACTGAGCTCAAGCTCGGTTGAAACTCTGTATGTTGTTCTTCAAACTCAAACCGTCAGATTCTTTACTCCGCCTCACTGAACAGTCGCTCCGGAAATTTCTCCTTCTGCTCGGTTCATTTTGTCGGTTAAAGTATTGTTTTTCTCAGTTTTCGACCGAATTTAAACCGCAACCAGTCGGTTCAGACTCTGTCTGTGGTATTTGTAAGTACTAGATAGGTTTTACATTAATTTCTATTCTGTGTGGAACTTGTAAATGGTTTATCGGTTCGGTTTGAACTGATCAGGTTGTTTAAAATATATTAATCTGTCATTTAAGTGTGGTTACGGTTCTGATCGGTTCTAAAAAAGCGGATTTTATTACGTTTTTTCCATGACCCGTGATACGGTTGGGAACCGATAAGAGGGTCTTACCTGGTGGATTGCCATAAGCGGGTAAGTTTGGTTAGGACTGGCACTATGTCTGAAACCCAAAAGAAAACCGGGCCCACTGGGTTTCAACACTGCAGTGTCTGTGGGAAGTCTTTGCCAAGGCTGACCCCCACACCACCTGTGTTTATTGTCTGGGGGTTTGACCACCTCAATACAGACTGCCAGATTTGCAAAAATTTTCCTGCAGCTACCCTGGAAAAGAGAGTTGGTAGGCTCAGGGAAAGGGAGGCCAAAAAGTCCGCTGAACCAGATGGCCAGCTCGGTTCGGTTCCAACCGAACGGAGGAATACCCTCTGACCAGGAGCTGAGACTTCCTCGGGCAAGAGATCCGACTCTGAGGAGTCGGTTCCAGCAAAAGGACTAGGAAATCAGCTGGTGTGGAGCCAAACTTTCCTCTCAACCGCTGAAGAAATAACCAGCGATTAAAATTGTCCAGTCGCTTTCCCCGGTTCCGACAGAACCGGCACCATCAGGTAAGCGTCCGGTTCGGCCGGTTCCACCGGTTCAAGAGTATGATTTAAAGGAATATTATGAACTGGAGGAGGGGGAAGAGGAGTATGAGGAGAGTGAATGTGGATTTGAAAGTCTGGATGTGCCCATTGACCCGGACATCTCCCCAGACAGACCTTCAGGAGTGTCTCCTCCTAGGCTTTCTGAGTCCCCTTCTCATTTTGTTTTATAAGAAAGTGGCTGAAACCCTCCAGCTCCCTATAGAGGAAGCTGTGGATGATCAAGAGGAGCCTGACTATGTGGAAATGATGGATATCCCAGAGTCTAGGAGACTGTCTATTCCTTTGCATAAATCTTTTGGGAAACAGACAGTTAAAATTCTAAAAACTCCTCACACTATACCTCCTGTGGATAAGAGAATGGACAAGAGGTACACATTGTCAGGCTCTGATATGGAGTTCCTTACACAACAATGCAGCCATGTTGGGGTAGTGCAGGCTGCAGCCTGTGACAAGGCAAACATTTCCTTGGCTTCACACACCCCTGACAAGGACTCCAGGAGGATTGATGCCATGGCAAAGAAACAGTACATGGCAGCATCCTTGGGACTCAGACAGGCAAATTATATGGCTTATGTTGCTAGATATCAGAAATCCAGATGGGATACTGTTATGGCTCTAACAAAACAGGTCCCTGGCCAGCTTGTCAAGGAGCTGGAGCAGGTGGCTGCTGATGGTATTGAGGCATCCAAGGTGCAATTCCATGCTGCAGTGGACTCTAATGATGTGTCATCAAGAGTCATGGCTACATCTGTGGCACTTGGCAGAATGGCTTGACTCAGATGTACTAGCCTGTCACAGGATACCCAAACTAAGGCCATGGATTTTCCTGTTGTGGGTAATTCTCTGTTTGGGAGCAGACAGAGAATTACATGAAAAAATGGATGAGTATAGGACCACCTATAGGAGTGCACAGGCCAAGGAAAGGCAGCCCACTACTCAAAGGCAGCTTTCCAGGGGCAGGGGCAGGCCTTTTCATAGGCCTTTTTATCAAGCCCATGCCTCCTCTTCTGCTTATGCTCAGAGAGGGTTCTTTGGAGGGAGAGGCAGACGGGGTACAAGCAGGCCTGCTTCCACCCCTCAGCCCAAAGCCCCTGCCAAGCAGGCACCCTGATGGGGTTGTGGGGCCGATTCTCAGCTACCTGTAGGGGGCAGGCTGGCTTACTTTGTCCAGGACTGGAAGTCTCTGACATCAGACAAGTGGGTCCTGGAAGTAGTAAGCCAGGGACTGGTTCTCAGCTTCAAAAAATTTCCAAAGATGAGAACCAGATCCTTTCCACCTGCAAATCCACCAGAGGCACTTGCCCTAGAGGCAGAGGTCTCTTCCCTCCTGGCTCTCAGAGCTGTGGAAAGGGTTCCACCCCTACACCAGGGCAAAGGGTTGTACTCCAGGTACTTCCTTACCCCAAAAAAGACAGGAGAATGGTGGCCCATCCTGGATCTCAGATATTTAAACAAGCACCTTTTAAAACCAAAATTCAAAATGGTGACTCTGGGAATTATTCTACCCTCTCTAATGCCAGGGGACTGGCTAGAGTCCCTGGACCTCAAGGATGCCTACTTCCATATTCTCATCAGAAGCTCATCAGAAGCTCCCATCGAAAGTACCTCAGGTTCGAGCTGCCCTCAGGCCATTACCAGTTCAGAGCAATGCCCTTTGGCCTCACCTCTGCTCCAAGGGTATTCACAAAATGCCTGGCAGTAGCAGTTGTTTCCCTAAGAAGGCAAAAAATTGCCATCTTCCCTTACCTGGATGACTGGCTCATAGTAGGCCAGTCTCCAGACCAAGTCTACATCTACAGATAACTCAGCAACTGCTCACCTCTCTAGGTTTCCTTCTGAATCTTTCAAAGTCAGTTCTAGAGCCTGTCCAGCTCCTCACCTTCATAGATGCAGAGCTGAACACAGAGAAAGTCAGAGCCTTCCTTCCTTCCTTTGGACAGGGCAAGGACCCTGGTCTCTCTGGCCTCCTCATTCACCCTGCAGGTCTCTCGACCAGCAAGGCATTTTCTACAGCTCCTGGGGCACATGGCTGCTTCTACAGCAGTAGTGCAGGGAGCAAGATTTCAGATGAGGGACATCCAGTTCCATTTGAGCCTTTTGGTCTCAAGGAAAGACCCTCTAACAAATTGATCCAGTGACTCGAACCCTGATCCAGGCCCTACAGTGGTGGCAGGATCAGAGCAATCTGAGACAAGGGTTCCTTTGTCACTCAGTCTCACTCCTTAATCCTTACTACAGATGCATCCCTCTTGGGGTGGGGAGCTCACATGGGTGACCTCACTACCCAGGGATTGTGGTCCCCTCAGGAATCTCTGCTCCACATCAATCTGTTGGAACTCAGAGCAGTTTTTCTAGCACTTCAAGATTTTTCCAAGTCTGTTCAGAACAAAGTTGTACAGGTCAGAACAGACAACACCACCACAATGTGGTACATCAACAAGCAAGGGAGCACTCAGTCTATGGCCTTGTACACCGAAGCAATGAAGCTGTGGTCTCTGGCTTACTCCCTGAACACCTCCCTTACGGCAGTTCACATCCCAGGCAAGAACAATGTCCTGGCAGATGCTCTCAGCAGGATTTCCCAGGGCCATCACGAATGGTCACTGGACCCCCTGGTCTTGGAGGTGATATTTGCCAGATGGGGCACCCCGCAGATAGATCTTTTTGCAGCCCCAGACAATCACCAACTTCCCCTTTTTTGCTGCAGGCCCCCAGTGTTGGGCTCAGTCCCTCTGGATGCCTTAGTTCTCAATTGGGAAGGGAAGTTTCTCTATGCTTTTCCCCCCTTCCCTCTCCTGTTCAAAGTGCTAGTCAAAATCAGATCTCAACCCTGCAAGATGATCCTGATTGCTCCAGATTGGTCCAGACAACCCTGGTACCCACTCTTACTGTCCTTAGCAGTCCATCTTCCCCTATGTCTTCCCAGGAATCACAAACTGTTAACCTGTGCTCAGGAGAGGGTTTGGTACCCAAACCTCAAATCTCTCAATCTCAAGGCCTGGCTCTTGAAGAGTTAGAGTTTTCTGATCTACACCTCTCCCAAGGTGTAATGGATATCCTGAAGGCTTCTAGGAAACCTTCCACCAGGGCTACTTATAATTCCAAATGAAAAAGGTTTTCCATATGGTGCTCTGGAAGGCATATTCCCCCAGAATCTGCTGATTTACCCACAGTCCTGGATTATATGGTCCACTTAAATACCTTGGGGCTGAGACCAGCTACCCTAAAAGTGCATCTGGCAGCTGTGTCTGCTTTTATTTCAGCAGGTAAGCCCTCTTCTCTTTCAGCTTATCCTGTATTCTTCAAGTTTTTCAAGGGATTGCTTCACACCAACCCTCCATTCAGGGACCCTGCCCCTGCCTGGGATCTTAATGTTTGCATTGCTCAGCTTATGCAACCCCCCTTTGAGCCTTTGTCTTCAGCAGAGCTTAAGTACTTGACTTGGAAAACTGTGTTTCTGGTAGCCATTACTTCTGCCAGATGCATAAGTGAATTACAAGCTTTGTCAGTGGAGCCTGATTTTACCTCCTTTCATAGAGATAAGGTGGTCCTCAGGACTAACAGGAAGTTCTTGCCTAAGGTGGTTTCAGATTTCCACCTTAATCAATCTATATCTCTTCCAGTGTACTTCACTGACCATTCCTCCTCTGGCGAGATGATGCTGCACAGCTTAGATGTGAAGAGAGCCCTTAGTTACTACATAGTGTACCAAGGGTCACAGGTTTGACTCCCTCCAACTGTTCCTCATTTATGGTGAGGTTGGTAAAGGGAAACCCGCCACTAGAAGATCCATTGCCAGGTGGATTGTCTCTTGCATCCAATTCTGTTATGAAAAGCTGGGTAAGGTTCCTCCCTCAGGCCTGAGGGCTCACTCTAACCAGAGGTACAGCTGCTGCCAGGGACATCCCTATTCTAGAGATATGTCAAGCAGCTACCTGGAAAACAGTTCACACTTTTACCAAGCATTACTCCCTGGACATCCAGGCTAGGAGTGATGCTCGGTTTGGCACAGCTGTGCTTCAGAGCCTATTTCCTAAGTAGGTTCTGTCCCTCCTCCATGGAGGTACTGCTGTGTAGTCTGCATATGTCATAATATAGCAAGACTTCATGTTGTTTGAAGAAAAAATTACTCACCTTAGTAATGTTGTTTCTTCTAATGGAGTCTTGCTATATTATGACCTCCCCCCCTGCCTGCCCCTCTCAGAACCTCTGTTTTTGTGATGTGGGTGGGCAGTGCAGTGTTGGCACTTAGTAGATGCCCACCTTGCTGTTTTCACCCCTTCTTTTTTGGGTGACTTGGTGTTGTGTTTTTCATTTTTTGGGTCTCCTGACTTGAGTCTTTGTTTTGGGACCAAAAAATGTGTTCTTATGTTTAGTAGCCAGTTGGCTAGTGTAGGTTTACTGCTTCCACACAGGACCTCAGTGAGTTTAGCTCGTAAAGATCTGACAGTTTGAAGAGCAACAGACAGAGTTTCAACCAAGCTCGAGCTCAGCGTTCCATGCCTGGCATGGATAGTTAACTCTTTCACCTCCGGAGCAGTTCGAAGGTTGGGACTCACTATATATGTCATAATATAGCAAGGCTCCATTAGAAGAAACAACATTACTAAGGTGAGTAATTTTTTCTTGTGCCACCCACAGAGATGCAATCACTTATATATATTCATTCTGATAATGACAGAGTTTTGGCTTGCTGAGCAGAGAAGTCATGTACTTCAAAACAAAAAGCTGACCTAGTCTTGGGTGAACTCTTTCTTTTGATCTAGGCAGCAGAGCTGTTCTGTCTGATCAGTCTGGAATTTCAAACATCCAGGGGCTCAGGTCAGCTGTAACAGAAAAAAAAAAAGTGTGTGTGTCTCTCTCTCTCTCTCTCTGTGCCCAGCTCTGCAGATGTATACTAGCTGTACTAACCGTATTCAAATGTGATTAACTTTAAAACAAAAAATGATAGCATGGTACTGTGAGCACGAATGTTGTTCAGCACAAAAATATCTGCAAAATGAGTGGTGTTTTATTTATAAATATTCTTTAGTCTTTTATAATTAAGAAAAAAAAACAGAAAATTTATGTTTTTTCACTTTTTTAACAAGCAAATGAAAATAACTTTAAAATAAAAAAAATAACATGGTACTGTGAGCATGACATTTGTTCAGCACAAAAAATGTCTACAAAATGAGTGGTGTTTCATTTACGTATACCTTTTAGTTTTTTATAATTAGCAAAAAACAACAGAAAATTCTTTGTTTTTCACGTTTTGGAAAAAACAAATGCAAATAGCTTTAAAATTAAAAATGATAGCATGGTACTTTGAGCATAGAAGTTGTCCAGCACACAAGTATCTACCAAATGAGTGGTGTTTCATTTATATATACCTTATAGATCTTTTTTATAATCAGCAAAAAATGGCAAGAAATTCTATTTTTTTTTCACTTTTTTGTAGGTATGGCATAAATAGAATATGCTACCTCCTACTGAAAATATATTTTGTTAATATTTTTTGTTCTTGTGCCATTTTAACAGAAGTTGACTGATTTTAAACCTCTGGCAGCATGTTCTCTACTACCATTAACACTGCCCGGTCGCACTACACTACAACAATGGGAACTCACTCACTCTCCTCTCTCTCTTCAGTCTGCAGCTTCCTTTACAGATATTTAAATAATCTTAAGTTAAAAAAGGCAATTTCCATACTTTTTTAACATAAGATGCCTTATTTTAACCCTCTGCCAGCACATTCTTTACCACCATTCACACTGCACAGTCACACAAAGCATCTAGTACCCCAGGGCTTCTATACCAGTGGCAAAAATCAGGTACTGACAAATGCTTGTTGTTATTCTTTTTTCCTTTACTGATGTATCTAGTTAATGTATTTGTTGTGAATGCATGAAACATCTACTACAGTGCAGTTTAAAAAACCTACAATTCATGAGCCTGTGTTAAAAAAAAAAAGTCATGACCGATCTCCTGCGGGCCCTGCATTAAGGAAGTTATGGGTGTTTTTTTGCTTCACTCAGGGTCTGCAGAAAGAAAGTTATGACTGTTCTGCTTCATGAAGGATGTGAAGAAATGCATGAGTGATGCTACAGTCCCTATGTTAAGCATTCGACTTGTATATGGGGCATGGCTCTGGACCTGTAGACCATGGGGCACAGCCCTGAATTTATTTATGTATGTATGTATGTCTGTCTTTGGTTACCGGGTAGGTGCACAGATCTGAGGGATCATTTTCAGGCATGACCCAGGCCATAAAAGATGGCAATAGTAAAACAACAATTACAATCATAATTAACAAGATATATACAATTAAACAGAAGTCAAACATTTTTACATACAGCAATATTGAATAAAGGAATACTGGCATCAGGATACAGATAAATAAGTTTAGGGTTAGGTAGCCATGCAAGACATGAGAAGGAACAACAGTCCTGCCCTAACTCTCTACTCATCACACCTTTGAGAGTCACAGCAAGAAGGAGAGAGAGGGAGAGAGAGAGGAGCTTAAAAACAGCTTGAGTAGAGTAGATAATAGACTTCCAGCAAGTCAGGTTAGTGCAGGGTTTGAGGTGCTGGGTGTGAAGGGGGGGTTACTCCAGTAAGCAGGAGCAATAGGCCTGTCCATAAGCCAGGTTTTGAAGAAGGATTTGAAGGCTGAATGGGTGTTTGGAAGAGCGGAGGGGAGCAGGGATCCCATTCCACAGTGTAGGGGCAGCAACTGATAAAGCTTTCCCTCCCATGCTGGTAGAGACCCTCGGTACCTGGAGGGGAGGGACAGTGGACGAGCAGAGATGCCTAGGTAGGGTTCTAACTTTGAGTAGGGGAGAGAGAGGAGACACATCATCGCTTCTGATGGTACTATCCATGATACAGCCAAGAGCAAAATCAAAGCGGCCTTGGAGGGGTAGCCAGCCAAGGGTTCTGTAGAGGTCGCAGTGATGGGTTGAGAATGGTGCCATAAGGGTAAAGTGGCACACACTGTTGTAAGAGGACATGAGCCTGTTTCTGAGGGTGGAGGATGCACAAGAGTAGATGGGGGAGCAATAATCAATGACAGGAAGCAGGTTACCCTGAATGATTGCTATTCGAGCCTCAGGGATTAGTAGGTGGTGTAGATGGTATCGTCCCCTAGTTCTTGATTGACCCTGTGGACCACAGTGTTGATATGGTCCGAGAAGGTTAGTGCCAGGACAAGTATTACCCCCAAGTATTTGAATGAGGCATCATCTTCTAGAGCCAGACCATCATGGGATAGTATTTGGAGGGAGGAGCTGGAACTATGAATTTTGGTGAGGTGGGGTTTGGATGCAAACAGCATGTTTGTTTTTTTCCCATTAACCAATAACAGGTTGGATGTGAGCCAGCTAAAAGCACTGCCATAGTTTTGGGTGAGGACTGAGGAGACCTAGGTGAGGGACTTATCGTTGTGGTAAATAACAAGTTTGTCTGCATGCAGAAGCGATTTACAATTTAGTCTTTCAGATGGGAGAGAATTAATATAAATGGAGCAAAGTAGTGGGCACAGGATGGAACCCTGGGGGGATACCAGTTGAGACAGGGAGGGTCGGAGAGATATCAGAACCAATGCACACCGATTGCGAGCGGCCTGAGAGGTAGCTCCTAAACAAATCAGTGGCCTCAGTGGAGCAACCAAGGAGGTGCAGTTTGGAGAGGAGGAGTGCATGGTTGACCATGTCGAAGGCCTTAGTAAGATCCACAAAGACAGCCCCGGTAGCCTGCCTGTGATCCATACTAGTAAGGACACGGTTAGTAAAGAGTGCAAGAGCATAGATGGTGCAGTGATTTTTGTGAAAACCATGCTGTTGGCTACACATAAGATTGCTTTTTCTTGGGTCATGAGGCTAGAAGCTGGGGGAGAGGAGGAGGAGGAGGAGTGGATGTTAGCGTTGAAAAGCTCCTAATGCCACATTTTCCAACTTTTGTGGCATTGGAATCCTAATTATGCATTAGTGTAGGGTTTTTTTTGCAATTAATTAATAATATGTACGTTTCTTTTTTTTTTAAATCCAGACTTGACAAAATTTCAAATGGTTCACAATTGACATTCCAGGATATGAAAGCCAAAGAACAAAACAGTAACAATTAGCAGCAGGGTAAAAGTAAAAAGATGACAGCAATTACTGCACCATCAATATAGCCTACATATTTAAAGATTTAGGCCATGGAGGACTTCTGGCGATGTCACTGCACAATGTAACTGCTTGGTAGCATAGCTCCCGCTAACCCCTCTGATATAAGTTGTATTTTTACCTTATTCTGCGCAGTATTAAAAATAGAATCGGTGGTGGAAGGTGTTATTTGCCATGGTGACCTGAAACAAACCAAAGTCGGCAGCCGGAGGGTGTCTTAAACAGCAGAAACTAACTTTGACTCCCTGGACTTCAGCCAAGGGCAGCATGTCCACTAGGCCTCCAGAAACCATGTACCCAGAGTCAGCATGCGAATCCGAGGAGGAGGGGGAAGATTTCACAATTACCTCCCAACATCTCTGCTGGGAACTGAGACATCTCAAAGCAAGACACTGGACACCGTCCAAGCAGATGTCAGCGAAAACTGTAACAAAATTAAGCAACAGGAAAAACAACTCCAAATCATGGAGGAACACCTTAGCTCCTGTTCTGACACAGTAGATCTCCATAACATAGCCATCCTGCAACTACATGACCGCTCACAGCCTCTGCTCAATAAGATAGAAGATTTGGAGAACAGATCTCGCTGGATCAATATTCGGCTGCATGGACTACCAGAGCATATTGAAACTGGCAACACAGCTAAATATTCTGAAGGCCTACTCCGGGAGGTGCTTAATCTTGAAAAAGACTTGCCGCTAAATATCAGTAGGGCCCACCGAGAACTGGCAGCCCTGCCAAAGGATCCCAATGCCCAACCGTGATCCATTGTTATTGCTTTTTCGGACTACCGCACAAAAGAAATGGTGTTATGGAAGGCCTGGGCCATGAAGGAGACAATATTTGGAGACACAAAACTCTACCTCGAACCGGACTATGCTCCAACTATGATGGCACATTGGAAGCTCTGGTTTCCAGTCGTTAAGGTCCTACACAGTAAGGGCCTTAAGGCAAGGGTGGACTTCCTGGCCAGACTTTGGATTACCTCAGGCAAAGGAGTTAAGATGTTTGATTCAGTGACTGAAGCACAGAAGTACCTTGCCTCCTTGGAAGTGGTGGGGACGACCTGATAAGCCCTACAGTGATTAAGGAGATATGGAAGCAGCAATGGCAGTTAGTGGGAGGCTGCCTAGACTACAGATGGAGTTTGGGAAAATCTGCAACTAATCCAGATGTCAGCCCCTGGTCGAAGATGAAGGCTCACACCAAAGCAGCATACCGGGACCAAGTGGCATGTATCTCCTTGAACCACCAGCTGAGGGAATCTGCCCAAAATCGGGATCCGAGCAGATCTATAGATGAGGATGTTGACACTGGTCTACAATCTTAAGTCAGATAATGCGATGGATTTTGTCTGAGTGTTACTGGCTAGACATCTTACCAGGAGACTCTTGGTGGGCCCATAAGAAGAGAAACACCCTGGGGTCCTTTGACATTTCTAGCTGTAAGCATGCATAATTTTTTTAATTTTTTTGTATTTACCACGACCAGTGATTATTATTGACTCTCACACTACCGCATGTTGTAGTGGCAACATGTGCTGCCTTGAGTGGTTCCTCCAGTGTGAGACCGAAACTTGGAAATGTTTTTTATTGCCTTTGTATCCTTTTTTGTCTTTTCTATAGTTATATGCTTGTGCCTCTGACTGTCAGACATTGTTTGGGTCCACATCACATAGTAAAATAGGCATAAAGTGCTTTTAAGAGACTCAGACCGAGACACATGTCTTTAAATAGGACCTTGTCCTTGCTTTATTTTCTCTGTGCTTTATATCATTTTTTTCTTCATAGGTTTCTGAAAAGACATTTGCCTACATATATTGAGACACTTACTACTTTTTATTTTTTTATCATTGTTTCACTTTATCAGTCTCGCTGTTATAATGTGATTAGAAAGATTTTTTTAAACCTTTAGCAGAATAAAACTTATACTGAGGTAGAAAGAGCTCAGTCGGAGGGGGGATCTAAATTCAGCCTTTGGCTGCCGGACCGCTCATCCAGTCTGGGGGATCCCAACCCTGTTACAGTTGAAGTACAGGAGGGGGATGCAGGAGGGGGGGTTGAAATCTCTATGGTGTTGGTGACACCACATCTGCTGCGCAAGTCCAGTTCATTCTGTTCTTTGCAGCTTTGTGCAGGGCCTGTCTCTGCGCTTCCCATCACCTGAAATCTACATGGTGTTGGTGGCACCACATTTGCTGCACAGGTCCAGTTCATTCTGGGTTTTGCAGCTTGTGCAGGGCCTGTCTCTGCGCTTCCCATCACCATGGGGTCATTATGGCACCTTGGAAGTGCTTCATTCTGGTTGGAGAGTTTATGAAGCATGTCTGGGTTCTACCCCAGTTAACGTTCAATGTTCTTAAATTTCGCTGTTGCTTAGAAATTCTGCTTGTAGTTGTTTGGTTAGATAAACTGATCGCATGTTTCTCCCTCCCCCATATTTTTCCTGGTCATGTGCCTGGGTTGTGGATAGGCAGCCGGCGTTGTGGTCAGGCTCTCAGGATGCAATGTGATACACTTAAACCCAATGGATAATTTAAATGTTGTTACTTATAATATCCCGGAAATTAATAGCCCCATCAAGTGAGCCAGGCTCCTGCAAGAGCTGGGCAAAATGGGTATTCTTATTGCACTATTACAAGAGACCCATCTCATGGAAAATAAACATAACAAATTATGTTGCAGATGGGTGGGCTCAGTACATACCTCCTCCTACCTGGCACATACACGTCGGAGGAACAGAGCCAGTTTGATCCATAAAGTATATCCCATGCAAGTGGAGGAAGTAGAATTGGATCCAGAGGGCAGATTGGTGAAACTGCGGGCTCTCTACAGAGACATCCCATGTACAATTTTAAGTATATATGCCCCTAATGATGACAAGGAAGCTTCTCATTTCTTTAAAAACTTTTCTAAGAAATGATGGATGTTAATGACCATCTTTGAATCCTAGGAGGCAATTCTAATGTCTATTATGTCTTCAGCTCTGGATACACTGAGGGGGGGAGGGGGCATTGGGGACTAAGATCGGAGCTGCAGGATCTACTTTGAATAGAGTAAGCCAAACTTGGGGACTTCTGGACATTTAGAGGTGGGTAAATGGGCAATTAAGAGATTATTCTGACAAGCGTAACGGCTATATGAGAATAGATATGCTGTTCATGTCAGAGGTGTGAGCACATGCTGCATCACTTTGTCAAATACAACCTCACGCTCTCTCAGACCACTCTCCAAAGAAACTGACCTTGGTGCTGGCCACTTCGACAAGAAATTCCCACTGGCATTTTAATGTAGGTCTCCTGAACAATCCTAACTTTAAAAACCTTATAGATTCTACTATTCAGGACTATTTGAGGACCAATCCAGCAGAGGTTATGTCTCATGTGGTCAGATGGGAAGCATTAAAGGCTGTCCTCCATGGGGTCACTGATAAATCTGTGGCTGACTTGAAGAAGCAGCAGGCACATAGAGTGAGGGAATTAGAATCCGATATAGCAGACTTGGAATTTCAGCATAAGATTACCTTGAGTTCAGCGGTTAAGAAGGACATGGAGGAGTGGAAAGCTATGCTGGAGGCCCTGGTGACTGCTCAGCTGGAGGGTAGGAGAAGGATCTGCCAGCAGTACTTTGAAAGTAGAAATAGGGTGGGGCGACTGCTGACATCTACACTTCGCATGCAGCAGACCAATAGGTTGATCCTACAACTTAAAGATCCAGGAGGGGGCATTTCAGATGAAGCCTCACAATTTTTTGAGGATTTGGAACTTAAATCCCTCCCCCCGCACTCTATGGCACATCTAGAGGTGATCATCACTATGGAGGAATTTAAAGCCCAGGTGGTTGGCCTGCAAAATGGAAAGTCACCAAGGGCTTGACGGTTTTACGCTGGAACTTTACAAAGCTTTTGCTGACTTGCTTCTCCCAATCCTGTTGCCAGCTTACCAGGAGATCATGGAGGGAAGGAAATGCCAGTGTCGTGGCAAGTGGCCCAGATATCTGTATTACATAAGGAACGGAAGAATACTTTGGAGTGCAGATCGTATCACCCTACCTCCTTATGAAATGTGGATCTGAAGCTCTTTACGGGTGTGTTGGTGAATAGACTCCAAGCCGTAATCTCCCTGTTGGTACATGAGGACCAAACAGGATTTATTTCTGGAAGGTATACTAACATACTATTTGCCAGCAGATTAGGCCTTACGGGCTATCGAGTCTGCTCGAATCTTAGATCCTTAGTTGGGTGCCGAGGCCCTCCCATCCCTTGTGCTCCAGAAACCCCTTATCATCCATCCCCACCCCCTCGGGACAGGCCATCATCTGATACATCCACTTTCTGTGTCTGTCCCACCCTCTCTTGAAGCCCTCCACTGTGGATCTCTGAACCAGCTCACCAGGCAGTGCATTCCAAGGGTCCACCACCCTCTCAGTTAAAAATCTCCTCCTCTTCCCCCCCTCACCCTTCTACCTTCCAACTTCAAACCATGCCCTCAGCTGATGCCTCCCTGCTTTAGTCTAAAGATCCCCTCCATGTTTACCCTATTTATTCCCTTGAGGTACTTGAAGACCTCAATCATGTCCCCCCTGTCTCTCCTCTCCTCCAATGAAAACAGGCAGAGCTTCTCCAGTCTGTCCTCATACGTCAAATCCCCTAACCCTCGTATCATCTTAGTTGCCCTCCTCTGTACCCTCTCCAGGAGCTGTATGTCCCTCTTCAAGTGTGGTCTCCAGTACTGTACACAGTACTCAAGGTGTGGTCTAACCAGTCCATTGTACAGCGGCAGAATCACTTCCTTGCTCCTAGAGATGATGCCCCTTACGATGCATCCCAACATCCTGTTTGCCTTGCTAGCCGCTCTCCTGCACTGCTCAGAGTTATTCATACATGCATCCACCATGACCCCTAGGTCTTTTTCCCCTATTGAGGCCTCCAGCGCCTCCCCTCCCAAGGTGTACCTGTGTTTAGGGTTTCCCCGACCAAGATGCAACACCTTGCACTTGGTGATGTTGAAATTATTTCCGTGTGAGCCCAGCTTTCAGGGGTGTCAGGTCCCTTGCAGGGCCAACCTCCCTCTTCTCCCTCAACTACTGCTCCCATCTTGGAGTCATCACGAAGAGACTCATTTCACCCTATACCCTCCCTGATGTCTGTATGAATGCATTAAACAGGATGGGACCCAGGACCGAGCCCTGTGTTTTCCCTACCAACCTCTCTAGGGTTCGAGAGCTCCCCACAGACCACTACTCTCTGGGTGCATCCAGCTAGCCAGTTTTCAATCCATCTGACCATCAAAGGTCTACTCCTAACCCCATCAGTTTCTCCACCAGACCACTGTGGGGACAAGTCAAATGCCTTGCTGAAGTCCAAGAATAATACATCCACAAGCTTTCCCTGTCCAGTTCTGATGTTACCGTTCGTAGAACTCCACAAGATTGGTTTGACATGATCTACCTGGCACAAACCCATGTTGCCGACTATCCAGACCTCCCCTCCTCCAAGTACACCCCCAATTGTTCCTTTAGTATACTCTCCATTAATTTTCCCACCACCGAGGTCAAGCTGATGGGTCTATAGTTACCTGGTACTTCCCTCGACCCCCCTTTATGGATTGGCACCACATGTGCCTCTCGCCAATCCCTAGGTACCCTCCCTGTCTCAAGTGACCTGTTGAAGAGCTCCACCAGGGGTGCAGCCAGTATGTCCGCCAATTCCCATAGTACTCTTGGATGAATGCCATCCGGCCCAGGAGATTTGTCTTTCTTTAGGGCCTTGAGGGCTAACCACACCCTTTTGGCAGAGATAGCATCATCCGTCCCCTCCACCTTACTGGCCTTTTTATCCTTATCCAGATGTGGCACCCCTGGGGTACCTCTCCCTCCCTCTTGCTCCATTTCTGTTGCTCCCCTGATCCCACTCACTGCCGCTTCTATCCCCTTCGTGCTTTGCTTTGTAGATATCCCATCACCCTCCCTAGTGAACACAGAGGCAAAGTACTCGTTAAATACCTCTGCCTGGTCCCTCGCCTCTTCCACCCACCCTCCCTCCTTCTGATCTCAATCTGCTGAGATGGCCCTTAGTTTTTCTCCACTCCCCGATGTACCGGAAGAACCCCTTTTCCCCTCCATGTATCTCCTGTGCCAGCCGCTGCTCTTTACTGGACTTTGCTCCTTTCACCATACGGGTGACTTTTCTAGATGCACGATGGTACATTTCCTTATCCCTATCCCCTCTTGTTGTTTTATATTTTTTGTAGGCCGCCTTCTTTTCTCTGACTGGTACCTGTACCTCACTGGACCACCAGCATGGTTTATGTGACCTTGCTCCCTTACGTTTCAACTTAGCTCAGATCCTGACTGCCTCATGAAGTCCCTGTTTTATGACCTACCATCTCCTTTCCACACTTGTCATTGATGTAATCCCCTTCAAGTGATCCTTGAGAATATTTCCCATGCCCACAAAGTCTTTCCCCCTGAAGTCCACTGTCAGTGTCCTAGATCTCCCCCCCTTCCCCCATGCTTATTTGAAGCCAGACAGTATTGTGGTCACTCCCAGTCAGGGGGTCCTGTACAACCAGGTCCCTTACCAGATCCCCATCTGCCAGAACCACGTCAGGACATGCCTCCCTTGTGGGCTCCATCACATGCTGTGTTAAGAACACATACTGGAAGCCATCCAGCAGCCTCTGCTCCTTGGCCACCTTAGAGGACATGGTTCCCCAGTTTGTACCTGGCATATTAAGGTCCCCCATCAACACCACTCCTTCCCCTTTTGGTCCACACTGGGCAATGATGTTGTCCAGCAAACCATCCTCTAGAACATCACTCATCCTGGGGGCCTATATACTACACCCAGCTTGACCTTATCTCTTGCTGGGGATCGTAAGGTGACCCATAAGGCCTCCACGTTTCCCTCTGCCTCTTCTACCCTAGCAATTTCTATGTCTTCTCTAATGAACATAGCCACTTCACCCCCTCTGCCCTCCTTTCTATCCTTCCTAAGCATAGTGTAGCCCTGTACGTTTAGGTCCCAGTCATGGTTTTTGTTGGCCCACGTCTCCGTGACCGCCGCCACATCCACCCCTCCCCCCCTGAACAGCATGGCCTGGAACTCTGGCAACTTGTTTCCCAAGCTCCTGGCATTTACTAACACTAACCCCTACCCCCTTATCCCTGATCCTCTTTGTCAAACCCCACCCAGATTCCTTATACTTCCATCCTCCCTCTGCTCCTCCTGAAACCTCCACCCCCAGAGGTAGAAGATTTGGTTTGCTGGCCAAGGCACCTAGCTTCACCTGAGCTCTTTCCTTCTAAGACTGCTTGAAAGGCAGAGTAGAGAAACTTACCAGAGCAAGGGAGAAGGATTAAGACTTAGTTTGGCTAAGCAGATTTACTGTGTGGTGGTGTTTTTATTTTTTACTCACAGGGATTGCTACTGTTTGTTGCTAACATTTCATTGCTTTATTTTTTCTCTGATTCAAATTGTTGTTGCTGGTATACCTTCTTCTGCATTATTACAAGGTGTGCCTACAGGTGTGTGCTAACAGATTACTGCTGTAATCTTCTGATTCAAATTGTCTTTGCAAGGTATATCTTCTGTTACTGCTTTATTTTCTCTGGAGCAAAGTGTTTCTTCAGGGTATATCTTCTCTGAAATTATTACAGGTGGTGCTTTACAGGTTTTACAGTTTTATCTAACATTAGGATAAGCTTTCAGGGTTACTGCATTTGTTGTTGACTGATTGTTTCTGCTCTTACCTCCTTGTTCTTTAGTCCGTGGTTCTTCTTTAGGCAGGAGAGGGCCCAGCCACCACCCATCCCCAACCACCCCAGCTACACTCCTTTTATAAGGTACCACAGTTGTGACATTTCCTGTGGCAGAGCAGGAAGGCGGATCAGTGGGGCCTCCACAAGGTGATCTCATTTACAGGGCACTAGTAATTTAACTTGTTATAACAAGTTAAATAAGCACAATTAAACCATTACTTGCATTTTTCCTTCTAATTACTCTGACTAGGTTACAAACCCAGCAACTTATTTGGAATGGATTTCATTAACTGCAGGTACTGTGGAACAATTTTCAGAAGGACATTCTTACAGGATTTAGGACACTGTCCTACATGCTGGGCCTTTGGAGATCTTAGGTCTCAGCTCCGGCAGCATGGGCAGAGATTGCCACGCCTCAAATTTCATATTGAAGAGGAAATACATTATAAGAACCACCGCCATTTCCCCAGCATCCAACAGAAAAACCTCAACCCAGAGGTAGTTGGTCCAGGAGGTTGGCAGGTGGTTAGGAGGAGCAAATCAGGTGCCCCATCACTCTCTGCTCTCCAACCCATTACGTCCAAAAACCATATAAACACTACAAACAGGTATCTGCCTCTATCTCTGAAATCAAATAAAGAGGCAGAAGACACTGCAGAGCAGGACATCATGCACAGGAGCTAACACAACAATACTCACCCAAATCAGGAACCAAAACTAAACAAGCACAAAGGAAATCCAAAAACTCTGATCATAGGAGACTCCATGATTCGGGAGTTGATACCCATCTCCAGCCAGGGTGATGGTCAGATGTCTCCCAGGTACATCAGCATGGAGACACTGACCGCATTGCTAAAATTGTTCACAAAGCAGGAGAAAACATTGATGTCCTAGTACACATAGGGACTAATGATCTCACCAGCCGGTCAGTTGTGGAGACCAAGGAACACCTGACTAGGCTGGGTGACAAACTATCATCTATTTCGTCCGGCATCTCCTTCTCTGAGATCCTGCCAGTCTGGGAGAGGGGAGCAGATGGACGGAAGGTCAGAGAAGGAGATAGGGGAGCTAAACACGTGGCTCAAGGACTGGTGCCAGGAAAAGGACACAGATTTGTGAGGAACTGGCAACAGTTCTGGGAGCGAAGTTCTTTAAATTTGATGGACTGCATCTGACTAAAAGGGAGTCAGTGCATTGGGCAGAAGTTTGACGTCTTTGCAGAATATTTAAACTAGCAAATGGGGAGAGGGTGCAGCACCCATCGTTGAATGGAAGAACACCCTCCCCTCAGCTAGTGGTCAAACTGGAATTCAGCGTGTTTGCCGTTCATTTGCATCACCAGGTAAGAAAAAGGTTTGTCTCCCATACGATGCACAGGGTAATGCCAAACCTCACCCAACAACTAACACACCAAAATCTGGCCAATGGAAAATCATGTACACAAATGCTCACAGCCTGGAAATAAGATCCAGACCTGCAGGCAATAATGTCAGAGGCTAAACTGGACATAGTAGCAATTAATGAGGCGTGGTTTACCAGTAACCACACTTGGGAGACTTCAGTACCTGGCTATGTATTGTTCAGAAGAGACCAGGTGCAAAAGGGGGAGGAGTGGCCCTGTATGTTAATGAAAATATCAAAGCTACAGAAATTCAGAATACACATAAGGAGCCAGAAGAACTGTGGGTCACCCTGGAAACAGGAAATGGGACAGCCATAAGAACTGGGGTTGTCTACAGGCCCCCAGACCAGAGGAGGACATAGACACATTACTGTTAGAAGATATACAAAACATGACAGCTAAAGGGAGGTTCTGATAATGGGAGACTTCAACATGCCAGATACAGATTGGTCAATACCAGCAGGAACATCTGCCAGAACTAGACTCATAGTGGATTCCTGCAGGAGGGCCTCAAACAACTGGTACAGCAACCCACAAGAGACAGGGCTATCCTAGATCTAGTACTGACTAACAAAGAAGGGATCACAGATCTCCAGGTAGAGGTCAACTTAGCCAGTGACCATCACATGGTATGGTTCAATTTGGCTACTACATCTAAATCATCCCATTCCAAGGCAAAATATGGGACTTCAGAGGAGCTGACTTTGATAAGATGGCCAACAGAGTTAAGCTAGCCTGGCAAAAGAAACACAAGTGAGGAGGTACAGGCAAAGTGGGCAAGCATTAAGGATACAATACTTGAAGCAACATCCCATTGTGTTAGACAGAAAAGGAAGTGCAAAAGAAGAAGGAAACCACTTTGGTTCTCAAATACAGTAGCAGAAAAGGTCAGAGCCAAAGGCTGGCCTTCGAAAATATAAGGAACACAGCGGGATGAAGATAGGGGGCATACCAAACTGCCCTAAGGGAAGCAGGTAAGGCAGTAAGGCAGGCAAAGTCCCAAACTGAGGAAACACTAGCACGAACAGTAAAAGAAGGTGACAAGACTTTCTATAGATACATTAGTGAAAGGAGAAAGTCCAGAGGGGTATTGCTAAGCTTAATGGAGAAAGAGGAGCATGTGAGGAGGAGGACCCTCAAGGCATCTATCCTAAATAGATACTTTGCTCAGTATTTACTGAAGAAGGTAGGGCAGGCCACAGCCCAGCATCATGGACACAGGGAGGAGGAGGTAGACACTACTCCTTCACAAAAGAAAGGGTCCTACAAGAGCTTGCTAAGCTCAGGTGGATAAGGCAATGGGACCTGATGGCATACATCCCAGGGTACTTAAGGAGCTAAAGGAGGAACTAGCAGAGCCATTAGCAGAATTGTTTAGTGAGTCTCTGAGCACAGGAGAGGTCCCAGAAGACTGGAGAAGGGCTCATGTGATCCCACTCCACAAGAGTGGTAGCAGGGAGGAGGCGGGAACTACAGACCGTCAGTCTTACCTCAGTAGTGGGCAAGATTATGGAAGCACTCCTAAGGAAAGGATAGTGCAACACCTGGAATCCATAGGGCACAGGATCCAAGACAGCATGGGTTTACAAGGAAGGTCCTGTCAAACTAATCTCATAGATTTCTTTGACTGGGTAACCAGAGTGGTGGACCAAGGGGAGCAGTTGATGTTGCCTACCTTGACTTCAGCAAAGCTTTTGACACTGTTCCACATAGAAGATTGATAAATAAGCTAGGTAGGCTCGGGGTGGGTCAGAAGTTGGTCAACTGGGTGGCAAACTGGTTGACTGGCGAGAAAACAGAGAGTGGTGGTAAATGGTATACAGTCAGAAGAGATGCAAGTCACAAGTGGGGTACCTCAGGGATCAGTCCTGGGGCCAGTCCTATTCAACATC
The DNA here is from genome assembly GCA_016271365.2 of Neoceratodus forsteri. Taxonomy (NCBI): domain Eukaryota; kingdom Metazoa; phylum Chordata; order Ceratodontiformes; family Ceratodontidae; genus Neoceratodus; species Neoceratodus forsteri. The sequence goes on along the minus strand of CM028131.1, from coordinate 1,539,559,562 downwards.
TTCATTAGTGACCTCGCAGATGGACTAGAGGGTAAGGATTGTCTGTTTGCAGATGACACCAAGATCTGCAACAGAGTAGATGATCCAGATGGGGTGGGCAGAATGAGAAGAGATCTGGATAAACTAGCAGAATGGTCAGAAGAGTGGCAACTGGATTTAATGCAAAGAAGTGCAAAATCATGCACATAGGGAAGAGAACCCTGAAGCCACTTATAGGCTGGGAGGGAGTTGCTAACAGTCACAAAGGAAGAAAGAGACTTGGCATCATCATCACTGATGACCTGAAATCATCCAAGCAGACCTCTAAAGCAGTAGGTAAGGCTAGGGGTGGTTAGGGTGTATTAGTAGGGGTATCACAAGTCGTAAGAGGGAGTAATAATCCCTCTGTTCAAGACATTGGATGAGCCCCATCTGGAGTACTGTGTGCAGTATTGGAGGCCACACCTACAAGGACATTAACGAAATTGAGGCAGTCCAGAGAAGGGCAACCAAATGGTGCAGGGACTGCATCAGAAGACATATGAGGACAGATTAACGGAGCTCAATATGTATACCCTTGAGCAAAGGAGGAGAGAGGTGATATGATCGAGACATTTAAACACCTTAGGGCATAAACAAGGTGAAAGAGTCTAACATGTTTAAATATAAGAAAATAGCAGGACAAGAGGACACAGCATGAGATTAGAGGGAGGCCGATTAAGGGGAATGAGGAAATTCTTTTCACAGAAAGGGTGGTAGATGCATGGAATGGCTTACCACAAGAAGTGGTGGCTATGAATACAGTGCAGGGCTTCAAACAGGCATGGGATAGGCATAAGGGAGCAATACAAATGACTATGAATAGATAGGTCACTGACATCAGCAAAGGCCGATGGCACATTTATAAGGTAGAAAAAGAAATGGGCAGACTGGATGGGCCTTGCGGTCATTATCTGCGTCAACTTCTATGTTTCTATGTTTCTATGTTTCTATGTTTCACTCCCCTGGCTTGAAGCGGCTACTCCCTCATCTGGAGGAGAGGGCTTGGTCAACCCCTCCTTTATCCCTTCCCCCCCACAAGTTTAAACCCCACCTTTCTTGAATGTAGTCAGCCATCCCCTGTTTAGGACTTCCTTCCCTAATGGGGCAAGATGAAACCTGTCCTGGCATATAGCCCCTTATCCTCCCAAACTCCATTCCAGTTCCCTAACACCCCAACCCACTTCTCTTCTCACCCCACTTCCTGAGCTGTCATTAACCCTGTGAGCTTCATTTTTCTCCACTGAAGCCTTTGGTACTGGCAACATCTCCGAAAAGGAAATGTTGCATCCATTATCCCGACAGACTCTGGCAAGTTCTTGGAACCTTGCCTGGACTTCCAAGACGCTATTTCCCTCTAGATCATTAGTTCCCAAATGCACCAGGAAATCCGGTTTCCCTCCACAATCCCTAACCATTTCATACACCATGAACTTTGCTCTGTGCGCTGTCAGCCCAGAGATACTCACTACCTTCACCTGGCTAAGGCATCCACCCCCCTGTCCCTCCCACTGGATACCCCTAATCATCGAGTCTCCCAATAACAGAACCTTAACATCGCCATCATCCTTATAGTTACCTCCACTATGCCCTCTCAGCCCCCCTTTATTCATGATCTCAATTCCATGGGAGTCTCCCTGCCTTATTAGAGACCCCCTTGTCACCCTCCCCTTTCTGCCTTCCTCGTTATTTTGCCCACTTAACTCAAACCACCTCTGAATAGGTGTCCCCTTTAACCCTCTCTTATCTGAACCATTTATCCTGGCCCTGATGGTTTCCCCTTCCCCCACACAGCCATCCTCCCCCCTTATAATAGTACCCCTGCTCCAGAGGCCTCTCTTGGGGTCCCTTTAGCTAGGGCCCCATCCTTGGTACTGACCCCCTGCTGAAGGGGCTCCTCCCACCTCCTTGTCTCCCAGTTTCTCTCCAATCATGATCTCCTCCTCATGTCTGCAATATGTTGCATCTCCCCATTTGCTTAACATTTATGTTTCCCTTCTCCTCTGGGACTATTTCTATCCTTTCCATTGCGGTCTATGATGCCCTATGGTATTCGACTCCCTCCCCGGCCTCTGTATAAGTTTCCTCATTTCCACCAACCCTTCCTCCCCTCTAGGTTGCTTAGTAGCTCAAATTTATTGTGACACTCTGTCAGCCTCCATCAAGTAACCGAGTTTCCTGACTGCACCTCTAAACTGCTCCTCTTCTTCCCTCTTGCTCTGTTCACCTTAGGAGCTCCCTTCCCAAAGTCTGCTGTTTTAGGCTTCCGTACAACAGCCCCTCCTGACTCTTCCCCCTCCACTCTCTTTGTATTCAGAAAGTTCACCCCGTACGCTTTCCCCTTAGCATCAACATCCCTATCTAAGGGTCCTCTGTTCCTAATATCCCCCTCCTGCTTGCTGTAACATAACGTCCTGTAATCTCAGGTGTTGCCTCAGCCTCCCTTCAGCCCCACCCTTCTGTTGCCCATATCCACACCTTATCCTGGACACCCCTGCCCCCTAGCTTACTCCTTAACCAATATACCTCACTCCTGATACAAGATAGCTGTCTACAGAGTGGGCAGCCTCCCTCTCTCCAGACCCAATTGAGAATTATTGCCATCCCACAGCCTGTGTAGCCTACAACCCTTCCGAAAATGTCTATCGGATAATATCCAAAAACTTGTGAACATCATATGTTCCCAAAAGTCAAAAAAAATTTCAGATAGCCATTTCCATGGATGCTGAAAAAGCATTTGATAGGGTTAAAGGACAATTTCTAGAATCATCCATGGAAAAAATGCAATTCAGCCCCCAAATTCATGCAAGCAATTTCTTAGCTATATTAAAATCCTAAATCACTGGTGAGGGTTAATGGCATTAGATCAGTTTTTTTCTCCTATCCAGAGGCATGTGACAGGGTTGTCCCCTATCCTCTCTTTTATTTGCCCTGAGTCTAGAGCCATTGGTTACCAAAGTACAGCATAATTTGAAGATTAGGGGTATAATGGGGGGGGGAACAAAAATCATCCTTATATGCGGATGATTCTATCTTCTTTTTATCATCTCCGGAGACTTCCTTGCCACCCCTCAGACAAACATTAAAATTCTTTAGTCTGCTTTCAGGATATAAGATATAAATGTTTCTAAATACGAAGCCCTGGTGATCAGTGGCAATGACACTAGACCCTTTAAGGAGACGCTCCCTTTCCAATGGGTCCCCAAGAACCAGATTCCATATTTGGGTATCCAAATAACTATTGACCTCTCTAAGCTTTTTACCACAAACTAAGAGAGACTGTGGGAGGCTCTGGAATGAGATATGGCTAGATGGTTCCTTTGACCTCTCTCTTTAGTGTGGAGGGTGGACGCGTTAAAAATTAATATCTTGCCACTCCTGCTTTCCTTGTTTCAGTGCCTTCCTATTCATATCCTTCTCTTCTTTTGGAAAAAGCTAAATATGAACATCTCTCGCTTGATCTGGAATAATAAAAAACCCAGAGTGGCCAGACAACTGTGCAGCTTCCTAAGGATGGGGGCACCTAGCCCGCTCTTTTTTATTACCTGGCAGCCCAGGCAGCTATGGCTATGACATGGACCAAACAGAGGACCTCCTTCCAGTGGTATCAGATTGAAGATGCTGTGCTGGGAGACAGGCCGTTATTTACTTTGGCCTTGACTGAGGTCACTCCAGAGTATGAGACGACAGTGCAGAACAGATGGGTTAAACATGGCTTATATATACTTAAAAAATATGAAGGCTTATGGGTACCCCCACTGGAGTGGGCCCTCTTTCTCTTATTCGATATGAGCCAGAGTTTTTCCTCCCCCTATTCTTGACCCAGGCTATGCTAGGTGGGAGACCCATGGGATCACTAGGTTCACACAGTTTATAGGGAATGATAGGTGTATTACATTTCAGAGTGCTAAAGATAAATTCAATTGATCAATCATAATTTCTACATTACATGCAAGTAAGACACTTTATTAATTATGAGGATCATGTCCGATGACTAACTCGGCCTTATATGGGATGGGAAGCATTTTTATATGGGGTAGTTATGAACGCTGGTCTGGGGAGACACTTATCGGGGATTTATAAGCTGCTAATTAGTAACACTGGTAACTCCTTGCATGCCCACAGGAGGGCTTGGGAAAGGGAAGAAAACATCTCTATTAGTGAGACCGACTGGACCCACAGGCTGAAATGGGTCCTGAAGGTGACTCCAGTGCCGATATGGTGCAAATTTGTTTGGAAATTATTAATTTGATTCTTTCACACTCCAACCATCAAGCAACACTATAGCACCTCCAAGTCAATGGCCTGCTGGAGAGCCTGTGGCCAGACAGGGAGCCATTGGCACATTTTTTGGAGTTGCCAAGAGTTTTGGAAAGCAGTGCAAAACACAGTACATGCTTTTACAGGAACCTTCCTTCCCCTAACTTTTGAGGACTGGATTCTTGGATCCCCACAGCGACACATCAGAGAGGGGACACCCAGGGTGTCCTACTAATTTTAATCATGGTAGCCTTAAAATGTGTTACAGGGAAATGGCTTCAGATGGAACCCCCAGTCTGGGTGAGTGGGTGAGGAGGATCAAGGAAGTGCTTGTAATGGAGGCTCTGACAGCTAAGCTCAGGCTTCGCTTTGATAAGCATGAAGCAAGATGGCTGGGATGATAGGCCTGGCTACTGGGACAGGGAGAGGGAGGTGCCTACTTGCCCAGTATGGTTTGGAAGACAGAATAGGTTAATACATTCCATGTAGGGTGGCTCGACTCAGTTGCTCTGGCTAGGACCCTCCTGTTCATGACCATTTCGGGTTCATGCTGAGGGCTGTCACTGAGACCTTATGTTGACATTTATTAAGCCATACTGGTCAAGGGAAGTATTAAATGGGAGGAGGAATTTGGGAACATATGTAAGGCTAAGAGTTGGGCCTCTTGTTCTGGCCCTAATTTTACTTGATTTTATTTTAACAGTAATGTTTCTTTTTTGCTTGCATTAACTCCCAGATATTTGAACGATATCTTGTTACAAATTACTTTTGATCTTACGGCAGCTATAAGTAGCTTTTCCATATACTTTTATACTTGGATAGCGGTTCAGGACTGGTAAACACAATTGCTGGACTATCTTATGCCATTATGTCGATTTCTCTTTAGCTCACAGTACAGTATGTCTGGCAAGCTGCTGTATCATTGTATGTAATACAGCTGAGCTAAAAAAAGAGGTAGGTCATGAGCATTTCATAGGGTATTCCCTGACATTATCATGTGGAAGGATATACAGACAAAAGGAGGTCTTCACTGGGCAGTCCCTCAACAGTAGCTAGATATATAAAATAGGAGTCATGATCGATCGCAAATCAGTTCAAGGCACAAAATCTGGATTAGTTTATTTTTTTTTATTTATTTAGCTTTTGATAACCGGGTAAGCACACTGGCCATAAAATGACTATTTTCAGGCATGACCCGGGAGAGTACAGACATGCAGAAACTTAACAGGATAACAATTTATAAGTGCTTTACATACAATGAGTTAAAGTGGATACAATATATCAGAGACATACAGAGTAGACCATTCATAAGTTCATAGGTGCCTACCTCTGCAACGAACAGAGAGGACCTTGGACAATAAATTATCAGGTGACATATCATATAAACAGAACAAGGTACACAAAAAAAGGTAATACAACAGGAAGAAATAACCATTGAGAGCAGGGGGTGTCATTAAGGAAAAGGTCGGTAAGTGAGGAAGAGGGGAGCAAGCCATGAAATTAGATCATATGAGTATATGCAAGTGTAAGGGAGATGCCTGCAGTGTAAGATTGTGTATGGGCAGGGAAAGGGAGCCGGGACAGGCTGAGGCAGTAAGAGGGTTATATAGAGGTGAGGAAATAATTAGCGGCCATCTAATAAATCACTCATCTCCAAAATTCTTCGGCTTTAGCTGATTTAGCATGTATTGATGCTGCAAAGGTTTCTAGTCTATAAACGGTGGGAACCAATGCCACCCGGTTTGCCCTCTGGGGGAGTGGGGTTCTTGAGCCACAGTTTAGTAATAAGCGTTTTAGTTGCCAGAATTAGAATTAATAACAATTTCAAGCCCGGACCCTTAATTGGCTATGCAGCAATAGGAAGGAGAACCAGCTGAGGAGAAAGCAAATCCTGTCCACAATAATATGTATGTTTCTGTCTGTCACCATCCTTTACAATTTTGCTCTACCTTTTACAGGTCTACAGGTTCCTCTTCAGTGATATGTGATTTGTTTTCCCCATCATTGTAGGCATTTGGACATTTTCTGAAGCTAGAGAACCTTTCTGTGAGAGGAGTTAAATTTTGGTTTTGGTGAGGAATCCTAGGACCAGCTCTGGGGAATGTGCACATGGACTGCAGTGGTTCAGCCAGTGAAAGAAGTCATCTCACTCAGCACACACCATGCTCATCATGTACAGTTTGCTGGTTTTTACTTCTCAGCCAAGCTGTCATGCAAATTCTTGTTCAAACAGAGCACAATTCTCCTTTGGGAATATGTCTGAAGCAACACAGGGACAGATTGGTTGCAGTCATGCTCTCAGAACAGGCACCAGCCCAAGCAATAAAATTACAAGTCCTTTGATCCAAAGACAATTCCACTGAGTCATTTCACTACACATATCTAATAAAAAGGATGGCTTGTCATTTGGTGAAATGCCTAAATTAGATGTAAGCAATAAGACATGAAAGGGGAATTTGCTGTGCAAGCAATAAGATGCGACAGGGCATTGGTTGTGTTGGTCTTAGCACACAACCCAGGGGTGTGCTAAGGCATGTGGCCACAGGCTGAGTGTCTTCAACTCCTGGAGGTGTGACAAAACCAGAACAACCAATGCCCCAAAGTGTCTTATTGCACTTATAAAATGGATCCATAGGCAACTTTAAGAAACAAACACTAAAACTTTTTAAAGCCACAAAAAGATAATAAAATGTTGCTAAAAATGAGAAATAGTTACTCCTCAGATGGTTTTCACCTGTCAGTCATCTGTCTTTCTACACATTCAATACATTGTGTGATTGTTTAACATGGAATGCAAGAATCCAAAACTCCTGTAGTATTCCAGTAGTGGCATGCTCCCTCTTCTCCTCCCTACACACATATGGTATGGTAACATGGAATACATGAATTCAAAATACTGCAGAATTTCACTACCATACACACACAGACACAATCAAATGTCTCATATAGAAGCAGACCTTCAGTTTCATCTGCTGCAGGGTAAGGAACAGGGAGATCTCTGGCAAACTGGAAATAATAGGATGGAGATTTTCATGGTCATCAAAGAAAGACCAGCACTGGAAACTCTGAATAGTAATTGATTTTTTAAATGTGTTTACATGTGTAAGGAGGCACTTATGAGTGTACAGAGCATTCAAGTATTTACTTCTTTTCTTTAATTTAAAGGACTTTTATTTTTAGGTCCTATTTGAAAGGTTTTGTATATGAGTAAAGGTGGCAGCTTTGTTAGTTATGGAAATCAGGAATGAATGAATTGGCTCATGATTTCTGTATGGGAGTTGCCCAAATTTCAAATCCCACTGCCTGACTTCAAACATGTGCAGCTGTGTAGAATTAAGCTGACAACTACACATTAATTGACATTTTACATGGTAAAAAATGTGTATTCGAATAAGTAAACCTGCTTTAAAAATAAGAAGCTATTTTATAAGTGCAATAAAGACACTCCAGGGGTGTGCATTGTGCTAAGATAACCGCACTTCCAAGGGCTAAAGGTACTCAGCCACATAGCCCTTGGCGTGCTGTTATCTCATCATAATACACATACTGTCATGTTTTATTGCTTACATATTTTACACATGACTGAAAATAGGCATATTTTTATCTAGTGCACTTACCCAGTAATTAAAAACCAAATAAATCAAGAAATAGTTTTCTGTGCCCTGTTTTAGTTTGCCTTGTTAAAGAGAGAGAGAAAGAATGCATCCATTATGTGGCAGTGAGTGAAAGAGAACAGGGGATGTGGTCATTTTCTATTGCAACACAGAGCATGCATCCTGCATGCTGCCATGGAGATTATGAGCCAGTGAGTGCAGAGGACTGTGAGTGACAGCCTTTGTGAAAAGTGTTTTTTAAACATGTTCTTGCATGAGTAATGCAACAGTGGAGCGAGAGGCCATGTGAACAAGGTATGGGAGGTGAGTGAGCCTATTACTTTGGATGGCCGGGTGGGAGTGGGGCAGGAGCATAGAGCAGGGACAGGGGTGGGGGCAGGCTGGAGCTAGAGTATCCAGGTGTGGGTATCAGCAATGTTAGGGCCTTTTATTCAAGCAGCTCTACACCATTGTGAGTGAACACTGCCTTGTTTGTAATGTAAAGGTGAGCTGCACTGCTGTGGAAGTGAGTGCTCCCTCTTCACATGTCCCCTGGTTTCCTGGGTATGTAGTGTGTTTTGGGCATTTTGTGCCATTGTGAGCTGATGTCTAAACAAACAACACTTGCATGGATGCAGGCGACCTTCCCTAACTTGTGCAGTGCTTTATTTCTACTGACCATTAAATGATGATTCACTGAACTGCCAAAGTACAAGTTAGAGTTTGTGTATGTGCCGCAGTGCAGAAAAAAATGGCAGGAACAACCAGATAAGGTGTTTCTATTATGGGAGGGGTTTTTAAGGTTATTTGGGGGAGTAGAACAGGTTGCAAGGAGCAGAGTGGGAGGGAGAGCTTATGATAAAATGAAACCAACAAAATTAAACCCTCCAACTTTCAGCTGCCATACAAGAGCATTAAAAAAGAGTCTGCCACCCCTGCTTGTGCTCTGACATCACGAAATATAACTAAAATGACATAGAAACATAGGATTTGACAGCAGATAAGGACCGCTTGGCCCACCTAGTCTGCCCATTTTCCTACCTAACAGATAAGCTGCAGATCCTAATTAACCAACAGCTTACTTCCTCCTACCCCCCACTAGGACTGCCTTATGTCTCTCCAATGCATTCTTGAATTCCCCCACTGTTCTTGACTCCACGACCTCCTCAGGGAGGCTGTTCCATGAATCCACAACCCTCTCTGTGAAAAAATACTTCCTTACATTACCTCTGAGCCGTCCCCCCTCTATCTTCAAATTGTGCCCCCTTGTTCTTGCGCATCTCTTTTTCTGAAAGATGCCACCCTCTTGGACTTTATTGATTCCCTTGAGGTACTTGAAAGTTTCTATCATGTCCCCTCTCTCTCCCTCCCTCCTTTCCTCAAGGGTATACATATTAAGCTCCTTTAGTCTTTCTTTGTATGTCTTCTGGTGCAGAGCCTGACAGAAGAGAATCAGCAATGCTGTACAGCTGCAGCATGTAAACAGAACAGGCAGCAGTGCCATTGAAGCAGAGGGAGCCAATTCAGACAGCAACACTCCAAGGATGGCTGTGTGTAAAGGTGCCTTTAGAGACTTCTCCTGTGGTGCAGTGAACAAAGCACAGGGTAAAGACTTCCAAGGGTTGTGGGTTCAAGACTAGGCTCTCCACTATTTTCATGGGTGGAAGCTGGAGGGGGGAAGATTCAGGGGAGAAAGGAGGATGTGCTACTTCACTGAGAGGGTGGTGGAGCCATGGAATGTGCTGCCCAGGGGGCTGGTGGAGGCAGAGACGGTGGAGGGGTTCAAGAGGGGGTGGGACAAGTACAGGGGAAGGGTTCTGGAAGCAAAATCCAATGCAGCGAGAATATCCGGAACTGGGAAGGGAGAAGCCAGAGAAGGCGAGGGGGGCAGCAAGGTCAGCTCCCAGGATGGGGGCTGACCAAACGAGCAGACGCGAAAGACCGTTAGGCCTATTCTGCTGGCATTTAGTATGTTATGTTGAGACCTGCAACAAATGGACAAAGAACAAGAAAACAGATAAGGGTGAGACATGACTTTTTATAACATTTTAACGTAAATAACTATCTTGGTGGTGATGGTGAGTGACTGGGAAACTCAAACGTACTAAAATAGGGTTTTTTGCAGTTATGGCATGTAGGGGCTTTTAAAGAGATTTTCTAAGTTTTTGTTTCAATAAAGATATTGTAGTTACATACCCTTTATTGGAAATGTCTGTGTGGTATTTTTTTATTCCATGTAGTTGAAGTCTGTTTTTTCAGTGTTTGTTACCTGACTAGTGCTCCTATTTCCATGCCCCCTTGCAGTTCTTTGTGGTGCTGAACTCTGACACTGTGATGTCATGCAAGGGAAACAAACATGGCAGTCAGCATGTGTGACAGCAGAGATTGTACCAGTGATTCTGATTCTGATGAATCACCAGCACTGCTTGTCACTTTGCTTTGCTGTGCATTAAGGTACATGTGATTGCAATCTGCATGTACAACTACTCATACAGACATACAGTTATTTTTGCTGGTGTGTGTGTCAGTGTTCCTCAACAGCCCCCAAACAGAAAGTCATCACACATCTTTATTTGCAGTTTTGCGGACACTCAAAGGATTTTTTAGTAAAACTGTTCTGGTGTTTAATGTCGTGTTTTTTATTGTGCTTCTCAGTATGTGTTTCTGTCGTTGTATGCCAAGTTAATTTGCCGTTATTTTTAACCCACTTTGAGTAGGTCAGAGCTCAGTGGAATTCTGCCACCTCAGTGGACAGTCTGGTCTGTGGCTTCTCACTGGAATAATGATCCTCGAGACCTTGGGACCACTCACACATCACAGCTGTCAGAAACACCCAGCTGTCAGACAGGAGATCACTGTGGCAGTAAACGCGGTCCCAGGTGTCCTCAACACACCAGAGTTGATGAAATGTAAATTGTGATGGGCGTAGTTTGTCTAATGTCTCAAGTCACTGTGAAAAACAGTGCCAAAACAAGGTTTTTGTTATTCCCTTGATGTTACTTGAAAGTGTTGCATTTTTCAGCTCGTCTGTGCTCGTAGTGGTTGTCAGGGACTGCTGTCAGTATTGAAACTCGGTACTATACAAGCTGCTGTTTTTGTCAGTGATAATGCTGTAGGCTGGCAGCTCGTGGTAGTTTTCTCATAATGACTGGATTTATGTGTTAGTGATAACAAGGCTGCAATCATAATTATATCCCTCCATGTGTGTGTGTGTGGTATTTCTCAGTCACTGGTTGTGTCTCAATGATTTTTTTCCCTCCCGGTGTAAAAGTCAGCGGTCTCACGGGATCATAGTGTCTATGCAGGCTTCATGTCTGGTGTTGCCTAACAGTGATTTTCATGGTCAAACTGAATTGTTTTCTGTAGTAACACTATTTATGTTAGTAATTCACAGTCAGTGTGTGCCCCTGTTCAGCACTAGCTGATTGAAATATGCATTACGGTTTTGTTACAGGGGGCTCAGGGACATGACATGTCAAGCAGGCAGACATGTATAATTCAAATGGGCACTTCAAAACAAGAAAGAAGACCTCCGGATTCAGAGTGTTGTATTTAGGAAAAGAAAAGCTTATTGTCAGTTTCAAGGCAAGCCTGGCACTCACACCACTACTAGCCTGAGCTGAAAATTCTGCAGGACAGCCGTTACATTGAGAGTGCTGCATCTCTGTTCTCAACAGTGAGATAACATTAACAAAATCTCTAAAAGACTGTGGAACAGGTAATTGTCATGGAAGCTTTCTTTTGGTGGATTGACTCTTTGAAACAAATTGTGAAAAGCAAAGTTTGGGTTCTATGATTAGGCAGCATCCAGGTGATCTAGTAGTTGAATCGGGTAGTGAATCAGGTACTGGTGAACACTGCAATGTAGCCACCAACACTGTCCTAGTCAACACTGTTCACATGTTTCATTTATGCCAACCATTGACTTAATATAGTACTGTCTTCTTTGTATCTTACCAGAATCAGTGCAAAAAAGCAGTGTGACGGATACTGTCTTGAACCTTCCCCCCCCAACCCGACTACACTAATACGCTGAATAAATGCAGATCATTATCAGGCACAGTTTTGTCATTTCCCAGTCCTGGTGATTAGGAATAGATAATACCACATAAAATGTTTGAAATGAAACTCAGCGCTGTACTGACAGCATCCACCTGATCACAAAATACCAACAGCTCTAGCTGTCAAATCAAGTACTGTGATCTTTTATGGAGAACAGCTGATTACCAGTAGTCTCTGTCTACAAAATGTGATTACCATGATTGACTGCTCTATTTATCAATCGGGTTCTGTAGTAGCTAACACTGACCTAGCAGCCACCTGACTGCCTAATAGTGCTGACTGATTGGACTAGTACTGCCTCATACAATATACTGTGTATGTACATACCTTGCTGTGTGTTTTTTTTCTTTGCTTCACTAAAGATATACCGGCCTAATACCTAGCAGTTGCATTAATGGCATATTTCAATCGAGTAATCCTGAACAGAGGCATACACTGACAGTATATTACTATAATAGAAATAGTGTTACTGCATCAAATAGTTCAGTTTGACCACAAAAATCAATGTTATACAGCACCACACATGAAGACTACATAGACACTACGGCGGTCCCATGAAACTTACATAGAAACATAAACTTTGACGGCAGATAGGACCGCTTAGCCCATCTAGTCTGCCCATTTCCCTACCTATTGGATTAGCTGCAGATCCTAGTTAACCAACAGCCTACTTCTTCCTACCCTCCACCAGAATAGCTTTATGTCTGTCCCATGCATTCTTGAATTCCGCCACTGTTTTTGACCCCACAGCCTCCTCAGGAAGGCCGTTCCATGCGCACACCACCCTCTCTGTGAAAAAATACTTCCTCACATTGCCCCTGAACCACCCCCCCATCTTCAAATTGTGCCCCCTTGTTCTTGTACATCTTTTATTCTCAAAGATAGTACCCTATTGGACTTTGTTGATTCCCTTGAGCTACTTGAAAGTTTCTATCATGTCCCCCCCTCTCCCTCCTTTCCTCAAGGGTATACATATTAAGCTCCTTTAGTCTCTCTTCCTATGGCTTCTGATGCAGACCCTGCACCATTTTGGTTGCCCTCCTCTGGACTGCCTCCATCCTGTCTATGTCCTTATGGAGATGGAGTCTCCAGAACTGCAAGCAGTACTCCAGATGGTGTCTCACCAACTGTCTGTACAGAGGGATAACAACTTCCTGTTTTCTACAGGTGGTGCCTCTCCCTATACATCCCAGCAGCCCCCAGCCATCCTTACTGCCTTCTCCAGGTACAAATTGTTGACATTTACACCGGGAAGGGAAAAAAAGTCATTGAGCTGCACCAATGACTGAAAATCACCACACACACATAGAGGGATACAACTGTAATTGCAGGCTTGATATTCCTAACAAATAAATCCAATCACAATGTGAAAACTACCACAAGCTGCCAGCCTACAACATTACCACTGACAAAAACAACATCTCACATAGGACTGAATTGCAATACCGACTGCAGTCCTCGACAACCAAAGCAGGCACAGACGAGGCAGAAAACAGCCACACTTTTAAGTAGCAACCTTGCTTTGGCACTGTTTTTCATGGTTACATGAGACATTAGACACACTATACATGCCCTGGCTAAAGAATGGGGTCCATTCTTGCCACGGTATTAGAAATCCCTAAACATTTGGAGACACTAACCCCTCAGAGAGATGGCAGTTTCCCTGCCATGACACATTTTGGGAGGTGTGGTCGAAATGACAGCTAGTGAAAAAAATAGATGAGACAGCTGACAGGCAGCATGTAGAAAAGGGCTGTTGGGGCAGATATAGCAATTTATAATTAAAACAACTATAAGATTTCAAAGTACATACTAAGGTTGTCTCCACATAGAGCACAGGCTCAGCCAATCAGGGTGCAGCAAATTCCTACCCATTTTATAAAACTGAATAATGCAATGGATTCATGTTTTTTTTCTAATAATAAGGGCTGGCAGTATAGCTTAGAGGTTAGAGGAACGAGGTGTGAATGAGCTTGGTACATCCAGCAGACCAGACCTGAGTTTGATTCTCACAACCTCCACTTGCATACTGTCTGACTCTGAGCAAGTCACTTAACTGCCCAGTGCTCCCAGGTCACCTCTGAAAACAGGCACTTATGCCTAGTGGGCCTTACCCGGTTACCAAGGTGCTTGGATGGAGTGATGAAGTGAGAGTGACGAATCGTTGGTGGAGCAATTTGTGACACTAGTGACAAGCCATAGTTATTTTGTGCTCAAGTCTTGGTGAGTACCTTCACGTGTTGGGCCCTGTTTCAACAGAATCTCACCAAGGCGATAATACTGTATATATAATATATGGTATGGAAAGAGACAAAAATGAAATTGAAAGCTGGGCGCACAGATCCCAGCATAAAAAAGTGCCCAAGCCTAGGCACTAGGGCAAGGGTTGGACGATGTGATAGTGCCGTATCCTCGAGTAATAGTACCACCCCTGCCACAGTGTCAGACCATGGAGTGCATTGTCCCACAGTGGCAGCAGAAGCTAGCAAGCCAAAAACAGTAAAAAGACTGATAGGCCAGCCCAGAGGACTGCAAACAGTTAAGTGGACTTACGAGGACAAACTAGAAATTATGTATTGCTATTATTATGCGACGCACCCTGAGTTTCCAGTAAGAGGATATACCATCAGACTTGGAACAAATTGCAGCAGAGAAAATAGTTGCCACAGACAAACTGAACAGTGTGACAGATGCAAACTTTAGATCCCTAATAGGACAAATAAAAAAAAAAGTACATAGATGAGATTAACTTGGGCAGACTACAGAAGGAAGCAAGTGAAGAGGTAGCAAAAGAGAAGAAAGAGGTACCAGAGGCTTTCATAGCAGGAAGAGCAGATACATGGGACACAACAAAGAAAAGGGATCTGATATGGTGTAGCATTTATGCCAAAAAGAAAGCAGCTCTTACCAGCACAACAACGAAAATTACAGACATATTCGAACAGACATATAGACAGAGACATCCAGATATGGCAAACATCACAAAGAAAAGAATAACCACACAAAAGTGGAATGTAATGAAAAGTGCACAGTTTAGTGATCTAGAAAGGCAACACATCGAAATAGAAGTCCTTGAACAGTTAAAGAAAGAAGGATTTGAGGTAGAGACTCAGCCTCCACCAATATCATCTGGTAAGCCGTTACAGCAGACAACTGCTCAGCCAATATTGGTACATGAAATGAAACATGACACATCTCCTAAAGACACCCAGCAAAGTACACATCAAGTGCCGTATCCGAGCAAAACAGCTGAAGTTCCAGTTCAACCCATACAGAGAGTGGAAGAGCAGGAAATGCCAACTACAGGAACAACCCTTAACCAAGAGGAAGAAAACTGAGAGAAGACTTGCTGGACCTAATTGACATGGACAAATATATTAAAATACATCAAAGGAAAGACTGCAAAATTACGCCTGACATACACAGTTAGGGAACACATAAAACAGATAAATAAAGTTATTGGAACCATCCAGAGGATCCATATGATGTCACTGAAATAAACAGAATACATTATTGTGCAGCGGACTAATAACAAATAGAGAAGTGCCAAAAGCAAGGAATGAAGAACAAAAAGAGGGAAATTCAGCATACCACCATGGAAAAGAGGATAGAGGGACAATTATGGAACTAAAATCAAAGTATCACTGCTGGAGGAGTTTAGAAAAGGTCATAGATCAATGAAAGTCATCAGGAAAGTGGGTGAAATCAAAGAAAAATGCTGTATTAAAACAGATCAGGACCTAAATTTTACCATCTCAAATAACAAGCTTAATATCTCTGCTCAAGCCGAGAAGCTCAGGAGATACGTGAGAAAGGAACAATGAAAAATGCAAAATAGATGGTTTAGAAGACCGAAGAAATTCTATAGGGAGCTGGGAAAGAAACAGCCAACATAAAAAGTCCACCAGTAAAGAGGAAATTGAAGAATTCTGGAGAAGTATTTATGAGGCCCAGTTGAACATAATAGGGATGCAAAGTGATACAGGAAATAAAAGACAGCATTAGAAATGGTACTACTAGAGATATGGGTGGCCTGGCGTAACTGCTAAGGAGATAGAAATGAAGATAAGGAAGGCCTCCAACTGGAAAACCCCAGGTCCAGATGCAGTACCCAACTTCTGGCTGAAAGTACTAACATCTTTGCACCAAGATTTAGCTACCTCAAAAAACTATTTATACGCACATCCTGACTTGACACCCATCTGGTTAACGACAGGGAATACCACACTCCTTATTAAATCTGAACCTGCCAGTCTCCCCAAGAACTATCGTCCAATAACCTGTTTACCAACAACATATAAACTATATACTGGAATCGATGCATATAGAGTCTACAACCATTTAGACTGCAATAAACTCATGGCAATAGAACAAAAAGGTAATAAAAGAAAATCATATGGCACAAAGGACCATCTCATGTTGAACAAAGCCATTATGGAGAGCTGCAAAATGCCGAAATCTTAGTGTAGCATGGATCGACTACAAAAAAGCATTTGACAGTATCCCACACTCCTGGATCACTGAGTGTTTATGGATCTACAGGATACATCCCACACTGATAAACTTCATCACAACAACAATGACAAAGTGGCAAACCACCCTGCAATTAAATCATGAGAAAGGTCAAATCACCATCCCAAATATAAGTATCCAACGAGGGATATTTCAAGGTGACTCTTTGTCACCACTTCTGTTTTGCCTTGCCCTCAATCCCTTGAGTAGCCTAATCAACAACCTAGGCTATGGATACAGCTTGAACCCCAGAAACAAAACAATCAACAGCTAACATCTCACCTTCTATTTGTAGATGACCTAAAACTTTATAGTTCATCTGACAAACATTTGAAAGAACAACTACAAATTGTTAAGACCTTTTCTGATGACATATGGATGACGTTTGGCCTAGATAAATGTGCCAAAGCAACATTTGTAGCAGGAAAGTTAACTCGTAAAGAAAACATGAATCTGGTGGAGGTTTGTGACATAAAAGAACTTGAGCAAGAGGGAGTGTATAAATACCTGGGAATAGATGAAGGAGCAACAGCACAACATGAACAAATGAGAGTAAAAGTAAGCAAGGAATATTTTAGAAGGTTAAAGCTAATTTTGAAAACTACTTTGACAACACGAAATAAAGTGCAAGCTATAAATCAACTCGCCCTTCCAGTGATATCATACAGCTTTGGTGTGATAGATTGGCCACAGAAAGTGTTGAACCAGCTAGATATAAAAACAAGAAAAATGTTTCATGCTCACCAATTAATATACAAAAATCAGTGCATGCCAAGATTATACATCCCTAGGGCAGAGGGAGGCATGGGCCTCATTGAGATTGATTACACATATAGATCCACAATAGTGGGGCTACATACATACTTACTGACATCCTTGGACCCAAATATAGTCAAGGTCTTGCATCATGAAGAAAATAAGCCTAAAATGACTTCACTCATCAAATTAGGAGAAGCCTTCAGAAGGGTAGCAGAGATTGATGTCAATCCAAAGGTAGATAAGGAATTGTCAGCAACAGAAAATGCAAAGAATCAGAAAAAGGAGTATAAAGATAAAGACCAACAGAAAAGAAAAAAACAATTGGAAAGTCCATGATTATAGTGGAAAATACAGGGAGTTACTGGAGCAACCACAGGTCAATCAAGCCCTGACCCATGAGTGGTTAAAAAGAGGTGAATTTAGGCCACGAGATGAGAGACTAATAATGGCAGCCCAAGATAGTGGGCTACGCACAAGATGGTTCACAAAATCCATAGAAAAAACAGGAGAAACAGACAAGTGCAGGTTCTGTAGTACAGAATTAGAAACAGTTGCGCATCTTGTGGCTGGATGTGAAGTACTTATGGCAGAAGGCCTGTATACTGAAAGACACAACAATGTAGCAAGATTGATCCACTGGAAACTGTGCAAACACTATAACATACAGGTAGCAGAGAGACACTGAAAACATGAACCACAAAGAATCACAGAGAAAGAAGAAAGTGATCATGGGATCACCCCATACCAACAGCCAAGAAAGTGGAAGCAAGAAAACCTGATATTGTAATGCAAAAAAGAGAACAAAGGTAGCATTACTGATTGAAATAGCCACCCCTAGTGACTACAGTGTGCTGTACAGAGAGACACAAAATCATGAAATACCAAGATATGCAGTCAGAAACTAAACTGATGTGGAATAAGGACACAGATTGTTCCAGTAGTGCTTGGAGCAATGGACTAATCAAAAGAACTTTCAGGCACATTTAAATATGCTACCAATACTTGTGACACCTTATGAACTTCAAAAAGAATCTATTTTGGGGACGTTGCGTGTGCTGAGAAGAGCGCTCTCAGCAAACATCAAAGATTATTACAGTACTAATTTCTTGAGTTTTGAATATGCCCTGGCTAAAGAATGGGGTCCATTCTTGCCACGGTATTAGAAATTCCTAAACATTTGGAGACACTAACCCCTCAGAGAGATGGCAGTTTCCCTGCCATGACACATTTTGAGAGGTGTGGTCGAAATGACAGCTAGTGAAAAAAATAGATGAGACAGCTGACAGGCAGCATGTAAAAAAGGGCTGTTGGGGCAGATATAGCAATTTATAATTAAAACAACTATAAGATTTCAAAGTACATACTAAGGTTTTCTCCACATAAGGCACAGGGCTCAGCCAATCAGGGTGCAGCAAATTCCCTACCCATTTTATAAAACTGAATAATGCAATGGATTCATGTTTTTTTTTTGTTTTTTCTAATAATAAGGGCTGGCAGTATAGCTTAGAGGTTAGAGGAGCGAGGTGTGAATGAGCTTGGTACATCCAGCAGACCAGACCTGAGTTTGATTCTCACAACCTCCACTTGCATACTGTCTGACTCTGAACAAGTCACTTAACTGCCCAGTGCTCCCAGGTCGCCTCTGAAAACAGGCACTTATGCCTAGTGGGCCTTACCCGGTTACCAAAGACTAAAAAAAAAAGCTTATTCACATTTTTTTCAAGAGTTGCAGCATTATAGTACAACGGCACTACAATAACATTCACTTCTAATTTTATTTCTAGTACAGATCTACCAGAGGTCACGGTACAATAATACATTAGCATGGTGAAAAATAAAGATAGTTTTGAAAACCAGAACTTCTTGTCTCTGTTAATGTTTTAGACTTTACTGAACAAAGTCAAATACAATAATCATGTGAAAAAACACACCATTTTGCCAGATCTCCATGTTGCTGTTCCTTATTCAAGTATGAGATCCTCGCATTCAGTCTGTGCCAACATTATCTACTCACAGACTTATTTTGCCAAAGACATTAGCCCCATTTTGCCTTCCGTGCCAAAGACAGCAGCATATAGTGATTGATCCCAGAATGTTAACTATATTTTTTGCAAAATCAGGATTGACATGATCCTGATAGTGCAGTCTGTTAAGTTCCTTTCACTCATCTATGTGACTCGCGCACCCTTTATGTCACTCTTCCCAAGCTCTATAGATCCCTGCTTTTGCTCATGGGACACCATTACATCAAAAGTCACACATTCTTTGCACTTATCCTTCATCCCTGTAATGACAGCTGGAATGAACTCTGCTCCGGGGTTACTGTAGAGAATATGTGGTGTGCCTAACAATGGAAAGACACACATCAGCAGGCAACTTCTGTTACAAGTTTAGAGGACAAAGGTGATT
Organism: Neoceratodus forsteri; assembly: GCA_016271365.2. Lineage (NCBI taxonomy): Eukaryota > Metazoa > Chordata > Ceratodontiformes > Ceratodontidae > Neoceratodus > Neoceratodus forsteri. The sequence goes on along the minus strand of CM028131.1, from coordinate 1,539,539,949 downwards.
AACACAAAACCTTATCATATTGTCCTGATATACCATGATCCATTGATACCGACCTTGTGACACTTACCACAGATCAACAAGGTAACCTACTTGAATCTGATAACTCCTTGGTCAAGTTTACTTTGTTGTTGTTTTTTTTTTTCTGCTTCATAATTTTTAAAACATTTTTTACAAAACTTATGCATCATAACCAACTCCACATAACAGTTACTCATGACACCTATACAATTAAATATTGTTTCTATAAAATGTCAATATAAATACAAACTTATTCATTCCTTAGCCTAATATTGATAGTAATATTCTAAAATAAATGACACCTATTAGTGCTTCTAAATAAAGTAGTGTAACACATACACTTGCCCTGTGCATTTTGTATTTTAACTTTATTTTCAGTATTGATATAGATCCATAGAAGCACAGAATTTGTTGGTAGAAAAGGATTGCTTGGCCCAGCCAGTCTGGTCCCCGCCTAGTCTTCCTCCACAAACCCTAAATGGTCTCCGGTGATCCTCCTTCCTCCCTGCCTACTCACTAATATTCCCTTATGTCTGGCCCATGCATTCTTGAAGCCCCCTACTGTTTTTGCTTCCACCACTTCCACTGAAAGTCTGTTACAGGCATCTACAACTTTTTTAGTAGAGTAATACTTCCTTAGCTTGATCACATGCTCTGTGGTCCTGGTGCTCATTCTCATTTGAAAGAGGCCCCCCTCCTGCACCCTGTTTACCCCTGTCAGGTACTTGTAGATCTCTGTCATGTCCCTTCTCACTCTCCTCTCTTCCAGGGTGTACATGTTGAGATTCCTCAGTCTCTTCATGAAGATATTTTTGTGCAACCCCTGCACCATTTTAGTTACCCTCCTCTGGACTGCCTCCACCCTGTCCATCTCCTTTCTGAACTGCGGCCTCCAGAACTGGACATAATACTCAAGTGGGGTCTCACAAGCAAGCAATAGTGGCAACACCCAACTCCCTCCTCCTGTTGGAGATATCTCTTCCAGTGCATCCCAGTATTGCACTGGTCATACCCACTGCTTTGTCACACTGCTATGCCATTTTGATGTCATCAGATATGAAAATCCCAAGGTCCCTTTGCTGCTTAATGACAGACAGTACCTCCTCCCCATCCTATACTCATTTCCTTGGTTCCTATGCCAGAGGTGCATTATTTTGCATTTTGGGGGCATTGAACCCCAACCGTCTTGTTTTTTTACCACTTCTTGAGTTTCACAAGATCCCTATGCATTCTTTCAACCCCATTCTGACAGTCTACCCTATTATAGATTCTGGTATCATCTACAAAAAGGCATACCTCCCCTTCTAGTCATCTGTAATATCACTTATGAAGGTATTGACATAAGCCAGTCCCAGTACTGAATGCTGCGGCACTCCGCTGATCACTCTTCCATCCTTAGAGTAAATGCTGTTAACCACCACTATCTGTCACATATCTGTTAACCAATTTCTATCCCAATTCATTACTTTAGATCCCACGCCTAGGTTGCTCACTTTCTAAATCAGTCTCTTGTGTGGCACAGTGTCAAAGGCCTTGCTAAAGTCTAGATAGGCCATGTCCACTGCCCTGCCCTGATCTATTTGCCTGGTCACCCAGTTAAAAAAATCAATCAAGTTCATCTGACATGACCTCCCCCCCGTGAATCTATGCTGCCTTTGGTCTTGCATTCTATTTGATTAAGACGCTCTTGCCAACCTTTCCTTTAATAGTTTTCTATTAATTTCCCCACCACTGAGGTGAGCCTCACTGGCCTATAGTTACTAGCACCTTCTATGTTGCCACCGTTATGTAGAGGGACCACATCTGCTCATCTCCAGTCCTCCAGAACCATGCCCAGTTCCAGTGAGCTGTTGAATAAGGTTGTCAGTGGGGCAACCAGCATCTCCCTGGGTTCTTTTAGTACTGTCCGGACCCTAAGCCTTATCCACTTTCAGAGCTGCAAGTCCCTATAGGATTCTTTCCTCTGAAAATAGACTTGAGTCCACCTCCTACCCTTATTCCTGCTGCTCCCTGGTGGTCTGTGCCCTCCCTTCACTGTGAAGACTGAGCAGAAGTAGTTGTTAAGGATGTTCTTCTTTTTCTTGGTCCCCTTCTATGTAGTCTCCCTTGGTCTTCCTCCTTATCCTCGCTATCCCTCCCTGGCCTTTACTCTTCTCACTTACGTACCTGAAGAAAGTATTGAGGAGGAGTTTAGCACAGTGGTTAAGGGCACTGAGCTGCAAATCTAGAGACCTGGGTTTGAATCCCATCAGCCCCCACTTGCATGCTGTGTGACCCTGAGCAAGTCACTTAACTTCCCCCTTTCCCTTTATCCCCATTTGCTACCCCTTTGGCTATCCTTTCCTCTGTCCGTGCCATTGCACCCCTCACTGTCTTACCTATTTCCCTCTGATTTAGTTGGTATACCTCCCTGTTTTCCTTCCTCTGTGGTTCCTTGTGTGGCAGAATAGCACCATAACATCTCTCTGTTGTTTTATTATTTAATATGCCCTGTGTTGTATGGTGTTTGTCAAACCTGTGTTTTTTTTTTGTTTGTTTTCCGTAACTTCATTTGGCCTGAAATATTTTCTGCATCTGAGTTCAAGGACAAAAGCCAGATCAGTTGGAACTGGCTCCTTTGTCTCAGAAATCTGTGCTAGGAAAGGGTCCATTTCAGAAAACGAGAGAGTGGTTAAGTTAACAGCCCAGCAATTTGAGAGTCTGAATAGTGTTAATGGAAACAGAAGCAGAACAAAAGACCCTGGGCCAGCTCTCATCACAAGAGGTGGCACCATCCTGTCTCCAGAGACAGGCCAGAGTGCATCTGTTTTTTTTTCTAACCAGATTGGGGGGTTGGGATATCTCTCCAGCTAAGAAAACTCTACAGTTGAATTTTTAAAATGAAAACATAGAGAGCTGATTGGTTCTTGGCAAACATGCGACAAAGGCCAGCTACTCACAGTAGGGAAATCAGATGCAGCATTTTGGAAATTGCTTGAAAAAAGCCAAAGAGTAGCTTGTAGAGCTCAATCCTGGTTGTGAGGAGCCAACTGATCAAATAGGACCCCTGTTTTGCATTCCATTACAAAACAGGTAACAAGGACATTTTATTTTTCTGGACTCTAACTTCAATTGCACTGGAACAAGGTAAAACTATATGTTAGATGTTAGGAAAGTTAGTGTACTGTTTTTGTGTAATTGTCCAACTTTTATTTTCTTATATCCTGTAACCAAATCTTTAAATACTATGTTTATGTTAAATTATACTATCTAATAGATATTAATAAAGCCTGTTGGCATAATTTTCCAATATCTCTGAAACTGTCTGTTGTGTGTGTGAGTTTGGGAGGGTTTTATTCAAACAATACCACACTTGAGCTATGCTAAAAGGCCAGAATGCTACCATGAAGGGACATGAGAAAGAGACTCTCTGAGTGTAAGGGGCAGATACATGAGGTCTCTCAGAGTGGTCTATGGGGTTTAAACCAGTCTCTGCATTTCTCTGGGAAAAGACACATATAGGGTGAATAGTGCACCCCCCGAAGACCTATACATGCCGGTGGCTTTTCTGGTTTTCTGTACAGTGGCCAAGAGGGTTCTCTCCCAGGAAAACAGACTCTAGACTATATTTGCACCTCTTACACAGAGAGAGGAAACCCAAGGATCCTCTGGTGGACAGTCAGTTGTAAATCCAGCGAGTGCCCTAGAAGGAGAGGGGAGGGGGGGTTTCTGACCCACACCACCACAGGCTGCACTTACGAGAGTTTCCTGTCATCCCAGTGAACCCAGCCCCACAGAAGTAGGCCTGTGACACCTTATACCTCCTGAATGCCACCCTTTTTCCTTCACCACCATGGACACTTCCCTTGAGTACCATAATGGTCTTTTTTTTCTTTTACGTTTACTCACTTCCTTCATGCAGAGGCTGATTGTCTTATTTTCCCCTACTGTTTCCCTACTCCTCCCTGACAGTTCCAATACTAGGCAGTTTCTGAGGCAGTCTCTGTTTTTTTGTTTTTTTTTTTGTAAATCTGCCCCCTAAAGTCCAGGATCCTCATCCTTGTGTGGTTTGCCTCTGCTCCCATCTTAATGTCAAACCACACTGTATGGTGATCACTGGTACTTAGGGGACTGCCCACTGTGACTTGGCAAAGCTTTCCCTGTTTGTAAGCACCAGGTCCAGCACTTCCCCCTCCCTATTGGGTGCCTTGACTAGCTTCCTGAGAAAAGCCCTTGTAGAGAGTCAAAGATAGCCCTGATCTTTGCCAAAGCTGCAGCTGAAAGGCTCCAATCCACATCTGGCAGACTGAAGTCCCCAGCTAACAGCTCCTTTTCTTGACATCCTGATAGTGGCATCCCAAGTGCCTTATCTAACTCCTTTCCCTGTGCTGGAGGTCTGTATACTACTCCTGTAGGGACAGCAGCCCTAGATACTGTCTTTAGGATGACCCATAGCATCTCCAGTCCTTCATTGTCCTCTTGGTGTCTCAGGAGTTCCATAGCCTTTGTTCCCTCCCTCACATATAGTGCAATCCATCCTCCCCTGCTCTCTTCCCTGTCTCCTGAACAGAGAGTAGCCTGGTATGGCCATATCCCAGTCATGGCTGTCAGTGCACCATGACTTTGTTATGGTCACCAAAAGGCAAGCCTTCTCCATGATGGCCTCCAGGTCCAGAATTTAGTTTCCCAGACTCCTTTCATTAGCAAGCATGGCTCTCCATACCTTACACCCCCAGCTTGCCTCATTACTTTCTCCCCCCTGTGCTGCTCCCAGAGCTCCCCCAGATCCCCCTCTTACCTTGTTGCCATATATCAACATCATATCCCATTTGGGAGAGGGAACAGGAATGCAAGATAATGCATATGGGGCACAAAAACCCAGGAACAATACATCAACTGGAGAGGAAGAAACACAAAGCTCAAAGCAGGAAAGGGATCTAGGGGTTAACATCTCTGATGACTTCAAGGTAGGTAGGCAGTGCAACAAGTCAGCAGGAAAAGCAAGCAGGATGCTGGGATGCATAGGCAGGGGAATCATTAGCAGGAAAAGGGAGGTGATAATTCCATGGTACAAGACATTGGTGAGGCCACACCTTGAGAACTGTGTCCAGTTTGGAGGCCTTACCTGCACAAAGACATAGATAGGGTGAAGGTGGTTCAGAGGAGGGCAACTAAGATGATCCCGGGATTACATCACAAACCCTACGGGGATAGGCTGAAGGACTTAAATATGTACTCCCTGGAGGACAGGAGGGTAAAGGGGCGATAAGATTGAGACATTTATGTACCTCACAGGGAAGAACAAGGTGCATGGGAATACAATGTTTCAGAGAAAAAGATGTTTAAGGATGAGGGGACATAAGATGAAACTGGAGGGAGGGAGGTTCCAAGGAAACGTGAGGAAGCACTTCTTCACAGAGAGGGTGGTGCACAACTGGAACAGCCTGCTAGAGGAGGTGGCAGGGGCAGAAATGATTACAGGATTTAAGAATGCATGGGATAGATGTGGGGATACTGATAGTAGGGGGAGGGGTATAACCTAGTTACAGGAAAGCTTGAAGAAGCACAGTCACTAGAGTTATTGGGCAGATTAGGTGGGCCAAATGCCCCTACGTGCTGACAACTTCTAAGTATCTATGTATCTTTATAAATGTTCACATACTATCTGTGCCTCTTCTGCTAGGGACAAACCCTACCTGGTCCCGATCGATTAGGGTCAGTAGTACATCCCTTACACTTCATGCCAGGACCTTTGCATACAGTTTGCAATCCATAGTTATAAATGAGATTGGTCTGTAACTTCCACATTGATGGGGGTCCTTGCTAGGGCTAGGAATCATGTCAGGCCACAGGTTCGAGCTGTTTGGATTTATAGGAAGTTTGTCGATAGGGGCCAGTCTGATTTCACTTAAAAAAACAAAAAAAAAAAAACAGAAAAGCAGCCTGTAATTATTTCCATATAGGTAGAACCTTATGGGCCCTTGTTTCACATTTTAAGAGGCTTGTTAATGAGGTGGGGGGTTTTGATGATTAACAGCCCCTGTACATAGCCTAGCCAGCTGTGAAGAAAAGTTGTTGATGGTGCCAGCAGGAGTCCTGCTGGAAGAACACCATGAAAAATAACCCCCAACCCATTATTTAATTTCTGTCTGAATCAGGCCAAATTGGGTTTGGCCCAATATGGCTCAAACTTGTCCTGTTGGGCCAAATCTGCTGGCTCTCACAACCCTAGTCCTTGCTTGGTTTGTGTATAGGGGAAATTAGGGCCATTTGCATATAAAGGGCTGGGTCTTCTGACTTCTGACTTCAGATAGAGCATCTACTGGTGGGGGGGATCCCTGGTTTAAGGCTCTGTAGAACTCAGCTGGACAGCCATCATTGCCAGGAGATTTCCCAGTAGACATGGAGTTGAGGATTTGCTCTATCTTGGTTAAGGTGAAGGAGTTTTCTGATCTGTCCCTTTGTTGCTGTGACAGGACTGGCAGGTCTTAGTTGTTCATAAAGGTTGCCATATCTAATTTTGTCACACTAGTTTCTGCCTTGTACAGTGTTTTATAAAACACATAGAATTCATTGCCTATCTCCACTTGGGTCTGTACTGTACCTTTCTGGGGTTCCATGATTTCCTGGCTTCTGGATTTTCCCTACCTTTAATTGAGCTGGTATGCCAGGAGTCTGCTTGGCCATTTCTCAACTTCCCAGAAGACTTCACTTTGCCTTAACATAAATCTGAGGTCATAATTGGGGCTAGCGAGCATGGGTGTCCCACATAATGCCTTCTTCAACTGTTGGAAGGTAGATTCACAGTCGTCTCTCCAGAGAGCTTTCTCTGGCATTTTCTTTATTGTCAGGTCTATCAGAGGCTTGACCACATCACAATAGTGAGGGACAAACTTCTGTAGTACCTGTCTGTCCCCAGAAATGCCCTTAACTGTTTCTTCATGGCTGGGGTGGGCCAGACCTGGATGGCATCAACCTTCACCGGCTCTGGACAGGTGTGTCCACTGCCCACCTGGTGCTCCAGGTAGGACATTTCAGCCATGCCTACTTGGCATTTTTCCACCTTAACTGTTAACCCTGCAGCCTTCAGTCAGCAGAACACTTCCCTCATGTGCCTGATGTGATCCTCCCATGTCTTGCTGCAAAGGGCTATGTCATCTATGTACACTAGCACATATTCACCTGCCCCAGACAGAATGCAATCCACAAGCTGCTGGAAGGTTGTGGGTGCATTCTTCATCCCAAATGGCATCACTCAGAATTCAAGTAAGCCAAATGAGGTGACAGAAGCAGGCCTTTCCCTGGCTTTAGGGGTTAGAGGTGTGATGTGGACAACCAGTTCTGAGTGCTGTAGTATAATTTTTTTGTAATATCAAAATGGGTTATGGACTGTATGTCATGAGAGATGCTGAGAAATCTGGTGCTCTTGGAGTGACCTCGCTCACTCCCGGTTTCAGCTGAAAGATGAAAGCCATGAGAAAATGCTGAAACAGCATGTGAGATCATACACACACAGGTTTTAGAAACAAGGTGTTACATGGCAGACCAGAAGCTAATTACAGACTTTTCTACGTTAATTATAGATTTAGTTGCTAAAAGGGAAATTAGCATCCCTTTTATGATGTTTCAAGAGGAGGAAACCAGGTTTAGTAAACTGGTGCGAAATCATAAATGAAGCTTTCTGTGTAATAGGGGAAACTGATCAATAGATCAAAGAAAATGTCATTTGAAGGACATGAGTCATGCTGAGGATTGCAGAATTTAATACTTGAAAAAGACATCCTGTTTTTATATTGATATATATTTTTATATATTCTGACTGGGAGGAACTAGATGACCTCATGCAAAATAGGTGGGGAAAACCAGCTTTTAAAACATTATTCTGTTTTCTTTCAGAGATACTTTTATCTAGACTCTGACAAAGAAACATCTGTGAGCACTTTAAGCAAGCATTTAGAGACTAAGTACTGTAGTAGGAATTGCACTTTTAAAACCTGTTTTGTTTAAGAGATTTGTATGTCTTGTGATATAATAGTTCTGTATTTTATGTGTTACATATTTTTATCTATTTTAGTAAAACTCTTTTTAGAGCATACTTGGTCTGTCTTTGATTTTCTTTCATTTGCAAGAAAAGTATATATGGTTATAGCTGACACTAGGCATAAGCTTGAATGGTGATACCAAACTGGAAAGAGAAGCGTTTTAAATCTGAGGTCTTTATTAAAGTTTTTAAGGGTTCATTTCTGTACACCTGGTTAGGTGCCCATAGGCAAAGATATCTGCGCCCCCCAAAGACAGAATTATCTGAGCCTGTGCATTGGGTACACTAGCAAGAGGTTCACAGTTTGAATCCCTCCATGACAGGAGACCAAAGGTTGATCTGAACTCACAAAACAGACAAGAGGGTTACCTTGTTCTGTTAAACTGTTCACAAGACTGTGATCAGAGGTTGACACTTTAGGAATAGAGGGCCTGACCTGCAGAGTGGGTTTGTGACAGATTTGGTGGCAGAGGTGGCATAATTTTGGTATTACACACTTTTATTGGTCAGTGTCAGCTTGAGACCATTAGCTCAACTTGCAAAGAAAGAAAAAGGCAGAGTTTTATTTTAACAAGGAAACAGAACTATATCACTTGGTGTACAGTCCAGTTCCTACCCGTTTTATTTTTTTCCCTAAAGTGCAAGTTAGAGTAGTCATAGTCAGGGAAGAAGATGGCTTCTGACTACAGCAGGCACAATGTAGATTACTTGAAGCAGTTGTGCTGGGACAGAGGAGTCCCATTCGAGGTGACAGCCAAAAAGCAGAACCTCATAGATGCCCTGATGGTAGCAGATACCCAGAGCAGTGAGTCACAGACCGTGACTGGAAAGGACCAAACCTCGAGTGTGGCAGAGCTAGCTGCCAGTACAGTGTCCAGATCCAATGAGGAGGGCAACAAGGCCACTGTCAGTGAAGGGCCACAGCAGCAGGGGAAGGTCACTAGTATCCTGAATCCAGAGATACTCAGGTTGCAAATTGAGTTGCGCAGGATGGGGCTGGAGTTCCAGGAGAAGAGAGAATGAGAGAAACGAGAGGCAGACCGTGGGGCTGAGCGAGAACGCCGAGAGGCGGACCGTGAGGCAGAGCGAATACCCCAGACGCAGATCACAGGAGCGAGTGCCAGCAAGCTGCAGACGAGAAGGAGTGAGAATGCTGAGACATAGACATAGAGCAGGAGTGCCAGAGGCAACATGGACTGGAGAAGATACGACTCCGACCAGCGGCACCAGAGCAGGTAAGCGGCTTGGGTTTAACTGGGACTGCAGGACTGGGTTAAAAATTGAACTCCAAATTAATAGCCAAATTTAAAGAGGGGGAGGATATGGATGCCTTTTTAAATTCTTTTGAAAAAGTTTGTATTCATGCTAAAATTCAAGGAGAGTCCTGGAGCTTCCAGCTATCCCCACTACTTACCGGGAAAGCTCGGGATGCATTGGGTCAAATGGACAATGAGGACAGTAATAATTACAGCAAACTAAAAGCTGCACTGTTAAAAAAGTTTAAATTAACTGCTGAATCATACAGAGCTAAATTCCGTAAGCTGAGGAGAAGCCCTGATATGAACTATGAGGAGCTAGCCATGAAACAATGTCAGTTTTTAAAACGTTGGTGGGAAGGAATTGAGGCAAACTCTGTTGATAAAATTGAAAATGTGATTTTATTAGAACAGTTTTATTGAGCATGCCCAGCAGAGCTAAAAACCTGACTAGAGGACCAAGATCCCAAAACAGTGCAAGAGGCTGTGGAACTCTTGGACCACTATGCCAAGAGCAGACCTGCTCTAAGAGCAAATGGGGCAGGCGTGGCAGCGCAGAAAGGGAAAAGAGCGCCTTCAGGGCAGCTAAAACCCTCACTGCCTCCCCCGAAACCAGTTAGCCCCAGGTTTCAGAGAAAAGATTTCTCTGAGAGAAGAAATGAATGTTGGTTGTGTAAAGCAACTGGGCATATTGCCAGACAGTGTCCCAAAAATGTGAGCAATAATATACAACAGGGTGCTAGAAAAGAAGTAGGTTGTTTGTGTGTCCCTGGAAGCATGCCAGTGAACATGAGTGAACACATGCACCCAGTCATGGTGAATGGTGTACAGACGCAAAGGTTAAGGAACAGAGGGGCATCCTTGAACTTGGTAAAGGGGGATCTGGTAGAGCCTGGTCAGCTTATACCCAATATATACATCACTGTACAGGACTTCACTGGTGAGGCAAAAACATTGCCCCTTGCTAGTGTTCTTTTAGACTGGGGTGAAACAGGGGGGAACTGTCCAACAGGAGGCTGTAGCCAAACCATTAGCAGTGGATGTGATCCTGGGCAGCAATCTGAAACAGGGGATGGTATGTGCAGTTACCTGTAGCCAAGTGGCAAGGGGAAATGGCAATGGGAGGCAGTATAGCGCAGTGGTTTAAGGCTCTGAGCTGCAAATCTGGAGACCTGGGTTTGAATCCCACAGCCCCCACTTGCATACTGTGTGACCTTGAGCAAGTCACTTAACTTCCCTGTGCTCCCAGGTTGCACCTGTAAACAAGCTTTCAGCTTAGTGTGTCTCACCTGGTTAAACAATTGGAAAAATGGAAAAAAAAAAAAAAAAAAATTGGAAAAATGGAAATTGTAGTTCCCTGAACCCCACAGAAGCCATTGTGGAAACCACTGAGAGTCTGGTTCCCCAGCCTGTGTCTCCTGATATAGAGATTAATGAAGAGGGCTAGAAATTTCCCCAGTAGAAAGTAACCACACAGCTACAGAGGGTTACCCTGAAGAGGGAGGAGTGACTCATTGTCAGAGGGTTGGGATTGACAGCGATCCTGAGTGCCCTGACGCTAGTGCTAGGGACCCAAGTTTAGCAACTGAAGGGGACCTGTCCCATGCCTTGGAAATGTGTGAGGGGTTTGCAGCTGCTCAGAGAAGTGACCCTACTTTAGAGAAGCTGAGGGTTTGGGCAGACTCAGATGGTGCATGGGGGAGGTGATGGAAAATATAAGGTTTATTGGGAAAATGGACTTATGTGTACTCAGACAGTACAGACAGAGGGAGGGATGCTAGGCAGGCAGTTTGTCATTCCCCAGGGGTATCGTGAACAGTTGCTCAAGATTGCACATGATATTCCCTTGTCTGGTCATCTGGGAATCATGTGCATAATGCAGCGGTTAGCCCAGAATTTCTACTGGCCTAACTTCACCCAGCAGATGAAGGAGTATTGTGCAGGACTTGTCACCAGTGCCAAGAAACAGGGAAGGCAGGCAAGGAAACCCAAGCCACCCTGATTCCATTGCCTGCAGTGGAGGAGCCATTCCAGAGGGTGGGAATGGATATTGCGGGGCCTTTAAATACCCCCAGCTGCTCAGGGAAGAGATTCATCCTGACTGTGGTGGATTATGCCACTCGGTACCCAGAGGCAGTCGCCCTATCCTCACTGAGGACAGACAAAGTGGCAGATGCCTTACTTGGGATTTTCTCCCATGTTGGGTTTCTGCAGGAGGTTATCACCAATCAATGGGGTTCCTTCATGTCAGACCTGATAAAATGTTTATGGGAGAAGTGTGGGGTGGTGCAGAGATGCATGACACCGTATCACCCACAAGCCAATGGGCTTGTGGAAAGATTCAATGGTACCCTAAAGTCAATGCTCCGGGTGTTTGCTGAACAGCATGGGAGGGACTGGGAGAAATACCTTCCCCACCTGTTGTTTGCATACAGGGGAGGTGCCCCAAGAGTCAACAGGATTTTCCCCCTTTGAACTCTTATATGGACGCCAGGTACATGGGCCCCTAGACTTGATCCAGGAGGACTGGGAAGGCAAGCACACCACCCAGGGAACTCCCATTGTGGATTACGTCCTTATGTTTAGGGCAAGGCTAAAGAAGCCTATGGGTACAGCCCAGAGCACCTAGAAACTGCCCAACAGAAACAAAAAGTGTGGTATGACCGCAGAGCCAGAGCTCGCTCGTACATGGTGGGTCAGGAAGTCATGGTCCTTATTCCAGTCTGGAAAGACAAGCTGCAAGCTGAAGTGGGCAGGACCGTACAAAGTGGTTAGAAAGGTAAATGACATGAACTACATTGTGGAGTTATCTGACCAAAGACAGACAGAAAGGATGTACCATGTCAACATGATGAAGCCATATGCAAATAGGGCTGACATGGTGTTCGCAGTGTGTAGTCATGGAGAGGGGACGGACAAAGGAGACCCCTTCTGGATTTGCTGGAAGAAAGTAAGCCGGAGTCTTCTGTGGAGGCAGTAAAATTGTTTCCCCAGCTGGCCCCAGACCAGATCCAGAAAGTAAGGGAGGTTTTAGCAGACTTTTCCCCGTTGTTTAGCGCCAAGCCTGGACTAACCCCCTTAGCGATGCACGATGTGGAGACAGGGACACAGATGTCCATACGGCAGACAGCATATCGGGTGTCAGAGGCTGTCCAAAAGGACATTAGAAAGGAAGTGGAGGAGATTCTGGATTCAGGGGTAATCCAGAGATCCCACAGCCCCTGGGCCTCACCCGTAGTCCTTGTGCCTAAGCCAGATGTCTCTACTCATTTCAGTGTGGACTATCATGGACTGAATGTAGTCATGAAGTCAGATGCCAACCCGATGCCCTGGACGGATGAACTCCTGGACAAGTTGGGAGGGGCGACCTACCTTATGACCACTGACCTGACAAAGGGGTATTGACAGGTACAGTTGACAGACAGAGCTAGGGAGAGGTCAGCCTTCATCACTCTGATAGGCTTATTTGAGTTTAAAGTAATACCTTTCGGAATGAAGAACGCCCCAGCCACTTTCCAAACGTTGGTGAACCAGGTGTTAAATGGTGCTGAGAAGTACGCCATGGCGTACCTTGATGACATTGCTATCTTTAGTACCAGCTGGGAGGAACATGTATCCCACCCTAGGGAAGTGCTGGGCAGGATATAGAGGGCCAGGCTCACTGTCAAAGCTGGGAAGTGTCAGGTGGCCATGTGAGAAGTGGCATACCTTGGGCATGTGGTAGGCTGGGGACAGCTCTGTCCTAACCAAATAAAGATAGAGGTGATCCAGGCATGGCCCAGACCAGAAACACAGAAGCAGGTCAGGAGTTTTCTAGGGACAGCAGGGTACTACAGGAAATTTGTACCCAATTACAGAGCCCTAGCTGTTCCCCTATCTGACCTGACAAAGAAAAGAATGCCAAAGAAAATTACCTGGGGCCCAGCCTGTGAGGAAGCATTTTCCAAATTAAAGGATGCACTGTGCAGTGCTCCTGTTTTGGCAATTCCTGACTATAGCAAGACCATTATAGTTCAGACTGATGCCTCAGATGTAGGTATTGGGGCAGTACTGAGTCAGATATCCAGCCAAGGGACAGATCACCCAGTAGTGTACCTGAGTAGGAAGTTACTCCCCAGGGAGCAAGCGTACTCCACTGTGGAAAAGGAGTGTCTTGACCAGACAATTTGTCTCAGGGTGATAGGGAAAGGCACAGAGCTGTTTCACCCTGCACCGCTCCCACAGACTAGTTATTAATGATGGCATGAAATTCATCCCCTGGTCTGACTAAGTCTCCTGGGGAAATCCTACTTAACTAAATCCTACTTAACTAAAAATTCCCAGGAGCTCATCAGCCACTTTTTATGCCTCAATAGAGGACATGGCCACCGCCTCAAGGTACCTGGTTTCGTAGTCCATAACAACCAGTATGTATCTTTTTTCCCATTTGACTTGGGGTGCTCAGGGGCCCCACTATGTCCACAGCTACCCTCTAAAGGGGTTCATCAATAATAGGCAGGGGCACTAAAGCCACCTTAGCTTTATCCCCCTACCTTTCCCACCCTCAGGCACTGTGGCAGGTCCAACAGTAATTTGCCACATCTGTGTTCCTACTCAGACAAAAGAAATTACTGGTGAGCTTCCTTTTTGTGCGGGTAATACCCAGGTGGCCTGAATAGAATGTCATGGGCCAGAGCCAAAAGTTGCTTGCAGTAGTCCTGGGGGACTATCAGGTGCTGAAGTATCTCTCCCTCTCGCCCCTTCTGTGGTGTATACATCCTGTACAACAGCCCATTCTCCCAGTAAACTGACCTTTTGCTCCTCTAAGAGTTCTTAGCACTATTTGTTATCTCTCTCTCAGTTTCTGGAGGGTAGGATCAGCTAGCTGAGCTCTGCCTAGCTCCTCCCATCTGACCCTCCCCAACTCCCCTTCAGGAGGAACTCTGCCCCCGGCTGATCCCTCCTCTGTTTGCAGCTGGGGCCCAGGTCTGCTACTACTAGCTAGCCCCTCACCCACACTAGCTGTTTCCTCAGCTGCTGAGGGAGGGGTTAGCACAGGCCGCGTCAACCCCTCCTCACCCTCAGAAGCTTTCTCCTTTGCCTGACTATGGGTAGTAACACACACTAGGTTTTCCTTGTGGTCAAAATCACTTCCCATGATCACATCCACAGGGAGATCAGGTGTGACTCCTACCTCCCATACACCATGGGCACCTTCCCAGCTCTGGAAGACCCAAGCCATTGGCACTTGGACCACTGGATCCATGACTCCCCAAATCTTGGAAAACTGCCCCAGCATAATCTGCTCCACTTGTATCAGATTCTGTCTCACCATGGAGATGGAGGTGCCAGTGTCCCTCAATCCCTGTGTTATTGTCCCATTAACTAGGATAGGGTGCATATGCATGGAGGAGTTTGGTGGCACTACAGTGTGTGTGCAGGCTGCTCTCTGCTGAGTACTGTCTTGATCACCCCTTCCCCCAAACTTTTGCCCTTTGCTCATAATTTTAGAACAGTCATAGGACAGATATCCCACTTACTGGCAAATCAATTATTTCTTTGCCCCGCCTCCTTGTTCCCTTTAGGACCAGTGTGTTCTGTTCTGTGCTCAGATGCAGGCTGGTTTACTTTAGACTACTCTCCCTGAGTTCTGTTAAAACCATGTGCTGTCCACTGCCATTGTTCATATGCTGCATGTGTGGTCTGCTGGCCACATACAAATCAACACTTTCTGCTGCCTCCTTCGCGGAGTTGAATGCCCAGTCCAGTAGCCATACACGCAGGTCCTCAGGTACAATTTTAAGAAATTGTTCCCTTACAAACAAATCTTTTGTTTGCTCTACAGTCCTATCTTTAGCCCCATCTGCCCATTGATCTAGATAGGCACACATTTGGACATGCAATTCTACATACAGCAGCTGTCTCCTGGGCCTTTTCTTAATTTTTGCTGATAAGCCTCAGCTGTCAGTTCAAAATGTTTCAGTAGCACCCTTTTAATTGCATCAAAGTCCATACAGTCCTGCTCATACATTCTGGCAAATGCATGCAAAGCACAGCCAGTAAACAATGGTGTAAAATGGGTCATCCACGTAACCCTGTCCAATTTAAATTACACACATACCCTCTCAAATAATTTTAAAAACAAATCAAGATCATCCCCCTCCCAGTATTGAGGAAACATTTTAGAATTGATTTTGGCATCATGGGTTGGACACTCTACACCTTTACTTATGGTTTGCTGTGGTGTTTGCTAGTGCAGTTTCACCATCTTGATCTTGTGCTGTCACTCTTTCTCTCATTCTGCTTGTTCCTTCTCTCTTTCCACCCGTTCCTTCTCTCTTTCCTTCTCCATCAGAATTTCATGCTGCTGAGCCTTCTCTCTTTCCTCAGCCACCAGCCTTACTCTTTCCCTTTCAACCTCAAGCCTTTGTCCTCTGCAGTTCGGCCTCCTTCAGTGCAAGCTTCATACTCAGGATCTCTAGCCAATTCTGAGCCACTGCTGCACTGGCTGTTAGCTCAGGTTTTGGCCCCTCTGACTCAGCCACTGTGACCTCAGTCTTGCTACCTTGGTCACCTTCTTCAGTGGCCACCTGCTGCCCAGGTATTGGGTCATACACCTTTGAGATCGACCCTCCTTGCATTTGGTCATGCACCAACAGGGCTTCTATGAGTCTGTTTTTTGTCAGGCCTTCATAAACAATACCTCTGTCTGTGCACAGTTCATGGAGTTGATGTACATTAAATCTGTCATATGCTGAGGTGCTCATCTGTTCCAACTATGCTGCACTAAGCTATTTTCTAGAAATAAAAAAAAATAGTAGTAAACAGTGTAAGCTTTTGTATATCCTGTTTCATGACTGTTGAGGTATATTTCTACTGGTACTATGTTACCCCATGTGTTAGGCAAGGTTTTTACTTCTTTCCCAGAGTTTCTGCCTCTACAAGAAAACACACTGCACACAACTTCTGGCTTTAAATTTGTGCACTGATCGGCACTGCTCTGCCACTAGTTGTGACAAAAACTGCCCTTGGGCCATCCCAGCTTGCAGGGCAGTTTTGTCAGGGACTTCTAATTCCCTGCCACCACCTGATTATATTCAGGAAGTCAGTTTTGCCCTGCATAGTGTCAGGAAGGTCAGCACAATAACTATTAGTAGAGTGCACTTCAGAGATGGACTGCAAACAGGTCCAGCAGAAATAATAAAATGACGGTGTCAATAACGAGGCAATCACTGGTTCTATCAAAAATAGATTCCTTACTAGAAGACACTACTGGTATTTACAAACTGGATATATTTACAGTATGACAAAAGGTTTACATGTTTACTAAGAATAGAAAATAAAGTAAGGCAGAGGATTCAGAAAAACCTCAAACTTTAGCCTCACCTAAAGTCTCTTTACCTACCACTAGCTACAGAAAACATTTCCCCTAGGCTGTTCTTCATTACCAAGCTAGCTCCCAGCAGGACCCCCTTCTTCAGATGTCCAGTGTCCAAGACAGAGAAAGAGAGAGAGAGAGAGATCTGGGTGCCCCAGCTCCCCAATTTATGTGCTCAGAGCTGTGGGGGAGTGACCTCTCCCTTGAGAGACAGTTCCCCCAGTATCCCCACCCATGTGTGTGTGTGTGTGTGTGTGTGTGTGTGTGTATGTGAGCTCATCTCCTTGGCACTTCCTTGCTATCTGTAAGGTTTTACGACATGCACCTGTTGCTTGACATGGGAACATAACCCAGGAAAGACTCCCCACTGGGATTATGGTTTGTCTTCTCCCTGCTCAACCTGTCAACAATTACTGCTAACTTTCCCATAAGAACCTTAGCACCTACGCAGTGGGTGACCACATCTCCTTAGCTGTGGATGTGACCTGGTAGCCATCTTGTGTCCATACCAAACAGAACCTGTAACAGATGAATACCTGAGAATATGATGAATATTTAACTAACAGAAAAAGGATAAATGAATCTGATCACATTTCCTGTTACAGTGAACCGATCGCTGCTGTCCACCTTGTTCATTACATGGAGCTACTTGAACATCTCAGTCATGTCGCTCCTCTTTCTCCCGTCTTCCAGCATGGATGTTTAGATCCTCCAAACACTTTTCGTAGGACCTACACTGTTGCACCTGGATCACTTTGGCGCTTGTTTCTGCACCACCACTAACCTGCCCCATCCCTCCAAAAGCATGGCCTCCAAAACTTCACATAACACTCCAAGTGAGGGTGGACCAGTGATCTATATGGGGTTGTATTACTTCTCTGCTTTTGCCAGTGATCCCTCTCTCCCTTAGCTCCCCAGTATCCAATCTGACATGCCCTCAACCCTACTACATTGTGCCAATGCCTTCTTGTTCTCCATTATAAACACTTTCAGGTCCCTTTACTCTCATGTGCTCTCCATTATCAAGGACAATTAGACTAAAGGTCATAGAGGTGGGTACAGAAGGAGGCTGTGAAATAAAATGACAGACAGTGCTGTGTGCTGTATTAATCCTCCCAGAATCCTTTACATTAGTTAACTAATGCCCCATGGTTAAAGGGAGTCATTAGCCCTTGGCAATTACTGTCTCAATCCATCTGCATTTTACTACAGAACTCATACAGTTCTGAAATGGTACTTACTGCCAGAGTGTAAATCAGAAACACCCACAGTGGTCACTAAAAGGCCTTCATAATTGGAAAAAGAATAAAACTGGAACCAATGCTTTAAAAGAAAGTGGCTTCTACTGGGAATGATGACTTCTGAGCTCAGCAGAGTTCTCCTTCAAGCTAGGATAACACAGTGAGTAAAGTGGGGACAATGGGATTCAAACCAGGATCTCCAGGTTCACAGGTGTGCACTTTATTAGGTCATGTTGGCTCCCTATGCAACAAGTACATGATAAGACCCAACAAGATGTGGTGTGTTGGGGAATACCCACATGACCAAGGTGTAATGTGGCCCAACACTGCAGATGAAGGGCCTTACAGTCCTTGGAAGTGCATGTATGCCCCAACACCCCACACTCTGTAGGGTCTTATTGCACTTAGAAAATTGACTTTTCCCATAACAACATTTTTTAAAATTATTTTAAAACAGTAAAGAACAAATTTTATAAATCTGTGGAAGAACTTTGTCAAAAGACCAGCATGGATTTTATCTGGGCATCAGTTGTTTTTTCCAGCCCACTCCTACCAGTCATTCATGTCTCACAGCTCCGTGAGCCCCTCCAGCATCCAGACTAGCTCAGCTCTACTTAGCCAGTCATAGTAGCAGTTGAGCGGTGCCTTGTGTGCCGCCAAATTTAAAGCTTATCTCAGGACCTTTTTGGCTCTGAAATCAGTGGGAGAATGGCACCGAAAGATCAGCAGGGATTTCTTCTGGGCTTCAGCTGATTTTTTTCCAGCCAACTCCTGCCAGCCGTTTGTGTCTCATAGCTCCATGAACCCCCTCCAGCTACCAGACCAGCTCAGTTCTACACAGTCAATCAGAACTTTCTCTCTCTCTCCCCTTAACAGGAAGACCCCACCAAGCAACCCTCTGTACCATGGCCACCACACAAAGGAGCAAACACAAAGGACATCTTTCCCAAGGAGTGTGCCTGGAGTCGTCCATTAGTCCATCATGCTGCACCCCAGACCAGCCTCTTCCCAACCCAGCTGCTAATCTACTTTGCTCATTGAGTACCCATTTTAATGATTGTGAGCCTCCTGCCATTGTACTGCATTGTTAATCTTTACTCCACTTGAATTTTCCTGTTTTGCAATAACCTCACATGCTCCCTGGTTAGCTAGTTTTGTATGTTTATTTTCAGTGCTACCTGTCTAGTATCACAGTTTGCTGTTTGCTAGACAGTTACTCAGTCTCCCTTCATGTTGTTTGCTGCTTTTAATCCAATTAACCACTGTTTTGCTGACTCCTAGAAAAATCCTATCAGGGTGCATCCACTTTCCGCATTTGTCTCATTCATTTTAATTTTAATGGTAGCATACCATAATTTGCTTGTGCTAAGCTTATCTGTTAGTGCTTCTCCCACCTGCTTGCACTGTTTAGCTTATTCTGTACTCTGCTGAATACATGTGTTGCAGCTCTCACCTACTTGTTGCTATTCTGTTTTGTAGTTACAGCTCAGGTCCGTCACCGGGTGTTAGTAACTGCCGCTGTTCACTTGTCTAGCACAACTGATTTCTACTCTGCCTAGCTGTTATTTGCCTGCTGCTGTGCACTGTTTAACTACTGTGGTTACTGCCTGCCATTTGATTCTTGCCTCCCACAATCTGGCTGTGATATTCCTTGCACTCCTCTGCCTGCTCCATTCCCCCCTAACCCTCCACCTCCCTCTCCCATCCAAATCTCCTACCCCCACAATCATCCCCCTCATTCTCTACCCCCTCTCCTCCTCCCTCTGTATCCACACAAGTATCTTACTGTCCCTATCCCTCAACTTGGAGTTTCTCCACCATGCCTTCCTCTCTCTTCTCTGCCCCTTTTCTCCCTGCTCTCCTACCTGCTTCAAAGGAAAGAAGCCCCACTCCATCCTTCTCCTTATTCTCCTAGATCTCCTGTCTGGTGATGTGGACTCCAACCTGGATCCCTCCCCCTTTCCCTCCCTTTCTCTGCTACTGCCAAGGGTCTTAGTGTTTACCATCTGAATGCTAGGAGCCTTCTACCTAAACTCGCCCCCCTCTCCATCTGGCTTCAAGTACACTCTCCTGCTGTCCTCTTTATCTCTGACTCCTGGCCCTCCTCCAGCACTCCAGATGCTAGCTTGTCCCTTCCTGATTATCATTTTTTTAGGCAGGACGGGAAAATGTAGAGGAGGTGTTGACATCTATGTCCACCACAGCATCTCATGTACTATGGCCATGATGCAGGCCATACCTTCCTCCCAAAAATTTCTCCATGTCAAGCTCTCATGCCCCTCCTCTACCTATATTAATTGGGGTTGTCTATACCTCTTCTAAGATCTCACATTCATCCCTGGTTGACACCCTAGCCTCCATCACCTGTCAGTCCTCAACAAGTGAACTCATCCGTCTTGGGGGTTTCAATGTAAATTGCCTTTCCCCATCCTCCAAATCTGCCGTTCACAGGGCTGAGTCCCTTAATGTATCTCAGGTCATTTCAGAACCCACATGGCTCAATCCCCACTACACAACCCACACCTTACTGGGCTGGGTTCTAACCTCCAGTCCCCACTGCATTTTTGGAGCAGGTATGTTGCTGGATTCATTCAGCGACCACTGCATGGCATTCTGCATCAGAAAAATGTGGCATTCCCCCTCTTCACCAAAATACATCTGATCCAGGACTCTCTGGTTGTGAAACATAAGTGCTCTACTGAACTACCTCGCTGCAACAGACTGGTGAACCATCCTCTCTGCTTCTGATACTGACATGGCCCTCACTCATTCCACTCTAAATTCTCCTCCATCTGGGACAAACATGCTCCCCGCAAGAAATCCAGAGTCAACACTCACCACCACCCCTAAATCACCACCAAAATCATCAATCTGTGCAAGTCCCATGATCTTCCATGGGTCTGCTACAAATTATCCCACTCCTCTCCTGATCTCATCTCTTAAAGGGCTCTGAAGAATAACTGTATGAAGGCTGTCTGGGCTGCAAAATTGCACTATTTCAACACCAACCTCCAGAAAAACCTTAACTCCTCAGCTAAATTCTGGAAGGTTATTCGCTCCCTTTTTGACCTCCCCTGCCCAGTCTTCTCCCCCAATCCTCATGGTTAATGGTTCTCCTGTGTCTGACCCTGTCTCTGCTGTTGCTTACTTCAATGAGTTATTTACAACCTGTGCCCACCCTTCTTCTCAGTCTTTCCCCTCCTACTCTCCCCACCAGGTTTTCACTTTCCCCCTGTCAGCATCCACAGAACCATGCTTGCCTCTCTTCCCTCAACCCGTCAAAGTCCAGCCCTGATATTGTGGACCGCAAGCTCCTCCACCCCACAGCTCCTGCTATTGCAGCTCCCCTCCTCACATACTCAATCTTTCCTTTTCCCTAAGTGCTGTTCCTCAATACTAGAAGTTGGCCAGAGTTATTCCACTTCATAAAGGGGGGGGTGATCCCTCCTCCCCTAGCAATTTCTACCCCATCTCCCTCCTCCCCCCCAAGCTGCAACAGAAACTATTCCATTCTAGAGTCCTTGACTTTCTTTCATCTCTTAACTTCTTCTCACCTTTCTAGTCTGGTTTTTGGAAGCACCATTCCACCATCTGTTCCCTGCTGTGTGTCACTGATTCTGTATTCTCTGGGATCGGTCAGGGGCACATTACAGCCACAATATTCATTGATCTGGCCAAAGCCTTCAACTCAGAGTCTCACTCATTCCTCCTAGACAAACTGAGCTCTGCTAGCCTCTTAGCTCCTGCTGTTGCCTGGTTCCATTCCTACCTCATGGGCCAACAACAATTGGTACCGGTAGGAGGTATCCTGTCACCTCCCACTCCCATCGAGGCCAGGGTCCCACAGGGCTCTATCCTGGGTCCAGTCCTCTTCTCCATTTTCCTGAATGATCTCCCCACTGCCTGCATAAAATTGTATATCCACATGTATTCAGATGACACTGTCATCTTTACCTCTTGTCCCTCCACTGCAGCTGTGGAAGACCTGCTCCAGTGGAACTTAACCAACATTTTGCACTGGTTCCAATCCAACCATCTCAGAGTCAACACTAAAAAAATGGTGTCCATAATCTTGGGTTCCAGTCAGAAACTGGCCAGATGCACAGCCCCCCCCCCTTATTTGCACCATTCTGGACAGCACACCTCTTGAAGCAGTTCAGTACTTCAAGTACCTTGGAGTGTGGCTAGACAGTAAGCTTGACTTCTAAGCCCACATCAATGCCATCCATGTAAAACTATGTCCCAAGCTTGGTGTCCTGTACCGCAACAAAGACTGCTTATCTCTCCATATCTGCAGTGTACTTGTTACCAAAATGGTGCTCTCTGTCTTCAAATATGCAGATGTGGTCTATAGCACTGCCCCTTCCACTTCCCTCACCAGACTGGACATCCTCTGCAACTCTTTCTGCCACTTTGCTACAAACTCCCCCCCTTCATACCCATCACTGTTCCCTGTATTCACCCCTATCCATCCTCTCTCCATCCTCACATTGCCAGGCTCACTGTACTTCCTTCATATCTAAATACTGGTTTAGTTTCCTTCTCTCTTTCCACTCCCAACTTCCTCCCTGCTTCCTGTTCCCTCTGTTCCAGGGACCATCACACTTTCGCCACTCCCCCCAACTGGGAAAATCTGTCTTCTCCTATCATCATCCCTTACTCTGGAAGCAACTCACCACTTCCCACTGCTTCTCCCCATCCCTTTGTTCCCCCAGGTACCAACTGAATCTCCAACCCCACCTCACCTGTTCCTATTACCCTTCCTGATGACGTCTCCCCAGTTGAGTCTTACCATCCTAGAAAGGCAGCCAGCTGTGTCCCTGCTACCTGCCTTTGGTCTCACTTCCTCATTGCCTTCATTTTCTCCTTCCATTACAAGATCAGGCAACAGCTTGCCATACAGGTCCCTTGCCTGTGCTCTTGTTCACCATGTATTGTTACTCCTTCTGCATTTGCACTTATTAGGTGTTTCTTACTGAGCTGTGATCACACTTTATTCTCTGTTTAAGGGTCCTCTCCCAGTGTGTCTAGTAGTTTACAGGTGTTACACTAACCTGGGAGGGGTCCTATATTGAAGAAGCACAAAGCCCACTTACTTGACCTCCCAAACACTGAGGTTGACCAGTCATCCACTGGCACACAGCAGAGCTAGCAAGGCTGAGGATTTCAAAGGGTAAAGCAACTTGGAGTCAAAACAAACAGAATTTCCAAACAGGGAATAACTTTAAAACAAAACATGATCCTTTATTTTCTTGAGCTCATGAAGATGGTACTGTATTTCCAGCTGGCACAGTTCATTTGTCCAATTTCACAAGATGACATTTTAAGGACACTTCTGGGTCAGAAACAACCCTGGTGAGGTACTTAAGCACATATATCTGGTCTTGAGAGGAAGCACATTTATAAAGGGGATCTCCACTCTGAAACCCAAGTGGACACTTGCATGGATGTTTGGTAACCCAGTTTACTAGTCACATGGCTAATGTCACAGTCTCTCGGCTGGCAGCATTTCAGTGCCACTGGATCCTGTGTGGGTTTTGTCAGGGATCTACTCTATCCTTCACAGAGCACATCCTTTCTCTATCTTTCTCCAACTCTTCACTGCTATCACCAATTGCAGACTCTGAGCCATGTTGGTCATAGCTGAGGTGCCTACTGGACACTCCAAACACTTTTTGAGGTAAACTCCATTGACTGACTGGAATTAGCATCCTGTCAGATTCTATACCTCATCCTGAGGAGGGTGGACACAGCTGAGTGCCACCCAAAACACAGTACATTCAAGAAAGAATAAATGTCACCTCAGATCTTCAGCCCACAGCACTCTCTGATAACCTTCTCTCACAAGAAGACCTCTGAAACATTCTTCAAGTGGGTTTCTCCTTCTGGAGAAGGGCTCCCCCCCACTGAAGTCCTTATTCAATGGCCACTCCCACCGAAGCAGTACTTTTACATGACGCCAGCCTCTAAAGAGAAACTTTTAGAGAGTGGGAGCTGGCACTGTATGCCAGGTGCTAGTCTCCCACCACTCTGACTCAGCAGAATCTCTGCACTCCAGCAGAGAACACTGACTCCTCCTTTTTGGAATGCCAGGGAAGACCAGCTAACCCAGTCCTTCAAGGGCATAGGAACTGACATCACTCTAGAGATCAAGAGACACTCTTAAAGGAATATTATTGTAACTCCTGGGAGGGTTACACTCACCTGACTTTAAATGCTCAGTGTCATCAGTGAGCACTGAGACATCAAAAATCAACCTTCTACCCAGAGGCCCATCTGGCAGAAGGTTGGCCACACCTCCATCTGCCAGCCCCTGAAGGAAAATATGGCTGGTCACCAGGAGGGTAGTGCATCACACAAAAAATTGTACAGAAAACAGGAGCTCCCTAAGCCTTGAGGTCCTGACTCAACCTCTTGGCTCCTTTGATAGCCCAACCCCCAGACCCTCTGGAGTGCTGTACAAGGAGACCCAGAGTGGTACATCAGGCCTAAACTGCCTACCGGGCAACAAAACTAAGCTATACTACCCAACCAGGGCAATTAACTTAACTCTAAACCTGTAAATACCCTATACCTTACCAAATATGTAAGTGTACCCCACCATAGCATACAATTGTATTTTTTTAAGACATGCAATACTCCAATCTCAAATACTCATGCAGTGGCAGTTACAAAATATCATGCTGTGAAGCCTTGTGATACTACTTCTATACTCTGACATTTCTCCTACACATGTAGTGCACATTTTACAATATCTCATAAAATGTACTTAACTCTAATATCCCAGAATTGACCTCTACAACATTGCATGCAGTTAACATTTTCAAAATTCATGCAGTGCATTCTATAGTCTATAGATAACTTTACTCTACCCCTATGGTACATATACTCCACATTGTATTAAGGTCCTAGTCTATTCACAGTTGTGTGTCTCTCTGAACTACTATCATTCTAGCTACCTCTCAGCTATCTCATCATATTGCTTTCTAGCACCAAACATGCACTGTATCTATCTTACTTTAACAACTTAACATTACTGAATATCTACTCTAACCTCTAAGCTATTTTTTCCATTTTAATTTAAACCTATAGCCTGTCTCTGTACTCCTCCTGTCTACATAAAATAAATACTTTGCCCAACATCTACCTCCCAGTGACACCCCTTATACAACAGCATCCAAACATTTTTTTCCACAAACCTGGTTACCTGCAGCCCCTCCAGGAGCTATGATCTGGTCATTGGAACCCTGTAAAAAGAAATCAGAACACCCTCACACATGTACCATATAACCACTTTACTTAAGGTCAATATAACATGGCACATTTGTTAAACACATGTTTTTTTTCCTTTCTGAAACACATAAAATACCAATAGGTTTATGTGTAAGATAGGGTTCTTTTTGCATTAAACACACCCTACTGGGCAGCTGTCTCTAGTCCACATGGGTGAATGTCACTGGATTATCAAAAGTCATATAGCCATAATGGCAGATAAGTTTCACACAAAACCCCAAAGCCATGTGCCCCACCTTAGGTCAACATGGTAGAGTACACTGTCTAAAAGCTTCATAGAGGGCTTGTCCCTACCTCAGTGTGCTGGGGGTGGTCCAAGGATCCCTCTTGCTCACTGGGGAGTTGATGGGGCTAAGACAGGTGGTACACCTCTCCCAAACAAGCCTATTTCATTTAGTCGCATGTCCACAGCTGATTTTTCGGTGCTAGGAGTCACATCACTGGGGTGCTTTGTAGGGCTTCCTCTGCACAAGGGAGTAACAACTTTGGTTTCCCCAGTGGTTCCAGTGCTGACTTGTAACACCTTCTCTGTGGTTACAGTACGAGGACAGGTAGCAGTGAGGGATTTTCCCTCAGTGGCTCCCTTAGGCTTGAGGTCACTGGATATTTCTGGAGCTTCCCAGCTGTTCCCAACAGCTCTTTTACATTATTCCCAATGCTTTTTTACTAGTTTTTTCATGTTATCTTCTTTCCTTGCATCAGGGTCCGTGCATGGCACATCTTCCCACTTCTCCTCTTGCACCACACTGATGTGCCCCATTAAGGAGTACTGCTCAGCTTCTTTCATAGTCTGGGCAGTCTCATTGGCCATGGATTCAGTAGATTCTGATCTACAGGACATCCTGGAAGCTGCAGTTAGCCATGTGGCCCTTCGGAGGGCTAAAAATCCACAGGTCTTGCACACGACATGCAAGAGGATAGGGGCAGTGTCTTCTCCTGTATGGGAGCATCTGAAGCACTGCAAGGGTCTGCCCTCATCTGACCTCAGTTTTCTTCCTTTCAGAAAGTCATTCAAATAGCTCCAACAGGATCTTAATTTCAACTGTTCTTTGGGCACTCAGCCATTTTGCCCCACTGAGTTTTTGTAAGTGCCTAAATCAGCTATAGCTCCCAGTCTGGAAAAGTAAACAAAATACAGCTTTAAGTCATTCAGCTCACACATACTCACAAACCATTCTCCCCCTTTACTGTGTCCTATAGCTCTCCCTTATAGATGCCTTGAAACCACTCCTCCGTGTTTTTGCTGATTCTCATGTAACTATGTTATTTCAGTCCTGCATCTTTTTTCCTGGAACTTCAGATTTGCTCTATCTCATTCACCAATGTACACTTGAAAAAAGTAGCTGAAAATTGCCTTTTCCCTTAGTACTCACTGTGCTGCTGATCCAAATTGCTCCACTGGGATTCTTTTTGCCCCACCGGTTGCAGGCTCACCTTTCATGCTCCAAGGAAGAGAACTATTACAATTGGGTGGCTAAAACCTCTCAGGGTTTATTTTACACTGGGGCAAACAACGGTGTGATTTTTGCCTCTCAGAGACTCCTCAACTATCTCCCATGCCTACTCTCTCCTCCCTGGTATCCTTGATGCACATTTTCAGCCCTCAGAGCCCTTTCCTACTTTGCATATTCATTAGAAGTTCACATGCAGGTGCACTAGACCTCAAGCTGCCAGGTCTTCTATATTCAAACATCCAGCTCACACTTCCCACTTACACTAACATTCTGTACAGTTAGTTTCTTCAGTGCCATGTTTTCTCCTCAGCCAGTGCACTTAACTCCATTAACATAAGGCCAGAACTGCACCTACCACTGTCAGACACACCAAGGATCCCAACAAGGCAACCCAAAATCCCATACCTGAGCCCTCAAATGTAAGGGTCTCCTCCCAGTGTGTCTAGGGGTTTACAGGTGTTACACTAACCTGGGAGGGGTCCTACATCCAAGAAACACAAAGTCCACTTACTTGACCTCCTGAGCACTGGGGCTGACCTCCGGGCATCCACTGGCACATGCAGAGCTAGCAAGGCTGCAGATTTAAAAGGGTTAAAGCAGCTTGGAGGCAAAACAAACATAATGTCCAACCAGGGAATAATTTTAAAACAAAACAGAATCCTTTATATTCTTGAGCTCATAAAGATGGTACTGTATTTCCAGCTGGCATAGTTCATTTGTCCAATTTTGCAAGATGGCATTTTAAGGACACTTCTGGGTCAGAAACAACCCTGGTGAGGTACTTTATGCACATATCTCCAGCCTCAAGAGAAGCACATTCATAAAGAGAGACTCCACTCTGAAACCCAAGTGGACACTTGCATGGACTTTTAGTAGCCCATTTTACTAGTCACTAGCCACATGGCTAATGTCACAGTCTCCTGGCTGGCAGCATTTCGGTGCCACTGGATCCTGTGAGGGTTTTGTCAGGGATCCACTCTGTCCTTCAAAGAGCACATCCTTTCTCTATCTTTCTCCAACTCTTCACTGTAACCACCAATCGCAGACTCTGAGCCCAGCTGGGCATAGCTGAGGTGTCTACCAGGAACTCCAAACATTTTCTGAGGTAAACTCCATTAACTGATTGGAATTAGCATCCTGTCAGATTCTATACCTCATCCTGAGGAGGGTGGACACAACTGAGTGCCACCCAAAACACAGTACATTTAAGAAAGAATAAATGTCACCTCAGATTTTTAACCCACAGCATTCTCTGATAACCTTCCCTCTCAAAAAGACCTCTGAAACATTCTTCAAGTGGGTTTTCCTCTTTCTGGACAGGGCACCCCCTATTGAAATCCTTTTCTGATGGCCACCACCATCAACCAGTACTTTTACACAATACCAGCCTCTATAGAGAAACTTTCAGACAGTGGGAGCTGGCACTGTGTGCCAGGCACTAGCCTCCCACTACTCTGACTCAGAAGAATGTCTGTCCTCCAGCAAAGAACACTGACTCCTGCCCTTTGGAATGCCAGGGCAGACCAGCAGACCCAGTTCTCTCAGGGCATAGAAAATGACATCACTCTAGAGGTCAAGAGGCACTCTTAAAGGAATATTATTGTAACTGTTGGCAGGTTACATCTCAACATACAATTGTTTGGGTATTTATTCTAATTTTGTACAAAGTTTTATCGAATGTTGTTTGACTGACTCGTTATTGCGTATTGTGCTGTTGTTCTTCCGCTGTTCCCCTCCACTGGGTCACACTTGGAAATGTGCCTTGGCTTAGTGGTCCTCTCCTGGTTACCAATTTTCAGCTACATAAATAAATATATATAAAACTGACCTTATGCAGGCAAAGTGTCTGCTTGTGTTTTAGAGAGCTCTTTTGCCTGATAAATGTATTCCTTGTGACTGCTGTCAGCCAATCAGTTTTCAGGATCTTTTCAACCCATTTTCTAAGAGTTCACAGGTTCAAATCCCACCACAGTCACTGACATATTCTTTGACCTTGAGCAAGTCACTTGAGCTCGCTGAGCTTCTTCTCTCCCAGCTGTAAAACTGGGTAGAATTAGGACCCAACTCCAAACGAGATGTTGCATCTCAGCTGTGCTATCCTGGGGCAAATAATAGAGAAAAATCAAGATAAATTATCTTCCCAGGAAATGAGTGGATAGAATTAAATCAGAAATGTGACTGGAAAATTTGTCATCTACGATGCAAAATGCAAATTGCTCACCACAATCTTTTCACCAAGGATGTGCCATGTTTAAAACTGGCCCCATAATATATAAATCCAGAAATCATCTATTCAAACTGATGATAATTCTTAATGCTAGGATGCTATTGTGCTAAAGCTGTGACTTAATAGAATATAGAAACATATTGAAGGTAGTTGGCTGACTCACTCAAGAGACAATGAAGCACCTGACAATCATAGAAGCCAACATGGGAGAACATTGTGTACTTAGTTATAAGTGGCCTGTTTAGTGCGAAAACATATATAGTTCTCTGGAATGAATACATTGGGTGAAATGAGAGGCGTTGATGTCATCTTAATCACCAGAGAACAGAAAAAAATAAAACACTTGTTAGTATGAATTTTGAAAGAAAAGCAAATGACTTGCACCCACTGTACACACTTGCACACCTCGAGGGACTCAGGTTATTCCTAAGAGACAGCAAAATACAGTGTACACATAAGTATTTTATGACTTTTTACATTTGGGATATGAGATAGGCAGGAGAATGAAGAGGATCAGTGTTTTCCATTGAAGATTCAGGTTTGAATATTTTCTTGGGCCGCAAGTGAGATACAATACAATCCAATACAATCTTTATTTTTTGTTGCGTTTTTCATACAAATTGTATCCCATGACACGTAACAGGATTTACACACTTTACAGTAACAGAAAACTAATCCGAGAGTGACAGAGTTAAAAATTAGATAATTGCACATTTACAATAGAAAAACCTCTAAGTATGGTAGAAATATTGGGAATATATTAAGCCATGCAGCTGACAGTTCAGAAATGTTGTACTGTAATTGCACTGTTCCTTGTATGTACTGATAAGGCAGGCGATTCGATAACTTTCGTTGGCTCAACAGCACAAGCTTTCAAGCCTACATGGAGCACTTCTTCAGTGAGACCACCTTACTCTCCTTCATATCAAGCCTTGTGTAAAAGCTTCTGTACTGAAACTTACTTGTTTGTCAAATAAAAATATTACATAGTCATCTACTTTGTGAAGTTGACAGTGCACAGGTCAGTGGTAACCAAAGCAACAGCCAATGAGCAGACCTACTGGCATGGAGGACTGAGGTGCCATGCACCTCTTCTGCTGCCACACCAATGACCCATGTCCAGGAGTGGACTCAGGTCACTAGGGGTTGGCTGTGGAGGAGAGGATCGAGCATCCCAGGGACTGCTCTACTCTCCAGGGGGTGGTTAAGCTTGTTGCTCAGCTGTCTACTGCCACCAGGTGGAGGCCTGGTGGCAGTGCAAGCCGGATGGCATAAATGGTGGGGCTATGGACCCACGCAGTGTGTGTGCTTCCACATGGTATGCACAGTCATCTGCTTGTCATAGCAGGGGTCAGGCAAAAATGTGGAAAAATGGCTGAGCGGGCTCATGAAGCCCATCTGCCAGCCCCAACCCATGCCACCTCCTGGGGATCGGGACCACAATCTGGACTGTGCTTCCTGGGGGGAGGATGGCCATGGGGGAAATCTAGGGGAACTCTGTGGGATGATCCTCAGGGGAGATGGTGACTGGTCAGGGCTTGCAGAGATAGGGCTGGTAGCCCACCTGCTCTGGCCAGGAAGACAAAAACCTATATATAAAAGAATATATAGCAACAACAACTTTTGAATTGTTTCATTTTTAGTGAGATTCTGCATAATAGACAAGCTAAGAGGCAAAATTTCAGTAGAAGCAGGGAGGTGGTCATTCCCCTGTATAGGTCTCTGGTTTACCCTCACTTGGAGTACTGTGCAAGGTTCTGGAGTGGAAGGACTATGATAGGGTGGAGGCTGTGCAGAGATGGGTGACTACGATGATCCAAGGGCAGGGGGTGAAAGCTTAAAAGACCTTAATATGTACATTCTGGAGACAAGAAGTGAGGACATGACAGGAATGGGCAAACATCTCCATGGATTCAACAGTGGGAAATGCAAAGTCACACAAGGGGGTATCTACTGAAGCTGGCTGGTGGAAGGTTCAGGAGCAATGTCTGCAAATACTTCTTCACAGAAAGAAAGGTGAACAAGGGGGAAAAAATTGCTGGAGAAGGAGGTCTGTGGCAAAACAGTGCAAAGTTCTAACATGAGTGGGACAGCCAGCCACAGGGGCTTAAGGGTGGGTGGAGGTATAAAAGGGAGGGGAGGGAAAGGGAGGAAGATGGTCACTGGAACCAGTGTGTGAATAATAGGTTGGATGGGCAGACTAGACGGGTCAGGGCCTTTTTCTGTTGTCACAGTCTACGTTTCCCCTTTTCTAGGTTTTTCTGTTTCAGTACCCATGCATTTAAACAGAATATTAAGCTACCTGTTAGAAACATTGTACAAGGTCAGTAAATGTTTGCTTTCTCAGCTGTCAAACTAAGGTGTTATTTCCCTTTATGTCTGATGGTAAGTACTGTAGTTCACAACTGAATTTTAAACCTTGCTAATGTTAAAGCAGTACTTGAAATCAACCTATGGATGCCAGTGTCCAAGTCACAGAATCAGATTCTTCAGATTTTGTTACAGTTTTAGGGATACCATTTTTTTAGAATTTCAGTCTGAAAATTCTAATTCTGAAATTCAAGGCTAAAACAGGTTTTTATATAGGAAATTGGGATTTAGGAGACAGGGTTTAAATCTGATTCCAACTCCAAGATCTTTTTCAGAATCAGAATAGGAATCAGCTTCAAAATCAAAAATTTCTAAAAAGTGTTATCAGATTGGAAGCAGCCCATTCTGATCATCCCTGATTTTACTATTAATTAATGAACTGCATAGTATGCATAGCTGAGTTTGTAATTTTGTATAATGTATTTATGCTACGGTGGGACCAGCCAGACTGCAATGCAGTGGCACAGATTCCGGCATGACAAAAGGGATTACCTGCCACTGAAATTGCACTCTTTCCTCCAGTAGCTGAAAGATTCTGCTGTGTTCTGCATTGCACTCTGGTGGGTTCCACTGTATAACACACCTGAGGAAGGGCTGCAGCAAGATGGAAGTAGTAAACTGCAAGGCAAGCAGGCTGGTCCTTGGACTAGGAGGCAAGACGTAATAAGAGGGGCGGCAGGACTTGAACATGTACACCTCTGAAGAAAGGAGGGAAAGGGGTGACATGATCGAAACATCCAAGTACCTGCATGAGATAAATACGGTGGATGCCAAGGTGCTTTTCTCACTGAGCTCAAATATAGGTACAAGGAGGAACTCAATGAAATTTGTGGTGGGGGAAGGGAGATTCAAAAGGTACATCTGCAGGCACGTTTCCACTGAAAGAGTGGTGCACAAGTGGAATGAGCTGCTGGAGGAAGTGGTACAGGCCAAATCTGTGAGCAGCTTTAAAAAGGGATGGAATAGGCATATGGGATTAGTTAGAAAAGGGAAGGCAGAAACAAAAGGGGCGATAGTGATTACGGCCAGTGCAGAGTAATTAGGTAGGGTGGTGGGCACACTGGATGGGACTAGGACCCTTCTGTCATCATTATCCATGTATATGTATCTATGTGTCTATGTATGTTTCTAGTTTTGCTTGTACTATTCTGGGTCACCCTTGTAAATGAGCAGGTCCTGCCCAAGAATCGACTTGGCTACCAAGTGTGAAAATAAATAAACACATATATAAATAAATAAAACATTTAAAGAAGCATCTTGCACTTAATTGTTTGGGAATTAGTGGAGGTCCTCTATGGGAATGTGATTATGTGTTGTTTTTTTTTTGGTGTGGGTAAATTTAGTGACTGACTCATCAGTCAGGGTTAAAAATATGAGTCTGAAACAGTTTGTACTTTATGATGAGACCCAATGAGAGGGGCTTATAACACTGCCACATTCCCTATTTTATCAATTCTGAGAGACGTTTCCTACCACAAATGTGGCAGTATTAATGCTCTAGATTGGTAGTACTGTTTGGTGGTTAGACTACCGAGCTGTCAACCTGGAGACCTACAGTAGGTTTGGCTGTTTAGTTAGTTTTTGCTGACTGTGAAAGGAGGACTAGGCAATTCAGCCAGTTTTTAGCCTTGTCTCTTGGTAGAGGGATACAGATGGAAACCAACTGACACTGAACCAGATTAAGCTGTCGGTGGTATTTTTAGTGAATGGGGGAAATTTGGCCAGGACACCGGGGAAATTCCCCTACTCGGTCAGCAGGGGGAACCTTTGTCCCTCTGACCAAGATGGCCGACACTCAAGCAGAAGAAGGAGGAGGTGGAGGTGGAGGTGCTGCCCTACGTACTGTACAGATGGAGGACTTTCTATGGAGCATTTACGTGATACTGATCTGGGGGCACATCAGAATATCATAGAAGACTTGGAATATGCAGAAACTGATCACAAGGAGACTGGTAAACTTAAATCTTGCTTAAACTCAAGTGATATTGCAGAACCACTGGTCAGCCCAGTACAGGCTGATATTCCTGAAGATCAAATATGGCAAATGTTTTACCAGTATAAACAGTTTGTACTGCAATTAATTCAGGAGGATGAAAGCTCTCAAAATGATTTTCCAGAAGTCGAATTTTCTAAGAACGTTGAAACGAAAGAATCAGTCATAACAGAGTCTGGAGAGTCTATTGCCCCTCATGCCTTGCCTCAAAGATCTCAACTGCATTTAGGCCTACTTCTAGATCATCTAAAGAAATGGAAAATACCTGGTCACCAGACACCATCCTACGAGCTGCAGGCTGGCGGCAATCCTCTGAAGGACAACCCTGGACTTCACCTGGCCCTGTTCCAGCGGCCAAATTCATTGCAACAGGAGCAGAGGAAGCTACAGTGCATTCTATCACAGTATCAAATGGTACTACACCGTTGGGAGAATTACCAAAGGGTGCTTCTGCACAACCAGTCGCAGCAGCGGACATTGACAAGTTCCCAGGACCATCAAACCAATCATCGGGTCCCAATGAGACGTGCACAAACCAAAGTAAGAACTTTTCTACTTCGACTTCTGGACAGGACAGAATGGATTCCTCATTTAGAATGAGTGATTTATTTAAAACGGTGGGAGAGACGGCTCAGAGACGCAATGCAGTACACCTAAAGGTTTTAGGTGAAACATCCATAGCTCCTTCCCGCAGAATGGTTTTGCAAAACATGCTAAGAGAGACTATGGGGATTAGCCCCTCAGAATTATTTGCCTTTATCCACATAAAAGGTGAGACTGTATATGATGTTAGTTTCAAGAACATAGGTACTTTAGAAAAATTCTGGACTCAATATGAAGTAGTTAAACATTCTCCACTGTGGGCCTCATTTATGTCGGATACCTCTTACTAAGCCTTTAGTAAATGTTCTTACTCTGCTGTTTAGAAGAGAGGGGGTTAACACAATATACAGTACTGGCTCAAGCAGCCATGTGAACTTTTAGACTCCCCTTGCCCTATATTAGATGAGAACTATGTTTGGACGGGGGGGTGGAAAATAAAGGTACAACTCAGGCAGGCAGAGCAGGGTATTACACATATCCCTAGCAGTTTTTACATAGGGCGGGACAGAGGTATATGCTTTTACCCGGGACAACCATGTACATGTCACAAGTGTGGCTCCAGAACTCACTTGAGCTACACATGTGACCAACCTAGGTGCACTCTGTGCCTCATGCATGGGCATGTTAGTCTAGGGTGCCCTAACTCCAGTTTCTGTAACCTCTGTGAGGATCGAGGGCACACTTACCCTCAGTGTCCATGGGCAGAACATAACAGATTAGATAGAGTCCCACAGGATAGCATGAACCTAGTGGAAGAATCTCAAGCTCAGGCATTGACATGACAAGTGGAACTCTCTCTCTCTCTCTCTCTCTCTCTCTCTCTCTCTCTCTCGCTCTCTCTCTCTCGCTCTCTCTCTCTCTCGCTCTCTCTCTCTCTCGCGACACAGAGCCAGACCCCAGAAGGGTTACATGAAGTCAGTGTCCCTCAAGTATCTTCTAACCCTGAAGTTTCTACCTCACATTACACAAGGGCTAGTAAAGCAGGAAACAACAGCTATCCAGATAGCTTCACAGGCTGAATCCTCTAGGCCTTTGACAAATATCCCACTGGATCCCATGCCCCCCCCCCGAACAGAGGAACCCTTTACCCCTTTCCAGCACTCAGATGGGGAAAGGGAAAATGCAAGTCAGAAACCTGTACCCCTACAAAAACAATTGTCACCCGCAATAAATTTGAAATGTTAGCAAAAAGGAGGCAATGGGGTGACATCAAAGGTGAAGAGGAAGTCTGTGATTCTTCTAGAACCTCCTCTTCCTGAATGGATTACTCCTCAGAGTCAGGAAAGGATAATTCACAGATAGAGAGAAAGCAGTGGACACAGTTTCCCCACAGGTAAATTTACTGAAGTAACTACGAAAACAGAATATTTACTGTAAAGGCATCTTTTTCGTGCATCTTTTCTTTCTCCTTTCTCTCTTTCCTCTCCACTGTCCTTCCACCCCTTGAATTTATGCATAACTTCTTACAATTATGGTGCTGCACTCTGAACGTGTGCAGTATAAAATCACTTCGTAAACAAATCTCAACACTAGCCTTTTTGCATACTTTGACTCAAAATTAGGTTTGAGTTGTCTCAAATTAAAAATAGGTGGACAGTAGGGTCTTCATATTGATCACATGGAGAGGACACTTGTGATGGGGTCGGGGTCTTATTTACAGGATTTCATTTTAATATCTCCAAAGTTGTGGATATAGTACCTGGGAGAGCTATTTTACTTGATGGGAAATATGAGGTAGTGCACTTTCAAATGATCAGCATATATGCCCCTCAAAGCATAACAGCTAGATCTGCTTTATTTCTTAAAATTCAGCCATACCTATTTACCACCCGGCAGGTTTATTTTGGGGGAGATTTTAATTGCCATCTTTCTCCTGCAGACAGGAACAGTAATGCACACAAGAGTTACAGTGACACAGCTACATTGCTAAGAGTTTTACACTGTGCTCAGCTGGTAGGTAGATAGATACAAAACTATTCATGCTTCAGGGGCCAAAACCTATTACAGAGCTACACTGGCCACCAGTATAGAGTATGTGTTCATCTAAAAAAATATTAAGGTTTCTCAAGCTGCAGTGACTCCCTGTGAGACATCTGACCACTTAGCAGTGTCTTTAGTATGCTCCCCAGTGGGTGGTCCTTTTCCAATAACCCCCAGCTCTAGTTCTTTACTTGTATATACAGACATTCATAACGGTTGTCTGAACCTATTACAGGCAAGGGTTTCTGTCCTAGAAGGCTATCACTCTCCTATAGCATGGTGGGAAGGCTCCAAAGCCGACCTACAGAGATACTTTTTAAAGGTACAGTAGCAAGAAACAGATCCCTGTCAAGTTATTTTCATTACACAGAACTACGTAAACAGCTTCTTGACACAATATCTTGGGCTCATGAATCCCAGACTGATCTTTCTCCACAGATTAAGGAATTAATAAATTACAAGGAGAAATACCAGTATGAGTGTGCAATGTCTTTGAAGCTGGAAGCTCAGTGTGGCACTCAGGCCACTAAGGCTTCCATAGATCCTCACAAAAACTGTTTGGACAGAATTTTCTCAACATTTATTGAACAACTTATAGACCCGTCAACTGGAACAGTACATACATCACTTCCATCCTTATAACAGATAGTACAAAATCATGTGGAAAGGATGTTTGGGGCATCAAAAGGAGTTCCTGACTCCAGTCCCTTCCTTCTGGACTTAGAAATACTATGGTTCCTGAAAAACACCTTCGAGCCCTCGTGACCCCAATTTCTGCAGAGAAAACAACAGGTGCAATCAAGAAGCAAAAAAAATGTACTTCACCTGGTGTAGATGGGCTGACAGCTGAGCTATATCATTCTTTCATAGACATCTTTGCCCCTACCTTAACTATGTTATTTAACAGCATTTTACACACTCACTTTATTCCTAAAAACTTTTCAGATGCTATAATGCTCCTAATTTTTTAAAAAAGGTGAGAAAGCTGAGATCAAGAACTGGAGACCCCTTAGTCTCCTTAATGTGGACTATAAAATCTTTTCTGTTATACTCTTGAATCCATTATTACCTATTGTGGCCAGGTCATCTTGAAGGAACAGTCATGCGCCATACCTGGTAGCTGTATGTCACATACAATATCACACATCAGAGATATAGTGCATTCATGTTCTGAAAACAACATGGCTCTTTTTCTGACATTAGACCAGGAAAAGGCCTTCGATAGAGTGGAACAACCTTTTTCATTCCAGGTACTTTCATGGTATATTCCTCAGCAATTCATTGCCTGGATTGAACTCTTACATAAAACTGCATGGATCACGCCCCATATTAATAAATCCCTGGGTAAGGTTTTTTTAGGTAAAAGGGGGGTGAGACAAGGTTGCCCCCTTAGTCCGATACTATATGCCTTTCAGATTTACCTTTTATTAAGAAAGCTTGCTTCTCATCTCTCCATTTCTAGATTATTACTCCACTGTGGACAATACACCCCACCCATTCATGCATATGTAGAAGACTTATGCGTCTACACTACTCCCCAGCTTAACCCTTTAGAATGTATTACTCTCCTCTCTGACTTTGAAAAATGCTCATACTCTAAACTAAACTATCATAAAAGTAAGGCAAAGTTTATCCCTAGTGCCTCTACACCCCAAGCCATAGGACAGATCGCTAATATTCCAGTAACTCAAGACCCAATACAAATTTTAGGGATATTTTTTGGTACTCCAGGTGACCCTTCATTTAACTCGAACCTGGCAATATATAAAGCTCTTAAAACTATTACCTATTAGAAAGGTAAAACAATAGCAAAAAGAAAATGTGTGATGCTATTAAAAACCTTAGTGTTACCTCTATTTTTGCACACTTCCACTATTTTTCCTTTACCCTTTGCATTAGAGCTAAGGTAAATAACATTTTCTTTCAAG
This sequence comes from Neoceratodus forsteri, assembly GCA_016271365.2. Taxonomy (NCBI): domain Eukaryota; kingdom Metazoa; phylum Chordata; order Ceratodontiformes; family Ceratodontidae; genus Neoceratodus; species Neoceratodus forsteri. The sequence continues at coordinate 1,539,502,209 of CM028131.1, read as the reverse complement.
GTTTTTGGGGATGCTGACTGAACCCTATAAAAAGAGTCTATTTATACCATGATTACAGCATGGGTGGGGTGAGAATGATAAATCCAGTGGTGTTTTTTCATTGTTTGTTTATTAAATTTATGTTTCCATCACTACTGTATAGTTCCCCCAACCCCAGTGGACTAGTATATTAACAGAATTAGTTTCTCCTTTATGTGAGATATGGATAGCCCTACCTCTAAAATACCTAGGAACTTTAGGTCTTATGGAATACCCACGATCGGGCAGGGGGGCAGGTCCACTGGACCACCAGGGACTTTAATTACATGTTATGCACACGACCGGGCAGGGGAGCAGGACAACCGGACCAACAGGGATATAATTATGATATGCCCATGATCGGACGATGGGGTAGGGTCCACTGGACCACCAGGGATTTATTTATGATATGCCCATGATTGGGTGATGGGGCACGTTGCCCACTGAGGGGCAGGGGGTGTTGGTCCTTGACGGCTGCAGCCTGGCAGGGCGCCAGACACAAGTCACCGGGGATCGGCACACTGCATACAAATGGAGCCATAATGACATGCAAATGGCCCCATTTGCACCTTGCATACATAATGGCCTCATTTGCATGCTCACGTCTAAATATCGCTCTTGCTACACCTAGCGCAACTGCACTTGCGCTAGCACAGCCCCTTGCTCCTCACCTGCCACTTGTGCTGGTGCAGTGCCACTACGCAGTGTGCAGTACGGGTGCCCCCAGTGCCATATTCAACTGTGCTGGGCCATGGTGCAGCACTGTTGAATATCTCCCAGCGCATGCCCCAGCGCATCTCAGATCTGCTGCGTCTAGGCTTGCGCCTCTGTCTGGCGCAGTCTGAATATCCCACCCCAAGTCACCAACTTTAGTTTTGTTCAAGTAGATATTCCCTTATTCATTCAGCGAGTACCAGACACCATGCTGGAGGTCTGTTCCACAGCGCTTCAGCCTAATGATTAGGCCTTCAGCAGGGGGTGTCATATTTCTTTATTGCAGCCTTTAAAATATCAGACACAATGTAACATTTTACATTACCGACTAATGCCGTGCAGAATTTTCAACTCACAATGTAATGAAATTCCACAGAATTCCACAAAATTCTAATTCTGGTACATCCCAAAAAGTGGAGTTTAAACAGCAGATTCATAAATCTCAGATTATGGTTCTAAAAACTGCAGAAAACTAATCTGCAGTTTACATAATCCATAGAAAACGTATCTGTGGTTTAAATTAAAGGGGCACTCCAATTTATCCGAACTCCCTTGCACTTACGTTACATTATTTTTGTAAACGCCAATGTTCAGGTAACATGGAGGGTGCAGTGTGGTGCCATTTTGAGTTACAGCATGGCACTACACTGCTTGCATGTATGCATCTCAATACAAGCGAGCAGTGCGTTGCTGTGCTCTAACATGATATGGCACCGCACTGCACCCCACCATGTTACCTGATGGCGGAGATTACGAAAATAATATAAAGTAAGTGCAAGCACTTACATTTTTTTTCTGTTTGCAAAAAGCCTATCTGGGGGGCGTGAGGCTTTGAGGGGCGGGGAGTTTGGATAAACTGGAGTTCCCCTTTAAAGCAGCATTGCAACAAAAGAATGTTTTCCCAAATCGTTTTAGTTACATTTAATAACAATATTAACCTACCTGTCAAATCTACTTTTTTTGGTACCAGCTATGCTGCACACCATGAGTTTTCTTTTTTTGTTGATCCTAACCCTTACCAGATCTAAAATGGCATTTCTAAGCCAAATATGGCTGCCATTGTTTCTCCTTGATAGAAAAAAACTAAACTACAACATTTATAAAATACTCAAATTGTGGTGCAAATAGAAAATTTTATCATCAAATGGAAATGGAAAATGCCTGGAATCTTTTATAGTTAAAAAAAAGTAGGGTCAAATATTTGCCCAGTTTCATTGTACTGTCACTTTAAAAAGCTTTCTGAATTCTGCAGAATTTATTGAAAAATTCAAAACAGCATTTCAGAAGCAAACTAGCTCTTCTGCCTGAATTCCACCTGTAGAATTCCACTGCCCGCAAAACTCTACTAGCAACATGAACAATTTCATCAGTTTGATATCTGTTTATTTCTTTTAACATTTTGTTTAAAAATTGGTGACCAGGCAAGCCACAATGAGCCGTGGCTCATTTCCAGGTGCAACCTGGTGGGAGGGGTACGGGGAGGCGGAACCTGTATAAGTAATACAGATATACAGGGCTCAGATTTTCCAAGACCTGTAAATGCCGCAAGACCCTGGTGCAATGATTGTTTTGTGCATGAGGCTTGCCGCATTCACCTGGCTGGCGATCGGGATTTTGAATCTCGAGAGCCAAATGCTACAAGTCAGACCAGGTTTTCCCTGGTCTAACTTGCACCATTTGGGGGAACGGTTTTACAGGGCTTGTGCCAAATAGTTATTTGGCGAAAGCTGCCATAAATAATGGAAAGTGACGCAACTGCGCTCGATGTACTAAAGTCTGGTGCAATTGCATCAAAGGAGTTTGGCACGGCTGCACCAAAGAATGGGGTTGATGCAGGGCTGGATGCAAGCCCTGCATCAACCTTTGAAAATCGAGCCCACAGTTGGGGAGCCAGTACAGTATAGTGGTTAGGCGAACTGAGTTGCAAACCTGGAGAACTGGGTTTGAATCCCACAGCCACCACTTGCATATACTGTGCGACCCTAAGCAAGTCACTTAACTTCCCTGTGCTCCCAGGATGCACCTGGAAACAAGCCTCAGCTTAGTGTGTATTTTCTGGCCAAAAATTGTAAAATAAATTAAAAAATAAAATAAAAAGAATAATAACAAGACATAAATACAATGGTGGAGGGGGTGGGGTGGGGGAATCTGTTCCAGTAATGAAATTAAAAGTGTGACTCAGTTCCAGGAGTGAAATGAGGAAGCACTGCTCACATGTATCCCTCCCTAAAGGTATAAAAATGAGTAAATGAAGTGTAAAAAGGCAACATATAATGAAGCAATGTTGTCCTCACACCCCTGTCAGGTATATTCAATCCCACATTAAAGGTGGTTGGTTCCCCTAGTGATTTTGTTTTTATTTCCTTTTTTCAATAATTACTTTTTATTAAGACTTGGGCTGTACAATAGAGTTATACAAGCAACGATTATCTTAAAAAGCAGTGAAGGGAACAAACTACAAGCAGCAGCTGTAGAATAGCTCAGCTGCCATGCAGTACAGAATTTTTGGTTTTATTTCTAACACTGACAATAAAAGAAATGTTGGGGATTGTGCAATACAGACTACATGACAAAGAGAATACGAAGAAAAGCAAATATGCAAAAAATAATTATAAAAAGAAAAAAATCAGTGTGTAAAAATGTGCAACATTGTGAATGGCGAAACAGTGTAAAAAAGCCAGATGGACAATGTTCCTGGTGATCGGGAATGCATTGTGCAAGAATTTAGTGGCAAACTGTGATAAAGGGGCAAGCCCAAGTGAGGCTAGGGGCAGGAGCAGGATGGGGACAAGTGTGTTCTGACAGGCAGTCTGAGAAGGGTGTGAGAAAAGGATAGGTGGCTGAGAGGGAGGAGGCAGTTCCAGAGGGAGGGGGCAGGTGCACAGGAAAGGCAGTTTGACCAGCAGAGGTGCTGCAGTGTGAAATACTGAAGGAGCAGTAGTCCAAGGAGTGAAGTGCACAACAGGCGGGGGTGGGAGTTGAGAGGAGGTCAGAAAGGTAGTACGGAAGGAAGAGGAACCAGTACTTTCAGAGGAAGACAGCACAATGGACAAGGTGCTGAGATTCTAGAGAGGAAAAGATAATCTGATAAAGATAGCAGTGGTGAGTGGGGGTGGGGGTGGGTGGGTGTCTGTAGCAATATGTTATAAAGAGTAGAAGAGGAGGTCCAGTCTGACCAGGGTGGAATTACAGGTGACACCATAGATCACCTCTGCATAGTCATATATTAATAATAATAATAAATAATAAAACTTTATTTATTTAGCGCCTTTCAAGTACCAAGGCACTATACACATAAATCATAAAATCAGAATATACATATAAAATCAACAATTCGTAACAGCATCAGTCCACAGAAGCCTTGTTCCATAAAAAAGCCTTAAAATCCCGCTTAAAGGCTTCCACGGTCATGCATTCTCTAAATTGGCGAGGCAGAGAGTTGCAGAGGGTTGGGGCCGTGAACCCAAAGGCCCTAGACCCAGAAGACTTCAATATAACCCTTGGAACCTCTAGCAACCCCTCGTCGGCTGAACGGAGCTGTCGCACGTGGTGGTAAGGAATCAGAAGCTCTTTCAAGTAGTCAGGGCCGAGTCCGTGCAGGGCTTTGAAGGTCAAAAGACCTACTTTAAAGGTGATTCGCCACTGTATAGGCAGCCAGTGCAGATCGCGCAGCACAGGGGTAATGTGTGTCTTTCTAGTCACCCCTGTTATTAACCTTGCAGCAGCATTCTGCACTAGCTGCAAGTGGCGGATATCAACCCCAGGAAGCCCCAAGTAAAGGGAGTTGCAATAGTCAAGATGAGATGTCATGAAAGCATGGACCAGCACAGGTAAATCGCTGGACGGAACAAGGTGTTTCACCCTGGCGATGTTCCTAAGATGGTAAAATGCGGACTTAACGACTGCTGACACCTGATGACGGAGAGTCAGCCCGTCGTCAAGTACCACTCCCAGGTTACGCACCCATTCAGAGGTAAGGATCAGATCCCCCCCCCCAGCAATACACCAGAGGGCTGACCGGACCCCAACCCCCCTGACCCACGACCCGGGTCCATGACCAAAACCTCAGTCTTACCGACGATCAACTTTAACCAGCTCGCATTCATCCAGTCCTGGATTTCAGCGAGGCAGCTATTAAATACCGAGAGAGCACTAACCTGGTCGGGGGCAAAAGACAGGTAGAGCTGGGTATCATGAGCATAGCAGTGAAACCTCAGCCCATACCTTCTTACAATGTCTCCGAGGGGCAGCATGTACACTGCAAACAACATGGGGGAGAGCACCGAACCCTGGGGTACACCACATTGCAGAGGGAAAGGGTCAGAGGAAAAAATCCCCGATACAACTCTCTGGCGTTCTCCCAGATAGAAAAGATGAAAACCATCTGAGCACTGTACAAGACAGTCCACAGATGGACTCCAGATGTTCGAGCAAAACCCCATGGTCTACAGTGTCAAAGGCTGAAGAGAGATCAAGGAGGACCAAGATAGAGCAGTTCCTCTGATCTCTCGCCATCAAGAGATCATTGAGCACCCGAACCAGAGCAGTCTCGGTACTATGCCTCTTACGAAAACCAGACTGGAGAGGTTCATAGACATTATGGATGGTCAAATGGTCCTCCAGCTGGTTTGCCACTACCTTCTCTATAACCTTCCCAATAAAGGGAAGGTTAGAGATCAGTCTGTAGTTGGAAAAAACATCTGGGTCCAAAGAAGCCTTCTTCAAAAGGGGAGTCACCACAGCGTCCTTTAGGGAGCTCGGAAACTCACCCAATTCTAGGGAGCACCAGATTATTTGAACCAGAAACGGGCCAACGATTTCAACACAACCCAAAATTAGAGAGGTAGGGCCCGGATCTAAACTACAGCACATAGGGCGCATCCCCTGGATGATCCGCATAATGTCACTGAACGTCGGCAGGTCAAAGGAACACCAGGAGATAGAGGATTCCGTGACCAAACGCCGACCAAAAGCTTCCCCCTTAGAGTGTGTTGGACGGATCTCGGATCTGATGTCAGCAACCTCGTTTGCTAAGAATTGAGCGATCTCATCACACTCCTTTTGTGAAAAGGCTCAACAGAGCTGGAGACAGGCTGGGTTGCACAGCCTGTCCACAGTTCTGAAGAGCTGAGCCGGTCGATTCTGAGTGACAGAGATCTCCCTGGACAGGAATTCTGCCTTCTTATGGGAGATCTCTGATTGGTAGAGCTGATAATGCTCCTCCAAACTAAGGCGGTCGGCATCCAGAGCAGATTTCCTCCAACAACACTCTAACCGTCGTCCCACATGTCGCAACTCCCTCAAGGACCCATCAAACCACGGGGCCCGTGGGCGAAGAGAGAGGGGATGAACACAGGCAGGAGCAATTGAATCCAGGGCCAAGGAAATGGCCTGGTTATAAGCCAAGACCATAGCCTCTGGACCCAAGCTGGCAGTCGGAAACTCTGAGAGGTTCAACACCGCCATCAGGTCTTCAGGGCACACATCCCATAAAGGGCGGTATCGAACCATCTCCACAGGGGCAGACCCATCAAGGGAGCACAAAATTGAAGCTCACGTGTAGTGATCGGACCAACTGACAGGTTCCATCACCAAATCAGAGGCCTCAATACCAGGAGAAAGACTAAATCCAAGGAGTGGCCGTGATTATGCGTGGCCGAGGAAACAATCTGTGTAAGGCCCAGTGATATCATCAACTGGAGGAAGTGCTGACCAAAGGCAGAAAGTTCGTCGTTGACCCAGGCATTGAAGTCACCCAGAACCATCAGTCTGGGCGACTCCAACGCCATATCGGCAGCGAAGTCTGCCACTTCCTGCAGGAATCGTCTCTAGTCTCCTGGTGGACGGTAGACGAGGGCTATCCTGCAACCCACACCAGCCACGACGGTACACTCAAAGGATTCAGTCTCCTCAACTGGTACACCCGTGAGCCCCAAGCTGGTCTTAAAACAGACCGCTACTCCCCCCCCCCTTGTGATCCAATTTCGGGCGGTGAATCACCGAGTACCCAGCTGGAAAAGTCGCCTCTAAAATAGGGCTGGCATTTCCATCCAGCCAGGTCTCGGTGATGCAAGCCAGATCTGCTGTCTCAACAAAATCAGAGATAATAGCTGATTTGTTTTTAACAGATCTGGCATTGCACAACACTGCCCGAGTACATATTGGCAAGATCATTCTAAGGGTGATCTCATAGTGAACTGGGAGGGGCAGGAAGGACTTGCTTTTGTATAGGAAACCAAACTTAGGGTGGAGTTTTTAGTTTATGGCATTCACATGGGTTGTCAATATTGTACCAGCATGAACAAAAAGGAGATTCCAGGTAGACGCTGCCTCTCCAACCTGAGAAATAAAACAGCTGAGGTGGGCCACCCTGAACAAGACCCTGGGTTTGCACCAGAAACTTTAGTCTGTGCAGTGTGTGGAACAGTGGTTGTAGCCCAGGGTTTTGTGCCGGCTGGCCACCACAGTGTTCATTTCCAGGTCACACGGGGAGGGCCATGATGGCTGGGCTGCTGGTTGTTTATTTTAGCTCATACTCTTACGTGGTATTCAGAGACTTTGAAGGAAAAAGTACTCGGAAGATCCTTTCAGAACAGAGTCTGGTTGGGACTGGGCCCTCATACCTTCACTCTGCAGTGCAGTAACCAGCAGTTACTGGTAATGTAAGGGAGGGGAGAAACAAGGGCGGAGTAAGGAAGGAGGCCTGTGTTCTCAGCAAGGGGTCCTCTTTTACTGTGTGTAGTTGGTGGGGGAGGTTTAACTACCAGTTGGAAGTGGAATCTGATTCTGATCAGATTCTGATTCTGCATCTGATTTTTGTTTTCTTAATTAGGATTTTTGGCCCAAGCACTGTTTTAAGTCATCCTGCAATGTGCGTTAAAGCCATCACTCGACTAACAAGGCCTTTGGTAGTTGAGCAGTGACTTCAATGTATATTACTGGATGTAACAGTGTCAGTGGCTCAGTAGGTAGCACACTTGCCTCTGAGGCTGGGAGATCACAGGGCTGTGGGTTCAGTTCCCACATCTGGCACTTGGGTTAATATCCCAGTACTGACACTGTAGTGCAGCATGAGAGGGGTGCTGTACTTCTGAGGTGCCGTCTTTTGGATGAGATGTTAAACTGAGGTCCCATCTGCCTGGATTGGTGGTAGTTCAGGTGGATGTTAAAGATCCCATGGCACTTATCGAAAAGAGTAGGAGATTTCCCCGGTGTCCTGGCCAAATTTCCCTCATTCAGTAAAAATACCACCAACAGCTTAATCTGGTTCAAGGTCAGTTGGCATTCATCTGCATCCCCCTCCCCCGGGTCGTGCCTGAAAATAGGCAGAATTTGTCTAGTGCACTTACCCGGTCAACAAAAGCTAAATAAAATAAATAAAATAAAATGCCTTAATGTATTTAAAATAATATGACACAATTGCCCAATAGACTTATATGGTGCACACTCCTGCACTCTCCCTGGCTAGACGTTACAAAACGTCTGAGTGCTGGGGCAAGCCTGGCAAAACCAGGAAGTGGAAGGGATTAGATGGCTATTTCCTCAGACCAAATTATGATCCCCTTCCTCCCAAAGGGGACTACATGCAGAATTCTGAATTTAATTCGAAAAGGCTCATGCAAGAGTAAGGTAATGAAATGCAGTTACACAAAAGCCCACTTTATTAATGTGGGGTTATCTTAGAACATTCCTTTAACTGAGAATTAACCATCTATTTCACTAGGGAGATAAGAGCTCTGTGAGTTAACCCTGCTCTGAGAAGCTCTCATCTCAAAGAATTTATTACACCTAGAACTAAGATGCAAAGGTTGTCTTATTTTTTTTCAGCCAGTACATCCTCACTTTGTGGAACCAGCTCCCTGCTAGCTTTCGACTTCTGATTGTGAAGCCTCCATTAATATGCTTGCTAATACAGTGGTTCTTGAATTCAGTCTCTGGTCAGGGGGCTGTAGTTGCAGACCTTTTGAAGATATCTCTTGAATTAGTACTCGTTATTCTGTGGCTAATATATTTATTATACCTTGTGATTTCCAATGTATTTGTATAATTGAAACTGTGATGTTTTTGTATTCTTGTAAGTTGTCCACGGGTCACTTTCGTAAATGACCCATGCTCAATGGCTAAAACCCTTAAAAATGAAATAGAACAAGAGCCAGCCTCACAATCACAAAATACAAAGTTGGTACATAGATTGCATCACAAGTCCTATGAGGACAAGTTAAAGGAATTGAATATGTACTCCCTGGAGGAGAGAGGGAGAGAGGGGATATGATAGAGACATACAAGTATCTTACAGGGAGGAACAGGGTGCAGGAATACAATATTTTTAAGCGAAAAAGATGTTCCAGGACTAGAGCGCATGGGATGAAGTTGGAGGGAGGACGATTCAGAAGAAACGTGAGGAAGAATTTCGGGCGGTGGACGAGTGGAACACCCTGCCAGAGGAAGTGGTGGGGGCTGAAACAATCGCAGGATTTAAGAATGCATGGGATAGACATAAAGGAATTCTGGAGGTCAGGGTTAAGGGACAGTAGACTTCTAGGAAAACATAAAGTAAACTTACAAGCTCAAATGGGCAGACTGGGTGGGCCGTAGGCCCTTATCTGCTGACACTGTCTATGTATCTATGTATGTGTTTGCAACATTCACAGCTGTACAAAATCGTGCAAGTGAAAAAAAAGTGTCTAGGAGCTAATAAGGTCCTTGGCAGCTGGTTCAGGAGGAGACAGGTTGTGTACCTCAGCCTCAGCCTAAACTACAGGGAGAACTCCATAGGCAGTCATTGGTTAGGACCTGATGGTGGATCAGCTGTCAAAAATTCCCATGGGTTATTCCAGTCATTCCAGGAAACTAAGCCATGGGAAGCCTCCAGCTGTTAAGACGGTATATTGGCTTTGATCATAATAGTTAAGAAGACACGTATCTTCACTACCACACTAAATATTATTGTCGGGCTCAGTGTGATCACATAGTAGATAGGACCCCCCCCCCACCCCCGCACTTGAGTTTAGTCCCACTGAAGAGATACCTTGAAACTACATCTTATTATTAGTACAGCAAATGACAGTACAGTGGATAAGGTCCAAAGGGGAAGATACAGTGTATTCTTGAGAAGGTATTACTGCATGTCATGTGGAATTCATTCTACATTTCAATATAAAAATTGGAAACCAAAACAAAACAAAAAAAAAAATACATTTTACTCAGTGAAGCATGAAACTGACCCCCAGTTTACATTCAGAGTACTCTGGTCTGGTAAGGAAAGCCAATTATTTGTTATGATGACCTTTTATAAGCCGCCCAGGGCTTCCTACAGTTAATAATTTATCAATACGTATGAATGCAATTGGCAAAGCACACATTTTGCAGAACAAAAAGCCTATAGCAGAGAAGCACAAAAGAAAATACATTTTGTTTTTTATTTAGTTATTTATTTTTACAGTTTATTTACCCAGGATAGCCCAGCTGAGATGCAACATCTCATTTCCAGCAGGTTCCTGTTTCTACCCATTTTTGCAGCTGGGTGGACAAGCACTCGGAGGTTAAGTGACATACACAGGACTGCACTGTGAACATTTGACTCTAGCGGGGTTTTCAAAAAGGGGTTTTAAATAATAAGTAAAAAAAGTAGTATGCATCTTCATACATGAATGTACAAGCTCAGAATATGTGAAAACTGGTGTTTTCACTTGTGTAAATTTTCATTTTGATTCAGCTTCATAGGTAATTATCTTCCAGTGCTTTGGCAGGCATAGCATGTGAACCCCATAAAGCATAGGAGTTGGTGGGAGACAGTGTGAAATGTCTGCAACACGATCAAAGGTATAAGATGAAAGATGTAGTGGTCAAAAACTGCACAGTTCCCCCATTAAATGGGCTGAGGTGGTACCAAAATTCAGAAAAAGTTTAAACAAATTTAAAAAATTAAAAAATGTAAATGAAGATGACCCCAGAGGAGGAGGAGCAGGCAAATTTTGGTGGGGGAACTTGATCGTGAAAGGGAAATGATTTTGGAATAGGAAAAGGAGGTGACAGGGAGATTAGGTGCCTACGTGGTGCCATGGGCTGGAGGGATGGGAAACAGATCCTAAGGATTGCTAGGGCACCAGGATGGGAGGCAGAGTTCGATGTAATTGTTCACCTGGGGACTAATAACCTGTCTAGGGACAGTGCAGAGGGACATTAGGGAGTTAAGGAGGACTCTTAGGCAGACGAAGCACTCAGCGGCTTTCGCCAAGGTGTTGCCTGTCTATGGCAGGGGTGAAGAGAGGGATCTCCACACCAAGAACTTCAACTCATGGCTGAAAGAATGGTGCAGAGAGGAGGGGATCAGCTACATTGGAGACTAGGGACCCACCTGGGATGACAAGGGCCTGTACGGGGTGATGGCTGGCATCCATCTGGGAGGGGAACCACAGTCTGGTGGATGCTTTAAATGTTACTTTGATAAGCATTTAAACAAGCTGAAGGGGGTAGAGGAAGAGATCAGAAAGGAGGGTGTCCTCTTGCTAATCTGAAAGTGAACAAAGCAATGGGGCCAGATGGGGTACTAAAGGAGCTCAGGGCGGTACTGGTTGCACCTCTGACACTCCTATTAACAGCTCATTGGAAACAGAAATAGTCACAGAGGACTGGAGGAGGGCAGATGCAGTCCCACTTCACAAAAGTGGTAGCAGGGAAGAAGCTAGCAATTATAGGCTAGTCAGCCTAACTTCGGTGGTGGGAAAGTTAATGGAATCACTGCTGAAAGAAAAGATTGTGGAATATCTTTAACCTAGTGGGTTACAAGACCCAAGACAGCATGGATTCATGGTGGGTGGGGTGGGTGGGGAGATCATGTCAACTGAATCTATTAGATTTCTTTGACTGGGTAACCAAGGAATTAGATCAAGGTGGAGCAGTGGACATGGCCTACCTAGGTTTCAGTAAGGCTTCTGACACCATTCCATATAGGAGACTAGTAAGCAAGCTGGATAACTTAGGAGTGGGTTCAAAGGTGATAAACTGGGTAAGAAATTGGTTAGGGGATAGATCACAGAGGGTGGTGGTAAATGGAGTTCATTCAGAGGATGGGAGGGTGACCAGTGGGGTGCCTCAGGGATCAGTGTTGGGAACCATCCTCTTTAATGTCTTTATAATTAACATTGCAGAGGAGCTGGAAGGGTAGGTCTGTCTCTTTGCAGATGACACCATATTCTGCAATAGGGTGAACACACCATGAGGGAAGGTTGGAAAGGATGAGCAAAGACCTGAGAAATTTGAGAGTCACCATTAACAAATCCCTTTTCTTTGATGAGCATATGTCCAGTCTCACCACTGCTGGTATCAGGAAACTAGGTGCCCTCTATAGGGTTTGGTTCTGCCTTACAACTGAGGCTAGGCTCCAGGCAGTTAGAGGTATAATTTTACCAATACTTGACTATGGAAACGCGGCATATGCTGCAGCCACAGACACCAGCCTTCGCAGAATACAGACCTCCCTCAATAAAGCCTGCAGATTTGTCCTCAGTGCTGATCGCCTTATGCATACATGCAGTCTTTATATCTGACACGATGGCTCCCTCTCCAGGACTGGATCAAGCTGCATTCCTGCATCCTAGGGAAGAAAGCCCTCCTTGGTCTTGCACTGCCTTCTCTACAGGCCTTATTCCGACCCGCCCTGGCCGAGCATGCCACTAGAAGCATCACTAAACATGCACTAGCTGTGCCTTTTAGAAAAACAGCCTTGGGAAAGTGACCCTCTGCGGTAAGGGCTCCCTCCTGGCTCAGTGCACTCCCTTTCTCTGCTAACAGCCACACAAGCCTTCGCCACTTCAAAACTGAACTAAGAAAATTCACAACATCCCCTGAGCAGTGCTTCTGCCACCTCTAGCCACCTATGAGCACCAGCTCCCTGAAAGCCTGACCCAGCCCAGATTGCATGCTCTATTCCATTGCCTATACCCCCTCCCCTACTGCCTCCCCTATTGTTTCTCCTGTCTCCCTACCCCTCCTTAACCCCCCCACTATTTACCTCCCATAACCCTCTAACACCTCGTCCACAACTAGCTAACATGCTGGGTCTTGTCACTGTCTCCCACCTTTCTTCTGCGGCACACCCTAGTTAGACCCAGGCTCATTCCCAGTGCCGCTGCCATTACCTACTCATTATTATTCAGTTCCTGTACCTTTCTGACTTTGCACTTTTCCTCCTCATTATGGGTGAGATCCCTTATAATCTGGTGTTCCAAATTTTTGTGAACTCTGTATTATTGTTGACATTACTGTGATACTGTATACTCTATGGGTGGGATATTCAGAATGCGCCAGGCAGGGGCGCAATCCTGGGCACAGTGCAACTGGGATGCGCCAGGGCATGGTCCCGGTGATATTCAACAGTGCTGCACCATGGCTCAACACCGCTGAATTTGGCACTGGGGCCACCCGCACTGCACATGGCGCAGTGACATTGCACCAGCGCAAGTGGCAAGTGAGGAGTAGAGGGATGCGCCAGCGCGAGTGCGGGTGCGCTAGGTGCAGCAACCATGATATTCAGTGCTGAGCATGCAAATGAGGCCATTATGCATGCAAGGCACAAATGGGCCATTTGCATGTCATTATGGCCCCATTTGCATGCAGGTGCGCTGATCCCTGGCGACTTGCGCCTGGCACCCTGCCAGACTGCAGCCGTCAGGGACCGATGCCCCCTACCCCTCAGCAGGCAACGTGCCCCAATGTCTGATCATGGGCTTTAGTGAATGGTAACATCCCTGGTGGTCCGGTGGACCCCACCCAATCACCTGATCACGGGAGTATAATAAATGAAATCCTAGTTGTCCAGTGGACCTGCTCCCCTGCCTGATCATGGGCAGATGACTTAAACATTTCCCTGGTGGTCCAGTGGACCCGATCCCCAGCCCGATCGTGGGCAAATGAATTAAACATTTCCCTGGTGGTCCAGTGGACCCGATCCCCAACCTGGTTGCAGGCTTTAGGTGTAAAAAATCCCTGGTGGGCGCGGTACCCTCCCCACCCGCCCTCCGACCGCCACCTCACTCCCCCAAGTCAGCGGCGGGCAGCAGCTTCCCACCCGCCAAGCTGCCCGGCCCCCTCCGACTGACAGTACAGTACAGCTGTCGCCCATTGGTCCCTGTGTGGGCCAATGGGCATGGAACCGTACTGTACTACACAGTCGAACTGTGAATGAACCATTCACATTCTGGGACTGTAGTACCTCTGATCTGCATGTCGTAGCCCAGAAAACCAGCATGGCGCTCTGCATACTACTCTGTCGGTCGGCGGCTTAGCGGCGGCTTGTGGGTGAGGAGCTGCCACCCGCTGCTGACTGGGGAGGCGGGTGGTGGGTCTGAGTGGGTGGGGTGGGAGAGGGGTACAGCTGGCCCACCAGGGATTTTGTACACCTAAAAGCCCACGATTGGGCTTTGGATTAGATCCACTGGACCACCAGGGGTGTTTAAGTCATTTGCCCATGATCAGGCAGGGGAACAGGTCCACTGGACCACCAGGGTTTCGTTTGTCATATGCCCACAATCGGGCAATGGGGTAGGATCCACTGGACCACCAGGGAACTTAAACTTCACTAGAACCCATGATCGGGCAATGGGGTAGTGTCCACTGGACCACCCAGGAACTTAAACTTTAGTAAAGCCCCTGACTGGGCAATGGGGTAGGGTCCACTGGACCACCAGGGATAATATATTTTTTATGCCCATGATTGGGCGATTGGGGGGAGGCACAATGCTCCCTGGGCAGGGAGCATGTGGACTGTGTTCTGGGTGGCCACCCACAGCTGGCGGCTGCCGTGTTGCACCCTGCAATACAGCAACTCACCTGTGGGTGGCCAGAATTTGTTCCTACTTTTAACAGGCACATCTTTGCGACCCCCTGTGGGGTGCAAGGCGGGTTTGTGCCTCCATATGCACTGCACATCCTGGGCTGAATATCAGGATGTGCTGCATATGCACGAGCACGCCCCCTGCACTTGTGCCACTTACATTACTGGTGCGCCTCGGTGCATCAGAAATTGTACAGTGCTACATCCCCCTTTGAATATCATGCCGGGGCACATCAGTGGGTTGCACTGTTGCGCCATGCCCATCCCCCCTTTGAATATCCCACCCTCAGTATTTAATACTGTTTATTTTGACAATGCCTCACAGCTACTTATCCCACCTGTCTTGTCTCTCCCTCCTTTTTTTTATTGTATGACAAGGATCCTTTGTAAAGGAGCTTTTAGCTCAAAGGATGTACTTCTGACTTCCCTAATAAAATAAAAAAAAAAACCAAAGAGCCATCAGGGGTATGGCAGCTGGGTTTCATTGTGAAAAAGAGCAAAATAATGATCTTGCGGTACAGAAACCCAGGGTTAGTGTACAATATGGGGAGGTGGTACTGATGACCACCAAGCAGGAAGGAGACCTGAGGGTGATCATATCAGATGACCTAAGGGTGGCCAGACAGTGCAACAAGGCAGTTGGAAGGATGAGTGGGATGCTTGGATTAACAGTGAGGGGTATCATCAGCAGAGAGATGTGGTGTTGCCTCTGTATAGATTGCTGGTAAGACCCCATCTAGAGTACTGTGTCCAGTTCTGAAGACCTCATCTCAGAAAGGACAAAGACAAGAGTGGATTTGGTCCAGAGGAGGGCAACTAAAATGGTGCAAGGTCTGCATCAGAAGCCCTATGAGGAGAGATTAAAGGACCTACATTTGTACACCCTGGAAAACAGGAGAGAGGGGTGACATGATAGAGACATTTAAAAACCTCACAGGGGTAAACAAGGTACAAGAGGGAAGTATTTTTCAGAAAAAGGGGTGCCCAAGGACAAGGGGCACCATAAGAAGCTGGAGGGGGTAGATTCAGGAGAAATGCAAGGAAGTACTTCTTCACAGAAAGAGTGGTGGATTCCTGGGACAGTCTTTCAGCAGAGGTGTTGGGGGCAAAAACAGTGCTGAGGTTCAAGAATGTATGGGATAGGCATAAGGGAATCTTTGGGAAAGGGAAGGTGGAGTAAATGGGCCAGAGATCAAGTAGGATTTGTGGTGACCCTATAGGTAGAGAAATATGAGCAGATTAGGTGGGCTAAGCAGTCCTTATCTGCTGGCAAATTCTATGTTTCTATATACTGATTATATTAAAGAGTAAATGTCTGCATCACTTATAATAACATACGCTGCTTTCTGTTTGCAACAAATAGGCTTGATCATTACTGTACCTTGTATGAGAGACTGGAGTGGCTTCCTCTCAATGCTGTGCATGATTTAGCCACAGGAGGCACTGTCTCTAATATCCTGAACAGCCAATGGCCTCAGTATCTTGCTGTCTTGCTTCATACACAGAATAACCCTTATCCCCTAAGATCTATTGATCCTGATCTGCTTGTTGTACCCAAACTAATAACCATTATACAATGGCAAGAAAAAATCCTGGACTCTGATTGGTCAGTCTTGGGCTGGACCCGTGATGTTATTCCAGTACAACATCATGGGTCTAGTCTCAGCCTCACTGTGAACCTGCTGATGAGCATTTTATGGAGCTTTTGATTGATTGTTTCATCTTCTCTTAAAAAACAAAAATATTTTTCCACACAAAAACATCTTTAAAATTATTTTTTTTATTCTGTATAACAATGAGCCATTGTATAATAGCAATAATGCCCTCCAGGGTGTGTGTCGTTTGGGATAATGTCACGCCTCAGTTGTTGGATGCACTCGGCCTGCGGCCTTGTGCCCAACCACCTGAGGCGTGACGTTGTCCCAGCACGACACACACCCTGTCGGGCATTATTGCTTAAATCTTGGAGCTGCTGCATTTCAGAACTTTGCTCACAGGATGTGGAACAATGTTCCTTCTGAGATTAGAAGTTCTGCAACCCTTCAGGGCTTTTAAAATGCATTTTGTAAACATCATCTACGTACTCTTAAGTGCAATTGCCTTTCCAAGCTGTAGCAGAAGGTTGTGGACTCAATCCTGTACCCATGTGGAGAGTCTCATTATGTGTGACTCCTCCTTCTGTTGCTATATTCCTTGTCCAATGACACTTTTGTACTAACTGTTGTAATTCTTACTCTTGTAAACATTGTATTTCTATGTATTTTGTGACATGTGCTTATCCCACTCTTTTGTAATCTCCTGAGTTGTGCCTGGAAAAAGACAGTGCCTGTCTAGTGCATCTACCCAGTTAACAAAAACTAAATAAATAAGTAGTATATCACTATTAGTGCAGGTATGTTTAAGATGATAAATAGATATACCAAAGAGTACTGGTGCATGGGAATTGTATCTATAGGAGATCTCCATGTTGGCCCATGATAAATAGCGGTTATTAGTGGCAAAGGGCGTCGAGAAACAGCTCCACAAAGTGTGACATTTTGTTGCAAATGGATGCAGCTGTTGGAACGGGTGGACGAAATACAGACACAGACCTCAACTGTGCCTGTGTCTGCCATTTTGAAAATCCAAGAGTGCAATGGTTGTGACCCAAATAAAAGTGTAATTTGAAGGTATAGATTGTCATGAAATAGGTCAAAGTGGAACCAAAATTCCAGAAAAAGTTTAACAAAGCAGTCCTGAATGAATGTTTTTTTTTATTGCTTTACTTCTGCATCTGTCGATTATATAATATGAAAGAGTCAATGAATAGGGATGGACCAGCTCTACTCATTATGCTTTTGAAGCATTCACAACAAGGCAAAAAAACTGTGCATTGTGGGGGGTAATTGCTGAAGCACTCCATGGTATGAACAGCTGCTGAGGCACATGTGACTTCAAAGGTGAGATCCTCGCCCCCTTCATCCTGTAACCTGGGCAGTAGAGATCAGTTTCGAATATGCACCTGGTTAGATTGCAGCACAGGAACAGAGCTCCTGTGACCAGTTTGTTTTTCATTTGTTACAAACCTCAGAGAACCTCACTGTATCAGGTAAACATATTTCTGGCTTGTGACTAACCATGAATATAGCTTATAGGCCCCTTTTCTATTAATTATTTCCTATGTCTAAACTTAGTCTTTCTGCTGGCTCTCTCCATATGCAAAGCTAGCACCAATATGTGCTCCATCGTGTTCAGACTAGTTCTACTCCTTGAGTTCAGGGTAATGAAGTTTGAAAGTTCAGATTACTTTATAGAAGTAGTAAACAGGATCCTACGGTGTGAGCAGCTGGCTGTATACCTACATTAGACTCTGCAGGTCAACTCATTTATAATTTCCTCCTTTCGCCATCCTGTGTTTGAAAGTAGCACCTACTGTCTGTAGTATGCAGCTGTAATGATCAGCGTGCCTCTGCATGCATGTGACCCTTTCATGCAGCAGTCACATGCTGTGCCATGCTCCATCTATGGTAAAGCCCTCCCTTAAACCAGTGGGGCACTCATCAGCTAAAACAGTGCCTTGTGGCATCCTGAAGTGCCTGATAGCGGTCTCAAGATCAACCACTCTATTTCCGCCAATCACTCAAATGGCAAAGACTTGGGTCCAGCAGCAGCAGCACTCAGAGCAATCTCAATGGGGTGATCAAGATGGTGGATCACCATGTCTTCAACTTAACTGTTTTTCTCTTTTATCCCCGAAGGAAATGGAGCATCCGCCACCCTCATGTGCACGTGCACAGTAGGTGCTCAATCCCATACATCATCATGTATATATGCTCACATTGGGGCTTGTGTGATTCCGCCTGCACCATCTTGGTCACAGCAAATCACAAATTACTGAGCATCCATTTTATTTCAGCAAGGAGGAACAATGTTTTCTGTTCCTCAGTCTACCCCTAACAAGCTGAATTGAACTTCCCAATGGATCTTCACTTTGATGCTTCCATTCTGGTATGTGTTCCTGCCCTGACCTATATGGCCCCAGGAGTGACCTGCACTGGTTCCGTGTGATATGAGCGATGGAACAATAGTGACAGTAACATGAAAGAATGGACATCAATGAATACCAAAATGCTGGTGTGTACATCAGTGAGGACAATAAACAGCAATGGTTCTCAACATTCTCTCCAGGGGCGATATGTACTGAAATTTTTTTGTGGGGGTCTGTGCCCCCATTATTATTATAATCAACTTCAGGGGGGTCTGACACTGGGGTATAGAGGAAAATTTGGGAGGGGCTATTTGAAGGGGGAATCAAGTCATCATAGGGAGAATGTGGGGGGTAACCTGCGGATGGGGGGACCACAGTCAGGAGGGCAAGAGAGCATGGAGCACAAATTTGGGAGGTCAGGGAACATGAAGAAAACAAACTTAAGTGCCCAAACAACACAAAAAAAGCTTTCTCACACACCTAGCTAGGTCCGAACTTCGGTCCTTCCACACCAGAGGAAGTGACTCCTACCACAACACCAAACGGCCAGCTGGGAATGGCCTGTCCCAACAAACTCCTATATCCTCATCCTCAGTCACTGTATTCTTCCTCTCGCTGTCCTTTCCTACTTGCTGTTAGCACCCCTCACTATCCTTTCACACTTGCTGTTCTCACAGGTGCTCGAACTGAGTCACTCAAATTGAGTTGCTCAATTTGACTTGCCCATATCATGGGATACCACCTGCACTACATCACTCCCAGTAGCCATCTTGGATCACCTCTCCCTCCAGGATGTGCCACCATGTAGCTTACAGGGCTGTATTGGCTGACAAGAAGTGAACATCCACATCACTTCTGGTGGCCATCTTGGCTGGGACCCATATGGCCTGAATAGCTAAGGGAACTAATGGTATACCTTATAGCAACCCCTACTGGTTATTATACAATGCAGACAGGAATTACACAGATACAGCACAGCTTCTGAGAAAACAATACTCAGCTCTGACAACATATATCAGGCAGTAGCATTCAGTTGGCCACTGGTTCTGGAAGGCAACCCAACTTGCATTCCCCCAGGGCTTGGTACCAGCAGTGCACTTCAGATTTCTTGGCCTGTCTCTCACACACCAATACCAGTCTGTACTTTACAATTATGTCTTTCCCAGCAGGCAGAGTGATGAAGGCTAAGAAGTGTAAGACTTGCAGTGTGCCACTCCTATCATCTCAGCTGGGACCACTTTGTCCATCATGTGCCAAAGACCCCTCAGACCCCTTTGGAAATCATTTACACCAGTGCAAAACCTATCAGCTCATCTCAAGAATCTGTAACCCAGCATTACAGGGCTAACCCCCTAGTAATGAATCCATTGGGTAAGTGCCAAGTACCACTTCAATCATCTTGCAGAATCAGCAGACTATTCAGGCCCAGCAACACCTCATGCCGGCTATGCTGGAAAAATTAGCAGTTAGCTGGTCCAAGTAATCCAGTACCAGCAGACCATGGACTAGTCCCTCCAACTGATCCTACTTTGTCTCCACCCTGGCACCCACATCTGGATGAACCAGCACTGGATTCAGGCGATGAATCAGTAAAAGATTCGGAAGATGAAGCAGACATGGAACAGGACCCTTAATCCTTCATAGCCAAAATGTGTTACTCAAACTAAATCCCTAATCTAGTAAAAAACAACAAAAAGTAATGCTCAGAGTAGGGAGAGGTGCTGTTAAAGCAACCATCCAGCTTTGCAGAAAATCTGTCTAGTAAACAGCACTCTAAGCAAATACCGAATTGCAGGCAAAAATAAAGTATATGCAACCCTTACCCTGGCCAAGAGAGGCATCTTGAAACTAGAACCCCCCTAACTTGTATACAGACAAGGCATCAAACCACAAGTTGGCATAACGTAGGCATCACCTCTGGCACTGGGGCAAATACCTGACTCAGCATCTAAGAGGTTGGGGCACAAAATAACTTATATTTACACTGAGTTCTGGGAGAGATGTGCTAGAGCTATGCTATGTCTATCTTCTGAGGGAGCCCATAAACAAAGTGCACACTGGAAGCATAGATCAAACACCCACTACCTGAAAATGGGATTGTACAGTATGGCTTTATACTGAATACAGATGGCAAGACAGAATGGGGTGGTCCCCCAGGTTGGAACTGGTACATGCAGGCTCACTAGTACTTTTTCTTTTCAAGAACAACACAATTGGGCATTTAGAACACTTCTGTCACACAGAACATCAAACTGTCCATCCCTCTGTCTTAGTGTCCTACTAGGATATCCTTTTTTCCAAAAGTGTCTATTACGTGGGGGTTGCCACACACTTAAAAACATTACATTTCTTTTGTCTTTCTCTAAGTGTTTATTACGTGGGGGTTGCCACACACTTAAAACCTTACATCCTCCTGACCTGATGGGCTTAGTTAACATCTGCAGGGTAAACCTGTGCCCTTCCGGTCATCAGTTAGGCCTGACTGGAATTTCAGGTGAGGGTCCACCTACCCTAGCCCCAGCCAACCTCTGCCATCCTTTTGGGGTTGCACAAATCAGATCCTTCAATCTCACCAGATTGCTAAAGGCATCCACAAATTTACATTTTCACATTCAGTATATTTTTGTGGTGATACAAGGGCCCTTAGTGGTGTAATCTAGCCTTGTCTCTGGGCACATACACCACCAGACAACTCCCTCTGAAACTAGTCTCTGTTTCTGTACTCACGGTTTTGTTTGTCCCTTGTTACAGACATCAGACTGGTGAAGAAAACTTCTCCTGTTGCTTTTCCATAGCTTTACCACGAGACCCTCTTTGTCTCTTCCTGGGCAACTGAACACTATTCTGGTCCCTCAGGGGATTGCCCCTTGGACACACTGAATTTCTTAGTCCCATTCTCTCTGTCAGGAATGACCCACTGGGGTCCTGAAATTATAGGTCTCCACCACTTCCTGTAGCACTTCTGCTATTTCACTCACTAGGTTGAGAAAACCAACCAGAGGTCCTTCACCCAGCCTCAGGGCAGGCTGGCAGGTACCTCTACACTGATAGCGCCCTCCTTACAGAGCTCCCACACTCAGAGTGCACTACACTCATCTGAACATTCTAAACTGTTCCCCTAGCAGCTGATTCCAAAGTCACTCATGCTGCTGCGAGTGTTCTAAATGACCTCACTCACTTCTCACTCAGCATAGCTAGGCAAACAATAAGAGGTCTGTAGAGAGCTTCTAATAAACCCTCTACCAGCTGCCCACTACCTGCCTAGTCTAACACTGATGGGATTCTAGTAACCCCAGGGGACTGGGTGGTTACATATAAAAGTGCTTTATTGTGGCAACGTATGACAGCCGACTAAAATCCAGAGCCCCAGCACTTCAACACTATTCAGGTCTTCATTAGGGGCGGAGCTAGTGGCCATAAGGTACATCCACCTTAAATACAGTGCACGCACATGAAAATAAACTTGTGAAAATAAATATAAAAACTCCATCCCGAATATTCAATATACAGCAACATAAATCCAAGCTTACACAATACTGTATAATCGGATGTAAAGAGTAACAACAAATGGAATGTGAGGGACAATAGGTATTGCATCAAAAATGCAGTCTTGTATGTTCATTTAAATCTTAAGTATATACTTCTATATTTAATCCATTTACAAAGAGCACCCAAATCATTGAACTAGAGAAGTAAAAAAGTAACAAGATCCTGTCAAGCTGAGATGTAAAACAGAGGTGAAGTAATCAGTGAAACCAAAAAGCTTCCCTATGAATCCAAGGTAAGGGGGAGGGCAAGGGATTAAACATGGAGATGAAATCAATGACTATGTGTTTGAAAACAAAAACTAAGAACAGCAACTTCTGATTCCATTAATCCAATTGTAGTATAAATATTACCAAAGGTGGAATTACAGAAAACAATTCTACAGTTAAGATAATAATTAATTAAAAAATGCTGAAGTTTATTAATAAATTAATCCAAACTTGGAAGTGTAAAGAAAAAGGGGGATCACTTAGGGCTACACAATGCTCCCCCCCAAAAAAATGTGTGAGAAAATGATAACTGGAGGGAAGGGGTGACAGGTAAACAAATAAGTGTCAAGGGAGTCTGAGGTTCCATATAACAGAAGATGATGAATCAAAAAACAAACAACTTCCTTAGAGTGCATTATGAGCATTCTAAAGGTAAGGTCATAAGAGGCAGTGCTCCAATTGTGACAACTTATTTACTTACAAAATAAACATTATAAAAACACAATAAAAAGCACAGATTTCAAAAGAAAAAAATGTAATTGAGCTACTGTACATTTTTACTAAAGGTTATGAGACGGCAGGGGAAGAGGAGGGGAGCACGGGAAAGGTAACGGGACATGAATTACATCCTACATAACTAACCAGCATTTTCTAGTTGGGAAAACCGAATTCACATAATCCAGGCAGAGGAACCTTCTAATAATATAGTCACATAAGACCATGTTTCAATAGTGACAAACTATCCGGTTAGAAAATACATGAAAGATTGTGATAATTCATAAAAATTAAAAATAAAGGGAAAAGAGGAAGGGGATGGAAAGGTGACAAGGGTAATGAAAATGTGAAAAATCATGTAAGATCATTCGAATGCAGGGGTATGGAAAGAGAGGGCATAAAGATGACAGAGGGTTACTATTTAAGATGTCATAACAATATCAGTCTCAGGAACACAAACCACTTGACTTTTGATAAGTCCATGTTTAAAATTCAAGCACCACTGATCCATATATGGAATACTTCTTGACTGTAAGATGGACCATCCCTGTCAACAACATAACATTTTGGTTCACTGTGTAAATAAAATAACATAGTAATTAATCCATAGTCTGTTCTGTTTGATTTAAATTTAGAAACCATAGGAAACAAAATCACCCCTATTAAGGACCATGCGTCAATCTAGGCTGGAAGCATATGAACAATTCTTAATTTTCATAAGTTTATTTTCACGTGTGTGCACTGCATTTAAGGTGAATATACCTGATGGCCATAAGATCCCCCCTCTGATGAAGACCTGGATAGGGCTGAAGTGCCAAGGCTGTGGATTTTAGTCAGCTCTCATATGTTGCCACACTAGAGCACTTTTATATTTTATTTTTGCCTAAAATTCAGTGTTTGCTTTGAGTGCTGTTTACTAGACAGATTTCCTGCAAATCTCTAATCTAGTCCAGAACATCAAGACTACAGCTGGCTTCGATGCCTCTTTGGCCCCACCTCAGTCTAAACTAATACTACCTCTGTAGAAATCAGCAAAACCAGCTGACACATTCCCAGTCTGTGAGGCCATAGACAAGGTCATTGAGAAGAAGTGGGAAGCAACAGAACCTGACTGTAATCCTAGAATGCAGGTCTTGGAACAGGAAGTGCCTGCCCCAGAAAGACCAATTAAAGCTATGGTGCACCACCCCAGTTACTGACTCCTAGATAATGGCACTGAGTAAAAAGACTGTCCTCCCCTCCAAAAGGGCCACTGGGTTCAAGGACCCAGCAGACAGGAAAATTGAGAAAATGCTGAAAAAGAGCTTTGAACTGACAGGCCTAGGGGGTACATACATAGATACATAGATACAGATACATAGATACATAGACAGTGTCAGCAGATAAGGGCCTATGGCCCACCCAGTCTGCCCATTTGAGCTTGTAAGTTCAGTTTATTTTTCTAGAAGTCTGTTGCACCTTACCCCTGACCTCCAGAATTCCTTTATGTCTATCCCATGCATTCTTAAATCCCATGATTGTTTCAGCCCCCACCACTTCCTCTAGCAGGGTGTTCCACTTGTCCACCACCCGTTCTGCGAAGAAATTCTTTCTCATGTTTTCTCTGAATCGTCCTCCCGCCAACTTCATCCCATGCCCTCTAGTCCTGGAACATCTTTTTCGCTTAAAAATAATGTTTTACATGCAGTGACAACTGCCATCTACACAACCGAGTGCATCTGGCATGGATGCAGAACATCCTCAAGAGCGTGGCTCCAAAGTGTCCACAAGTACAACTCATGAAGCAGTCCATCTAGATAACAAAGTATCTGGTGGACATGGCAGTTGATTTGCTGAAGATAAACGCCAGGGCAGCGGCCACTGCAAACAGAGCCAGGTGATCCTTGTGGAGCATGTTATGGGATGCAGATAATGAAGTCCAAAAACAAACAGTGCGGGGTGGGTTTCCTTCTTTTTGGGTAAAGATAGGTATAAGTTTGAGGCTGGTATTGCAAATTTTGAAGACCAAAAAGTACTGAAACCAGCCACTCAGTAGTTTATTTTCATGCATCAAATGGAGATCTCCCATAGACTGCCCGACGTTTCACCCATTCATGGGCTTCTTCAGGGTACAGGATCTACATTAAGACAGTAAAAAAACTAAATTAATACTATCCCTATGTATTGTAGTCCTATATTAATACTATTCAGTATTCCAATTGGTTCCCATAAGGGACAACACCTAGCACTAATTTAATACTTTGTGGAAGCCTAGCCGTGGGGTCACATGTAAGTTTCTCATAGTTCTCTTGTATGTCTAAAAGGTCTTTATACATCCTAACATATTTAAGGATGTCCATAATGACAATACTACCACCTTCATAGGCAGGTTTGATGACAATGGTACTATCAGTCTCTAGATCTTTGAGTGCCTTAACCTCTGCCCAGGACAGATTGTGTTTTGTGGGTGGTTCTTCAGGATGCTTAAAAAGTTTTTCAGCATCATTAAGGGCCTGTGTAATTTATGCCTCCATGTTATGGTTTCTCTCTTTGGGTGGATTGCAATTAGATTTATAATGAACTGCCTGTTTAATCTCTCTGGCCTGCTGGTCCTGTGGAATTTCTCCAAAAAATTATTC
Source organism: Neoceratodus forsteri (assembly GCA_016271365.2). NCBI lineage: Eukaryota > Metazoa > Chordata > Ceratodontiformes > Ceratodontidae > Neoceratodus > Neoceratodus forsteri. The sequence continues at coordinate 1,539,476,808 of CM028131.1, read as the reverse complement.
CTTTATGCTAGTGTTCCTAAAGAAACAATGTAAGTCTACCATAAGTTCAGACTAATTCAGTGTTGAAAAGATGAAAAGGGAAGGCCTTTGCTTAAGATAGACGTCTCCTGAGATAACTGTTTCTTAATAACATTAAATGGGTTTAAAATAATGTTATGAGCTAATACAATGGTTGTATACAAGTATAAAATTCACAGCAGTCAAGTTTATTTTTTTAACATTTACCATACATGTATTAGAGCCTTGTGGTATACAGGACTGTGCTAAAATTGTAATTGCCAAGATGCACATTAGGTCCTACTGACACTGCTGTGCAGAATAGTATATAAGTAGAAAATGAATTTTATGTATGCCTATTTCAGTTAGTGTTTCATGTTGTGAAATGGATAATGTGGGGAATATTTGTAAGTGTAGTCTTACAGGAACAGATTGGAATATTGAAGAGTATTAATATAGGACTATAACATCAGAGATATTATTGATTTAATTTATATATTGTCTTAATGCAGATCCTCTACCCTGATGAAGCCCATGAATGGATGAATTGACATTCAGTCTATGGAAGATCTCTTTTTGATGCATGAAAATGAACCACACATGAAGAATTCTGTGGACTGAGTTGCTGGTTTCAGTACTTTTTGAATGCAGATAATGAATCCAAGAACATGCTACACAAACTTCAGTTTAAGGAACCTATGCTATTTGTAGAGGGCCAAGAGAAATATATCAAGGCCGGGGGGACGGCAAGTCTCTCAGAATGGACAAGACTTCTAGATTCACCTACTTACTGTCCAGACCCCAGTTTCAAAGGAACAGAAACTTTTGGGGCAGATGTCAGGAGAGTCCAGGGAACAGAAATTCCAGATTTCGCTCCTCCTATGCACCAAACAGCAACAGCAGATTCAGGAACCAAAACAGCAAGAGAGATTGTTTCAATAATTCCTTCAGGCCTACGCAGCAATCTAAACAATGATGACCCATCCCCACCACATCAGCCACACACCGAGTGGAGCATGACTACCAGTTCATATGTCAATGGGAGAACTCCACACAAGACAAATGCATACTGGAAGTCATCAACAAAGGGTATGTCATTGAATTCATGGAAGTACTAGTATTGCACTAGCTAATAATCTTGCCAACATCCAAACAAAAGGTACAACTGGAACAAGTAAAACAAATTATCCAGGGGATGATGGTGTACAAGGCCATAGCAGAAGTACCACAAGATAAAAGAGGAAAGGAGATATATTCTTCTTCTTTATGGTGCCCAAGAAAATGGGCTACCTTGGTCTAGTTCGCGATCTTAAGTTCTTGAATCACTCAGTCAAATACAGACCATTTGAAATGGAAACCATCACATCTGCCCTGAGAGCCATCCACCTGGGGGACAACCTGACATCAGTAGACCTCAAGGATGCCTACCTCCACATACTAATTAGGCCATCCTGTCACAACTATCTCTGATTCCACATCTTAGGCAAGCATTACCAATACCAAGCACTGCCGTTCGGTCTGACATTGGCACTAGAGATGTTGCAAAATCAGCAATTTCACCGCATGAAATGTTTCATGAAATTGTGGTGAAATAGTGAAATTTTGCCCATCGCAAATGGGCATCTCCCAGTGGTGTCCATAGTGGTCCCCCACCCAGCAGCTCACTGACCCAAATGTTTAAAAGGAAATCCTTCTCCCTGGTGTCTAGTGGTCCCCTTGGCCCAATCACTGCCTAAATTGAATAAAGGCCCCCCCCCAAGTTACAGTAAGTCAACTCATGTGACATTCTCCCTCCCGACTCCCGAATCTGACCTTGTGTTAAAAAAAAAAAAAAAAAACCCACCCTGGCATCAGATAGCACCCACCGCATCCCCCAAGTACCGATTGGGCCACTGGCAGAGCCCCTCCACTCACTTTTATGGCCAGCAGCCAGACTGAGCATTTTCAATGAATGGCGTGTGCTTGTACAAGCATAAGCTCATTCGTCACATCAGTCCAGGCTGCCCGTATCAGAGAGCAGTGGAGGAACTGTCAGTGATCGAGGCCATGAGGCCGAGAGTGGACCTCTGATGCCAGGGTGAGAGTCCTATACATCAGGGGTTGGGGATTTAATTGGTATTATTCTTTTTAAACACAAGGTCAGATTCTGAGTCGGAGGGACAATATCACATGAGTTGACTCAGGGTAACTGGGGGGGGGGGGCTTAATTCAATTTCGGCCATGATCAGCTGGGGGTGGCCACTAGATGCCAGAGAGAAGCATTTCTTTTTTAAATTTGGGCCAGTGAGCAGTCGAGGGGGAACGGACCACTAGACACTAGGGAAGAAAGCTTCTGCAAAATATATCGCTGGGCGAAATGTCTTAGTTTCGCACAACACTAATTGGCATCCAGTGTGTTTACCAAGGTCTCTATTATACTGACAGCCAAGATGAGGGAGAAGGGCATTCAAGTGATCCCCTGCATCAACAACTGGCTCATCAGAACCTGATCCCCTTCACAATCAGTAAAGGAAACACAGATGGTTCTGCAGTGTCTAGAACAACACGGGTGGGTGGTAAACCTCAAAAAGAGCAGTCTCATCCCCAGTCAGGCCATAGAAAACCTTGAGATGCTAACAGATACAGCAGCAGGTCAGGTGCACCCATCAGACATGAAAATAAACGTCACCCTACAGATGGACAACCTACAGAAATGCAAGCAGGCTACCCTAGAAATTGTAGCTCAAGTCCTGGGATTTATGGCCTCCTGCATTGACTTGGTCCCATGGGTGAGGTGGAAGATGTGTCCACTTTTGCTGTTACCCATAAAGTAGGGGGCAATCCCAGAACTATAAGCCACTCTAACCGTATCCCCATAAACGAGAACATCACTTCAGTGGTGGACACAGAAAGACAATCTAGTCAAGGGTGTGGCCCTGGACATACAGTACAACATGTCATTGACACAGACCCTAGTTATTACAGGGTGTAGACAACTTACCGACTTATGGCTCCTGCTTAGCATAAGGAAAATGGACAGTAATGGAATCCAAACTACAAATCAGTGTTCCAGAGATGAAAGTGGTCTTCAATATTTTAACTCATTTCTGCCAAGCAATAGCAGGAAAGAACATCTTAGTCTGATCAAACAATAGGGTCACAGTGGCCTACATAGTGAAGCAGGGAGAAATCCAGAGCAATGCAGAGGGAAGCAGCCAAGGTTGTGGACTGGATGCAAAATCACCTGTCTAATCTGACAGCCATTCACCTAGCAGGAAAGTTAAACATAACATCAGACTAGCTCAGCAGACAACAAGTCCACTCATGGAAATGGCACCTCAATTCACAAATATTTCAAGCAAGAAAGAGGAGGTGGGATCCAGTGCAAACAGACCTCATGGCCATCCACAAGAACATACAAACACCAGCATTCTTCTCCAGGTCCTGAGAATACCAGTCCCTGGGGGTGGATGCACTATCACTGGATTGTTTTTTTTGAAGTAGCCAACATCTTTCCACCAGTCCTGTTGATTCTGCAAGTCCTCAGGAAAATCATACTATCCAAGGCAAGAGTGATCCTGATCACTACTTACTGGCCAAGAAGATCATGGTTTTCCATAGTGGTAGCCATAACACTGGACCACCTGAGGAAGTTGTCACAACAACAAGACATTCTACAACAGGGGCTAGTGTCTCACTCCAGTCCTCACAATCTCATATTCAGGGGCTGTCTTACAAAGGGGAGAGAGAGAGAGAGAGTCTGCTGAGGGCTGGTTACAACCCCTCAGTGATAGAAACAAGGATCCCATGAAGAAGGGCATCTATAACAGCCATGTACAAGAGACATGGACAATTTTTTCCAAATGGTGTTCAAAAAAGTCCTTAAATCCAGAATCCACCTCAGCCATAGACATACTACTGTACCTCCAAGAGGGCTTGATAAGGGCCTATCTCCCTCTTCTCTCAGAGTACAACTGGCGGCCATTAGAGCAGCTTGATCAGATTATAGGATGAGGGGACTTGGATTTCACCATTGAAGTCACATGTGCATCAGCAGCCTATCAGGTGGACATAATCGAAGCAGTAAGGACCTTGGAGTGCCTCAGAGATATACCACCACACTTGCCTTTACCAGGTAAGTAAACTACTATTTTTGCAATCTTTGCCGCAAAATGAAACATGTTGGGACTTTGTGTAACCCTACAATTATGGAACTTCACCAGCAAACTCCATTATACTTTGAGAAGTACGCACTGGAGAGCAAATCACATGATTGATTTCCTGTGCAAAAAGGATATTCACGTCATATATGCTGCAGCAAGAACATTTCCATATGACCACATGCACAGTGCGCAGTCCGAGAGCGAGAGCAGAAGGATGTGGGAAGTTCCTCTGCATGCTGAACAAAATCCCTCTTATTAGGTTGCAACAATTGTAGTTAGTGTAGAAATCATGACTGAGTATGAGTGCTGAGACTTTGTAGAAGGCATCCAAAAAGCTTTTATTTAGAGAGAAAGGGCCTGATATTCAAAGGTTAGCACACCCGCTAAGAGAATCAGTGGATGCACTAACCTGGGTTTGCACAAGCACTCCCAGCTGGCCCATATTCAGAAACCTTGTGAGCATCCAGCAGTGTCAAAGTGCTAATAAACCACTGTACCTATGCAAATGAGGGGGTTCCCTCATGCATATCAATGTAGAAGTATATTAAAAGATTTACAGTGGTGATAAACTGTTCTAGAGTGGTACTGTTTACTGCTGCTGCAAGCTACCTCTTAACTGGGCATTACGCCCATACCCCCCCAACAATGTCAGGGCTGCTATACAACAGCTATGAATGCCCATTTTAACACTGTGATCCTTAAATATCAAGTGCTTTAATGCATTTAAACAGCAAGTCTTACAATACAGTGTTTGAAGTGCTCAGCCTGAGCTACAGCTGCCTGCCCCAGCTCTTCAGCTATCCCAGCCTTCCTCGGAGGGTGTGCTGTAAAACACTGTATTGTGCGGACTTGCTGATTAAATGCTTTAAAGCACTTCCTATTTAAAGGCATTAGCAGTTCTCTGTTTGATTTTTTTCTATTGCACCTGGAGGATCTGGAGTGCTACACCTTGTTGGATTTGTTGCTATTGCTAAGGGCTGGTTGCCCTTTTGTGTTTAGCATCAACCCTGTACTGCCATTGTGTCTTTCCTTTGTTTTCAACACAGTAATCTTGCCTGCTGGTCTAATGCAGGGGTTTTCAAACGGTGAGGCCAGCCTCCCTTGGGAGGCCCCAACCTGTTCCAAGGGAGGCTCAAAAAGTCTGAAAAAGTACTGTATTTAAATTTTGAGTTTTCTACATTTTGTGTGGTGAGATGAAGCAAACTGAAAGAGGATAATAGGTGAATTGTATGTATTTATTTACTAATAGGTGACAAGGGAAGGTGAATGAGCGAAGGCTCATTTCAGGTACACCCGTGGAAGGGTAGGGAGTGAATACATTTCAAAAGGTAACTGCAAACAATCAAGAAATACACAATGAACAATAGTGCAAACAAATACGAACAATAACCTAATAATGAGTGGTGGTAATTGATTAAGTTGTAGCCTGATGGCAGAACAGCCCAAATACAAGGGTTGAGCATAGAAGTGTTAAGAGCAATAGCAGGAAGGAGCAAAGTAATCCCAGAGAAGTTGCTTAGGAGCAGGGAAGGAGGGGGAGAAGCAAAGTATGCAAGAATGTTATTTCAGATAGAGAGGAAACAGAGAAAGTAGTCTGATCCATGAAAGTACTGCAACAAGGGGTAACAATGGCTCAAGAATGAAAACAGAGGATCAGATAGGCTGGCCTGTGGGTCAGGGTTACAATAAGCTGAATAACAACATTTGTTTGTTTTATTTATTTGTTATTCAGATAACGCCTTTGAGCGCAGGAGCTCTTTTTCAAAGGTTCCACATCAGTATGACAAAGAACTGAATGTGAGCCAAGTGCTCAAAGGGGTTTCAATTTATTCATCGTGTGTTGCGTAAAGTACAGTATGTTAGTTTTCTTTGGGGAGGCCCGAGGTTGTTTCAGTTTTGGAGGGAGGCTCAAAATCTTTTCCATGGATTTGGGGAGGCTCACTGTGACAAAGTCTGAGAACTGTTGGTCTAGTGTGACTCCCCCCCCCCCATCACCCATTTAAAAGTAATAAAAATGCCCTGGTGTGCAGTGGTTCCCACTGCCCCAGATCACCTGTTTCATGTCAGTTAAGTACGCCCTGGTGTCCAGTGCCTTCCCCTGCCTGCCTGATTGCCTGTTTCATGTCAGTAAAACAGTAAAACAGACACACATTTTCTTTAACTTATCTTCAGTGAGACTTGTAACATCAGATGATTTGCTACATAACATTCCATTCAGTGACATTTGACTTATTCACTGCTATAGTCTCATGGATGCCTGCTTATTTCTGGTTGTAGTTCTTAAATAATTGCTAATCTGCCACACTCTTGCATAAAATGTTTTTTTTTCTCTGGGCTTTTAAAAGTGAGTTTTCTTAAAGCTGCCATTTCTTCTTCTGAAGATCTCTGTTTGAGTTCAAAAGCTTGAGATACTTCTGTAATTTCTGTTGGTCCAATAAAAGGTAACAAATCATCTAATTTGTGCATCTTGTTGTACAATGACCAATATGGCAACAAACATTTTTTTTATGTCAGCAAACTAAGTTCTGGTATCCAGTGGCTCCCCCCAACCCCTACAATCACCTGTTCTAGCATTGGAAATCAATCACTGGTGGTCTAGTATGTCCCCTGATTCCCCAGTTCACATATATTAAATTCATCCCTGTACCTAGTGGTACCCCACCCCCAATCACCCATATTTCTATGTACAATCAGTCCCTGGGGTTCAATAGTTCCTCCACTCATGATCCCCAATTTACAAATTTACTACAAAGCAGTGGTGTTCCAGTGTCCCAAATCTGACCTTCCCACCCACAAACCACCTCCCCCCAACGCAGCCCTTACCCAGGTGGCTGGCAATCATCGAAACTCAGTACAGTGTCCAGTACAGCCTTCCTCTCACCTGCTCAATCGGCGACTGTGTGAGGTGTCAGTGAGCACACCTACAGTGTTTGTACTGTACACACACTCACTGACAGCTCATATGGCGTTCAGCCAAGGAGTATGCCCCCCCCCCGAAAGTGAAGCCATTACACCGAACAACGTTGATGCTGACAACATTGACAGTTCACTGTAATGGTGCACCTGAGACCCAGGCACTCTGTCTTCCAGTCCTGTACCCCGAATCAACTCTGATTCAGAGTTGATTATATTGGTCTGAGGGTGTGGGGCAGATCTCCCCATGGTAGGTTCAGTGGGGGAAGCCCCAATAGAAAACAGACGGGTTTCCCCTTATGGATTTATGTCGACGCAACTTGCAGTCGACATAAATCCGTTGCTGTGATGCCGGTTGATGAAATGGTTGTCAAACCGGCATTGTAGACCCAACCAAGGAGGTGAGAGGAGGGCTGTGTCAGTTACTGTATCAAGCTTTAATGAACACAGGCAGAAGGGTAAAAGGAGGTGCCGGGAGGTGGTATGTGAGCAGGTGGGTCAGTTGGGGGGACACTGGACCACCACTGCTTTGTAATAAATTTGTAAATGGGTGATCGGGGGGAGGGTGGGGACCACTGGACACATTTTATTTATTTACTTTGTTTACTGGGTAAGTACACTGAGCCAAATGCCCTTTTTCAGGAACAACCTGGAGTCACACTTACAATGCAACCACAAGATTAATAAAGATGTTACATACAAGTGCAAAAAAGCAATAAAAATATGCAATATGCAGGGGTAATGCTTAGGCATAACACATTAATAGATGTTATAAATTAAAACATACACAGTCTAGCTGTTTTAATAAGCAAGATCTTAATTGATTTTTAAAAGCAGTATGACTTTCAGAGTTGTGTAAAAAATCTGTTAAGTTATACCAACATTTGGCAGCATAAACAGAAAATGCACATTCACCAATTGCAGTAGAGGAGGCTGGAATAGAAAGCAAGTGTTTTCCAGATGATCTTAATTTCCTACATTCTTTTCTAAAATTTAAAAGCATATATAATGCAGAAATGGATGCTATTCTCAAGGTTTTGTCCACAATACAGTATAACCAACCGGTGTTTGCATACAGCACACAATGATGTATACTGTACGGCATATTTAATGCAAAACAACAAATCCCATTAAGTGTCTTAGTTAATAGAGCTAAATAAGTAGAATACAGATTTGCATACACAAAGTAATTATAATTTAATATAGATAACAATATACTTTTTGCAATAATATGTTTGGCTTCTAATGTTAAGCAGCTATTAAGTTTAAAAAAACACTCCTAATTTTTGATTAGTTTGTCTGCTGATGACCTTTATTTGAGATGAGAAAGTTAGATTTCAGTCTAAGAGTACTCCTAGATATTTAAATTCAAAAATTTGCTCTAAAAAGGTACCACTGAAATCAGAAATCAACATTGATGAACATTTAGATAACTTAGGTTTAGATCCAAAAAGTGTACATCTGGTTTTCTTTTTAATTAATGAAAGATGATGTTGCATCAACCAGCCATTTAATCCAGCAAAATCTATATTTAATGCTGAATTATACAATGGCAAGAAAGAAAGACTGACTCTGATTGGTCAGACTGGTACTGGACCCGTGATGTTATCCCAGTACAACATCAAGGGTCTAGTCCCAGCACACAAGAGACCGCATCAAATGTAAAAAAAAAAAAAAAAAATTCCGAATCACTCCACAACAGCGATTGACTACTCCACTACCCTCCTCGCTATCACCACAATTACCTTCACTTCCTGGTCTACCCCTAAAGAAATCACATAAAAAAACACCGTCACACTGACAACACGGTCTTTCAGTGAAGGCTGACAGAAATGCTACTGCTAAGTTATGTGAAAGAAAAAAAAAACATTGCCTCGCGATCCCTCTCCTTTTCGACTACAGCGAGTGAGCAAGTGCCTACTTTAAACACTCACTGCATGCCCATTTCATAACGGTCGCTCAGTCCTCAAGCAGGTTTTCTCAGTCCTCAAGCAGGTTTTCTCTCTATTTCTATTCTATTGCAAAACACAGTGACTCCTCTCACTTCACACTTGACGTGTCAGCGAGTGAACGACCCAACCGAGCGACTGAACTACCAGACCGAGCAAAACACAGTGACTCCTCTCACTTCAGAGTTGACATCTCAGTGAGTGAATGAGCCAACCGAGTGACTGAACGACCAGACCGAGCAAGAGCGTCTTTCACTGCACAGCTCTTCTCATACTGCTCGTTCGGTCGTCTTCAATTAAATTTCTTGTTCTTTTTTTTTTCTTAAACACCACCACAGTGTCAAAACAATTAAACCATCCTTATCGCCTTCCTACCTCAATCCCCATGGCAGAGTGCAATGTGCTTAAGCGAGTACAGCCTCAATCTCCAATGGCAAATAAACGCTGCTAGGAAACACAAAGACAGGCAAAAGAAAACAAAAAACAGTAGAAAACAGTAGAAGAAGCACTGAAAAACATTCCTAGCATCAACAGAGAAGACCCCCATAAAAAACCCAGCAGCTCCACCTACTGGCTGAAACAATCAGCACTATTTTTTTATAAAGTATTCCTACCCACATAAAAAAATGTCAAAAATAAAACTTTAAATTTACTTCTTCATCTTTATTTTTTGTTAGTTTTACACATGAGCCATTGTATAATAGCAATAATGCACTCCAGGGTGTGTGTTGTGCTGGGATAATGTCACTTCTGGGGTGATTAGTCTCACTCGGCCTGCGGCCTCGTGCCTAATCACCCCAGGCGTGACGTTATCCCAGCACAACACACACCCTGTCTTGCATTATTGCTTAATTAATTTCTTCACTAGAAGAAGCACTCAAGCAAATAATAATATCATCCACATAAAGAATTGATTTAGTGTAAGCTAAAATAGAAGGAACGGCATCAATAAACATTGAAAACAATAGAGGCCCCAGGATAGAACACTGGAACACTCCTTGTTCCAAAACCCAGGTACTAGATTGAGACCCATTGTAATTCACTTTAAGAGACCAAGCAGAAATATAACTTTGAAACCAAGCACATGGTGAATCTGCTAGGCCCATGTTCCTCAGCCTCTCGAGCAGCAATGGGTGATCAACCAGATAAAAGGCCTTGGACAGGTCCATAAAGATTGCTCCAGTGAGCATAGCATCGTCCACAGACCTACTGACATGGTCAGTGAACCTAAACAAGGATGTACCAGTACTGTGATGTTTGCGAAAACTGTGCTGCTCAGAAGACCAAAGACCAGGAGTCTGAAGATAATCAACCAAGTTTTTCCAACACCTTACTTAATGGCAATAATATAGAAACTGGATGGTAATTATCCAGATTAGTTAATTTAGGAATAGGTTTGATTGTAGTATGTTTCTATAATTGAGGAACTTCCCCAGTAATCAAAGATAAATTAAAAATAGATGTCAAAGGAAGGTAAATAGCTGTAGATACAGCTTTTAAAAATCCTGGTTCCAAATCATTCCTGACCTGCACTTTTGTTTATTGGCATTTGCTTCAACAGTTTAGGAATACTTTCAGATAAAGAAGCCAAGACACCGGTATTTAACTGTTCCGTAACACTACTATCTGTCTTGTATTTGGGATGGGATTTGCACAGGATGGGATTGATTGTTCATGGCAATAGGGTGATCAAGGTTAGGGTTATCACTAGACACCAGGGATCAATTTGATATGTATGAACAGGGAATTGGGGGCTGGGGGAACACACTAGACCACCAGGGATTGATTTACTATGCTAGAATGGGCAATCAGGGGAATAGGGGAGCCAGTGGACCCTGGGGCTTGGGCTTACTTTGCTGACATGAAACAGAAGATTGGGGGTGTGAGGAGCCCCTGGGCACCAGAAATTACTTTACTGACATGAAGCAGGCAATCAGAGGTGTAGGGAGAGCCACTGGACACCAGGGCTTACTTTACTGACATGAAACTGGTGATTGAGGATTGGGAGGAGCCAATCAACAACAGGGCTTACTTCACTGACATGAAATAGGGAACTGGGGGGACAGAGGGAGCAACTGGACACTGGGGCTTACCTTACTGACATGAAACAGGCAATCAGGTGTGAGGGGAAGAGCCACTGAACCACAGGGCTTACTATACTGACATGAAACAGGTGATTGGGGGGCAGGGAAAGTCACTGAGCACGAGGACTTACTTAACTGACATGAAATGGGCAAGCAGCGGGTGGGGGTACACACTAGACCACCGGGGCTGGCAGTTTGTATGGGGGTATGGTGCTAAAGAGCTGCTGTGCGCCATGCATATGGCTCCTTCGCACCTTGCATGCCCAATGGGCTCGTTTGCAAGTTGTGGCTGAATATAGCCCACAGGGGTCTTGACACTATCATGCTTTGGGCAGTGTTATTCCCTGTAGACTATATATAATCCAGGTCTGTGTTGGGACAGCACTGTTGCACTTGGCACTGTGCTAACACAGCCCAGTATTCAGGTGGATGCTGCTGCTCGCTAGCCGACTGAATACAGAAGCAGCTGGGTTGGGCGCAAGCGCTGTACAATCATTTGCATTGCACTTGAGCTTCTGTTTCAGTATCTGGTCCAAAATGTTTTAGCGCATGCTGTATTTTGTTAGGTTTTGCTGTGCTTATTCAGATTGCAACAGTACCTTAGCTGAATCTCTTCAGGGAGGACCTGGGCCTGAGGGAGAGGAAGTTCCCAGTTTCAGTATTGTTTTTACTCACTATTATAAACTTTTAACATTGCTTACCAGTGCAGCTTTTTCCATTCCATTTCACTTCCAATCACTTCTACTTTAGGGGTGCTCTAAAGCACATGTTAGCAAAGACTGCTGCTCTAAATCAAGCAATGATTCTGTTAACTGGCTCTCTTCTCAGCACAAGAGATGCATCCTGCTACTTCCTCTAACAGTGTTGGACTGCATACTGTGGGGGTCACATGATTACGTCCCTGCAATCCCAGTGCTCAGCCTTTTGCACAACATGAACATACCATGCCTAGCTCTTCACCCTTCATAAAGTAGCACTGACTTCACTGTAAAGCACTTCACATAGTTATACAAAGTGCTCTATGCCTCCGATTTGGCAAAGTGGGGTCACTTTGTGAGGTCTTTGCAAATCACAACATTTTTGACTTTGCCACATCTTCACCAGCAAAGAAAAACTTCTTTATGTCTCTAGTATTGACCCAATATATCAATAACAAAAATGTGTATCAGTATACAAGTGACAACATACTTTTGTTATGTATCAATAAAAGATATGTATTGCTATTAGTTGAGAAAGTTTGAAAATGATATATTGATATGTTGTAAAATATTTATTTATAATATTTGTGGTTGGAAGGTATTAGTGGATATTCTATTAACAAACAAAATACTGTCTATACGTGAATTGCTGCTTTAAAATGTGAGTGTGCGACAGCACCTCTGTCATGTTGGATTGAGCATGGACATCCCTCCTAATGGGTGACTGTTGAGAGGTATAGACATGGATTCTGGGGTGTGCCTTATGCAAATCTAACCACAGTTCCAGGGGCTGAAGGCATTCCACTTGTTCACTGTGTCTCACTGAACCCCTTGACATGCGGTTACATTACTATAATGCTCACCCCTTAGTGTCTCACTGCTTACATGATTGACAATACTGCAGCTCCAGTTCAGGTTTTCTCTGGGCTGTGCTAATAGCTCCAGTTCAGGTTTTCTCTGGACTGTGCTAATAGCTCCAGTTCAGGATTTCTCTGGGCTGTGCTAATAGCTCCAGTTCAGGTTTTCTCAGTGCTGTGCTAGTAGCTCCGGATTTCTCTGTATACATTTTGAGATGTTATGCGCACTCCATTATTCACACTCTGTAATTCACACTCTATTATTCTCTGCTAGCAGTGAATAATGGAATTTTCTCAGCCTCTAAAAATTGGTGATCAAATGGGGTCAACCACTATATATATTATATTGTATAATATTCTCTATTATACAATATATGAAAATCATATCCCCTCAGAAGTAATGAGAAATGTCATATTCTGAGTGATGCCATTGTGTATCCAATTTATACAAGGTATTTTAAATTGTGGTGCTTTCAGATTAGCTTTTTTGATGAAGAATAAATTGTTTCTGGTAAATTTTGCTGTTCTGTTTTGAGTGCAGCAGAGGTCATTGTGATGTCATTGGGAATTGATCAAGCTGCTCTCCCATTATTTAAGAGCTCCTTTGTGACCAGCCTCAAGTGATGATAAATGATGATGACCCTCCTAGAATGATGATAAATGATTTTTATATATAGAGCTATAATATATGCATATATATCTCCAACACTTGTGAGGATATTTTGTGGCAAATATCAATGATATTTTTGTGACCTCTGAACCTAGAGTGAGAATATCAAAATATTCTCACTGTAGGTCCAATATTCTCACTCTAGGTCTCCAGGGCAAAAAATATCCTTACTGTAGCTTTGATCAGTGTTAGCCAGCAGCACAAGCAGCAGAGTTCTAATTTTAGAACTGAAATCTTCAGTTTTATGTTGGCTTCCACTTGCTACTTTCATTTCATCCCAACCTTACTGACAGTACTTTTGTTTTCTCTGCCCTTTACATTTTTATCATCCTCGCCCTAAAAGAACACCCAGAACTCTGCCTTTCAAAGTAAATAAATAAACACTAAACCCTTTCTGATCTTCCCTCCAAAAGGGTACCTTTTATCCCTGCTGCAGTAAAAATGGCATCTCAGACCTCCTGCTGCATCCTCAAGTCTCACTCCAGCTGGTACTTTCCTTACGCTCTTCCTGACATCCAGCATCCAGTACACAGCTTCACTAGCTCACAGTAACTGCCGCCTCCCTCTCCCAAAGCACAGTACTGTCAGTTTTCCTTAGACACTGACGCATTGACACACCCAAATGCGTCACCTGTGTTATGTGTCACCTACCACTCGGCCATCTGAGTACACCAGTACAGAACTCAATAGCACAAACCATTTAAAACATGCTGCAACAGAAAAAAAAAGAGTAATACCAAGCATGGAGGAAAAAAGCATTTATGAGAAATATCGCTCATATGGGATCACGTGATGCAGACCACGCTCTAGCAGCTACCTCTGCGCTCTTGCTTCCTCCTCTATCCAATTTAATTAAAAACCTTACCTCTACAAGTTTTTCTCGGGGTTTTCGATCCACAATTGAGAGCTGAAGTTTCCAGGCTCCTGATGTGTGCATCGTTCCTCTGATTAAGTGCATGGAATGGAAATAGAAATGCGGGTGGCTTCACTCCATCACACACTACCGCATACCCCAGAAAAGACTCCAAAAAAGCCCAAGGAGCAGAAGGGTACTCTGCAGTCACAAGCCACTGGGATTTTGGAGCAAGCACCCTTAACATTGAAGCAGGTTTTAGCTGAATTTCACCCCTTCAGAGAGGAGCTTCATTCTCTAGCTTCATAAATAAAGGGGGTCTCTTCAGCTGTAGAATACCTATCCCAATGGATAAGAGACAATGAGATAAGGCTTACTTCAGTGGAACATCATCTACAGGCTGTAGATCCAGCCATGGCTGCTTCCAGGTCCCGTATTGCTATGCTAGAAGTGAAGATTGAGAACCTGGAAGGCAGAAGCAGAATGAACAATGTTGTGCTTATAGGGCGCCCAAAGAGAGAAGAAGGGGGAGACCCAGTGCAATTTATTCAAAAATTCCTGACTAAAATAGCAGGTCCATCTCCCTTTGGAACAGCCTATATCCTGGAATGAGCCCACAGAGGGTTGGGGCTTATGCCTCCACCAGGAGACCCACCACACTCGTTTATCTTTAAATTCTTAAACTTTCAAGAAAAGTAGCATGTGATGGTCAGAGTTAAAGAACTGCAGGAGGTTCATTGGGAAGGCACAGTGCTCTGGCTAGCTCAAGATTTACCACATTCGGTGCCACACAGGAGGGCATCTTACCATCCTATTGTTACCAAATTGTTGTCGGCTAATATTCGTTTTCTTATGGGGTATCAAGCTCGCTTTCAGGACGTGATAGCAGGTAACTGGGAAGCATTTGAAGATCCAAAGCAGGCAGATGACACTCTCAGAGTCTCTTTCCCAGATCTGTTTAAGGGTTGAAGGACTTGGTAGTTACCGCTGGAGGATACCTAGCGCTGTAAACATGGAGTAATCAGAGACTTTTCTTTCACTGTGCGTTTACTCGCACAAAGATGTGAAATTGAGGGGAACCTTCCTGTTTAATAGCAGGGAGCCCATGGTTCCATTAAGCTGCAGTCGCAATTCTTTCATTTTTTTTCTTTTTTTGTTTTGTTTTTCTATATTGGATAAGGTTGCTAGCAGACTTAAGCTAGGGATTAAAAGTTTAAATATCGCCAAACATAAGCAAAAGCTGAGGTCAGCCCAAGGGGAGGGAGTTTCCCTTCCCCTTTTTCCTTTTTCCATCAGCATCCTCCCTTCGCTTAACATCTACTCTGAGCCCTTATGGTTTGTTAATCGAGGTTATAGGGAGTGACTACATACAGGTATAGCCATTCTCATCATCCAGGCTATTAGCCCTTCGATTTGTTTGAGTGTTTGTCCTGCCTTTTGGGATAGGGGCCTGTGGCTGTTGTCACAGGCTCCCTGCCTGTAGGTGATGTGGCTCCACAGTCACCCACTTAACGGACCCCCATGCTGAGTGGCCAGTGTCGACTGTGAGGCCTGTCCCCTGGGGCATCTGTATAGGGTCTCTGCTGTCTTCTCTTTCGATGAGAGCTGGATCTCTTCTGGGAGGGCTCTATTTGGAAAACTTTTTGTCTTCTCCTGGTGGGGAGGGAAAGTTCTTGGGGGCATCTCCTCCCTGTAACAAGGTGAGAGCCCTCCAGGAAACGATGTTTAATTTGAGGGTCTCTTTGTTTTTCCTATATGACCTGCTGATGTTTGGATGCCGGGGGAACGGGAGAGTGACGCTGCGTGTTGTAGGCACATCATGTACCAGAAAGAGAATCAATTGGGAGGGTAGGGGGTGTATAATGGTTTGCATAGCAGGGAAGAATATGTTGTTTTCAGGGTCTTGTTCATTATGGAGGGTGGCCTGGGGGGTTATAATTGGGGATGGGGAGTGGAGGGAGGGGTTGGCTTGGCATCATAAGAGCATGGTTACAAAGTTAGTAGGGAAATTACTAATTTCAATCATTGGTTGGTTTATAAATAATGTGAATGCATATGTCATTTTCTAAAAATGTTCTCTCATGGAAGGTAATGGGAGCGCATCATAAGGTTAAGAGATATAAGATTTAGAAGCACCTTCATCTGTTCCGGGTGGATATCTCCTTTTTACAAGAAGCTCACCTTCTAGAAAGTGAGGGTAACCTATTTTATAGGCAATACATCGGGCAGCTGTTTAACGCTGGTGATTGCACCCCGAGTGGGGGGGCTATATTAGTATCGAGAGGTACCCAGTTCATATGTGAACACATAGTTAGACATCAAAAGAGGAGGTGTATATATTTGTGAAGGGCCTGCTGGACAGAATGTCAGTATTATTGGGTAGTGTTTACAGCCCTAATAACGACACCCCGGGGTTTTTCACGGAGTTGCTCCAGGTTATGGCTCCTTTCACTACCCTTCCGGTTATCATGGGTGGGGACTAGAATCTTCCTTTCTCCCCAGACATAGGCAAATCCACACCTAAAAGGAAAGGCCAGTCACCTGTCCAGAGGTCAGTCAGGGAAATGGTAGATTACCTGGGGTTGTGCGACCCATAGAGAACCCTTCACCCCAACGTTAGGGAGTACACTTTCAAATCAGATGTACACGGCACCCGGTCTAGAATAGACTATTTCCTTGTGAGCCAGACCTTGTTGTGTGGTATATTAGATTCTAAAATAGAGCCTGGAATCATATCATACCACTCAATGGTATGGTGTGCCCTATCTCTTTCAACTGACCTGTCCAATGAGTCAATATGGAAGTTAAATAATCAGATCCTTAAGGACCAATCAGCCAATGACTACATTGCCCAGTAAATTGATCAGTTTACAAAGGACAACCAAAACTTCATGGAGTGCCCTGATTTAGAATGGGGGCATTAAAATGCATCCTGAGAGGGATGTTCATTAAACTAGCCTCTCAGAGAAAACGGGTAAGGGAGAGGAAGGCCCTCTGTCTTTTGGAGAGTATACGCAGTATAGAAGCATCTCTATCCCCAACATCCCCTGAAGATACTCAGTTGGAATTGCTGGGGCTTCAGGATCAGTACAATAACCTGCTGAGGGAAAGGGCAGAATATGCCATTCTGAAAACTGGTACAAAGTACATTGACCAGGGGGAGAACGCCAGGCGCCTTCTGGCATTGTGACTAAAACAAGTGAAGTCTTCTAGACTGTAAAATCTCTCAAGTCCCAAGAAGACAGCTCCATCCTTCCTACTCCCAAAGAGATAACAGGAGAATTTGCCAAATATTACCAAGGGCTGTACAGTCCCGTGGCTCACCTGCCCGATTCTTTGCAAGTGCAAGATTACCTGGATCCTATACCCCTCCCATTTCTTAGCACTGTGCAACAGGAGAGCCTCATAGCCCCTATTACCGATGCAGAAATTATGCCTTCCAAATCCACTTTGGTTTCCGACAAGCCCCCTGAGCCGGATGGCTTCTCCACTAATTTCTATAAGAAATTTGGCAAACAGCTCTGTCCTTGGCTTGCCAGGCTGTTTGACTGGATATTAAATGGGAACTCCCTGGACAACTCCTTGTTATAAGCATTAATAACTGGATTGCACAAACCAGAAAAGGACCCAGAGTTGGTATCCAGTTATCGGCCTATCTCCCTCCTGAACTGTGATATTAAAATTCTGGTGAAACTGCTGGCTAGCAGGCTTAGCAGGGTGTTGCTGCTTCTTATACATTCAGATCAAGTAGGCTTTCTGACCGGTAGGCAGTCTTCTAATCACTTTCACAAACTGGCTCATGTCTTCTCTGTGTCCAGGGACTCAGATGTTCCCACTGGCCTACTCTCCCTGGATGCGGAGAAGGCATTTGACAGGATCGATTGGCAGTTCCTATTTTCTGCCATGAGCAAATTTGGCTTCCCCTCCCAATGACTGGGTGTCATCTTTATACCAAAACTCTCAGGCACATATTTACTGTAATGGGGCATTCTCAGACAGGCTCCAGTTCTATTCAGGCACCAGGCAAGGTTCCCCACTGTCCCTGCTTTTATTCAATATTTACCTGGAACCGTCGTTATGTCTGTTATGGTAACATGAAGGGGTTCAGGGGATAAAGGTAGTGTCCCATACATTTAAATTATCAGCATAGCAGATGATGTGTTATTGCATTTGTCAAACCCAGAACAATCCTTTCAAGAGGTCTTTATAGCCATAGCTGGGTATAGTAAGCTATCCAATTATAAAATCAATCTGAGTTAAGACAATAGTGTTTCCTCTTAACCGAAAGCTTACTAGACAGACCACGGACCCCTTTGAGTTACAGTGGTGTTTGACTACTATAAAGTATTTGGGTCTACAGCTGGCAAGAAATGATATTCTGATGAGAAAACAGAACCTGGACTCATTGGTCTATGTCATCCAACATGATCTTAGCAGATGACAGTCTCTTCCCATCTCGCTGTGGGGCTGTATTAATTTAATTAAAATGAATGTCCTCCTGAGATTATTTTACCATTTAAGTATGTTAAACTGTGGAATCCCCTTAGCATGGTTTAAGAAGGTACACTCTATCATATCTTCCTTTCTCTGGCTTGGTAAATCCCCCAGGTAGGCATATAACAAACTAGTGACTTCCAGATTGTATGGTGGGTTAAGGTTACCCCATTTTGGTTTATACTTCTGGGCTAGTCGGATGGGTAAATATTTGAGATGGGCCCATAGTGACGAAGAGGCTGCCTCTTGCTCTTATGTTCCAGCTTGGCTGAGTGTGGAAAGGGAAATTATGTTGAAGGTGGGAGTTACTCCAGGCTCTGCTATATAGTCTCCCTAAAGGCACGCCAAGCGAATTGGCTAACTCTCCTATCTATTGGTCAATATGAACACATACACAGTTAAGTACTTTTTTGAAGTATAAGCACACAAAAGATCCCTTCCAACCACTGATAAGCAATCCCAATCTTTGAATGGGGGCAGGTATGTCATGGGCAGTTGGCTCCCTCAGATTAGAGCTGCCACAATAAAAGATTTCTTCTCAGATGGAGCCTGCATGTATCATCTGTCTATTATGTCTCACTATATAATAGACAGAAAGCAAATCTTCAAAATCTTTCAGCTACACCATCTCTTTGGGCAGTCATCAGCTTGGTTGAACGAAGATGGGGTTGAAGGAGAATGGATCCTTGCCCTTAGACTGATTTGTGGCAAACCAAAAGCAGTTTCAAAGCTCTACTCAGAGCTAATGTCCAGATTGCTGGATGCACAGTATAAGACCTCTATGTACTGGCCAGATCAATTTCCCATGTCTCAAACTCACAGGCAGTCTGTCTGGAGGGATTTGCACACCTACATTTCTCAAGACAGATTAAAACTTACCCAATTTCAAATTTTGCACGATATGTTCTGGACCCTGATTAAACTAAAAAGAACTGGGAGAGTCCCTACATCTAATTGTGCCAGATGTGGAAAGGTGGAAGGATCTCTTAAGCACATATTCTGGGACTGCTCCTTGGTCAAGCTACTTTGGGAACTGATTAAAGTCAAAGCTGACCTCTTATTAGGAATTACAGAATCTATTTACCCCAGAGATTTGCCTTCTTGGGGACTCCTCCCCAATTCCAATTTGAGCACCCAGGTTCCACATGGCAATGATCTCCCTAACTGTGAAAAAACTACTGTTACGTCATTGGTTGGATGGGCACACTATTTTATACACTTAGTGGCTTTGGGACTTACTCTTTAATCTTCATGTGGAGCACCTCAAAGCCAGTTTATGGGGGTCTTTATCCCGATATAAAAAATTTGGGATGGGTTCCACACCCTATACCAGGTACAATCAGGTGCTCCCTCAGGAAGCAACCCGGAAGGGGGCGTGAGTGAACCAGTCTAGTACAACTTAGTCTTATGACCATATTCACTTGTTTTCAGAGGTTATTTAGCTCTATTTAATATATTGATGCCAAGTCAAGGGTGGAATGAGAGGAAGGGCAAGTGAGGGGGGGGCCATGACATGGCTTAATTGTTATCTGATTTTTGATGCTGTCATTGGGGCTTGCCATGGTCTTTGTTTAATAACTTAAAACTTTAATAAAGCTTGAATTAAAAAAAAAGAAATATCACTGATATTTCTCACTTGTGTTGTTTGACCTTTGGCATCAAGAGCAGTCATGAAAAATATCAGTGATATTTCTCATTGGGCCATGGCATATCCTTTATTTATGTCATACCTGTGAGGATAAATAGTGGCAAATATCACTAAAAATCTACTAAAACATTTTTATTTTTATTTTTGTTTTGTATAACATCGAGCCATTGTATAATTGCAATAAGGCACTCCATGGTGTGTGTTATCATGTAATAACGTTACTCCTGGGGTGGTAGAAGGACTTGGCTTTGCCTCGAGCTTCAATTCACCCCAGGAGTGATGTTAATACACAATAACACACACCTTGTCATGCCTTATTATTTAATTCTACTATGCATTCTATGGTGATTGGAGTAAAAAGAGTAATCGCTTCCTTGCAGATGCGTGATTCTCCAATAATCTGTCAGCCCACCATCTTCTAGTGAACTGTGAAGTACTGCGTGAGCTCAGGTGGTCAGTAAACTACATCTGTTGGTGGTGCTGTCTTATAAAGGATCCAACACCTTATTCATGTCACCAGCTATACTCCATTTGTATCCTATGGATCTATTCAGCCTTATAGCCACATCATTAAAAAATTCTGCTTGTTTATAGTTAGGTGCATAAATGTCGCAGAATCCCATCTCGGTGCCATTAAGGGTAACTAATAACATTTGAAACCTCCCTTCATCATCAGTGATGTGGAAGTGCTCAACAAAATTGAAGCCTTTCTTAATAAGAATTGCAGTTCCTCTTTGTTAAGAATAGAAACAATTAAGTTCTCCTACTCCCGCCCAGCCCCTACACAACTTTTCAGCCTCTTTTGTAATCAGATGAGTAGCTTGCAAAAATGCTATGTCAGAGTTTGAGTTTTTAAGATAACAGAATTTTTTTCCGTTCGATAGGCAGATTAATACCAGTTATGTTCCAAGATGTTATTGTAATAGAATTAGTTCTACTCATTCTGTTAAACTGAGTATGTGCTGCTTAAGCAATAATGCATGACAGGATGTGTTTTGTGCTGGGATAACGTCACGCCTGGGGTGATTAGGCATGAGGCCGCAGGCCGAGTGTGACTAATCACCCCAGAAGTGACATTATCCCAGCACAACACACAACCTGGAGTGCATTATTGCTATTATACAATGGCTTGTTTGTTTTTAAAACAATAAAATAGAAAAAAATGATATTTTTATGGGGGTTTTTTGTATTTTTTCATGTGTGGAGGTATATGTTTTTAGAAAAAAGTCCACCGTTTGACCACTAGATGGTGCTGTCTATATGCTCGACATTGTATTTGCCTCCCAGGTTACCCTCGCTACAGTGCTGTTTCTGTTAGCAGACATAGGTCTGATGGTGTCACAGAGTATGGGTTAAAATATGTTTTCTGTTTTTTTTTCTGGTTGTTTATTTTAGTTTTTAATTTTAAATGGAGAGGCAGATGGTATAACTGGCAAGGCGCTGTGTTGACTGAGCCACTGAAGTTAGCTGACAAGCTAACTCGTAGCTGCTGCTACAGGGTTGTTGTGAAGAAGAAAGGCACAGTAGAGGTATGGCTTTGTTTTAAGTCTATTGCCTTTCTTTAAAAAGTGTTTTTTAATTTTGTTTGGGAGTACGAGTGTACACAGGTGAAGAATTGGAAATCCTGTATGCTCGTGCCATAGATTGTCCATACTTCTGGGAGTTACAGGAGTAAGAAGGCAAGGTTTTGTTTTCTGATGGAGGTATTTATTTTGTTAGACATAGCGAGGAGAGCAGAAGAGAAAGATGAGTGTGAAATTGTTGGCAGTGCTGGGAGCAAAGCAAGTAAGGTCGGGTGCTGAGCGGGAGTTGGACAGTCAAGTAATCGCAGCCGTGGAATGATTTCTTTCATTTAAATTTTTTACATTTCATGCGGTCATTTCTGTGCTGGGACTAGAGCTGTGATGTTGTGCTGGGATAACATCATGGCTCCAGTCCCAGACTGGCCAATCAAATTCCAAGATTATTTCATGCCATTGTATAATTAGCAATAATGAACCTACATGTAGATACTAACGTATGACTGGAAAAACGTAAGGTCAACCTCTAGTCAAAAAAGGATAACGGCATAAACTTCTAAATGTAACTTCTAGTAATTAAAAAGGAAATACTTCTATAATGATAACTTCCAATAATAGATATTTAAACAATACTGCAGGTAATATAAAAAAAGCAATAACTATCAAAATACTCAGAGTATTATCTAGTCAGCAAAGTAAAACAGTTGCAATGTTTAACAACCTACAGTTTTTTGTCTGCAATGCACAGAAGATTATCCTATGTGCCAGCAGTCAACTGTGTGCGGTTGTCAATGGTGAGCGAGTGAGAGTTCTACATTACCTACACCAAAATCCCATATGCTATATAGGTGTAAGGGAAATATATCATGTAAGATACCAGTGGAATGTCATGCTGCATGCATTACATGTAATGGCCATCACATAACAGTTTGATAAATAAAACATTAGTGAGAATTCATTCTATAATTAGAATGAAAGAGTTGAACAGAGGGGAGTTACATCACTTTGTTTGTCAGAACATAGTGAAACAGAGTATGAAGGTGTTTTGAATAGGCTAACCAGGTTAGCCCAGGTTCCCTGATCAGTGCATCCAACAATGCCTATGCTAGGATTAAAGTGAATTGTTGCTTTACTGCATTCTCTGAGGAAGTACTAGTCATAAGCCTTACCATTAACTAATTTCCATACTTTAAACAGTCCTTATACAGTTACCATAGAAAATGAGGAATTATAGGAAACTCTGAGTGTGCTTCTTGATAACAAAGTTCCCAGCTTAAGGTAGGAATAAAAAAAAAAAAGTACTGCTTATAGCGGCCATCTATCCTAATGCAGGTGGATAGTAATCAAAAACTCGTCCTTCTATAATGAACTTAAACATACAACCCCTACAGATACAGAGACCATTCAGAATTTATATTGTCTGATAGTACGGTTACAGTGTTTGCATATTCAGATAGTAAGGAAGGGAATAGAAAGATATAGCTAATCTCTAAATAGAAGCAAAAGTCCCATGGAATAATATTACTTCATAAGAGACTTGCAATGTTCACTGATTGTGAAGAAGTCATTTGGGAAGACTAGTTTCATGCCTTATTGCTTCTATGTGATGAAAAGATCCAGAACTGCAGACTTCTATAATGTACTGGAAAATTGCTGTATGGAATCTTCCTTGTATCACTGGTGGAGATGCAATGCTATAGCAGAACACTATTGTTCCTTCCATTTTAAACGTAGCTTAGTCTCTTCTAAATATCATAGTTAACCAGCGAGTCAGGTATATGAGAGATGCAAAAGTTATGAAGATATACTAAGATTCAGAAATGTGTGTGTCTTAGTATGTGGGTTCCAACAGCTAAATGTAAGAACACAAAGTACCTACTCCATGAAATCATGTGTGCAGTTCATTAAAAGTTGTTTTTCTCTAAAGATCGTGGTTCAGGTCCGGATGGTGATGAGTTGCCAGACCCTTTGTGTGTATCTTCTTGGCTTCTGCTTGTTGAACGTTGCGGCTGATTATTGTTATGTTTATGATTGTGATGTGCCGTGGCTATTCTTGATCTTTGCTTAGAGCTGATTTTCCTTTTGTAGTTTTGTGGTCCAGTTAGAAGGGTGATTCTTCCCTGCCATATCTGCATATGGGGGGGGGGCCCTGTACAGGCTGAACTTCCACGTGTTGTGTTGTGTTGTGTCAGTAGCTAACTGTGAAGCACTTGTGTTTCTGTAGTTACTGTCAACCTGAGGAGATTCTGCTCGAGAGTGACATTGCACTGGAGTGATCTTGATGGAATTTGAATGTGGTGCTGTCCATTTCTTGGAGTTGGCGTGCATTTGTTCTAAAAATTCATATGCTGCCTCAGGGGATTCACACTGAAAAGCAACATGATTATGTAGAAAAACCAAAGTGGCTGGATACTTAAAAAATATTATAGCCCTAGACACTGCAGTTCTTTCCTAACTCCCTCAAAGGCTTTGCGCTTTTCTGAAACCTCTCTGGAAAAATCCTGAAAAATGAATATCTTTTCACCCCTCCATATCAAGAACTTCCTCTCTCTGGCCAGCTTGATTATTTCATCTTTCACAGAAAAATGATGAAGAAACTTAGATGGTATGGGATGTGGTCTGGAACCAGGTTGGGAGTGGGGGGTGTGAGACCTCTGAGCTCTTTCAACTTCTAGTGGCCAAGACCATTGGTATCATAATAGCTCTGGTATGAAATGCTGTAAAAATTAAGACATATTTCCTCCCTCCACCCCTTCAGGCATGCCAATCATTCCTAATGTTATTTCTCTGTCCTCAGTTCTCAAGATCATCAATCTTTTTAAGCAGAAAGGCTAGCTTGTAAAACACAAATTAGTACTGAACACAGCCAAGACCCAAACCATGTTATTTGGCTCCTGACTCAAGCTGAAACACTCCCAAATACACTTTAATGTTTCCTCCCTTGACGGCTCCTCTGTCAGAGTGGTAAACTCTTTCAAGTATCTTGGGGTCACCCTTGACCCATCCCTGAGTTTCGACCTCCACATTCATACTATTTGTAAGCAGGTACACTCCAAACTAGGGATTGCTTACTGAACAAGATCTGTGCTCACACCTTCTGCTAGACTTGCTATAGCCAGTGGAATACTCCTTCCCTCTCTCACTTAAGGGGTTGCTACGTATGCCTCTGCCAGCAATTCCAGTCTCCGTAAGTGGGATGTTACTTACAATAACATCTGCCACTTTGCATCTAACTCCCCCAGGCTCAAACATCACTGTTTCCTATACTCGGATCTAGGATGGCTTCCACCATGGGAACAGAGGTCCTACGCGCTTGGGACCATTACCGATAACATTATCCAATCTCATATCCCAAACTCACTTGCCTGTCTCCTTCCCTACCAGAAAACAAACTACGTGTTGTGCTCCATGATAAATATCCCTGTCATCATCCTGAGACATCGCACAAATAAAGGTGCCCGTGCCTTTGCCTGCCATGCTCTAAATTTTTGGAACTCACTTCATGTAACCCTACGCCAATCTGTATCTCACAACTCCTTTAAGAAAGACCTTCAACATTATCTCCTCTCCTCCTACACATGCTCCTGCTTCAAACCACCCTAGCCCACACCCTCAAATCCTACCCTCAACTTGCTGTAATTTAAGGAGCCTAGGGCCTACCCCTGTTCAATGTAACTCTCCTTCTCAACTTTTGCCTGGTAGCTATCGCTTCCACTGTTCTTCCATCTCCTTACTTACCTGCACAGTTTCCTAGTCTCAAAAAGTTACCTTAATGTATTATCTTGTGTAAATATTAATTCTGCACCTTGTCTTCTTACCTTAATCTCCTATTTGACCCAACTGTATCCTGTCTCACATTAACTAAAAATGCTTAAATGCTTACTTCTGGCCTAACAGCCCCAATACTTTGTCACATTGCTGTTGATTGTAATTGCACTATGTATCATGTTATTCCTGTACTTTGCACTATGTATCACTGTTCTCGTAAGTTTGCCTTCCTTACTTTCCTGGGTCATGCCTGAAATTAGTCTTTCTGGCTAGTGCACCAACCCGGTAAACAAAAACTAAATAAAAAAAATAATAAAATGTGATTAGAGTGCTTGTCTTGTTTGTCTTCTAATTTAAGTAGGGAATCTTCTATAACATGCAGCCTGTATTTCGCTACGTTTTCCTGACCCGCTGTCACTGCTGCCTCCTCCTTTACAGCATTCATGGATTTTTGAAATATTCTATATCTAGTTTAATAGAGGAGAACAATACTTTGATATATGCCATGTCTGACTTCTCAGACTTACTGTTAGGACTAGAAGCAGTAGTTCCTTCAGCCGAGGAAAAGATGCTCTTCATGCCATTAGATTCAACCATACGGCTGATGCCTGATGCCATAACTCGAGTGGTTACTTCAGAGGAACAACTCACAAATGAAAAAAAATGAACACTTAACTGAATAGAATGAAAATCAGTATTTTGTTAGCAGACGACTTAACCTAATAAATTATATCCTTTGTATGTGTGTAGGTAATATTTTGTATCTAAAGTCTGATAAAATTCCATTTGTGGTGGAGAGCTGTTGTTTCAGGCAGCTGTCATCTTCTGTGCTTGCACTGCACTCTCGCTTTCATTACTTTCTTGTAAAAAATAAACAACTAATAATAAACAAATTAACAGAAAAATAAACCTAGAATAATGTGGAACAACAGGGAATGGCATAAATCGAATATGTCATGACCCAACTAAAAAAATATCTGTGTTATTTTCATCTCCGCAGTTTGACCTTTGGCATCCCTCATGACACCACCACTCGTGATGCCATAAGGTCAAACTGCACTCTGAGAAAATAACACATATATTTTTAGTTGGGTCAAGGCATATCCCATTTATATGCAGTGAAGCTCACCAGGATGAAACCCAATTATGCAGCATGCTGCAGTACAGTTACTGCAGGAAGACATGCAATTTCAATGGGATTTTGTCCCTTTTGTCATGCAGGAAACTATGACACTGCACTTCATCCTGGTGAGCTTCACAGTATATATTATTTGCAAAAAACTGTGTTAATGTGCCAGTTAGGGTAACTTAAAGCCACAAAAATAAGGAAATGTGGCATTAAGGTTTTCAATTAGTGAGCCTACTCGCCCAACTATTAAAACTATTTTTTATTTTTCTTCTTTTTTCTCTTTTTGTTTTTTCAAACTTTCTCCCTCTTGTAAAGAACAGCTATTATTATCTTCTGCTGTAAAGCAAATGAACACATTTTCTACAGAGCCTAAACAGGTAGATACACTTAGGAGAAATGTAATATTTTTGGAGAAAAGCAATAGAAATTCACTAAACTGTTTGAACATTGAAAAACAAATGTAAGTGTAGAATTAAGCAATAAGGCACAACAAGGTGTGTGTTATCGTGTAATAACATGACTCCTGGGGTGAGTTGAAGCACGAGGCGAAGTCGAGAGCTCCCACCACCCCAGGAGTGATGTTATTACACTCATAACACACACACCTTGGAGTGTCTTATTGCAATTATACAATGGCTCAATGTTATACAAAACAAAAATAAAAATTAAAATGTTTTTAATAGATTTTTAGTGAGGCAGTACATCTTTGTTTCTGAAAAAAAAAAGGCTTAGTCTCCAAAAAATCAACACAGTGATGTTATTGTATAATATCATCACTGTCTCAGGCACACTGACCAAACAGAGTCCAGGAAATTTTCTTGCAATTGTATAAATACACTTACTGAACACGTTATAAAGTGATATCTCTATTTGCATTTAGGAAATTTTATAAGTATTGGGCACCATGCAGTGTGAAAGGTTTAAGCACCTGCAATGAGGGCCAGTCTATTACTATGCATTAGGGAATTGTACATGATATAAGCAATGTGAAGGTGGTGATTTATACTGGTGGTATTTGTATATTTGGATTTTGTTATGTTTTTAGACACATCAAGAAATTTCAAAAGAAGGATATTAGGATTGGCATTGGTGAGAACAGTTCTTGATTGATTTTGATTTAAAGTGATGAAACTGTTCAAATTGAGAAGAGAAAGGAAAAACAATTATGTATAAATCTGTTTATATTTTCTTTAGATACGGTGTTTTCACTGATGAAGAATGTAGGTCTGAAATGTATGAAATTGTGGCACTGTAATAATAGCTGTTCTTTACAAGAGAGAGAAATAGTTTGAAAAAAGAAAAAGGAAAAAGATGAAAATTAAAAAAATGTTTTAACAATTGGGTGCGCTGGCTCACTAATTACCTGTTTTTCTGTGATATCTTATGCCCTAATTGATATAGAGCTACTCCCTGAACCTGTTCATTTTTATTTTCTACTGAGGTTGGCTGGACTGGCACTTCTCTTCTGAATTAAGTTTTTCAACCCTAATACCCCACCTTCACTCCCCAATCGGCAAAAGAAAAAACATTAGGGAAAACCCTACAAGATACCATCACAAAACTTTCCATGTCTCGAGACTCTGGAAGCCTGACCGCACATGCCAAACCTGGGCTATTTTATAGTTTAACATTAAACAAGCTACTCAACCCTAAATATAGGGGTGCGACTGTGCCTTGATATATATATATATATATATATATATATATATATATATATATATATATATATATATGTGTGTGTATATATATATATATATATATAAATATATTGATACAATGGGGTGAGTGGTAAATGAGTGTGATAAATGCAGCTATTTCCATTAGAGTGTGATAAATGCTGTTTATACATACTGTGCTGATGTCATCACTCACTCACTAACCACAGCCTGCATTCTAAACTGAACTCTTTCACAAATCTGTTGCTCGCTGCTATTTGAAAGTAAATATTAACATTGCAAAGGACACTCACCTGTTTCCCATAGTGTTTCAACAACTCACAGTCCATTACTATGCTACTCACAAATTCAAGAATGACTGCATTCTAAGTCATAGTGCTGCAACCCACAGTTTCTGTTTCTCACTGCAAACTGACTCTAAATCACAGTGCTGCACCACATAGTTTCTGTTTCTCACTGCAAGTTGAAACTAACTCAGTTAGCATTGATAAACACATTCACCTGTTTCCCATAGAGTGTCTAACACTCCCAGCCCATTCAGAAACACTCACACACACTGAGAACCACAAACAGTGCTCTCAGGATAGCCTAGCAGTTAGAGTAATGCACTTTAAATAACCTTGATACATCCAGCACATAAGATCTGGGTTTGACTCTCACATCTTCCACTTCCACACTGTGTAACTCTGAACAAGTTACTTCACTGCCCAGTGCTCCCAAATCAACACTAAAAACTTACCCAGTTACCAAGCACTAAAATAAAAAAGCAAACAGAAAAACATAACTATATTTCTGCAGTGCTCACCCCCATTGTATAAATAGCACACATGATGGGCAGATTGTGTGATATAGAAAATATTCTCACTTCTGCATCATGAGCTCTGGATAATCTCACTTGAGAGCTATCCAGAGCTCATTCTGCAGGAGTGAGAATATTTTCCATATCTTATGCCTGCCCATCATGTATATATATATATATATATATATATATATATATATATATATATATATATATATATATATATATAGATATATATATATAGATATATATCATAGGTATCATAGGTCATACAGAGCTAAAAAGACCGAAGTCCATGATGCTCGCCTGATATTAATTATATCCTACTATATGATTTTGTTTTAAATAAATGTCTAAAAGTATTTTAAAGGTGTCAATACTTGTGCATAACACTAAGTCCCCAGGTAAACCATTCCAGAGCTTACATACTCTTATTGTAAACCAATTACTTCTCTTGGTTGTTTTGCACTGTTCTATTTTTAGCTGTAATGGATGTGCCCTGGTTGAATGTACTTTGCTTCTTAATTCCAATCCCAATAAATTACTCAGGTCTTTATCATGTATAGCTTTATACACCAGACACAAATCACCCCTTAATCTATGGTATTCCAAGATGAATAGGCCCAAATGATCCAGTCTTGCATGGTAGTTAAGATTACTAACTTCGTGTATATATTTAGTTGCTCTGTGTTGGATTTTTTCCATGGATTTTATGGTACCCTTATCCCCTGGTGCCCAAAACTGAGCACAGTACTCCAAATGAGGCCTCACCAAGGATGAGTACAAAGGAAGTATAACATCGCCACTCCTGCTGGTAATATGTTTGTTAATACAATGTAGCACTCCGGCCGCCTTTTTGATCACAGCCTGGCAATGGAGTTTGGGACTGAGGTCATTAGAAATTCTAATACCCAAATCGCGCTCATTAATAACAGCTTTTAGGGTCAACCCACCCAGGTGATATTTGGATTGTATGTTTTTAGTTCCAAAATGCATCACCATGCATTTGTCTAAGTTGAAAGGCAATTTTTTCAGAATAGCCTACTCATACAAGTCGTTTAAAGCAAACTGAAGGGTGTTACTATCCTTGATGTTAGTAATTGGGTACCCTATATGCATGTCATCTGCAAATTTTGTAATCCAAATATCTGTTCTAGTTTTTAATGATGCTACACATAGGTTGAACAAGCACGGCCCCAGAACCGAAAACTGGGGCACCCCACTGGTCACATCATGCCAGTCTGAAAAGGAGCCTTTGATGCACACTCTCTGAAAGTGTCCTTTTAACCATGATTCCACCCATCTTGTTAAATTCCCTCCTATACCAAGGTTTATCATGTCCTCAATAATATAACTGTGAGGGACCTTATTGAACGCCTTGGAAAAATCCCAAAACACCACATCCACTGGTTTGCCCCTATCCAATGCCATGCTCACACCATATATATATTTATGCAGTAGGCATGGACTCAGAAACTGTTGAATAAATCTATTTATCTTCACAGCCATTGAATAAATAAAATTTATCCATATAGTAGCTATGTCACAATCACTTCGCAACTCATTTGTTATGTTCAGCCTCAGTAGCAGTACTACCTATATTCAAATGCTAATAACTGTAAAATCAAAAAAGATGGCATGGTACTGTGAGCATGAAAGTTGTTCAGCACATAATTATCTACAGAATGAGCGATGTTTCATTTATAGGTGTAGATTTTTTTATAATTAGCAAAAAAGAGCAGAAAATGCAATTTTTTGTTCACTTTTTTGATGGACAAATGCAAGAAAAGATAAGCAATCAAAAGCAAATGTCCCTGCACTGGCAGAAAGCATCCCTATTGCATAAGTGAAATATACAATGGTGAGCTGTCAGATAAATAATTTAGCAACACTTGTGCTGATTGACCTCGGACACCTCACTCATGGCATATGCCACTCGTGAGGTTGCCTGAGGTCAAACAGCACTTGTGTAGATAAACCATTTATCTGACAGCTCTCCATTGTATATCCCTTATATATATTATAGTGGCACAGTAGCACCACTATCGTTAGGGCTGAGTAACCAGTTTAATGTTAAACCCCACATTTTGCACTTTAATAACTTTGCAAATGTTCAATGGAGCTGTACAAAATTTGGAATGCACTGTCCTGTGGGGTAGATATCTTGACACACCAAGTTTTGTTTTGATTGGATGTGCAGTTTTTGTGCAGTGTATGGTGAAAAAAGTGTGTTTTTCACTTTTTTGCCAGCTTTTGCTGATCTTTGCCCATCGCACTGCGGCCACACCATTTGGAATTTTGACTTGACATATTTAGGGTAAAAAGAGATTGCACCAATGAATAAGCTAGTGTTGTTGTGGTGAAAAAGTATTAATCCATTCCAAAGTTATTACATTTTGAAATTTCGGGTTCTGAGCAAGCTCAGTTCAGTCTTTTGGATAGGTGTATAAATTGTGAACAAGGATTTGCCTGAAGAACAGGGATTTTGACAGGTTGCAAACAGGAATTTATAAAATCCCTGTTCATGAGAAGGATTCCCTGTTCGCGAGACGCCATCTTGTTTTCACTTTTGCTCATTAAACAAAACATTATAAGTTGACTCAGGGAAGTGTTGTGAGGTAAACCAAGCATGGATTTTGTTCAGGCGATGTCCTCTGCAAACCCATGTCTTTGGTTTACTTTAGTTCAGCCCAAAAATGAGGTTTTGAAATTTTAAAAATACTTGTTCACGACTTGCTTCCGATCCTTGTTCATGTGATATCAAAATCCTTGTTTGCAAGTGGATCCTTATTCGTGAGCTGTCAAAATCCCTATTCATGAGATGAAGACCAGATGGCCCTATCTCGCGAACAGGTATTTCTCACGAACAAGGATTTTGACAGCTCACGAACAGAGATTTTTTTTTAAAGGTTGCTTTAATTTGCCACTTCACTGCTAAGAAAGAGTTTGCACTTTTGACTTGAAATTTGCAGGGTAGAAAGAAGGTGTCTCAGAGATGTGACTTGTGCTAGTTTGCTGTAAAGATGTTTATAGGTTACATAGTTATGACATTCTGAAGTTGATAAATTTCCCATAGGATAACATTGTGGCAAATGCGGCACATTTCAGTGCCTATATCTCGAAACTGGTTTGAGATACAGATTTTTTGCTGAATACAGCTTTAGGTGTACTAAGCATGCATGCAGGTTACCAGTCCATGATTATGACTGCCTGGAATTTCTTCCAAGATTGCTACAGTTACTGAAATATTGCACCATTTGCAGCACTAGGGTTACTTGGAACGTGTCTAGGCCTGTGCTACATCTCTACAATTATAGGTAGGTGGGAGTGCAGGACCTGGAGGGCCCTGTGTTCCCACATATGGATACCATTATGCAGTAATTGGACTGCTGGGCCATCCATTATGCAATACTGGGAGTGCAGGGCCTGAGGGCCCTGCACATCCACAGGAAGATGACAGTTCATTACAATGTCTGTATACTTATGGATAGATGGGATCTCAGGGACCATAGGGCCCTGTGCTCCAAAAACCTGATACCATGGGAAAACAGGGCCCCAAACCATATAAAAGTAAGATTACACTTTCTTAAAAAGTAAGGAAATTCATTGCAAAATATGTCATTAATGCATCAGTTAGAGCTGAAGCAACAAAAGTGGAGAAATGAGGCATTAAGGTTGAGATCCTAACACCCCTTCACCCTACCACCTCACCCCGACCCTCCATTGACCGACAGATGATGGGGTGTGCCTTGGGATCGTCGGTCCAAACTCTCACCCCTTTCTCCTATACTATACCATGTCTGCTTTCTTACACATGGAATGGGGTGAGAGTTATGGCTGATGACTCCAAGGCACACTCATCGCCTGTTGGTCTCTGAAGGGTACGAGTGGGCTGGTAGGGTGTGGGTGTTAGTGTCTCAGTCCTAACACTTCATTTCCCTACTTTTGTCACTTCAACCCTAACTGATGTATTAATGAAGTTTTACATAAATATTTATATATGTAGATATATTATGGTGGCATGGTAGTGCCACCCTAGTTAGGGTTGAGTACCCCATTTAAGGTTAAATGGTGAAATTTTGCACCTTAATAACTTTGCCACCATTCAACAGATTTGCCTGAAATTTGGCACACATGGAGCACTAGCATAGATCTTGGGATCTACCAAGTTTTGTACTGTTGGTTATATGGTTGCAGAGTTATTAAGCAACATTCTGTAGCGCATTTGTGCTTTTTGGTGCATTTTTTGCTCAAGCCTACAGGTCGCACAGTTTGCACGACCAGTCCAAAAACTTCAGAGAATGTGAAGCTGGGGTCCCCGATGTGCATTTTGAAAATTTTGTGAAAAAATATTGAACAGTTCAAAGGTTATTCAAAAAACAAGTTTCCCAATATAGTCAATGGGAAAAGTTAACAGAAAGTTCTACAGTGTCGCAAATGCAGTTTTTAGTGTTGCAAATGACCCCTGTAGTGTTGTGAGTCAGCCATTACTTTTTCAGTTACTGATCACAGAAATGCTTGGCATTTAAAATTGGGGCCCTCTAGGGACACCATTTTTTTTGTGTGTTTACCTAGTCGAGCCTGAAGAATGCTAGCCATGTCTTTATTTTGGTGTTAAACACCACAGAAATGTTTTTGAAATTTTTGGGAAAGGTAGTGCCACAAAGTAGTGTCGCACCTGTGATACTTTCATGATTTTTTTTGCGAAAGTGTCGCAAATCATGGTACTACTTTGCAACACTATGGCCAAAATAACAGGAATTGTTTGCCACCCTGCTACAAAAGCACGGTTTGGTCTTTTGGGCTGACATTTGGAGGAAAGAAAGCCAACATCCCACAGATGTGCCTTTTGGTAGTTTGGTGACAAAATATTGCAGGGATGCAAAGTTACAATACTCTGAAGTTGATGCTTTTTCCCATAGACTAACATTACGGCATCCACTGCGCCTTTCGGGGCCCATATTTTGGAAACAATGTGAGATACAGACTTTTTGTTGGAAAATCCCTTGCATTAGCCTTTCTTAAATACAGAAGAGCCATTGGGAGTTGAGCTCAAAGGATGGGAGGGAGGAGTTTAGGGAGTTGCAAACTTCCCCTGTGAGCAAACTCTTAAGGCTAATAGTCAAGTGGGGTAAAGTTCAGCCACTCAAGTGTTGCAAGTTTAAAATTCTTGGACTAGTGGGGAACCTGGTGGCTCACCCAAGGAAACCTACTTGGAGGGGGATGGGACAACATGTCATTAGGGCCGGCATCTTTGGGAGGGTGGTGGGGTGCACATGGGGTGGGGCAGCCATGATACTGGACTGGGCTTGGAAGTTCGGTGGTTGCCCAGTGTGCTACCAGCTGGTACAGCTTAGGGAGAAGGTTGAGGGGATTAGGAGACAGCTGGGGGAAGGGGAGAAGTATGGTTGGGAATAGGGCAGGGCCTCTCCCCCAGGGTTGCACAAAGCACTAGGGGTGTGGGCATAGGAAAAGGAGTGCAGAAGAGTATTCTGGGGTTGCATAGGGAGGATACTATGAAGGAAGCAGGCAGGTAACTGGGGATCCTCACAGACAGGGGCCAAAGGGAAGGCATTCTCAGGGAAGTAGGCAGATGGCTGGAGCTGGGCAGAAGGAAGCAATGGGGGGAGATGGATCGGACCTTAAGTTCAGAAACCACTTCAATTCTCTTCTTCTGCTTGAGGATGAGGGGAGTGATGTAGCCATGACAGGGGCGGTTAGAGATGGAAAGGGAGTAGGGAGCAGGAGGCGGGGGCTGGATAGCAGGAGGAATAGGGGAACAGGGGGGAACTTGGAATGCAGGAAAACAAGGGGAGCAGGGGATCAGAGCAGAAGGATGAGGGGGTTGAGGGAGGAAAGTGCAAGGAAAAGGGCCAGTTGGGAGGAAAGGAGAAGGACCATACGTACAAGGAGGATACAGTAAAGGGAGCTGAGGGTTTAGTCAGGGAGCACGACAAGCAAGGAGGGGCTGAACAGAGATGGGAAGGAAGGGAGGATGAGCCAGGCTAGTTTAGCAGATGGGAGGAAAGACTACTCATGAGCAGTAGCGGTGGAGGTAGAGAGGTACAGAAGGATACTCAGGAGGACAAGAGGCATAGGATCGGAGAGGAGGAGGTGGCCAGAGTAAATAAGATGGGGATAGCAGGTGGCACCCAGATAGGGGGAGAAGCAAGGAGCCAGCTGGGGGGAGGGGCCGGTAGAAGGGATGAGGGACATGGAGGGGGGTAATGGAGGAAAAGTGGCAGGCAGAGTGTTCCTGTTGGGTGATTCCATGATCAGGGGGATCAAATGGGATAGGAAGGGAGAAGCCTGCCCAGTTAGAACAAAATGCTTCCCTGGACTAATGGTGTACAGGGCCAAGCATGATGTATATCAATTGGCAAAGGACTGTGGAGGTTTCCCGGATATACTGGTCCACCTGGGTACCAATGACACTGAAGGAAATAGTGAGCTAGAGATACAGGCAAGGTTCAGGGAGCTTGCCAGGGTCTGTCATGATAAAGGATGTGCAATTTCCCTCTCAGAAATCCAGCCATTGCCAAGGGCTAGTGGAGAACACAAGAGGAAGAGTAGGGTGATAAACCTGTGGCTCAGAGAGTGGTGTGGGGCCAGAGGGTATGGGTTGATGGGGGATTGGGGGGAGACCTGGGAGGATAGGGGGCTGTATGCTAGAGATAGGCTCCATCTCAATTCGGAGGGGAAGGAAATCCTTAAGTTGAAAATAGAGGGGTTCATTGGTGAAAGGTGAGGTTTAAACTTGTGAAGGGGGAAGGATAGGAGAAAAGGCTGTCGAGGGGGGTCTGATAAGGGAGGGATTCTGTATCCACTCTGGGGAGTTGGAGGAATGCAGAAAAGGCCGATTGGTCAGGTGCGGACCAGGGGAAGACAGAATCCCCACAGGAACACAAGCAGGTGAAATGGAAGTATAGGGAAAGTGTGGAAGGTAGTCCTGCTAAATGCCAGGAGCTTGGACAATAAAATGCCTGAGCACCAGGTGATGCTAACTGAGGGAGAGGTGGATGTGGCAGCGGTCACTGAGACCTGGGCCACTGCAGGACACGACTGGTACCTGAACCTGGAGGGTTACACCATGTTCAGGAAGGACGGGGAGGGAAGGGGAGGAGGGGTAGCAATAATATTCAAAAACTGCATTGCCATAGGAGGAGTGGAGGAGGCGGAGAGAACTGTGAAGGTGATTTGGGTCACCTTGATAATGGTGGGGGGCAAGACAGTAAAAATAGGAGTGGTGTATAGACTCCCTGTGCTGGCAGATGAGCTGGAGGAAAGTCTGGTGGCAGATGTTGGGAGACACTGCAGATTGAGAAGAGGAAGGTTGGTGGTGTTGGGGGATTTAAACATGCCAGGAACAGGCTGGGAGACTATGACATCCTCGGTGGCCAGGGAACAGAGGTTGTTGGATGTCTTTCAGGATGTATTCCTAACTCAGCAGGTGGGGAACCGACCAGAAAGGAGCGGATACTGGATGTGGTCCTGGCAGACAGTGACCAGATTGGGGGCCTGGAGGTAAGGGACCTGTTGGTGGGGAGCAACCATGCCACAGTCTGGTTCTGCCTGAACCTAGGAGGGGTAGAAGGCTGCACAAAGACGGAAGTAACTGACTTCAGGGGGTGGATTTTAAGGAAATGGGAAGGATCCTTAAGGAGCACTTGGATGGGATTGGGCCAGACATGGACGCTGATAGTAGGTAGGAAATCATCAGGAAGGGGGTGCATGATGTTGCCAGCACCTGTGCAAGAGTAAGACAAAAATGCGGTAGGGCCCGAAATCCCTGCTGGTGGACCAGGGAGATTCAAGAGGTGGTGAGGGGAAAGAAGGCAGCCTATAGGTAATTCAAGTGCTCAAGGAGTGAAAGGGATGGAGGGGAGAACAAGCTGATGGCCAGAAGGGCCATTAGGGTGGTGAGGGCGGCTAAGGCAAGGAAGGAGCAGAACTTAGCCTGGGAAATTAGGAGAGGGAACAAGGGGTTCTTTAGATACATTGGGGAAAAATGAAGGGTGAAGGGGCAGATTAGCAGGATTAAAACAGGGGAGGGAGGGGCACAAGACCCGGGGGAGCAGGCTGAGGCACTAAATGAGTACTTCGCCTCAGTTTTCACCAAGGAAAATGGGAGCACTGCATCATACATGGGAGGAGACAATGAAACTGAGAAGAGGGGACCCTTATCGATTGGTGGGTTTGGGGAGGGGGGCATCATTGGCAGGTGGGGGGAAGGCAAAGCAGGAGGATGAGGTAGCAGAGGTGGAAATCACAGCAGAGAGAGTGAGGGGAACCCTCAGGTCCCTTAAGACGGAGAAAGCACCAGGGCCAGATAAATTACATCCCAGAGTGCTGAAGGAACTGGCAGATGTCCTGGCGAAACCCCTGGTGGAGCTCTTCAGCATCTCTCTGAGGACAGGGTGGGTGCCCCAGGACTGGAAGGTGGCACATATAGTGCCTATCCACAAGGGGGCTCAAAGGAGGTGAGAGGAACTACAGAGCCATCAGCCTGACATTGGTGGTGGGCAAGGAGATGGAGGGCATTGTCAAGGAGAGACTGGGGTGGACCTGGAAAAGTTGGGGTGCCTGGACGATAGACAGCATGGATTCATCCCAGGGAAATTGTGTCAGACAAATCTTGTAGAGTTTTCTATGACTGGGTGATGAGTGTCTTGGACCTAGGTAGACCAGTGGACGTCCTCTTTCTTAAATTCAGCAAGGCGTTTGACTCTGTTCCTCATGGGGGCCTGTTGGATAACCTAGGAGAAATGGGGGTAGGGAACCAGATGATCAGATGGATAGGAAATTAGCTCCAGAACTGGACCCAGAGGGTCGTGGTTGGCGTGATAGTCTCATCCCCAAGGAGGGTCATTAGTGGAGTCCCTTAGGGATCGGTTCTTGGGCCCCTCCTGCTCAACGCCTATGTCTCTGACATAAGGAAGGGTAACAGGAGTGAGATGAGTTCTCTTTGCAGATGACTCGAAACTGGGGGCGGTGGTGGATGGGGAGGAGGGGAAGGGAGGGTGGCCCTACAGGGGGACCTGGAGGCTCTGGAAAGGTGGTCTAGAAAGCGGAAGCTGAGGTTCAATGCAGGAAAATGCAAGGTACTGCACCTGGGAGTCAGAAACCTGGGCAAAGAGTACACCCTGGGGGAGAATGCTTAAAGTCTCCATGGCTGAAAGGGACCTGGGGATGGTGGTGGATGTCAAGATGAACAACTTGGAGACTTGTAGGAGGGCAGCGGCAAAGGCCAACAGGATGCTTGGATGCATCGCTAGGGGGATCACCTCCAGAAGGAGGAAAGTGATACTCCCACTGCATAACTGCTTGGTGAGGCCGCACCTCGAGTACTGCGTGCAGTTTTGGAGGTCAAATTTAAAGAGGGACATTGAACTCCTGGAGAGGGTTCAGAGGAGGGCAACCAAAACGATTTGGGGCTTGGGGGATAGGACCTATGGGGAGAGGTTTGAAGAGCTAAATATGTACACATTGGAAGAGAGAAGGGACTGGGAGGACATAATAGAGGTCTTCAGGTACATGAAGGAGGTAAATAGGGGAGGAGCAGTCAGGGTGCTCCGAAGGAAGGAGGGGGGCAACTAGAGGGCACGGGTTGAAGCTGGAGGGGAGGAGATTCAGGGTAGAAAGAAGGAGGTGCTACTTCACTGAGAGGGTGGTGGAGCCATGGAATGCACTGCCCAGGGGGCTGGTGGAGGCAGAAATGGTAGAGGGGTTCAAGAGGGGGTGGGACAGGTACAGGGGAAGGGTTCTGGAAGCAAAAACCAGTGCAGTGAGAATATCCGTGATTGGGAAGGGAGAAGCCAGAGAGGGAGAGGGGGGCAGCAAGGTCAGCTCCCATAGTGAGGGCTGACCAAACGAGCAGACACGAAAGAGCGTTAGGCCTATTCTGCTGGCATTTTAGTATGTTAGTAAATAAGTGCAAACATAGCCAGGAAAGTCATGAATCATATGAAATTTTAATTTTTTTTCCTACGTTGTACGGTTCCAGAGATATAAGCAATTTAGTATTCTAAGAGTTAATTTTCTGGTCCGAGGCCCATTATTATGCACACATTCTTTGTAGTCACTGTGTTTGTCTATGCATTTGTTGGGGAAAACCAAGGTGTACGCTCTAGTTACTGTTACACGAGTTTCCACTTGTATTTCCGCATTCGCTTTGGTTGGAGTTCCCGTGTATGCGCACCGTGTGCGTTACACTTTGCATTTTCATTTGTGCTTGTATTTGTGTTACTGTTACCATTTGCACCTCCACTACTGTTTGTGTTTGTATTTCGGTTTGCATCACTGTGTGCATTACCATTTGCGTTTGCGACCGCCCTTCAGTTTGCGTTTGTGTTTCTCTTTCGTTTTGAGTCATCATTGGTGTTACTGTTACCATTTGCATTTCCAATTGAGTTACTGTGCCCGTGCACATTGCGGTTTGCATTTCCATTTCTGTTTCCTTTGGTGTTATTGTTGCTGATACTGTTACCATTTGCATTTACAATTGCGGTACTGTGACTGTGCGTGTTACGGTTTACATTTCCATACGCACTTGCGTTTGCATTTCTGTTTCCTTTGGTGTTATTGTTGCTGTTACTGTTGCCATTTGTGTTTACAATTACAGAACTGTGACCATGCACGTTATGGTTTCTGTTTCCGTACGCGTTTGCGTTTGTGTTTCTTTTCCTTTGCTGTTATTGTTGCTGTTACAATTACCATTTTGCATTTACAATAGCGGTACCGTGAATGTGCGCTTGCATTTCTATTAACGTTTGCGCTACCATTTTCGTTTGAGTCACCATGGGCATAACCATTAGCGCTTACATTTGCTTTGCAGTTAACATTACTATGTGACAAAAAATCATGTAGTGGGAGAGTGGGGCCCGAAGGGCCTGTGCTCCCGCCACCACATTCCATTCACTATTTATAGTCTTCATTCTCAAAAAGAAGGGAAATTTATGTTAAAAAACTCAGTTTAATGCATCAGTTAGGGTTGTTCACAGCGACAAAGCGAGAAGTCGGTGTTGAGTTGAAAGAACCCTCAGCCCTACCCCCCAACTGGCATTGGGTATGCGTTGGGGGTCATCAGTCTTAACTCTCACACCATTCTGCTATACTTCACCACCTCAGCTTGTTTACACATGGAATGGGGTGAGAGCTAGGACCGATGACCCTAACGCACACCCTGATGCTGGTCGGGGTTCGGGCTGGTACAGCCCAAAGGGTAAGTTTGTCACAGGCACACTATAACAGGAACACCACTACACTATGGAAACACAATGGCTTAGACAAATACCCTAAACAAGCTATGCACAAAAGCTAGCACACTTTAACGTAAAACAAAACAGACTAACCTAATGGAATCTATAACATATCTAATAGGCAAGTTCCAGATATTCATGAAATATCACTATCTTGGGGTTGAATAAGCTCATAAATCCCACTCGCCCTTTAGAATTGTGACTTCACGACTTGTTCAACCACTCAATGTTGATATTTCCTCATGTATGACTCTTGCATATCAGGATGGATGGATGGATGGATGGATGGATAGATAGATAGACAGACAGACAGACAGATAGGAAGACAGACTGACAGATAGTGTAAAGTTTAG
The DNA here is from genome assembly GCA_016271365.2 of Neoceratodus forsteri. Taxonomy (NCBI): domain Eukaryota; kingdom Metazoa; phylum Chordata; order Ceratodontiformes; family Ceratodontidae; genus Neoceratodus; species Neoceratodus forsteri. The sequence continues at coordinate 1,539,436,000 of CM028131.1, read as the reverse complement.
AGATAAGTAGTTATGGGGGAGGGACTTTCTGTGAGAAATTGCCAGAGAGTTAAAAAGGGAGGGAAGTCAACCAGTACTTTGAGAGGAAGGTAGTACAATGACTGAAGCGTCAAGGCTCAAGAAAGAAAAGGAGAGGCTCTGGTAGAGGTAACAGAGATGAGTTCAGGAGAGGTCACATGACTTGTTCAAGGTCACACAGATTGAACTCTTGTGACTATGGTTGGATTAAAACCTGTGATCTTCTGTTTTGCACTTAAGTGCTCTTATACTGTGCCCCATTGCCTTCTCCTCCCTTTACAAAATGAGCCAAGAAAATCCTACAACCTTCTTGGTCAAAACATGTCTCATGACAATTGATTATCTTCTGACAACCACACACCTCAGCTGACAACATTTTTTTTAACAAATAAAACCCATTTTATAAGTGAGGTAACACACTCCAGGGTGAGCAGTCATAAGGGCGTATTACACTTTTCAGGTGGTTGCAGCACTCAACTGTACCCTGTGCCTTGTAGCCACCCTAGGCATACATTATTCCCTTATAAAAGCACACCCTGTCATGTGTTATCCCCTAAAGGAGAGCTGCACCAAACCTGAAAGTCATTTTTTCCCAGTAGAAGCTGCTTTTTAAATACTGGTTCCAATTCAGCTAATGTTACATCTATATGGGTCTATTAGTAATCATAGTAGGTGTTTCTGATTCATGCTCTTGTATTAAGCGCCATTTTAGAACTTTATGATGTAGTTTATGTTCCTCTCAACCACAGAGTTCAACAGTAGAATATGGCTGTATTGTGCTAACAATGGAAGAGTTCAGCAAGGGACATAAAGTACATCATACAATTCTAAAATGGTACTCACTATGTGTGTATAACTCAGAAAAGCCCTATGGGATCATTAGAAAACCTGCAGAGATGGAACAGCACTAGAATTTGGATCCAGTATTTAAAAATCTGCTTGTACTGGGGAATATGACTCATAGGTTCAGAGCAGTTCTCCTTTAAATATTCTGTTCCACTCCATTCCACTCTAATCTTTTCTATTTTATATCTAAACAGTCTGTGCTTGCCAGATAAAGGAAACCATTACTGTTGCATCATGTGTGCAACAATTTAAGTTAGATGCAAATGCTTTTATTCCATAACCCTGTTTATTTTAGCTGCGGTGACTGAACATCGTTCTCTGTGGCGCCTGCAATACAGACACAGCAGGACAACATGTTTCAAGGGGGAATGGAAATAGCTTTTTCATTTCCCTCTGGAGTAGAAATAGGCACTAGGGACAGTGACTATGGGAGTGATGCACTCTCTTTACGTCAAAGCCCTCCCTTCCCCAAAACAATCTGTGTTATTATTGTGTAGAAAACCTGCAATTAAGCATTTTAACAGAGTAAACCTTCCTCATGAATGTTTAATCTAGTGATGAAAATAGTTCACTCATGACTCACACAGTGCTTTCCCCTAACAGCAAAGTTGTTCAACTTTTATACAGAAATGTTTGGAAATAGACCCCCAAAATGTGTGTGTCTTGGGGGGGAGAGGGTTGTACTTTTACAACACAGTCTGATAAAGCATTCCACCCACCATGGCCCCCCTATTTAGCCACAGTCGTGTGCACTGCACAAGACACAGTGCCAAGTGAAACATAGCACATGGCCATCAGAAAGCCATGTTTTGTCTGGCCCGGTGGCACTGAGGGTTGAAGTGCTGGACACCACACCTCGTGCCACACCAGTGACCTGGGTTTGGGAATGAGCCCAGGCCGCCGGGGGTCAACAAGAGAGAGAGAGAGGATCGAGCATCCAGAGAAATGCTCTCCTTTCTCGGGGGGGATCCAGGGTTTGCCTGGCACCACAGCAACCTGCAGTGGAGGCCGGCAGCACTGCTACCCTTAGGGCATGATTAGTGGGGAAGCAAATACATGACGAATATCCCTGGCATCACTGCACACTTGGGTTCTACTGGGTGGGCGGGGGAGAGGGCATACCACACTAAGTTAAAAATGCCCTCCACCTCCTGATAGGCGAAGAAGGGACCGGGGGGTTGGCCAACTGCACCCAATGTCAGGCTCTTGTTTCATCTCCTCCACTCTGCTCCATGCCTGTTCACCTATCTTGATTCTAGATAGAGTGCCAGGAGGAGCAATCTTACAGTACCACCCCAGGGACTCAGAGCCGGGGGGGGGCCGGGTGACTGGGTACTGGTCAGAGAGCAGGGGCCCCAGGAGGAGTGAGAATCAGAGAGTTTCAGGCAGGCAGGATAAAGGAAAGCCCTGAGAGACCACTCCAGAGAGAGTTCAGGTAGGGAGAGTGATAAAAAGAATTGTAAAAAAAAGGAAGCCATATTTATACAAGCAGTGCTCTCTGTCTAATGCATCCAGCCTGTATGCATATCAGGCTATGGTAGTGCCATGCAAAAGGTACATGTGAGGCACTGACAGCCCTCTACTAGCAACAGACACCCTGGAGCAAAGCGGACCACGGATCCCAAATGGAGTAGCATATTTGCTCCTGGGTGCCATGCCCAGTGGCCGGTATGCTAATGACCACATATGGCATGCAAGGTGCTAAGGGAACATTTGCATACTATTATATAGCCAGTAGCAACTCTATGCAATACCCTGTGCATATGTATGCATGGAGGCATTGTGCTGAGCATTGGCAATTGCCCTCATCCTCAGGGGAACCCTGCACATTAAAGGAAAACTCCCTGGAAGCCTAGAGGCACCCCCACCTGTCCTAATCCCCTTTGTGTGATGTATAAATTCTCTGGTTTCCCACTGGTACACCTCTTCTGCCCCCAATCTCATATGGAAAATGATGTCCCATCCCTCCGTGGTCCACCCATTCAGCATCCATCACTCCCACATCCCGGTCTAGCATCTGACTCACTTGAAATCACAAGAGTGAAGAGTTACAGAAAGAAAGTGTAACAATTCTGACTGTGCCTTAGGAAAGTTTAGTACACAGGAAGATGCTTTTCTAAGTGTATAATTTTATTTATGTATGTTTATGTATTCATTGATTCATTTATTGATTTCAAAAGTTTTACCAACATAGAAACATAGAAACATAGACTTTGACAGCAGATAAGGACTGCTTGACCCATCTAGTCTGCCCATTTCCCCTACCTACAGGATAGGCTGCAGATCCTAGTTAACCAACAGCCTATTTCTTCCTACCCCCCAAGAATTACCTTATGTCTGTCCCATGCATTCTTGAATTCCCCCACTGTTTTAGACCCCACAACCTCCTCAGGAAGGCCGTTCCATGCATCCACTAGCAAGAAAGACATTCTGAGCTTATGTCAGCTCATTTCCAGATCCATCCTGTGGGAAGGTGAAGAAGGAAGAGAGCAGTGGAAATACAGAGTACAAAGAACTGAAATGCAGCATTATGGAGTCAAGTATAACAAATAAGCAATTACAGGCAATGCAACTGAGCAGGAATTATGCAACACAAAGAAAATTAAGAAAAAGGAAAAAGAACAATAAGTAAAGCTCCACAATGCAAATAATATGAGAGGAGGGGCAATGACTGAAAATCTGGGGGGAGAGGGGGCTCACTCATTTGCTTTTGCAGGCCCCACCCTAAGGAATTCTCTACCTCATCAGGTAAGGGACTGCCTGACCATCCAAAGCTTTAAAATAGCATTAAAGACCCATCTGTTTGGCCTGGCGTTTCCTAACAAATGTTAATGGAAGCAAGCTATGGGGCACAGGGGCATGAGGAAAACTGGTGGTGTGGGTGGAGAACTGGCTAAAAAATAGGCAGCAGAGGGTGGTGGTAGGTGGGGCATACTCATTCCCTAAGTCTGTGACAAGTGGTGTTCCACAGGGGTTGGTGTTGTGTCCAGTGCTGTTTGGCATATTTATTGCAGATATCTCAGAGGGCATCAGCAACAAAATCAGCCTATTTGCAGATGAAACCAAGATGGAAGCAGTGGTGGATGACCAGGTTGGGTGGCGGGGGCTAGAGGAAGATCTGGCAAGGCAAGATGCATGGTCTGACAGATGGCAGCTGGGGTTCAATGCAAATAAATGCAAGGTACTGCACTTCGGAACAAAATATCTAAGGAGAGGCTACCATGGGGGGGGCGGATGGAGGTAACAGAAGAGCAGAAGGACCTGGGGGTGCTCATTAAGGAAGCAATGAACAATTCCACACATTGCAGAAAGGCAGCAGCAATGGCCAACAAAATGCTGGGGCGCATTGCCAGGGGAATTACCTTGAGAAGAAGGGAGGTCATTCTACCGTTATACAGATCATTGGTTAGACCCCATCTGGAATACTGTATACAGTACCAGCACCTGTACCTACAAAAGGACATTAGGCTGCTGGAAAGGGTGCAGCATACAGCAACAAAGATGATTCAGGGCCTGGGAGAACTGTCATATGAGGTTAGACTGAGAGAGTTAAACATATGCACACTGGAGGAGAGGAGAGACGAGGGGACATGATTAAGACCTTCAAATACATGAAGAAGATAATCAAAACAGACGCAGAAAGTCTTTTCAAGAGGGCAGTGGGGCCATGACATAAGATTGGAGGGGGGTAGATTCAGGAGGGAAGTGAGGAGGCATTTCTTTATGGAGAGGGTGGTGATAAAGTGCAACATACTACCAGTTGAGGTGGTGGTAGGTAACACTGTAGAATGCTTCAAGAAGGGATGGGACAGGGCAAAGGGGAGGGTAAGGTGAGGGAAGAGGAGGGGGTGGGGCAGCCACTGAATGGGGAGCTAGCTGCAATCTCGAGCAGCCTAGCTAGAACAGGATGGCCTTTAGCTGCTGGCAACTTTCATATATTCATATGTTAATGTCGAAATCAGAATTGTATTTTATCATTCTATTTATGGGTTGTGTTTTGCATTGTGTTCTTGATCTGTGATTCTATGTATTGTTTTTAAATTTTAATGTTTGTTAATTATATAAAGACACCTTGATCAGTGGAAAGGGGCCTTTTATAAATAAAATGTGATCTGATTTGATTTGATTATTAGTGTCAATGTAGGGTAGAGGGTAGCAGACAGAAGTCCAACTCAGTATCAGGAGCAACAGCAGGAATGAGTAGAAAAATCATGGAGGGGAAATTTCAGAGCATGAAGTGAAGGAGCAGAGTGAATGAAGAGGGGGGTAGAGAGAGAGAGAAAGAGAGAGACAGAGAGAAAGAGAGGAGAGAGAGAGAGAGATCTAGAGATCCAGAGTTTAGGGAAGCAAAAAGAGAAGGAAGCTTGACGAGCAGAGGATTTCATTGGAGGGAGAGCAAGAGAGAGATAGAGAGCAAGCATTGTGAAAGGAGTAAGAGGTGGTGGTGGGGGGATAGGAGAGAATGCAAGATATGAGGGGTGGCAGCCAAATCATAATTTGGAAATGAAGGTGGCACAGTCGGTAAGGTGCCTGGCATCAAGGGAGGGGAAGGAAAGGGAAATGTACAAAGGAAAATGGTGGGTGTGCAGGGGTGTGTGGAGTGCAGATCAGAAGGAGTGAAAGAGGGGGCCCAGTCTGGCTAAGGTGGACTTGTGAGCAGCACTGTAAATGATAACACCATAGCCAAGATTGGGAGAATCATAATTAAGAGGATTTCTCTATGAGCAGGAAATGGAATCCTTCTCTTATTCCTGTAAAGTGTATCATGTTTGGGGTGAAGCTTCTTGTGGATTACATCCACATGAACAGAGAAATCAAGGTGACAATCCAAGCAGACCCTGAGGTATAGTACTCAGAGGAGGGGACATCTTCAATCTCAGCACCATCAAGAATATTAAAGGAGGCAAGAGGTGTGAGTCTAGTATGCCTCTGCCCAGTACCAAAAGCCCTAGTGACTATTTTTTTGTCACTTAAAAACAACTGATTTTCACAGAACCAGTGCTGGATGTTGTTAAAGACCAGTTGGAGCTGAGCTGTGAGATCAAGAGAGGAACCAGAGGTAAAGAGTATTGTACCATTTGCATGCATGTGAATGGACACAGAAGAGCAGACAGTGGGAAGGTCATTTAGAAAAATGGAGAAAAGAATGGGACAAAGGACAGACCTTTGGGGGACACCTGCACAGACTGGGAGTGAGTAGAAGAGAAAGTCTCCAATATGAACAGTTTGTGACCTGTCCGGTAGGTAGGAGCAAAACTGCTTAACTGATAATTTGAGGTTGCTGGACAGAGTTTGTTATACAGAGAAGGAGCAGTAAGATTGTTAATATATAGATTTTAATCAGTTGAAGACCTGTGGAGACTCTGAGCAAAACCATTTTAGGAATGATAGAAGCATGCAGTGAAGAGTATCCCATTTAACGTTCAGGATAAATCTAAGTAACCTGAAACAAATCTTGGGAAGTGGACCAGAGACATTGTGCATCCCTTTGAGCCCAGTAGTCATATAGCTAGGATTTTTAATTGTGTCACCAAAGAAAGGGAAGGGACTGAATTTTGGCTCCAGTGAGCTGCCATCCCAATTCCATCCACATACTTGGTCTTACCCAGTAGCTATAGGCAAAAGAAGGTGCCAGGCCCATCATAACTGCTTCCCACACCATGTGGTGGTATTATCCATATGTAATAATCATATATGTGTCCAATTCACATTTGAATTTACTGAAGTCTGGAATGTCAACCAAGTTCTGTGGTAGTCTATTCCAGAGTTTGCAAGCACGTATAGTAAAATAACTATCCCCTTTATTGGTTACTGCTCAATGAATGCTTAATTGTCTGCTGTGAGAATGCAGCAATGTTGGGCTTGGTGCAGGAGTAATGTTACAAAGTTTACTCAACTCATGTGAGTCTTTTTCCTCCAGATGTATTATTGAACATTTATCAACGTTAAACACCATTTTGTACAATTAAGCCCAATTCTCAATGTTTGGCAAGTCTTGCACTAGGCTATGATATTTAGAGTCACCATCCATCACAGGTCTTAATTTGGTGTTATCGGCAAATTTTATAATGTTATTACTAACATTACAGTTGAAGTCACTGATAAATATTCCAAATTGAGTTGAACCAAAAACTGAGCCTTGAGGGACCCCGCTGGTGACTTGTGATACCCCTGATAGTGTGTTGTAGACTCTCACTTGCTGGTTTCTATCAGTTAATCAATCTTTTATCCCTTTTATAAGATAGTTGTTGAAGCCAGATTGCACCATCTTATTTATTAGTTCATAATGGGGGACAAGGTTGAAGACATTTTTAAAGTCAATATAAATTACATCAACAGGTAGACCTTCATGTAGACTAGCACTTACTCGTTCATAAAAAGATATTACATTTGTAGTACAGGATCTACCAGCAATGAATCCATGCTGTGTAAAATCCGTAATCCTTTGTCTTCCTTGTTGATTCTATATTTTAAAAGTCTCTCCATGATTTTACACACTATGGACATAAGGCTAATATGCCTAAATTGTTTCCATTATAGCCCTACTGCCCTTTTTGTGTATATGTATCACAGTGGCACACTTCCAGTCTTTAGGCATTTTTCCCTGGCTATAGGATTTATTGAACAGGATGATTGGGGTAATGTTAGAGAATCTACTAACTCTCTATGGAATATTATATTATTCCCATCCGGTCCTGGAGACAAATGCTTTTTAAGGGTTTTTATTACCAAATTAACTTCCTTTAGTGAAAAGTAGTGGCATTCTGAGAAAATTTTTGTAGCTGCCACTTTCCTATCATCTTTAGGAGAGAACACAGTACAAATATTTTCATTAAAGGCGTCAGCAATGTCTTTAGGGTATTTCAGTTTTTTACTATTCTCCACTAATGGCCCCAATGAGTGGTTTATTGATCTCTTACTATTAATATAAGCAAAGAACCCCTTTTTATTATCTTTGGTATGAACTCATTTAAATTCCTATTTTTCCCTTACCATTTTGATAAGTTTATTTTTGTTTTTTAGTTGTATCTTATATTCGGCTTTTGCTGAGACAGTACTCAGTCTCCTTAGTTTTTTAAAAGCTAATTCCTTTCTTTTTATCTGCCTTATTTTAAGAGTTAACCAAGGGGGAATTTTGCCCTTTGAGTTTTGTGTCTGTTTTAAAGGGATGTATGTATTTTCCATGTGTTTTATAATACTTGACAATAAATCCCAACATTCTTGGACACTTAATTCAGACATCAGAGTCTCCCGATTATACAAGCCCAACTCTCTGTTGATTTTACCATAGTCAGCCTTAGAGTAAGTGCACTGGAACATAGAGTGACTTCATAGTATTCTTGCTGTTACAATAGTGAATATTATTGTGTTATGGTCACTATTCCCTATGGAAGCCCTAACTGATAGATTTTCAGTACAAGAATTCATATTAGTGTGCACCAAGTCAAGAATATTGTTATTCCTGGTTGGGTCAGTCACTATTTGTTCAAGCTCCGCTATCAAAAGTGTGTCCACAAATACTGATTCCATTTGAGAATTGCCAGTTAGTTGGTTCCAGTGAATCCCAGGCATGTTGAAATCATCAACTGTTAATACACCTGAAACCTTTGTAACATAAGTTCCTCAAATAAACTACTGTTATATTCATTGGTAGGAGTGTGTGGTCTATAATAGTTCCCAAGTAGGAGCTTCTTGCCATTTATTTGCTTAATCATAACCCGTATGCTTTCCAACTCTATAGTGGTGGTGTTATTACTTGGCTGGTATACAGATGAGTCAATATTATTTTTGACATCAATGCACATTCCGTCACATAGGAACAGAGAAACATAGACTTTGATGGTAGATAAGGACCTTTTTTGTTGATTCTATTCTTATAGTACAGCCTATACCCAACTATTTCTCTGAGCCAATCTGTGACTGAATCCCACCATGTTTCAGAAATGGTTGCAATGTCTATCCTGAGATTTATAAGAATAGCTTCAAGTTCACCTAGTTTTGTGAGGTTTAGGCTTCTTGCAAGAGATGCTAATACCCTGCAACCATTTTCCAATATATTTTTCTATAGGTATTTATTGGTGTCACCCGGACCCCCAATTTAGCTAGTTTAAATGATCTGTAATATAAGATGCAATGGTTTTGCCCAGTATAGAGCTCCCTCTTTATTGAGATGGAGACCATTTCAGCTGAACAAACTTGGATTTTGTTCAAACTTTTACCAATGAGGGAGACATTTGTTGTTTCTTTTCAGCATCCATTTCCCTGACCACTTATTAATTGATTTGATTTTAGTGCATTCTGTGTAATTGGCCCTGGTTACTGATAATATTTTGGATATACAAACCTCACTTCCCATGTTCTCTAGTGTATTTACCAGTGTGATAAAACCTTTTTTGATATCATCTGTTAAAGACTTATTTATGTCATTGTTCCCCACATTTGTTCAGTGTCATTTATTCTGGATCCCCTAAAACTACAACAAGCATGATTGTGCTTGTCTGGATTACATTCAAGGCCATCCGCACACTTCAGAATTGAGTCACCCAAGACAAAAGTTTGTGTAACTTCAGTTATGTTACCATTATCTATGGTAGTATGTACTGGATTGAGTTCATCTCCTGGGACAATATTTCTCATGTTTGTCACATTGCTATTGGTCTTAACATCCTCACATTGTCAAATCCCTTTGACATCTGTTATTAAGCTAATTGTAACATATGTCCAAGTGTCCTGGTTTGTTTTGGAGGGATGCAAGTCTATAACATCATCTCAAATAGTATCCTTGGGATTATGTGATTTTGGCTTCAAGGGTACAGGGTGGGGGCACGAAATCCTGCCTCACCCAATGCTAGCAATTATTCAAACGAGTTTTGTAGTGGGCTAACAAACTCCATGGCCCTACGTACTCTGTTTTGTTTACCTCTGGCCTTAACAATGGACCACTCTAACTCTTCTTCTCTAGTCTCCCTTGTTCTTTTGGAGCCAGTCTCATTTGGGGGCCTAGTTGCCTTTGTTCTGGACTCTTTTAAGGTTTCTGTGGGGTTATTACTTTGTGAACACAAAATTGATTAACAAGAAAGTCTTCCTATTTCCGTCTCAAGCACAAGGATTTTGATTTTTGACAGTTGCATTTCCTTGCATTGTGAGCATTTAAAGTCTTCAAATGAGTCTGATAGTAGGCTAAACTTGCTGCAGATGATGCAGGCAATGCAGATTTCACCCGAACTTAGCGTTACAAACCCTTCACTAATATCCATTACTTGAGTTATTTGAGTATTACCTTAACCAGAATCTGGGTGAAACAAAACTTTTTTTTCTTCTCCCCAAAAACAACACTCAAGAAACAGTTGATTGTTAGGTTTTTACTCCAACTCCTAATGAAAGAGAGAGAGATTTTAGTAGGCAGTTTTATTTGCAGTAAATTACCACAATGGTACACCTATAAACAACAAAAAAGGTTTAAAACTTCACCTGTGGCTTTGATTATATGGCCCACATCCCCATTGTCCCCAGCAGACTGGCTTCCATGCGTACTCACTCCACTCATGCTTGCACCACTTACTGGGGCCCAAGTTTAAATACCGTGAAACAGGAAATGTGTTGCTACTTAGCTTCCTGTTTCACTATACAGAGAAGACACTTCATAAAAACAATAAAATCAAAATAAACAGCCACCTAAGCAGTGGCAGAGAGCCAGTGGCCACCTCTTCTGTTGAAACTACAGCCCCAATGCACTTAATCCATGGAGCTTAGTGAAATGTTACTAACGGAGACTCTGCCAGCCCTCCAATGCTCCATGATACCCTGGAGAGGAAGTGGGAACAGCTAGGGACAGGACTACTATATCCACAGTCCCTCTATGACCTGAAGGTCCCAAATCACTTGGATGGCAACTGTCTACAACACAACTCTTATGAGTAGAGATTGAGGGAGCTCAACATGTATACCCTGGAAGAGAGCAGGGAAAGGGGGAATAAGATAGAAACCTTTAAATACCTTATGGGGGTGAATAAGGTACATAAAGGAAGTATTTTTCAAAATAAAAGATGTTTAAGAACAAGGGACATGCTGTGAAGTTAGAGGGAGGTAGGTTCAGGCCAGACGTGAGGAAGTACTTTTTCACAGAAAGGGTAGTGGATTCATAGAATAGTCTACCAGCCAAGGTGGTAGGAGTGAAAACAGTGATGGGACTCAGGAGTACATGGGATAGGCATAAGGGGGTCTTAATAAAAAAAAAAAAAATGGAGGGAGGAAAAATGAGCCAGAGATCAAATAGGGTCTACGGTGATACTGTAGGTAGGGAAAACTGGGCAGACTGGGTGGGTCAAGCAGTCCTTATCTGCTGACAAATTCTATGTTTCTATGTTTCCAGCAATGACTGTCTGTAATGTATCCCCTGATGTATCACTTCATTGTCCTTAAGTCATGTACTACATAGATGAATTCCCCCCTTGTATATATTTTTAAGGGGACATTGTCATGTATTGTGGCGTTTGTTTTTGTTTTTTGTCTGTAATGTTGTAATGTCATGTTTTACTGTGCTCATCATAAAATCAATAAAATACACTAAATAAAAAAACTACAGTTTAAGCGAATTCTACATTTCTTTGATGCCTCTATAACCTAGGAGGTGGCACTAATCTAAAACTCTTATCACAATAATTTGGAGACTCTGTTGAATGGCTGTAACCTTCATTCCTATAAGCAATTGGTAATGGCTCTGCATGAACCATGGCCATGATGGTGCGCTTGCTGTGCTCATGACTGATGCATCTTTCAGAACTGAGCTTCTGGTATACAACAAAACATGCAGCTGTGAATACTGTTGCATTGCATTTGGTCACAGCAGTACAACGAGTCAGACCCTAGGAGAACAAAGGAATAACTAATTCCAAGGCCCTGCAAGTTGCATATTTGGAAACCAACATTAGGAATCATAAGTAGATGTCATTAAGTATAGCTGGTGGGCTGCTACTCTACCTTATTGATTCCATATTAGTACACATTCTTCCACTGAGCCTTTGACCTAATTCTGCTCAAATTCCAGCCTAACTTTTTTGTTCTACTCGGATATCTATAATGACATTTTTCAGGCAGATGCGTCATGCCCCAATTACAGCTTTGTTTGTAAAATACAGCACTAACTGCCCTCAAGTTACCCACTGCTGTGCCATTATAGTGTCTTTAATGCAATAAGTGTTGTAATGTATTGTGTCAGATTGGTCTGTCCCAGACTCAGCTACATCACTGTAACTAGCTTTCTCAATATTTCAGTAGCTCTCACCACTCAGCATGGACACACTTCTGTCTGTTTCTAGTTATGAATTCCTTTAGTACAGCACTCTGTGCTCATGGACACTCAACCCACTCCTCTCAGTCATGGCTGAGAACCCCTTATTTTAGAAACAGATTATGGTAATGGTAGCCTTCTCCTCAGTGATGGAAATACAGTTATTGACAATTATAAATCAGTTAGCTGTACCCCAAAGGATTCAGTCCCAGAAACATGGAATATATAAAAATACTACTTTTAATTATTTCAAGATATTTACACAAATACTACCGGATGTTACAGCACCATTGCAGGGAACAGTAATCCTATAGAAATGGAAAGAAAATGGTTTTGAATGATAGGTTACACACAAAATAAACCTATCTGTGTCTCTGTCTCTCTCTAACAAGGTAGATTAGCTTACCACAGGACACTCTGAATCAGGGCAGACATGAACTCTTAGATGGCAGTTTGTTCATAGTCCCAAGCCTGACTGACACTTTCAGACCCAGCCACACCTGAAAGCTCTCCAGTTGCCACCCGCATGACACATCATCCAGTATGTCACTCTGACATCACAGAATCAAAATCCTTTGTCTAGAGCTGGGGTTGGAAAAACTGTCTTAGACCAGCCTGTTGGACAAATACCTCTGTATTCTGTCCAGAGACATGAGCTCCCAACAAGAATGTTTGGGTTAGCTAGTCACTTCCCGACATCAAAGACACTTCTAATGCCCAACTATAAATCAATAGAGGTCCCAAGACTGGACAGCCAGATAGTAAATTTACAACAGGGCCATTTGGTCTGTTTTCTTTTTTAGAGACATTTGACTTTTACCAGCCTCTGCTAAATTCAAACTGTTACACTTGCAGAAAGAGTTAGACAAAAAACAAGGAATACAGTGTAGGTATTAATAGCTATTGATCTTCTTTGAGGGTATCTCAGTCATCAGGTAACACTGAAGGAACTTCACAGTTGGTGAATGGGGAATCTACATGGAAGATTTTTAGCAGTACAACTGGGGCCACCCACGCCATCGACGTCAGCCAATGTCACCAACTCTATAAAGGTGTAGGTGGCCCTGCACACTCCTTAGTTCTTTCCCACCATCGACTTTCAAGCACAGTCTCCACAGAAGAGCCATCCCAGTGTTCGTGCCTTTTCAGCCTACTGACGCTTTTTTCTTCCAACCCAATTTTTAATCTCCTTTGAGAGATTTCTCCTTTTTTCTTTTATGTTGAGAGTTAATCCTTCCTCCTCTCTATTCCATCATTCCCCACTGTGGAAAGAAGATTGCCTCCAATTACGAGCACTCAGTGTGTGTCTGCTGTCTTGGGCCTGATCACGACACCTTCAGATTATGTGTTCTGCCAATAGTTTAATCAAACCACCTTTAGGTGATGCAGAAAAGCTTTAAGAGTCTTCATGGAACAGCAGGTAGCCAGCTCTGAGTCGGTGCCATCCAGGGTACCAGCCCACCAGTCACACTCTGGGTCCATGAGCTCCAAGGCCTCCCAGGCAAAGATAAGTCCTTGGGGAAATGTCACAAAAAAGACCAGGATTGTGACCACTCCCCCCTGGGCCATCCCATTCCCTGTTGGCTTCTTCTTCTAGAGGGGGCTCTCTGTTGCTGGTTGGTGCCCTGACAAAGAGGCCTGGTTCACTTCAGACCCATACCGACAGCCACTCTGCCTGTCTCTCAGGGTGTGAAACCAGTGACCTCCGGGTCGGCAGCTTCTCTGTCAATGATGGGCACATCATCAATGAAATTCATTTCAGGTTCTGCTCCTTCTCTGAAGGCCATGGGCTTGTCTGGTCAGCAGGTTGTCGGCCCCAGTGTCGGAGGCCCCTACAATGACAACAATGGACTTGAACGATGTTCTTGTCTTTTTTACAAATGTTATTATGCAGCAGTTTGTTGCCTTTAACAGACCATCATTGCCGTTGCTGCCACCGATGTCTTCAATGGCGACACCTATTCACCAGCTCCAGGAGCCTGCCCAGCATCATCAATGGCACGTTCGATGGCACACCTTGAGGAAGAGGTCACCATTGAGGAGAAGCACCATCCTGATCTCATGCTTCCAGATGTGATAGAGGAGGATGAGGAGGGGGGCCAGTTCTATACCTCTGACATGTCAACTGCCTCTTCAGTCACTGAAGAATCTGTCAAGCATACTACCAGGTCTCCACCTGAGGATGTTTCTTTCTCTGGCATCATGAAGCAACTGTCTCTCACCATAGGCTTCCAGACAGAGGAGGAAGATGCCACCAGAAGGGATCTGGTGGACTATCTGGAAAGCCTGGAATCTCCACCCAAGATTATCCCTCCCATGCTTCCAGCCCTTAAGAACGCTACCACAGCTGCTTGGCACAGGCCAGATATGGTGCCAGCTATGCCATGCAGGGCTGATAAGCTCTACAGTGCCCCTCAGGGCATTCCATACCTGGCTGCCCAAGCAGAAACCGACTCAATAATCATTAAGTCAGCACATGATAGGTCTAAGTTGTCCAAACACCATAGTTCCTTGCCTCCAGACAAAGAATCCCATAGAATTGATTTATTGGGCAAAAGAGTGTATGCCTCCTCTACGCTAGGCCTGATGATAGCCAACTACCTTTCACATATGGTGAAATTCCAGAATACCAATTCTAGGAAGGGCAAAACTACTGCTCAAGCCCTTCCTGATGGTGCCCAGAAGCAGAAACTCTTGCAATGCCTTCAAACTGCAGAATATGTTAGCAAGCATCTCCTTACAGCCATCTATGACCTGTCAGATACAGTTGCCTGGGCAGATGCCACTGGCATATGCCTCCGTAGGCCCTCATGGCTCAGGGTGTCTGGTTTTGCAGTTGATGTGCAAAACAAAGTGCTGAATGAGTCCTTCAATGGCACTAAGCTTTTCAGTCCAGATATCCAAGACCTTATCAATGATCTGCAGGCCTCAGGTATGGCCCATAAGTATGTACACTTCCTCTACCACAGTCAGCAGCATGGTATAGGATGTTCTACTTTTCATAAACAGGCCACTAGACCAGGCTCAGGCTCCCATCCTCATGGTAAGCACAGATCCCAGTCCTTCTTACCTACACCTCCCAGGCTGAAACAGCAGCCAAGCACCCCAGAACTGAGGCCTCTGCTTCCTCAGCAGGGCCAGCCCCAGCTCAACTCCTTGTGAGACCTCCTTCCTCTGGCCCAGGCCCAGGTGGTGGTGGTGGTGGTCCCTCCATTTGAGTCAATGGAGAATCATCACATCAGATGCATGGATCCTGTAGATTATGGAGTGTAGTCATACCCTGGAGCTCATTCAACAGTCTCCATATTTTTTTATTTTTTTTTTAGTTTTTGTTGACCGGGTAAGTGCACTAAACAAATCCTGCCTATTTTCAGGCACAACCCGGGGAGGGGGATACAGATGAATATCAACTGACCTTGAACCAGATTAAGCTGTTGGTGGTATTTTAGTGAATGAGGGAAATTTGGCCAGGACACCGGGGAGATTCCCCTACTCTGTAGGGTGGAGTTTCCGCTCCTAACTGACCAGCATTATGGCGCACACGCATGGAGCAGCACCTACCTGTGAAGGAGAGCCATCCATATCCTTCACGTTGGATTTGCAGAGTATAACGATCCCTGAGGTTCGGAGAGACGTTTTGAAAGACATTTTTGTGAAAGACCTTATGAGCACGGGTTGCTCTACTGTGGATTTGCCTGGTTTCGACATTCTGAGTACTAGAAGCGGTAGAACCCGGGAACAAGTGCATCGACTTGCTCTCGGGCAGACATCTCGGACTGCAACTGGGTAACGCCGATCCTTCCCCAGCCTCTTCCGGGTCTTTTTCGACTGAGTGTGCGTTACGAGCCTCTAATTTGTCCTGCGTTGGAACCGATGCCAAATCTATTACTGAACCCTGTAAAGATTTTTCTCGACCTCCGGTGACACTATGATTTCTGCACCAGTAAAATCTTGCCTAACCACTGATTTGTCACAGGAGAAGATGGCACAGAACAACGATCCTTGGACTGTGGAAACTACTCTGCAGGAAGCAGGATGGACATGCTCTGCAGAGGGGAAATGGGTCCCAAACTCACACTGGACACAAGATGAACATGTTTCTGTAACCTTCCGGAACAGGCCTGCAACTGACATGAGCTCCACTGAGGTACCTAATGTTCAAAAAGACAGTGCTGCTGTTTTACATGGTGTTGGTGGGGGTGGAATGTCATGGGGAGATTTAATGGATGTAACTGAACAGGATAGTAGGCAGGTTTCAAATGTTATTACTGGCCCACGTATCTCTTTGGAGGACCCCCCCTGTGTTGCCTCCACTTCTAAGGACACCCTAGCACAGCTGCCTGATAATAGTACCTCCTTGAATAATGTTACCCCGCAGGCTGTGTCTGAGTCGCACTCCTCTGGTCCCCTAGCCTCCTCGAGTGCTTCAGGTCACCCTCCAATATTATCAGACTTATTTAAAAATAAATTAGAGCCAGCTCCTTGTAGGAATGCTGTCCACCTCAGATATAGAGGGGGTCTTGTGGAGTTTCCTGATAGGTATTATGTTGCCAGGACTCTCTTGAAAGGCAAGCTGCATTTTGCAGCGTCCGATATCTATGCTTTAATACATATATCAGGAGAGGAAACATTTGATATCAGTTTTAAGACGTTTGCTGGCCTGGACCGTTTCTGGCATCTGTATACTATCCAAAAAAATGACCCTATCTGGACTCCTTTTTCAGTAATACCTTTAACTAAGCCTACATATAAGACAGTTACAATAATGTTTAGAAATGAGGGAGTTAGCATAAGCGACATCTACCATTGGTTACAGAATCATTGTAATGTTTTATCACCTCCTGAAGCTATTTTAGACGATGAGGGATTGTGGACAGGGGGATGGAGGTTTGAGGTTAAACTTTTTCAAAATAATTCGGAGGTTATTCACTTGCCAAACAGTTTTTTCCTAGGGAAGGATAGGGGTGTTTGCTTCTATGGAAGGCAACCATGAGCATGTTATAAATGTGGTGCCACCACACATTTGAGTAGTATGTGTGACTTGCTCAAATGTAGTTTGTGTGGTGGCTATGGGCATCCTAGTGTATCATGCATGAATGTCTTTAAATGCAATCTATGTAATGAAAATGGTCACGCTTACCATCAGTGTCCCTGGGCAAGTAGGAATAGGTCACAGAGCTGGGATCCGGAGTCCTTGGTACAGAAAGCACAGGATAAGGTCCAAGAATGTGGACCTGCTGTGGCCACGCCCTTAGAACACGCCTCACAACCAGTTCTGCCCGTACAAAATGAGGTTGCTCACCCTGTGTCTGATCCTCCCAGATCCTCCTGCTATGTCTCTACACCTGCCATAGATATTGATGGCTTTCAAATAGCTAAGCGGTTACCAGAGCTACTACCCGTAAATCTTCTAAACCACCTGACACCCCTCATCGAATAATTTTGCCTGTTTGAAGGGGATAGGAGGTTACAGATGGTGATTCGGATGCATCCCTACTACTTTCTGATATTGATACTCCTGCTCCTAAACCTCCTGATGTTACCAGAAAAACTATCCAAACCCAAAAAAGGTAGTAAGAAGAGAAAAAATATTTCTATAACTGATGGTAGTGGATAAAAGTCACACTCACATATGGATCTCTGTATAGCATCCCTAAATGTCTGTAGTCTCAAAAGCTATAAAAAACTATTATGTTTTTTACAGTATGCAAGTTCTCTGTGTCTGGACATTTTGTTGGTGCAAGAAACTCACCTCTCTGACTTACATGCTGTTAACCAACTCAAGAGTGCATGGTATAAAGGGCCCTCTTACTGGACATTCGGACCGGATTTGGCGGATGGGGTGGCTATTCTGCTTTATTCCACGCGGTTTTCAGTGACACGTCTACTGGATATTCTCCCGGGGCGAGCCTTAATACTAGATGTTATTGCATATGCTTCCCCAATTAGGTTGATAGTCATCTATGGGCCACAGCTTAAAACAGCTAGAATACATTTATTGGACTTAATTAGGCCTTTCCTCTGTACCAGTAAACACGTCGTTTGGGGTGGAGATTTTAATATCTCTATTGATACCGAACGGAAGACAGCATCAGGGAGAAAGGTGTACTGTGATACTACAGCACTAACTAAACTAGTGAAAGAGGCGCACCTGGTAGATGCCTACCACAAGTTACACTCTGATGCAGGGTACACATATTTTCGATCAGTCTATTGCACTAGGATTGATTATTTTTTTGTCTCATGTGGTCTGGTCCCTGTTTCGGTTGTCGTGCATCCCACCGAAATATCAGATCATTGTCTCCTGTCTTGTAGAGTCACTATAGATTCATCTACTGTTCCCATTGCACATAACACATATTGGAAACTAAACAGCTCTCTGCTTTTTTCCGAGTCAGTACAATCTTCTGTACGGCATATCTTTCAGGCTAGAGTATCGGTCATGGTATTTTATGACTCTCTGTGGGGTTGGTGGATGGATACGAAACAAGATCTGGCCACATTTTTTGCAACTATGGGAAAGAGTGTATCCAGGCATGCCTATTTTAATTATTTAAGATGTCGAAACCACTTATATAAGTTAATGTCACTTCAATCTGCATCATTAGTAGATTATTCGGCTCAAATCTCCAGACTAAAGCAAGGCATGTCATCGTATCTATTTAATAGAGCCAGATCCCTAACATACGTTATGAACACAGGAATGGTACCTTCCCCAACGGAGGACCCGTTTTGTGCCTTCAGGAGCAGACTTCAGTCCACAGTCATGATTGGTTTGCAGAATGATCGTGGCACAGTACTGAGATCTATCGGACATGACAAATTCATGTCGACTTATTTGCACAAGCAGTTTTGCTCGGTATCCTCTGTTCACATCGCTACATCTGCATACCCTAAGTTCAAATCCCCCAGGATGCCACAACATCTTTCTCCCATCCTGATGAGTAGAATCTCTCAAGAAGAAGTTGCTGCTGCTATTTCAGACCTGAAGCTGAAGGTCTCACCTGGGCCTGACGGGCTGACGCATGAATTTTATAAAACATTTAGGGTGTATTTGTTGGAGATACTAACTCAGGTGTATAATTACCTTTTAGACTCCTTAGATGTCACAGTGGATATTGGTATATCAGCATTGAAATTCATTTACAAGAAGGGGACAAGACGTTGTTGACAAATTGGAGACCATTGCATTTATTAAATACGGATTATAAAATCCTTTCTAAAATCTTATGCTCTAGACTGCGAAGAGTGCACCTGACTTAATTGACATGGCCCAAACATGTGCAGTTCAGGCAGATCCATCCATTCAAATCTGTATTTGTTGCGGACATCTTTGATTTTTCGACAACGTAAGAAGATATTTGGGTATGTTTTTCCTTAGACCAGTCCAAAGCTTCGACTCAGTGCACCATGAGTTTTATTACAGACATTAGTACTATATGGTATTCGGGCAAGTTTGTCTCATGGATCTCATATTTGTTGTCATTAGCGCATTTCTTTCCAATAATTAATGGGTTTTGTGGACCTACATTAACACAAAGGTTGGGCTTACAGGGCTGCCCTCTGAGTCCCTTCTATATGTGTTACTTTGGATCCCATTATTCGCACCATCCAGGGGAACACAGAATTGTTGGGATATCCCCACACCCAAATGTAAACCCTGTTAAAATATCTGCATATGCTGATGGCGTGGTTGTTCTGGTCTCCGATATCCTTTCGGTACATTAGCTCTGCAAATATTTCAGTCTTTTACACCACTTTCAGGTAGTTCCTTGAATTTAGAGAAATGTGTCTGTATTCCGTTACATCAAGGACAGGAGAACGTGGACCTGATTGCTGGTATTAGGCTAAGTATTTCCCCTCAGAAAATCTTGGGGATTTGGTTCAATACTGCATGTGATCCCACTTATAACTGGGATGCAAAACTAACTATAGGAGAAAACAAGGTGCGTTTATGGAAGACATGGAAGTTCCATAAAAAAACGGTAGTGATAATAAAAAGTTTTGCTTCCGATCTTCTGTTTCCTTAGCCATGTATATTGTCTGCCAAAAACTATGGAAACTAGACTCATGAGCCTTTTTTTCCAAATGTTGTGGGGAAATCGTTTGAACCCCATTAAAAGACAACTTACATATCTCCCTATTGCGCGGGGAGGATTAGGGATGATCAACCCTTTGCTTTTTTTTCTCTCATTTTTCCTACATAACATAATACGCAGTTATACAAGTGCCACAACTATACCTGATAACTGGGTATCGAACACAGTTGAACCTGTCATGATAGCGTGGATAGATCACCCACCTGTGCTGTCTCGAATACCCTCTGCCCCGTTCTATATGGTTGATTGTGTTAAATTTCTGAGATCCTGGAAAATCTGTAAAACTTCTATAATACATTTGACCAGGAAACAGTTATATATGTATTTACTACAGATAAATGAACCTGTCTTAGAGTTTCCTTTATGTAGCCCACTGCAAACAGCGCACGTATTGAATGTTCTCAAAGATAGTAGAATTCCTGCGCATATGTGGGACATTTCTTGGCTAAGTAGTCATGGGAAATTGCAAGTCCGGGGAAACTTGAAACATAAATCTACACAAGATAGGTATTGTCCTAAGCCATGTTGTGTACGCATAGAAGAGACTGTGGAACATTTCTTATTTACCTGTCCTGACGCTCAATTATGGCCTTTTTTAAGTAGGATTACTTATTCAGTTCTAGTTTTAGGGAATTTTTCACATTGCTGGGTTTCATTTCATCCCAGTACGCTGAGGGTTATCTTTGCAATTTGTAAATATTACATGTGGCAGGCAAGATGCAAATTTGTGTTTCAGCAGATCAGACTATCTCCATGGGATGTGATACGAGCTATAGAAAGTGCACTTCTAACTCTTAAAAGAAAAGAAATGCAGTGTTTATCGACTACTCAGTATGCACGTTACTGGAAGGATATTCCTGTTTGAGAACTGTTGTGAAAATATTTTCTATTTTTACACTTTGTTTTGTTTTGTTATTTATTCTGTTTGAATGTGTATTTTTCTGAACTCCTTTGTTAGTGAGCTGTATGTTTCTTGGATATTTTCTTTTGTGTTGTACACAGTATGTACCAGATGTTATGTATGTACTCAATAAAAAATTCCCCTACTCTTTTCATAAGTTCCATGGGATCTTTAACATCCACCTGAACTACCACCAATCCAGGCAGATGGGACCTCAGTTTAATGTCTCATCCGAAAGATGGCACCTCAGAAGTGCAGCACCCCTCTCATGCTGCACTACAGTGTCAGTACTGGGATATTAACCCAAGTGCCAGATGTAGGGAACTGAACCCACAGCCCTCTGATCTCCCAGCCTCAGAGGTGAGCGTGCTACCTACTGAGCCACTGACACTGCTTCACTACCTACACTACCTTCAAATTATTCCCCAGCTCATCTTCCTGTTTTCTGGGAGGAGGTGCAGACTCTTTTGTGCATGCATGTCTTTGTCCAGTACAAAATGTTCTGAATGGTAACTTTACCAGGCCTTCTGCCCCTCCTCAAAACCGAGGATGGGCTCTGCTCCCTGGATATGCAGGACGCCTACCAATAAATCGTGGTTTTCCTTCCTCACACAAGGTTTCTTTGCTTTGCTTTTCAGGGAGAGCATTACCAGTTCAAGGTATTACCCTTTGGCTTGTCATCTGTGCCACATGCCTTTACCAAGTGCTTGGCAATGGTTGCAGCAGCCCTCAGAAGGGAGGGTCTGTATGTTTTCCCATATCTGAACAACTGGCTCCTCAAGGCCCCATCCAGGGAATAACTGCTTCTGACTCTGGAGTGTACTCTCCAGCTGTTCCAATCCATTGGCATAACAGCCAGCCTGCTCAAGTCTGTCCTAATACCATCCCAAAGATTACAGTATGTTGGAGCAGTTCTGTCTCCAAACAGGGGAATGCCTTCTTACCCCAGAACTGGACAGAATGCCTCATAGTTCAGGCTCAGAAAGTCACTCAGAGTTTGTACATTCCTGCCGGTCTGTATCTCAGACTTTTGGGCCTGATGGCAGTCACCATTCCCACCATGCCTCAGGCCAGGCTCCACACATGTACTCTTCAGTGAACCCTAAGAGTGCAGTGGGACCAGCATTCAGATGATCTGGAACAATTAGCTTTGCTCTCTCCCCAGTCTGCAATGTACTGCAGTGGTGGATGGACTCCTCAAATCTTCTTAAAGGATTCCCTTTCCAGATCTCCTCCCCGCATCAGATTCTAACCACAGATGCTGGGGAGCATACCTAGGTCTCTTACAAACTCAGGGCTCCTGGTCCCAGTGGGAAACCACCCTGATCATCAGTGTCCTGGAAATGAGAGCAGTACTCTATGCCATGCAGGCCTTTTAGGATCATCTGGCTATGGGCCAGCTACTCATGCAGTCGGACAATCTGAGTGTTCTCTACTACATCAACAAGCAGGGCCAAACTCACTCATACCCCCTTTGCAGGGAGGCCATGAGAGTGTGGTACTTAGCACTAGAACGCAGCCGGATACTCACTGTGTTCCATGTCCCAGGTCTCCTAAACAGCCTGACGGACAGTCTCAGCAGTACTCAGTCCATCATGCATGAATGGGAGCTTCTCTCATCTGTAGCAGAAGATCTGTTCGACAGATGGGATCATCCAGAGTTGGACCTTTTTGCATCCCCACTCAGTGCGAACCTGACCAATTTCTGCTTGCTAGATCCAAGGCCTGGAGTTTTCTGATGAGATGCGTTGTCCCTCTTTTGGAGTGGGAGGTTTCTGTATTTTTTTTTATTCATATTTTATTGATTTTGTAAATAACAAAACAATTTACAGGAATGCAGATCCACTACTCACAATAAGAGAATACATGAAGATAGGCATTCATAGTTAAAGGAAGAGGAGTAGAAACAAGCAATAAATTATTAAGGGATACAACCCCCCAAGAAAAAAAAAACAACAGTATTCATACACTAACACATATCTCAGATACAGAACATGTGAAACCCTAAAGAGAAAAGGGGGGGGGCATTATAAATGTCTAAAAAAATGTGAATAGTACATCACAAGAAGAAGTCAGGGTTTCATTCCAGGAAGGGGGACCATGTTTCAACAAACCTAGATGACTAAGTAGCATATGGGAAATTCTCTCATTCTGTGCTAAGGCTAACATATTATTAAACCATTCAGACATAGTGGGCATAGATTATTCCTTCCAATGTGCAAGTACCAACCTCTTAAGAGCCATGGAAGCTGAAAATATCCAGCTAATCTGACTTTTGGGGAGAGGTTCTAACTGAGAGGAATATCCCAATGTAAAAGTCAGAGGAGACAACAAGATTATTTAATCCTGTGATTGTCTCGCAGATCCTATGAACCTGCTCCCATAACTTAAACACTTGGGGGCAACTCCCTAACATGTGCAGGAGGTCAGCATGCAGTTCATCACACTTCCAACAGTTACACCCCCCCAGCAGTACACCATTTTTTCCAACCTACCCGGGGAACAATAATACTGATGTAAGATTTTAAACTGTATAGTTCTACCCTGAACCTCTTTGCATGTTTGATTATCGTTCTTCCAGACAGAAGCTCAATCCTCAGGAGAAATATTCAGACCCAGAACAGATGCCTATTTAGATTTTAAGGTTTCATTAAATAAATGGTTACTGGGGGTGTCACACACTAATTTATATAGTTTAGAAACTCCCCCTTTTGAAGTAACCGCTCTACAAATTTGGTCCCACTCTGGCCCTGCACTCAGGAGCTCCATGCTAGGGCCTAATATTGAGTCTCCCAGGGCTTTCCTAGCCTGCAAATATAACACAAAGTAATATTTTGGAAGTTTGTATTCTTAACTAAGATCTCGGAAAGACTTTAGGACATTAGTGCCAGGATCAATCAGGTTCCCCACATTAGAAATACTGAGTCTAAACCACTCAGGGTATGATAGAGGTTTGCCTCCTAAACATATGTTAGGGTTGAACCAAAGACCCTCCAGTTGTGAAGGTAGGTTATCAAGAGAAAATTTGGATTGTATTAGCTTAATAGATTTGATGGAACTAAAACTACATGGATTAGATGTGCCGGATACCATCCTTGATTTAAATAAAAGATCTGAAGGTTTTTCTGGCTTACACAACAGGCATTCTACTTCAAACCAAAGAGGAAAATTACTGGACTGGAGTTGTAGATAAAAAACAGATTGTTTGAATGAAAAAGCCAGCTGGTACATCTCCCACCAAGGAAGTCCAAAGCCCCCTTGGACTAGAGTGCCCTAAGTTTGGGTAAGGATATTCTCAGTACTTTGGAACCCCACAAGAATTTCCAAACCAGGGATGTGATTTTCTTAAATTTAGAAGCACCAAGTTGTAATGGGATATTCTGGAAAAGATAAAAAAGCTTTGGGGCTACCATCATTTTGACAGAGTCGATCTTCCCTCACAGGGATATAGATAAATTTGTCCATTTCTTCAAGTCATTGAAGCGTGGCTCAGTTGGTAGCACATCCGCCTCTGGACCAGAAGGTCATGGGTTCTCGTCCCACACCGGGATTGGACTTGCCCCTTAAAATCACTGGCATCCGAGTGCAGTATTGGGGGGTGCTGTACTGCTGGGGTGTGCCGTCCTTCGGATGAGACGTTAAACTGAGGTCCCTTCTGCCCATCCTGGTGTTGTCCAGGTGGAAGCAAAAGAACCCAGGGCACTCTTCGCAAAGAGTAGGGAACATTCCCGGTGTCCTGGCCAACATTCCCCTTCCCATAAACCGGTTCATGCAATTATCCAGGCTGTGTGTGGGTGATGATGTGCGATATGGCCGCCACCACACATTCAGTCACTTCACTACCAGTCTAGCATTGCTTGTAAAGCGCTTTGGATGTATGAAAAGTGCTATATAAATGCTGATTATTCTTCTTCTATTTCTTTCAAGAGAGGGTCTAAATTAATGTCTACCATAATGTAAACTGCACTCCTTCCCCAGTAGATTGTCACACAAACTATCCTTCCCCCATTGAACACCTGTAATGCCTGAGTCTTTTTCCAGTTAACCGAGAGGCCTGAAATGCCAGAGAACAAATTTAGCATAAACTTAAGCTCTTTGAGGGAATTAGCAAAATGAGTCAATGTGAACAGTAAGTCATCCGCGTATGTGAAAGTGTTGTTAACTATCTCACCTGTTTTAAAGCCCTGGATACTAGTATTTGACTGAATATTTCTGATGAGTGGCTCTAGCGCCAGAATGAACAAATATGGGGATAAGGGACACCCTTGTCTTGTCCCTCTGAATAGTCTGAAAGAGGAGGAAATGTTCCCATTCATTATAAGTTCAGCAGAAGGAGCACTATATAGTGTCCTGATCCATTGAATGAAACCCTCCCCAACACTGTATTTCTCTAGTACCTCATGTAACCCCCGTTACCCAGGGTTACAAGAATCCCAGTAAGACCTAGTGGTGCGCAGGGAAGGCAGCTTGTGAAACTCCAGTTAAATGGATTTCACACTGTCTCACTCTGTTCTCAGTCTCAGCTGAGACTGAGGGATGACATCATTTTAGAACTGTCACAGCTGCATAAGCCACACTGGAATGTTGCAGTTGGAGGTTAGAGTAGAATGTTGAGGAATTTGAGGTCAATCAGTCTGTCAGTAGAGTCTGTGGCAGTCTGAGAAGAGGTGCCCTGCTGTAAGCAGGCCCTCAGAGCTCTAAGCTCTGTCAAAGAGCTATTATTTTGGTATGGGTGTGTGTTCTCACCTGAAGAGGAATGCAGGAAGAGCACACTGAAGTGGTGGAGACTGCTTTCAGTGGTTCAGGGCCCCATCCCTATGGGGGTTGGTGGAAGGAATCAGCTTGCTTTCAGGGGCAACTCCCCTGGTCCAGCTAGGGAAAAGAAGCTGCCTGATTTAAGTTCGTGCTGAGGCACCAAAAGTTCTGGACAAAATTTCCTTTGAGGAGAAAATGCCTGTGGGGCACCTGCAACCAAGGGGTGAGTTCGCTCTGCTAAAGGGCCATTGTGTTTTCACCTGAAACAAGATGAAACTAAAGAGACTGTTACTGTGGGGTCAGGATAAGACAGTCAAGTACAGTTTGGAAGATGTGGGGATTGGACTGCTTAACATCTGCGGGGAGTCTAGAGTCATGGACACAGCCACTTATTAAGTATGTTCAAGTTCAGCACAAATGAGATGTAAAGACAGTAGATTGAATGTGAATACATTTAAAGAGAATCTACACAACAAAGTGTTTTAAAGGATTAGGTGTTACAGTCCAGAGAAATGGCCGGGTATGAATTTTGGGAGCAAGAGGTGGGAGACCCCCCATCAGTAGTAACCAAATTCACCTCTGTGGGTTTACTTTGGGGCACCTGTTGCTTTTTCTCAGGTACTTGGCCAGTGCCTGAGGAAAGTACCCAAATGTGGGATTGATGAGGAAGATTCCCTGATGGAGCAGAACTGCTCATAGTTGGTTTAGGAAGCCACCAGTAAAATGTTCCATGCTATTTGGAAAGTGTCCAAGTGGCTGGCAAGGGACTCGAGCCAGAGAAAACCCAGAGCAGCATACAAGTTCAGGCTGTGTGCCCAGTGTGTTTTGGAGCCTGAGGGCTAAAGTGAATGAGGATGTGATATCCATAAATCTGCATTACCAGGAGTGTAGCCACGTGGGGGTCCATCTATGCTTTGTTTATTCTGTTGGATTTGAATAAAAGCCACACTTTAGAATCCCATTTCTGGTTTTGGACATTACAGTTATTGTTTCCTTTGTCCGGAGTTACTTGGGTGCCCCTGTGCAGAGTAGCCATACCTAGCCAATGTGCCGAGTGACATATTCCTCCCCGAATCCAGCCCACCATGTAGTACTGTCAGATGGAAATGGCATACCTGAGTGGGGGTTACACTTAAATAGATATTCCCACTCTAAGGTATCGAAGGCCTTAAAGAAATCTATTGATAAAACAGTCATGTCCTTTTTCAACGCCTGAGCAGAATATATGACATTAAGGAGATGCCTAATATCCTCCACACCTGACCTGTTTGGCACAAATCCCACCTGATCCTTACCTACCATTTTATCTACCAGGTTTTGGATCCTAAGTGATAAGGCCTTAGCCAAGATTTTGTAGTCCCCATTTAACAGAGATATTGGTCTGTAGCTCTCACAGCTTAGGGGGTCCTTTCCTTTCTTATGAACAGAGTGATATTAGCTCTGTTAAGGGACTTGGACAATTTATTTTCCTGAAAAGCTTCTGTATACATTTTACACAGATATTGTGGAGCTAATGGGCCCATAGCTTTATAAAGTTCCTCCGGTATACCATCCGGCCCTGGAGCCTTATTGTTGGGAGAGTCCCTAATGACTTGAGTTATCTCATTACTTGTCAAAGGACTATCCAAGTCTTCCCTATTCATATCTGATAGAGGGGATAACTTAGCTAAGCTCAAAAGCTCTGATAGTAAGTCATTCCCTGTTGTGACTGAACTTGTGTATAAGTCTTCATAAAATTCTGAGAAAACCTTATTAATATCCTTATTTGCTACCTTGATATTAGCTTGCTTGTCTTTTACCCCAGCAATCAGGTTTTGGTTGCATCTTTTTTTGAGTCTGTATGTCAGTAGTTTAGTTGATTTCTCACCTAACTCCCAGAACTGCTGTTTGGTGACTGTCAAAGCAAACTCAGCCTTTGCAGAAAATATTTTGTTAATCTCAAACTTAAGTGACAAAATCTCCTGAAGCCTACCGAATGACCTATTTTTCCCCCTGCTGGAACTCAAACTCCAATTCTCTGAGTTTCTTTTCTTTCCCCGCCAGTTCCTCAAGTGCAGTCTTTTTTTTGTTTGATGCGAACTAAATTATTCTCCCCCTAAGGTATGCCTTAAAGGCATTCCATTATGTTGCATAAGAGGCTTGGCCATCATCATTCAGCTCAAAGTATTCTGATACCGCCCCTTCTACAAATTCCTTAAAGTTTTTGTCTTGTAATAGAGAAATATTAAATTTCCAATGCCTATCTGCACTGCAGTCTCTGTCAGTGGTAACATGAGCCATAACCGTTCCATGATCTGAGATTGCACTGGTCTTGATGTCTGCTGAGATCAAAGAAAAGCTCAAACCCTTGGAAACCAGTAAGATGTCTATCCTACTATACAAAAAATGTCTGGCAGAATAAAAGGAATAGTCTCTTCCATCAGGATTAAGGGTGCTCCACGTATCTACAAGACCTAAGTCTTTCTTTAAATAAACAAAAGCTCTTCTAGGACTTGGAATTGGGTGCTGGCAATATGTGCCAGATCTGTCAAGAAAGGGGTCAAGCACCTCATTAAAATCCCCCCACATATAATAGCTGCGTTAGAATATGAACTTAACTGAATAGCAATCTACTAAAAAAAAACAGCTCTGGTCTCTATTAGGAGCATAAATATTACAAATAACCATTTGTCTTCCATGAAGTGTACCCTCCAGGAACTGAAAGCGCCCCTCTGGGTCCACTATGTGATTGCTCTTGAAGAAGGGATCCCTTACGAATTAAAATTGAAACACCTCTTTTTTTTGAGGAGAAACAGCTAAATTCAGTTTGCCCTACCCATGCTCTAGCCAACTTAGCCACTTCTTCAGGCAGAAGATGCATTTCCTGAAGGAGGGCTGTGTCAGCTCTTTCCTTTTGAAGATAAGTACATTTTTTCCTCTTAACAGGGGTTCCTAGGCCTTTCACATTCCAGGAGGCAATGCATAGATTAACAGAAGACATTATTAGTGGATCACCAGGAACAAAGCAATAAAAAATAATTATAATATATAAGGTCACTGTTATAATACCCCAGAAGCACACAATATTTCAATGCCTAGTGCTTGTAAATTAGATCACAGTAGTAACAATAGGTAAGGTTAAACATCGATCGGATCTAATACTAAAATAAGCAGACTCTAAAAAAACAAAACATAAAACACACCTGTGGCAATACACAACAATAATACTAAATATACTTTTTTTAACACATTAAAAAATGAAGTGAAAATATTTAAACTTCTACCTTAATACTAAAATCTGTAAACTTTAAACTTAAAACTTTAAATTAGAAAACCACACCGCTAACACCACTCCAGATCCAACAGAGCAAGTAGGTTGGAATTCTGCTTGACATGCCTACCACGTATCGAATGAACAGTCCAATGCACTGGGGATTTGGGTTGCCGACAACCAGTGAGCATCCACAGCTCTGCTAAATATAATGCCAGTTCCAGCAAACAGTTACATTGAAACCAAATCTTCTCCAATTCTATATTTTCCATGCTTTAAGTCATTAGCCTAATTGTTACTCTAGAGAGAGGAACAGTAAATGCAAATAAAAAATTGTAAACAGAAAAAAGCAGGACAGTACAATAGAATAGAGTGAAAGGGTGTAAATACATGAATACACAACTGCCTGCCAGTGCCCCCCTTGCCATCTTTGAGAGCCTTCAGCTTGTTGGTCCTATCTACCAACACTTACCAGTGCCCGCCAGGCTTTATATTGATGATAAATAAGTTAAATGAAATAACTCTCAATTATTTACAAGGGGCCAGATATTCAAACTGCGCTACTTTGTGGTGCAAGCCCTTGCGCTGCACAAAATAGTTGCGCAGGGGTGTGGCCAGAGCGATATTGAAAGGAGTTGTGCCCTTGAGCAACTCCTTTGAATATCACCCCCGGCCACAGCCACTGTGCATGGCAAAGTGGAACTTGCGCCACTGCAAGTGGTGAGAGTGGTGCATTCAACTTGCAGTGGCGCAAGTATCATTGCGCCATGCGCAAATTTCCGATATTCAAAAGGTGACATGCAAATGGGGCCATAATTCATGCAAGGCGCAGGGGGGGGACATTTGCATCTGATTATGGCCCCATTTGCATGCCATTAGCATGCAGGTGCGCCGATCCCCGAGGACTTGTGCCTGGCGCCCTGCCAGACAGCAGCTGTTGGGGACCGACTCCCCCTGCAGCCTGATTGGGGGCCAAAGAGTGAAAAATCCACCCCACCACCCCACACTGGCCCAATTGCGGGCAACAGCAGAAAAGTCCCCCCTCCCCCAACTGGCCCAATCATGGGCATAGCTGAAATCCCCCCCCACCAGCCAGATTGCGGGCTGCAGCAGTTTAAACACAACCCCCCTCCTCCCAAATACATCCCTGGTGGTCCAGTGGACCAAAAAGCCCGATCGCGGGCTGCAGCAGTTTAAACACAACCCCCATCCCAAATATATCCCTGGTGGTCCAGTGGACTGATAAGCCTGATCGTGGGCTGCAGCAGTTTAAACACAACCATCCCCTCCTCCCAAATGCATCCCTGGTGGTCCAGTGGACCAAAAAGCCCGATCGCGGGCTGCAGCAGTTTAAACACAACCCCTGTCCCGAATATATCCCTGATGGTCCAGTGGACTGATAAGCCTGATCATGGGCTGCAGCAGTTTAAACACAACCCCCCCCCCCGAACATATCCCTGGTGATCCAGTGGACCAAAAAGCCCGATCACGGGCTGCAGCAGTTTAAACACACACCCCCATCCGAATATATCCCTGGTGGTCAGTGGACCGATAAGCCCAGTGCGGGCTGGAGTGGTAAGCACCCCTGAACACATCCCTGGTGACCTGAGTGTCCCCACCCACCCACCCACGAAGCCCCACCACCCCCCCATTCATTCATTCACAAAGCTGGACTGTCTTGTATGGTATGGGTTGCATGCCCATTGGCTCTTGCTCTGCACCAATGGGCGTGCAGCCTACCGGCAATCAGTCGGCGATGTGTGGGGGCGTGGCGGCAGGGATGCTGCCGCCCGCCGGGCTGAGGGGGGAGCAGGTGGTGGGGCTTCACGGGTGGGTGGGTGGGGTGGGGGACACTAGGTCACCAGGGATGTGTTCAGGTGGGTGCTTCTACTACTCCAGCCCGCGATCTGGCTTATCGGTCCACTGAACCACCAGGGATATGTTCGGGGGGGGGACACTTTGCTGCCCACGATCGGGCCAATGTGGGGGGCTTTTTACACTTTTGCCCGTGATCGGGCTGCAGGGAGGGCACAGGGAGTGGGTTGAGGGCCAGCCACAGGTGGCAGCTGCTGTGTTGCACCCTGCAATGCGGCAGCTCACCTGTGGGTGGCCCTCGACTTGATCCTTTTTTTTTGGCTCAAAGTTGTGCAGGCGCAGGTTGGGGGTTGCGCCTGCAGAATTCTGCACAGCCCAGCTGAATATCGGGCTGTGCAGTTTATGCATGGTTCCTCCCCCTCCAGTTCAGCATGCATTCATTTGCATTGCGCTGTTGCTCAGCATGTTTTCAATGGCGCAACTGCCTCCTGCTGAATATCGCAGAATGGAGCAATTTTGGACTTGCGCAGGTGCAACCCTGTTGCGCATGGCGCAACCCTTTTGAATATCTGGCCCAGTGTGGTTAAAGTGACCAACCAAAAGCCTTAGAAGGACAATCCTCTTTTAGAATCCAAATCCACATGATTGTGCCTCGTGCACAAATATGCTCTGAACAACTTACCTGAACAGGGTTCCCTCAGCAGTGATTTAAGGGAGGAACTAGAGGCAAAGGATATATTTTGAAAGACAGAGAGAGACAAGAGAACAATAGATATAACAACCCAGCATTAGAGTTCTTTGCATTTTGTAACTCTCTCGTAGATTATTTCTTAATAAAAAACAATGTCTAAACAAAAATTGGCATTAGACTTATAATCTCCCAGATGCCACCCCTTTTGAACATTACCATCTGACCTCCCATTTGCTATACATTCCTCCAGAGGTCAATGTACTACCTCATTAGATTTTAGGTATATATGATAACTCCAAGGTCTCTTTCCTACTTAGTGGCTGTCAGTACCTTCCCCAATCCTATTCTCAGTTCCTGTGTTTCTATAACCTAGATTTGGCACTGAACTCCAACTGCCATACTCTTGACCACTCTTTGAGTTTTCCAAGATCCATACACATTCTTTTCACTGGGTCTAGTATGATTTCCCGTCACTCTTCTGACCGACATTTACATTCCCGAGTATAGCTTCCCGTAAACCAGCTTCCCGATCTGCTATTTTTACCGATGAGACTCTCCCCCAGCATACCATTTCTCCGTATGTCATCAACCCACCATAACTTACATAGATGATAATAAATGCTGGTGCAGGTCACATATGAAGTGAACTTCAGGTTCTCAGGTCACTCAAGCTGTGCACTGATGAATATGCAAAGTTTTAATCACTAGTATCTAGTTGTTTAGCTTATTAGCCATTTACCAGTAGAAAGTATACTCTCGTGTGTTGTCACAGGGAATTAATTCATTCAGCAACCTACATTTATGCAGTGTGCCCTGACTCAGACTCAGAGCTAGGAAAGGGGAGCCAGAACTTGACGATCTCTTAAAACTATAACTATAAAACAGATCAATTTCAGTTGTGCCACTGTAAAGCTTATATCCAAACACTCTAAAATTGACAGCAATAATCATTAATGTGACAACTGTAATGTACCAGTCGGGACATACTGTACCTTCTGTATGCAGTGGTATTGGAGTCTGCTCACTGAATGCGTTTGCAAGCTGTAACATGAAAGGTGCCAGCACTGGAGGTTACTTTAGGAGCCTTACATGAAGAGCAGGAATCGTTCATTGACAGCGAGTTCGCATTAATGTTAATGTAATTTAGCAGGTAGTTTTGGGAGGTATGGGAGGGTGAGGCTTTGTTTGCGCATGCAAGTCAGCTGTAAAGCAATCCCAGTGCAAGTGTGTGCTATCAATTAAATTCTGTTCCTGGATCAAGGAGTGGCTCCAATTAGGATATTATATCCAGAGACATTTACACTTGCACTTGCGCTTAGAAAGTTTTGTAGAGAGCTATGGCGACACCGGTTACCCCAACTGTTTGCGACGTTGTGAAATCTCAGCGAGGTAATGCAAAGCTCAGCATTAGCAGCTACCTATACATTAAAGAGCGGAATCATGAAGACTTATTTTACTGGTGCTGTCAACACAGAAAATATACAGGATGTCATGGCCGTGCATCCACAGTGCTTGTAGGTGACCAACATCAATTGCGTGGAACAACTGAACATAACCATGCACCAGATGCAAATGATGCTCCTGTGGCAATTGCAATAGCCTCCCTGAAACACCGTGCATTGACAACTCACAACACACCTGCACAACTTATTCAAAATGAGCTTGCCCAGGTACATCCAGAAGTATGACATAACATGCCAGGCAAGCATTCCCTGTTGCAGGTTGTTAAACGTGCAAGAAAACAACATAGCATGCCTGAACCTAAAACATTAGATGGTGTGTGCATCCCACAAGAATTCTCAGTTTTGAATGGCCGCTCTTTCCTGGCCCGAGATTCAACATGTGGTAATGAAAAAATATGCCTTTTCACAACAAAAGTAAACATTGAGAAGCTTAGTACTGCAAACTTTTGGATCATGGATGGTACCTTCCGCACAGTCCCTAACCTATTTAGGCAGTTATATTCTATACATGCCCCAGTAGGAACTGGTGAGACCTGCAGAATACTCCCTTTGGTATACATTCTGATGTTGAGTAAATCGCAAGAGTGTTATGTAGGCATGCTACAGGATTTGCAGGACGTTGCAGATGAATATCAAATCTGTCTATCACCAGAATTTGTCCTGACTGATTTTGAGCAGGCAGCCATCAACGCCTGCAAGTCTGAATTCCCCAATGTTATCAACAAGGGTTGTCTATTTCACCTAGGACAAATTATCTGGCGCAAAATACAAGGATGTGGACTAGCACACAAATATGGAACTGATCCTGAATTTAGCCTTAAACTTAGACAACTTGTTGCCCTTGCATTTTTAAGTCCTGATGTTTTTGAAGATGTAAAGAATGCCATGCCAGCAGAGGCTGCATGCATCATGGAGTGGTTTGAGGAAACATATGTTCTGGGAAGGGTGCGGAGGAGAATGAGAAATAATGCCACTGTTAGAACACCACCTCTGTTTCCTCCTCAGTTTTGGTCTGTTCATGACCAAATGCTTCAGGGTGTACCCAGAACACAAAACAAAGTGGAGGCATGGCACCAATGCCTAGGTATCTAGATTGGAGCGTCACATGTAGGGATATACCGGTTTGTTGAAGAGCTACATAAAGAACAACTTGTGACCGAGAGCATGATAGAAAAAATTAACAGAGGGTTTCCAAAGTCACCAATTAAAAAGAAATATGCTCTGAGAGAGGAAAAGATAACAAACATTGTTTCTGACATGGAACATCGCTCTGTTATGGATTTTATTCGAGGAGTGGCACACAATATGGTTATTTAAGTAGATCTCCAATTTTTAACTTTGGAACTAAATAAAGTTACTTTTTTCATTAAAGTTTTAATAATGGAACTTATGCGAGATCTGTGTTTGCTTTTAATTAATTAAACTTCTACGAGTCAGCACATCAGAGGTTTTAATAATGGAACTTATGCGAGATCTGCGTTTGCTTTTAATTAAGTAAACTTCTATGAGTCAGCACATCAGAGATTCATCAGAGGCACAGGTAAAGGCAAGCCTCATCTCATTGCCTGTTGTGTTTACTAAAGTGTTACTTTTCCCGATCCTCTAGCTCTGGTTCCCTTCGCCTCGCTGAATGAAGTTAAGCTGTCTGCACACTGAGTAAGCTGCTTAGTTTTAAGAGATCGTCAAGTTCCGTTTGCAGTGTGAGCTTCAGTTAAATTTAAACTGAGTAAGCTGCT
Organism: Neoceratodus forsteri; assembly: GCA_016271365.2. Taxonomy (NCBI): domain Eukaryota; kingdom Metazoa; phylum Chordata; order Ceratodontiformes; family Ceratodontidae; genus Neoceratodus; species Neoceratodus forsteri. The sequence continues at coordinate 1,539,401,136 of CM028131.1, read as the reverse complement.
TAGTTTTAAGAGATCGTCAAGTTCTGTTTGCAGTGTGAGCTTCAGTTAAATTTAAACTGAGTAAACTGAGTAAGCTCCTAGCTCTGAGTCTGAGTCTGAATGAAGTTAAGCTGTCTGCAGTGTGAGCTTAAACTTTAAGAGATCGTCAAGTTCTGGCAGTGCTGACAATTTCTTTGAGTTTTGAGCTGATCGCCACCAAATGTAAGCATGTCGGGGGTTTAGGAGACGGGGTTTAATTATTGACGGGCAAACAATGGATGGGATTAATATTGACGGGATGCGGCATCTGTAGGGAAGTTGGTTGCGGGCAGTCAGTTGTCGGGGTAGTATGAGTCAGGAAATCGTATGGATCCCTTTTCACCCCCTCCTGAGTGTCTATTCTATTACAGATTTTGTTGTCATCTGCAAAAAAAATGCTTCCCTTCCCTCCCAGTTCTTCCACAATGTTGCTTATGAAGAAATTGAAGAGGACTGCTCCCAGTACTGATCCCTGTGGCACTCCACTGGTCACTCTCCCATCATTTGAGTGAGTGTTTGTGAACCATTACTCTCTGTTGCCTATCCATTAATCAGTTTCTTTTTTTTTTCATTTGAATCTTTATTCAAGAAAATTCAGATGTTACATTTTGGCACATTATACATATATCTACAAACCACATGTTTGACAGAATTCTTTCTTTACCTAAATTCATGCTTTAAATGCAGATATTGTATCACTTTGTATGCTAAATTTAAAAGAAACATAAACATGGGATGTTTGAAAACAAGAGGGTATCATTCATTTTACCATACAGTACCTCACCTATCTGGATATAATTCTTGGAAAGGGGTCCAGATTGTATTCCAAAGATTAAGCTTTTTACAGTACATATAATGGGTTTTTTCTATTTTAACTAAATCTGTCATCAAATTTAGCCAGTGAGTATAATCAGGTGGAATATTGTCTTTCCATTTTAGTAATTTACATTTATTGGCAATGGTAATACCAAGTTGTATCAGTTTTTTGGAGGGTGTGGTTAACCAATTGTTTTTTAACGCCCTAGTAGTATCATTGAAGGGTTAGCCTGCAAACAGTTCTCTGAAGCTACTGACAGAGTTAGAAATATTTTATTCCAAAATTGACTCCACTATGGGCACTCTGTGAGCATATGCTCAATATTAGCACCTCCAGAGTTACAGCGAGGGCATTTATCTAGGATATTTGGGTTTGTCCTGTGTAATTTACTTGGAGTGTAGTATGCTGTGTGTACTGTATTGTATTTAGTTTGCCTCAACTTTGTTGAACTTATGTCTTTATGTGAGGCTAACAGAATCTCTTGCCATTATATATTAGAGATTCTTTCTTATATAGTGTCTTCCCATTTTGTCCTTAAATTATTAAGATTTGTGTTATCAAAGGACCAAAGTGAACAATAGATTTGAGAAATTAGTTTTTTTCTGTGAAGAGCCAGGTGCAATGAAAGTATGAACTGGTGAATATAGTAGAGAGATTAAAGATCCCATTTTTTTATTAATAAAATCTCTAAGTTGCAAGTATCTAAATAAATGCTGGTTTGGGATGTTGAATTCCTTCTGTAATTGTGCAAATGATTTAAAGACTTGATTTTCAAGACACTGCCCTATATTAATAAGGCCCTGCAAGTACCAACATTTATATTCTGGGGCCCATAAAGATTGTTTAAATTTATAATTTTTAATCAAAGGTGTATCCAGCCGTAGATCATAGCTGCACTTTATTTTTTGATGAATTTTTTGCCAAGTCGTATACATTGTAGCTGTGGATATCAACAGTTCCTTATATTTTACTTCAGGTAGTCCTGTAAACACTAGGTCTACCAGTGCTCTATAGGGTATTTTGGTTCTTTCCAACATATAATTAACTGATTCAGAGTTTCTAAACCAATGTTGAACTTGGTTTAATTGTCCAGTATAATAATAAAGCTGGAAGTTTGGAAGACCAGACCCCTTTCACTTTTTGGTAAAATCATTTTTGTAAAGATATTCTAGATCTTTTAATTTTCCAAATAAATTAAGTAAATTTATTAAGTGTCTTAAATGAACTAACAGGGATAGTTACTGGTAGTGATTGGAACAGAAATAGTAATTTGGGAAGTATAGCCATTTTGGTCGCACTGATTCTCCCCATTAGAGCCCTTGGGAGTGAGGCTGATTTCCCAAGGTCCCTAAATATCTCCTGGAGCAGCGGAGTACAGTTCAGCTTGTATAATTCATGTATCACTTTAGATAGTTTAACTTCCAAGTATTTTATGGTTTGAGATTCATTCAGGGCTGGTGTCTTTAATATAGGCATCTGGTTGACTGATGGTCCCAGTTGTAATAGTTCTGATTTGTCTCAATTCACTTGTATCCTGATGGCTGCCCATACAACTCTACTACCAATAGTAAATGCCCAATAAATGATTCTGTAATGGACAGTAATATCTAATCTGCATATACAATGATCTTGTGTTTGTTACTGTTTACGGTAAATCCCTTTATGCTCGGGTTAGAAAAGATTGCAATTGCCAAGGGTTTTATTGCTACCGAAAAGAGAAGTAGTGATAATGGGCATCCTTGTCTGGTACCTCTTTCCGATATAATTGGTTTTTTTATGTTATGTAGTTGGTTCTTATTTGCGCCATGGGTTTAAAGTATAGTACTTTGACCCATGTAATAAACTTATAGCCAAAGACCATATTCCCTAAAACCGTAATAATATAGTCCCATTCTATATGGTCAAATGCCTTTTCTGCATCTAATGTTAATAGAACAGTATTGGAGTGTTTTGAAAGTTCTGTTATGTTAATTGTGATGTGTATATTTGAGCTAAGCTGCCTTCCTTTAATAAAACTTGTTTGATCTGAAAGTATTATGGAGTGGATCACTGTTTCTAATCTATTGGCTAATATTTTTGAAAAGATCTTAAGGTCTGAATTTAATAGGGAACTGGGTCAATATGACTAGCATAACTTGGGAACTTTATCTTTTTGGGGAAAGATGTTAATGATTGCATCATAGAAAGAGTCTGGTAATGTGCCTATCAAGATGACTTCATTAAAGAGGATTAACAGTCTTGGTGCTAATAAATACAAAATCACACATGCCCCCACAATGCAAAGCATCATGGGCTACATATGCAAATCACCACAGAATGTTATGCTGGTTCAACTTTAAGCAGAAATGCATGGTGTTGAAAGGCCTCTCACACAGTTTGCAAAGGGTGCCAACAGAAGACACAGACACGTGTTTCGTCCCACCAGGACCCATCAGTATGCCTCATCTGTTTGACTCCCCAGTTGAATGAACCAGCTACTCTAAGATGGTCTATCTGGGTTATGTTGTGTTGAACCCAATTAAAACAAAAAACAATTTAAAACACAAAGAACCTCTGAGCACAAGCACTGAGGCAATGGTTACCCCAAAGGGCATTTGGCTGGGAAGCCAAGTTTCAAAGAAATACAAAATCACACATGCCCCCACAATGCAAAGCATCATGGGCTACATATGCAAATTACCACAGAATATTATGCTGGTTCAACTTTAAGCAGAAATGAATAGTGCAGAAAGGCCTCTCGTACAGTTTGCAAAGAGTGCCAACAGAAGACATAGACACGTGTTTCGTCCCACCAGGACTCATCAGTATGCCTCATCTGTTTGACTCCGAAGTTGAATGAACCAGCTACCCTAAGATGGTCTATCTGGGTTATGTTGTGTTGAACCCAATTAAAACAAAAAACTATTTAAAAGACAAAGAATCTCTGAGTGCAAGCACTGAGGCAATAGTTACCTCAAAGGGCATTTGGCTGGGAAGCCAAGTTTCAAAGAAATACAAAATCACATATGCCCCCCACAATGCAAAGCATCATGGACTACATATCCAATTAACCACAGAATATTATGCTGGTTCAACTTTAAGCAGAAATGCGTGGTGCCAAAAGGCCTCTCACACAATTTGCAAAGGGTCCCACCAGGACTCATCAGTATGCCTCGTCTGTTTGACTCTCCAGTGGAACGAACCAGCTACCCTAAGATTGCCTATCTGGGTTATGTTGTGGTGAACCCAATTAAAACAAAAAACTATTTAAAAGACAAAGAACCTCTGAGCGCAAGCACTGAGGCAATAGTTACCTCAAAGGCCATTTGGCTGGGAAGTCAAGTTTCAAAGAAATACAAAATCACACATGCCCCCATAAAGCAAAGCATCATGGACTACATATCCAATTAACCACAGAATATTATCCTGGTTCAACTTTAAGCAGAAATGCATGGTGCTAAAAGGCCTGTCACACAGTTTGCAAAGGGTGCCAACAGAAGACACAGACACGTGTTTCGTCCCACCAGGACTCATCAGTATGCCTCGTCTGTTTGACCCCCCCCTAGCTGTTTACAATGTTTGTATATTTCTACCAGGATTCCATCTGACCCTGGGGCTTTACCCTTTACTAAAGAGTTCATGGTTGTTTCTACCTCTATGAGGGAAAATGGTTTGTCTAAAAATTGAGATTGGTCAGTGGTAAGTCTGGGCACTTCTATTAAACTTATAAATTGTGCTATACCTCCTCTGAATTCTTCCTGTCTGATGTACAGTATATAGCTGAGAATAAAAATTAAAGAAAGACAAATTTATTTCTTCCGGGGTGGTTACCTTGGACCCTGTATGATTATAAATTGATGTAATTGTTTGTCCCATTTGTTCTTGCTTAATTTGGTATACCATTAGTTTGTCTGGTTTGTCACTTAAATTACAATAAAAAGCTCTAGATCTTAATAGCTGATGCTCAGCTTTTTTTGTAAGGATGTTGTTACATTCTGTTTTTGTCTGAGCTATCTGCTGTAGTAATGCATTAGAGAGGTATTGATCATATTGTTGATTAAGGGATACTAGTGTTTTTTCTAAGTAATCAGTTTGACATGTTATATTTATTTGTGGTATATGAGATTGCTACACCTCTAAAGTATGCTTTAAATGAGTCCCAAATAACTGTTTCAATATTTCTGTTGGTGTATTATATTTAAAAAAAGTTTGGGATTTCCTGGTCTACTTTATTAGAGAAACCGTCCTCATTTACTATGGTAGGATCCAGCCACCACAAAATTGTTTTTATCTTAATATTCAGTTTTAGTTTCATTAGGACTGGACCATGATCTGAAATTAATATTTCTTGATAATGAACTTTGTTGATGTTATGTAGTATAGAAACATAGAAACATACATTTTGACGGCAGATAAGGACCGCTTGGCCCACCTAGTCTGCTCATTTCCCTACCTACAGGATAAGCTACAGATCCTATTTAACCAACAGTCTATTTCTTCCTACTCCCCACAAAAATCGCCTTATGTCTGTCCCATGCATTCTTGAATTCTCCCATAGTTTTAGACCCCACAATCTTCTCAGGAAGGCTGTTCCATGCATTCACCACCCTCTCTGTGAAAAAATACTTCCTCACATTGCCCCTGAGCCATCCCCCCTCTATCTTCAAATTGTGTTCCCTTGTTCATGCACAACTCTTTTTCTGAAAGATGCTACCCTCTTGGACTTTGTTGATTCCATTGAGGTACTTAAAAGTTTCTATCATGTCCCTCCTCTCCCTCCTTTCCTCAAGGGTATAGAAATTAAGCTCCTTCAGTCTGTCCTTGTATGGCTTCTCTTGCAGACCCTGCACCAATTTAGTTGCCCTCCTCTGGACTGCCTCCATCCTGTCTATATCCTTGCAGAGATGGGGTCTGTAGAACTGGATGCAGTACTCCAGATGGGGTCTCTCCAACTGTCTGTATAGAGGGATAACAACTTCTTGTTTTCTACTGGTGATGCATCACAGTATCCCTCCAGCCCTCCCTACTGCCTTTTCAAATTGCTTGCTTACCTTAAGGTCATATGATATGATTACCCCCAGGTCCCTTTCCATTTTTGTTGTTGCTACTACCTCCCCCCATTGTATAATCTTCTCCTGGGTTTTTGTTTCCCAGGTGAATTATTTTGCATTTCTTTGCATTGAATCCAAGCTGCCATACTTCTGACCATTCCTCCTACATTGCCAAGTCCCTTCTCATTCTTTCCATGCCTCCTTGTGTATCAACCCTATTGCAGATCTTTGTGTCATCTGCAAAGAGGCATATGTTTCCTTCTAGTCCCTCTGCAATGTCACTTATAAAGACATTAAAAAGGACTGGACCCAGTACTGAACCCTGCGGTGCCCCACTAGTAACCCTCTTTCTTCAGAGTGGACTCCATTTACAATTACCTTCTGTGTCCTGTTGTCCAGCCAATGTTTTACCCAGGCTACCACCCTGGGACCCACTCCCAGGCTGGTTAATTTGACTATTAATCTTTTGTGTGGAACTGTGTCAAATGCCTTGCTAAAGTCTAGGTAGGCCATGTCCACAGCCCCTCCTTGATCTACTACTTTGGTCACCCAGTCAAAGAAATCAATCAGATTTGTCTGACATGACCTTCCTGCTGTGTACCCATGCTGCCTTGGGTCCTGTGCCCCACTGCCCTCTAGGTACTCAACAATTCTTTCCTTCAGAAGTGATTCCATCACTTTCCCTACCACAGAGGTCAAACTAACAGGTCTGTAGTTTCCTGCCTCTGTTTTGCTCCCACTTTTGTGAAGGGGTATCATATCCGCCTTCCTCCAGTTCTCAGGTACCACACCATCCTCCCATGATTTGTTAAAATGGGTAGTCAGTGGTGTCACTAGTTCTCTCCTTAATTCTTTTAGAATTCTGGGGTGAATTCCATCAGGCCCCATTGCTTTGTCCACCTTCAATTTTAGGAGTTCTTTCAGAATCCTTTCTTCAGTGAAAGGACTCGAACCCCCCCCCCCATCCAGAGTGCCTCTGTTAATTGGATTTGGCACCACCCCGTCCTCCTCTTTTGTGAATACTGAGCAGAAGTATTCATTCAGTATCTCTGATTTTTCAATGTCCCTCTCTGCCCACCCACCGGCCATTCTATTCAGCCTCACTGTCCCTCCTTTTCTCTTTCTATGCTGCCTGATGTACCTATAAAAGGTTTTATCCCCCTTCTTAACCGAGTTGGCTATTTTTTCTTCAGCTTGGGCCTTTACTATTCTGACTATCCTCCCTGCTTCCTTCTGCCTTAACTGGTACAGTTCTCTGTCCTGCTCCTTCTGTGTTTCTTTATACTTCCTAAATGCTATATTTTTCTCCCTAACCTTCACTGCCACCTCTTTTGAGAACCATAGTGGCTTTTTTCTTTTGTTTTGATTTGTTTATTTGCTTTACACAAAGGCTTGTTGCCTCTGTAATGGCAGTTTTGATGTTTCTCCATTGTTGCTCCACCTCTCCTTCTAGCCTATTTGCTAGTGCTTTTCTAAGGCACTCTCCCATCTTGCCAAAGTCAGCCCTCCTGAAGTCCAGAACCCTCACTTTTGTATGGCTTCACTCTGTAGCTGGGTTTATTGTGAACCACACTGTTTGGTAGTCATTTGTTCCCAGATGGCTACCAACTTCTAGATCTGAGATCCTCTCACCATCCCCATTTGAGAGTATGAGGTTTAAGATTGCTCCCTCACAAGTGGGTTCCAAAACTAGCTGTCTGAGGCATGCCACCTGAAGGGCATCAGGAATGGCCCTGCTTTTGGGTGTGGCTGCAGCCAAGGTGCTCCAGTTAACATCTGGCATATTCAGGTCCCCCATCAACAGTATCTCCCCTTTCTGTACCATCCTAAGGATGCCTTCTATCATATCCTTGTCCATTCCCTCCCCCTGACATGGGGGTCTGTATACAACCCCCGTGCAGATTGTGGTGCCATTTTCAGGCTCTAAGGTGACCCACAGTTCCTCCTCTCCTCCCTATTTACTCTTTTGTTCAGTTGCTTTTATCCCTTCCCTAACATAGAGAGCTTCTCCTGTCCTTCTTCTCCACTCCCTGTCCCTCCTGTAGGTTGTGTACCCTGGTATGTTAATATCCCAGTCATGGTTCTCTGTGCACCACATTTCTGTGACTGCTATGATATCCAGGCATCCCTCTTCCATCAAGGCCACCAGTTCAGAGGGCTTGTTGCCCAGACTATGGGCATTGATACTCATTACCCTCCATTTCTTGATGGCCTTACTCCTTTTTGCCCCATATCTGTCATTATTACCTTTGTCATTTTCTCCATTTACCCCTACCCTTCTCCCTATCAACATCTCTATCTTGGTGTTTACTTCACTTACTACCCTGATCTTTTTGGAGGGGCTAGGATTTCCCTGCTCCTTTCCAGTGCCTCCTCCCTTGGCTAGTTTAAATGCTTGCCAATGAAACATTTAAACCTATCACCTAGGATCCTGGTTCCCCTCCTGGATAGATGCAGACCATCACGCCAGTACAGGCCTGCATCCCTCCAGGTGGACCCCCAGTCCCCAATGAAGCCAAATCCCTGAGCTCTGCCCCAGTTTTTCAACCACTGATTGAATTGCATGGTGTGAAGCACCCTAGCCTCACCCATGCCATTGATAGGCAGCAACTCTGAGAAGGTTACTGAGCATGCTACTTGCCTAAGGCCACTCCCCAACTCCACAAACTCTTCCTGCACTGCTCTGATCCCTTTCTTAGCCAGATCATTTGTCACTAGGTGGACAATGACATCCAGCTCCCTTCCCAGTGCTGCTCTTCCAGCGATCCTGAGGATTCGTTCCCTGTTCCTCCAAGCCATAGCACCAGGCATGCACCTACCTCCCTCTCCCCTTCCTCCCCTAGTTCTACCTTCCTAATAATGCAGTTCCCCACCAGGAGTTGTTTCCTTCCCCTATGGGGTCCCATGCCACCCTCCTGTGGGTCTCCTTTGTAGAGGTTCCCAGCATCCTCCTTGGTTTCCACTATGGGTGCCTCCATAGAGGAACCAAATTTTGCCAGAATGGCATATGAATTGTGGAGAGGTACAACTGGAGGGATGTGCCTCTGTTCCACCACTCTCACCCTCCCTGAGCCCACTGTGGTCCAACTGCTCCTCTTCCTTGGCAACCTCTGAGGCAACGACAGTGGCACTGGTGGTCCCTGGGTGGGAGAGGAGGTCCCACAAATCCTGGCTAACTCAGCCTGGAGATGAGCAACCTCCTCCCTCAGCCCAAAGAGGTGCCTGCAGATGGGACAACACTGCATCCTCCAGAACGTCTCCCGGAAGTCTGCTGCTCCACAGCCACTGCATTGCACCACTCCTATCATATCTTATTTGTGGCCCCTTAATTGTTGTATGGAATACTTACTCTTTCCTCTGTTTTTTTTTTCTCCCTACTTACTACCTCTGTGCCCTTTCGGCTCCTGATCTTCCTGTTCTGAGGTGAGAAGTTCCAATATTTCTCAGTAGTCTCCTTCCTTGCTCAAAGTCAGACCTCCAGCAGCTGGGGGGGGACGGAGAGCTAATCTTTCTTCTAGGATGGTGAGTCTTTGGTGGCTCTGTGATCACTCACTTCCTGCTCCCAAACAGGAAGTTCCTGTTGTCAGTCAAATCCTATGCCTATAAAATTAGAACTGGTTTAGGGTGGGGGGTGGGGAGGAAAGGAGGCAATATAGTCCCAGTAGAGAAGTTTAGTTATAACAGCAGCTCCTTCCTCCTGGTGTCTCTGCCTGTCCTCTGGCAGAAGCTATCTAGGGCAGTGTTTAAATCTGGCTTTAACCTGGCTTCCTTCTAGCTAAGCCACTCCCCCTACTTTACAAGTCCATCTACACTTAGTTAATGACACAGATAACAATTCCCTTCAGCTACCTGAGACAAACACCTAGACAAGCACCTAGATAACTACACAGATAACACTTCACTTCAGCCTGCTCAGACAAACACACTAACTTTTTGTTTGTTTGTTTTTACCCTAAATTGAAGGTCCCAGTAGTAGAGTTCTAGTTTTTTAGTTCTTTAGTTCTTTAGTCCCAGTAGAGAAGTTTAGTTATAATAACAGCAGCTCCTTTCTCCTGGTGTCTCTGCCAAAAAAAAAGTCTATACGGGAGTAAGACTGATGTACTGACAAGAAAAAAGAATATTTAATAGAAGTGGGGTTGAAATTTCTCCATGGATCTTCTAATTTCAAGTCCATCATGAAGTTCTTTAGTGTTTTTAACATAGAGAGGGGTCGATTGTGTAGACATTTAGATTTTTCCAAAGTATTATTCAGGGTAAGGTTAAAATCCCCTTCAATAAGCTATGGTACAGTAAAGGTGACTAAATTTAGAAAAATATCCATAAAGTAACCTGGGTAATTTTCATTAGGGCCATAAATGTTTGCAATGATATATTTCTGCCTGTAACTTATTATTTCTTGTAACATGTATCTACCCTTGTTATCACTAAGGGTCAGATATTCAAAACTTTTCCCCGGGGCTAAATTAGCACTGCCCGGCAGGCAAACTTAGCCCGGAGCACAAAACAAGCCATATTCAAAAGGAATAGCCTGGGGCAAACAGCTTCTGAATATAGCATGGGAATGAGGCCGGACAAACTGGGCTGGGAGTACAGGGCAAACTTAGCCCTGGAATAAGACAGCTCTGAATATGACAACCAGGAAGTGCAAAACACAACAGCAACACAGTGCACAGCGATGTGAAGGTAGGTACAGATGAACTATGTGGCCAATGTGTGTGCCAGCAAATGCGTGGACCCAGTACAGCTGCAGGCAGCAGCATATGTAAAAGTACAGTGTGCAAAACTGTAAAATATTCCCCCGAACTGTTAGCGCAGAACTAACATGTTTGCACGGGTTTAGTGCAGGGCTAAACTGTTAGCCCGGTGCAAACACGTTTGCCCGGTGCTAAACTTTGCCATATTCAAAAGTGACATGCAAATGAGCCTACTTAGGTAGTCTGTGGGCAAACCTCCAGATTAGCATCTCATTATGCCCTGATTTGCATGCATTTTGCACCGGGCTAACTGTTTAGCCCTGCGCTAAACCCGTGCAAACGTGTTAGCGATGCACAAACAGCTTGGGGAATATTATACAGTTCTGAACACTACTTCCACATGCGGTGCTGCCTGCAGCTATACTGGGACAACACAGCATAGGCACAGATGGTGGTGGTGCTGCATGCAACTGTCACATTGTAGGTCATGCTACAGTGCACAGCAGAAACTACAGTAGCAAGGGGGCCAGTAGTGTGTGAACACAGCAATGCCTATGGTGTGTAGGGCAGTGATGATGACTGCACTATGCACAGTGACAGGCCCAACCTGCAGGTGTTTACTGACAGTGGACATTACTGTTACGCTGTTGTGTGACCCACAGATGCTGCACCTGTGGCATGGGATGCTCACAGTGACATGTACATTTCTGGCTTTGTGTGCTATGGCAGTTGTACAGCTGTGCTGTATGTGACTGGGGGGGCATATATTATCCGAATATTATCTGTAGCACAGCCTCGCCACCCATACATGCTCCCCTCAACATCCTCCATGCCCACAGTGCTGCATGTGTGTGCTGGCATCTGTTGGTGTCCACAGAAGTGTGGTCCGCAGGTGTGTGCTGTATGGCCACACTGTCATGCTGTCCACTGGTGGTAGGGTCACCACTTACTGCCTGGCATGGCTGGGACTGGTGGCAGATGATGGCATCATTGTGATGCCATCAGTTAGCAGCATGCTTCCTCTATGTTTGGCTTTATCTATGTGTCATATTTATTTGTTAGGGTCATGCAAAACCCAAGCAAACACCGCACAAAAGCAAGCTGATTGCCCAGGGTTAAGACAAGCTTTTCCTGGGTGGTATGTGCACCACGCTAAGTGTCAGCGCTTAAGTCACTAAACCACTTAGCGCGGTGCTAGTTGCTGAATATAGCATTGCTCCTGTATTCATGTCAGTTTGCCCCTTGCATACATTATAATTTTGCCCAGCGCTAATGCAGTTTGCCCACGTTATTTGGCCTTTTGAATATAGCAGACCCACGCTAATCCCGCGCTAAACCTGCACAGTTTTTGCCCGGCACAAAGTTTTGAATATCTGGCCCAAAGTGTCCAGCCTAATTTGAAATTGCTATTTTTCCTAAAAAAATATAGCAACCCCTCTAGATGAGGGTATATAAAATGATGCAGTACCTGGGCACCATCATTAACCAATTTCTAATCCAGTTCACCACTTTGGATCCCAACCCTAGGCTGCTCAGTTTCTTTATCAGTCTCCTGTGCAGCACAGCGCTGATATGCCTATGGTATGAAAATGTAAGCAGCAAATATCTGGATCCAGTCCTGTCTAAGATGTGTATTCTGCCTGACTTCTTATTGGGCCAATTATTTAACTCTGAGGCTCCTGAAAAAGGTAAGAATTCTTCTCTTGAAAGCAAAGAAAATTAGACAACAAAAAATTAAAAAGGAAAAATGAAATCGAATGCACTATCTGCTATATATGCTGAACAAATAAACTAAACTAAACTATGAAAGTGCTGCTGACAGCTCATGGAAACTTCTGAAAAACATAACATTTATACATAGTTCCGCATGTATTTCATATATTGTCTATAGCTTTCTCCTCACCATTATTTATTAATGAGGAAATTTGCACAGTCAGAAACAGGATGTTTATCACTTGGACTCCATTTGCCCCTACAGCTTATTCCCAATTTGAAGTCATAATCTTCTGTTGTGAATAGGAGTGCTTAGAATCTGCTGATTCTGTTCTGTCATATACGTGTTGGGTAATCAGAACCTCCCCTTTCCGTCCCAATATCAACTAAGGTGTCAAAGTCAGAATCAGAGTTGGAATGAGAAGTTCCAATTTTATATCCAGTTCTGAATATAAAAGTTACCCCCCCCCCAGTAAAATGTATATTCTGGGCCTGGAGAAAAGCTCCCCGGCCTCTCTCCTTTCCCTTTACTATAGCTCTGTATTTGCAGGATGTGGTGGTGGTCCGGTGGGTCCACATCTAATCCATAGGGTGCTGCAGCAGGTTTCAGAATGAGCACTGGAGTCCTGAAGTCAGAGGCAGCTTTACCTCCCTGAACGGGACTGTGACTGTTGCTCCAATGTGATTGACCTCCTCCACATCCCCAGAAAGTTCTGTTTAGTCTGTAGTGGTTCTTTACAAAAGATGTCCCCTCTGATCTGGGTCCCCAGTCCCCCTGGCCCTAGCCCTGAGGATAATGGCAGCGCAGTTATTAGTTCTCCTCACACTAGGTGCACACATGCAGTCCAGTCACCCAACATCTTCTCATCTTCCCTCACTCCCCAGAGTGGTGGCAGCCTGAAAGAAAGCCCTGGGCTACAGGCACTACCAGGCATTTTACTCAGTAAAGCAACTGGTGGTGGCTACTCATAGAAACATAGAAACACAGAAACATAGAAGGTGATGGCAGATATGGACCGTGTGGCCCATCTAGTCTGCCCCATGACTTGCTTTCAGTCGGCCACCATTCGGAGGAGCGAGAAATGATGGGAAGATATCAAGTGACTGGACTGCGTGTGTACTACTAGTGAGAGAAGGACTAATCACACTGCTGTTATCCTAAGGACTAGGGCCGGGTAACTGGGACACAGTTGGGGGGGGATTCTATTTAAACGAATGATGACTGACTAAACAGAGCTTGCTGGGGGAGGGAGAGGGATTGATTGAATCGGAGCAACAGTTATGCCCCTGTTTGGGGGGAAGTGGGTGGAAGCTGCCTTCAACTCTGGGACTCCAGTCTTCAGCCTTATATCTGTTACAGCACTCTACAGATGGAATGGGAACCCCACCAGATCACCATGACAGCCAACAGATAGAGAGCTTATGGTAAAGGGAAATAGACGAGACTAGGGTGAGGAAAGGTTTTCTCATGGCTATGGGGGGGACTCATCTCCAGTTGTTTTCTTAATTTTAATGGGGGGAGGAAGGTTACAAAATTAAAGCTAGAAACTACTCAGATGTGGAATCAGATTCTGATTCTGATTTCACATCCGATCAGGATTTTAGGATTCATATTTTCGGTCTTGAATACTGAGATTCCAAATATCAAAAAAAGTTTGGAATCCAATTTAATCTAATTCCATTCAACAGATTCCACACAACTCTAGTTGAGATATCGCAATCTGTTGCCATGGGAATAATGGTGATGTCACAAGCAGAATATTATGACCTCAGGCGGGAAGTAAGCAACTGGGACAGATGAGCTCTAAAGAAGCAAGCACTCTGGTTTCATGCAAATTTATTTATTTATGTATGTATGTACTGAAAATCTGTAACTGGGAAAGGCACACTGAGCCATAACTCATTTCTAGGTGTGACCTGGGGGAAGGCAAATAGGTATATAAAGTATGTAACATATAGTCAAAATATACACAGTATTAGTGGTACAAAAATGCAAGTTGCAACAAAAATAAAGTAATTAAACAATAAATACAATACAGTAAGCAGCGTACAGGTTAATATACCAAAACTAAAGCACTGGTACAGGAAAGTACAGTTACGTAAGAACTTACCGTAACAGTAGATCTTCAAGAGCATCTCTTGCAGCAGGACATAACACATGGCATATCAACTGCAGGTATCATTTCTTCCAGATGACTTCTCAGCAGTCGACCTGGAACCTCGCCCTAACATTACCATGTGGTGTCTGTATGGCATGTATTAAAGGGGGGAGGTCCCAGCTACTCCTCAGTTCTTTTCCACCCTAGCGACCGAATGAGAAATTATTTCTCAGGACTCTGATGGAAACCGAGGAGGGAAATAAGGCAGCAATGTCTAGACTGTAATGTTTTTTGAATGTATGTATGTACAGTAGACCATGTGGCAACCCCACCGATTTCTAAGGTAGAGAAACCCCGGAAACAGGCCATGGAGGCAGCCATGCCTCTGGTAGAATGGGGATTTACAACCCCTGTGAGAGGTGTGTCATATTTTTTATAGATAAACGAAATGCAACCATGAGGACAAGCACTGCTTTGAAACCTGAATGCCTTGTTTCCAGGGGCGAAAGAAACAAAACGTTGCTCTGTTTTTCACAACTGTGAGGTGTGGAGAAGATAAAGACTCAATGTTCTATGCACATCAAGAGTATGAAGCAGGGATTCGCATGTTCCACATAGTACACTGGTAAGTGGATAGCCTAATTTAAAGTAAATTCAGAAACAACCTTTGGCAAAAAATGATGGGTTGGTGCATAAAGTCACTCTATTGTTATGAAATTGCAAGTAGGAAGGTTTGCACATTAGTGCCTGTAACTCTGAAATATGTCTACCCGATGCAATGGCAACTAAAAACATAGTTTTCCAAGAAAGATTACAGGGCTCGCTGGATTCAGGGTGCTCAAAAGGACTCACAGTCAATTTTTCAAGCACAAAATTCAAATCCCACACAGGGACTGGATCCTGGATAGAGGGATGAAGGTGTAGCGTGCCTTTAAAAAAAGTTCTGATCAAAGGTAACTGGGATAGTGGTTTGTTGCCCACAGGTAAATGGAATGCGGCAATGGCTGAAAGGTGGACATTTAAAGAGGAATATTTCAGTCCACCCCCTGACAAGGAAAGCAAATAGTTTAAGATGCACTGAGGGAAAAACTCATAAGGGTCTAAGTCCTTTGTAGATGCCCAAATGGTAAAGCGTTTCCACTTCACTGAATAGGATGACTGTGTAGACAGTTTCCTGACAGCCCAGAGGACTTCTGCCACTTTTGGGGACACCCTGAAGCATGAGAGGACTATGTCCTCTGGAGTCGTGCATACAGATGGAGGGAGTGAAGATCCAGGTGTAGCAGGGAGCCTTGTGCCTGGGACAGCACAGCCCAGCAAATTGACCAAGTTAGGGGATCAGGTTCGAGAGCTGTAGAAGCAGAGGGAACCAAATCTGTCTTGGCCAGAATAGCGCTATGAGAATCATAGACACCCTGTCCTGGACCAGATTATGAAGTACTCTCTAAACGAAAGGAAAGGAAAGGGCGTGAGGGCGTAAAGAAATCTTCCTGTCCAGGAAAGAGAAAACGTGTTCTACCACACAGTTCCAGAACCTCGCTCAAAAGAGTAGTAAAGTGGCAGTTTTGGTTTTTGCAGAGAGGCAAATAGGTCCAACTCTGGTTGGCCCCATTGGTGGAAGACATCCTTTAGGACATCTGGTAAGATTTTCCACTCATGCGCCTGTGCAGTGGATCTGCACAGGGCATCTGCCAAGGTGTTGGACACCCCTGGGATGTGGACCAGCAGAAGACAGATTTTTTTCTCTGGATCACCCAGTACCAGACCCTCATCAATTCTATGCAGAGAGGGTATGAATGGGTGCCTGCTTGCTTGTTTTGGTAGTGAACTACCACAGAATTGTCTGATTGCACCTGAAGGCAACAGGGGGATGGAGAGTCTCGAACACCTGTAAGGCATAGAGGACTGTATCATCTCTATGTCCAGGATCCTTGGGACTGGACATGTAGGAGATGAGCACCCCACACCCCACCCTGTCCAGGAGGCATCTGTAGTCAAAATGAGACATGGGATAGGAGAATGAAATGGCATACCTTGCATTAAATTGTCACTGGACTTCTACCATTGTAGAACTCGAAGAGCTGGAAAAGACATCAGGACCAGGGCATCAGAATCATCCTCCTTCTGGTCACATTGGACTCTCAGGAACCACTGAAGGACCCTCATATTGAACCTGGCATTGGATACTGTCGGAGTTGTGGCTGCCCAATGTCCCAGGAGGTGCAGGTAGTCTCGTACTGAGACCAATCTGCTGGAATCTAGGCTGCACACCAAAACAAACAGGGTATCTGTCCAAGCCATGGGGAAATAAGCTTTCCCTAAGGAGGTGTCTAACATGGTTCCAGTATATATGAGGCATTGGATAGTTTACAGCAATCCCCACCTGGAAAAACAACTGCAGGTTTCAAGAAAGCATGGACAACAGCCTTTGCCAGGAAGATGCTTTCGGGAGCCAGTCGTCCAGGTAGGGAAAGACATAGAGGCTGTCCCTGTGGATATCTACTGTGACTGCTGCTAGGCATTTTGTGAATACCCTTGAGGCTGAGGAAAGGCCAAATGGGAGGGCTCTGACCTGGTAATAATGACCCTGAAACAAAAAACGGAGAAACCATCTGTGAGTAGGGTGCATCAGGATATGGAGGTATACATCTTCATATCAAGACAGCAGAGCCAATCTCCCTTGTTCAGCAAGGGGAGAAGTGTTGGGAGAGACACCATTCTAAGCTTTTGGTATTTGATATAGAGGTTGAGACACCTTAGATCCAAAATGGGGCATAAGTCCCCCATCCGTATGGGAACCAGGAAAAAATTGGGGTAAAATCCCGTACCCTTCTGTGAAAATGGAACTGGTTTGATGGCACATTTTGTGAGCAAAGCATTGATTTCATTCCTGAAAACCAATGCTTGGTCTGGAGGGTAATGAGAGACTCTTGGTGGCTAAGTAAGGGGTATTTCTGTGAGCTCCAGTGTGTGTCCTGATTCGATCAATTGCAGGAGCCACAGGTCTGAGGAGATGGCTTGCCACCCTTGTAGGTGCAGGAAAAATCTGCCCCTGATGGCTGTGAGAAAGGCCGCCATTCCCATGCCCAGAGGAAGACCTTCGGATCAAAGGCTGGCCCTGCTAGGGAGCAGCAGGGATGTAATAGGACATTTTCTGAGCATTTCTAGGACCAGGCAATGTCAATTGAGGCTTTCACTTATTGGCAGATGGTCTTTGAGCATTGGGATGTGCCCTGTAGTGGCAGCCCCTGGAGGATCCCCTGAAGGCCCGTTTTGCTTTTGTACGGTACAGGGTCCAGACCAACTGAAGGGTATGACCTGAGTCCTGTAAGTCCTTCAACATTTCTTGGGTCTGTGGACCAAACAGCTCATGACCCTTAAAGGGAGCAATAAGGATAGAGTGCTGCATGTCCTGTGAAAATCCTGAAACTCTGAGCAAGGCATGATGTCTGAGACAAACACCTACCGAGGACATATGGGCCGAAGTGTCAGTGGTATCATAGGTGGCCCTGAGCAGGTGGTGGCAAACAACCGCTGCCGTAGACATTTTGGACATCAGATCCTCCTGGGCAGAACCCATAGGGAGGGACTGGACCCTCACCTGGAAGGCTTTTAGGACTTCCTCCTGATATTTCAGGTGGTGTCCCATGTAATTAAGTATATGGAGAGACATAGTAGCTGAGGCATAAACCCTTTTCCCCATTAAATCCAATTTCTTGGATTCCTTATCAGGGGGTTGAGCACTCATGTGCTGAGGTCTAGAGGACCTATCATGAGCAGCATTGATCACCACAGAGTCCACCTGAGGTGGATACATGAAGTAGGGGTGGTCCACCAGAGCCTGATAAATCCTATCAGCCTTACGAGGATTGGAGGGAATTTTGAAAGGTTGCTTCCAAGCAGCCCAAATAGCCTTTTCAAAGGCATCCACCAAAGGGAGGATGCCAGAGTGGGACATTCCAGGACACCAAAATACTGTGCAAATTCTTTCTTGAAGCATCCTGCTCAGTGCTCTGGAACCCAAACATTTTCTGGAGGTGTATCATAATGTCTGAAAATGTGGTATCATCTGGTGAAGAACATGGGAGTTCATGGGTAGGTTTACCCTGTATAGATGAGGTGGCCAAGGAGGACTGAGGGGAGTTCTCCTGGTCCATACCTTCCTCATCCTCCAGGTCAGCCAAATCCCAGTTCTGTAGGAAAGGGTCATCCATGTCCACATCCTGAGGGTGAAAACCCAGAGAGACAGGGGAAGAGCTGGCCTTTCTCTGGGCCAAAGAAGGCCTAGAGGGAGCAGAGACTAGAGCCAACCCTTCAGTAGTGGGGCAAGGGATCTGTGTAAGGTCCAGGATAGTATTTACTAGAGCCTGGACATCAATCATGGCCATCTGCCCAGCAGAAGTAGCTGGGGTAGCATGGATTGAGTGAATAGGGACCACTGATGTTATTGAAGAAGACAGTGGAACCAAGCAAGCAGCTGTTGATGAGGGGTGTGTATAGGACTCCAGGATCATCGACGAGGGCACTAACATAGACCCCCTTGAGGTTAGTCCGGTCATCAACAACTGGATTGTCGACAGGCCCGAAGCCATCATAGATGGATGATGGCTAGAAACCATAGAGTGGGGAGGCAACGATAGAAGCTACAATCTCACCCCAGAACCCCTCATCAATGAAGGACCCGTCGACAAGGGAAGAGAGGAGCCAACAATTGTCGACGGTGTGGAAGACGATGTTACAGTGGCAACCTTATCAGTACTTACCTTTCTGGTAGTGATCAGGATATTCGTCCTCAACAACAAGGGCACAGCAAAAACATGCCTCATTTTGCTAGCATGTGTCTTACCAGGACCATGTCCCGTCGAAAAGGAGGGCTCACCCACAGAGCGGTGAGACCCTGAGGAGAACGTCAAAAACTCCCTGTTTGGCTTGGAGCATTGCTGCTGCTCCAGAAGGGAGACCTTTTGCTCCATGAGGAACGCATGAAGCTGCTGAAGCCTTTGATGTTTGGCGGCCTTGTTGAACCACTTACAGAGGATACAGTCCTGGCTGTCATGTTCAGGACCAAGGCACCAAACACAGACATTGTAGAGGTCCTCTGTAGTGATTCTGTGACCACATAGGTAAAACTGTATTATTGTTTCTGAAATGTGTGATATCATTCTTGGGACTCTGAGAGAAAGACAGTTCTCTGATTTAACAAGCACTTAAAGGAAACAGAGAAAAATTAAGTGTCGGTGGTAGGAGTTTGGATTTCTGTAACTTTCCTTTTTATTTGTAGATGACTTTGAGATTTGCAATATTTATTCTGTATGTTATTTTGCCTATTTTTATAGTATTCTAGTAAATCACATTTTCTTTAAGATACTGCCTGGGTGTCTTCTCAGTTTCTTTTTGCATGTGAAGTGCCTGTATTTCATGTCTGACAACTGTTTAAAAGGCTTGATGGTGTTACTAAGCTTGAAAAAAGGTAAGAATATACCTAAGGTCTCTTATAGAGTTTTAAGGGTTCATTTTGGAGACCTGGCTAGGTGCTCTTGGCAAGGAGCTGTACCGCAATCCCCGAAGTGGGTACATATCTGAGCTTGTACATTGGGTATGCTAGCATAAGGTTCACAGTTTGAATCCCCCAAGAACTCGAGGCTAAAGGTGATTCAGACCCAAAGCAGACAGGAGGGTTACCCTGTCTGTTACCTGTTCACACTATTGCACTCTGAGGATGGCACTGTGGGAGCAGAGGGCCTGACCTGTGGAGTGCGTTTGTAATAGTAACATTGGGGGGGGGGTTCCCAGGGTCGACTGCTGAAAAGTAATCTGGAGGAAAGGACACCTGCGGCTGATATCCCATGTGTTATGACCTGCTGCGAGAGATTGTCTCGAAGAAGATCACTAATGCCAAGTACAGGGGAGTACCATGGCAAAAATTAACTATAACCAGGGCAGGAGCAAGAAGGGGCAGCAAGCAGTTTGAACTGGAATTTGAGAGAGAAATGTGTGAGAGGTAGAGAATGGGAAGGAGATTGTTTCAGACAGAGGGAAGATATGAGGATAAAGCAGGATTTTCCAGCAACAGAGTCAGTGTTGATTGGCTAAAGTAAGAGATTCACAAGCATGAAGGGAATAAGAGGCAGAGAAAACAGGGAAGAGAAAAGAGGAAAAATAGGAGGGCGGAGAGTCCACTAGTAATTAGGAACTATGGATGCACAGTGCATGAAATGACAGGAGAAAAGAGGAAGGATAGAAAAGGAAGTGTATGGGTGCAGTTATATATATGAGGAGGCGCATTACCAGCAAAATGGCAGAAGGCATTGCTGAGGGTGTCCAGTCTGGCAAGAGAGGAGGATAGAGCAGTGCCATAAACCATATCAGCATAGTCAAACACTGAGAGCACCATCAGAGTGATCAGCTCAAGGCAGACTAATGATGACAGACACTCTTTGTTGTGGTAGAAGGCACCAAGCTTACGGCAGAGCTTGCTGTGGATGGCATCAATATGGATAGAAACGTCAAACTTACTACCCAACCACACGCCAAGATATTTGAAATGGGACAGTCTTAATGGGAGAGCCATCCAGGGTGGTGAAAATGAGAGGGAGGCAGCGGAGAGCCTGGTGAGTTTTTGGCTAGTGCCATCGGTCATAGATATAGTTTTCTTTCTGTCAACCCTGAGTTGGTTAGAGTGGAATGAGCATTGGACATTTTTAAAGTCATGCTTTAGTGATAATTCTACTGTTGAGATTGATGTGCCTGAGACAGAGTACAGTGTCATTCGCATCCATGTGAATATGCGAGTCAACTCAAATATATAGGAAGTCATTGAGGAAAATGGAGAATAGAGTGGGTCCCAGGATGGAGCCTTGTGGGACCCTGGACTAGATGGGGAGGGAGGGGGCAAGGCATCACCAACCTTCACTGACTAAAGACAGCTTGAGAGGTAGGATCTGAACCAGTCAACTGCTGGTACAGAGAGACCCGCAGATCCCAACTTCGCCAGAAGGAGGGGGTGAGCTACCAAATCAAAGCTCTAAGCAAGGTCAATAAAGCCTGCAGCAATGATGTATCCCTGATCCATCCCAGTGAGGATGGAGTTAGTAACAAGCAGTAGGGAAGATAGAGTGGAGTGGTCCTTTCGGAAACCTGACTGGAAAGGAGAGAGGAAATTAGTGGAGTAGAGGAACATACAGAATTAGTTTAGTTACTGTATTGGTCCTTGTAAGAACAGATCCAGAAGCAAATGGTTTGATACCTTTTATTGGACCAACACAGATGTTACAAAAAGAAAAAAGTGTCTAAGCTTTCGGACCAACCAGGTCCTTCCTCGGAGACGTATGCCAGTTGATTAGAGAATCACATTCTATTAACACCCAGGTCATATTTAAAAAAAAAAAAAGGAAAAATTCTCATTGATTTAAAATACCTATTTTAAAAAATCCCAGATTTAAATGGAAGGAACTGGATTCTGCTAGTTTACTACTGCTTGAGAAATCTTCCAAGGTCAAAGATGAACAGAAGACCTAAAAGAACACTCCAAGCAGACAGTCCCACTAACTGTAATTATGAATGAATGAGTGTGTTAAGTGATTACATTCTCAATTAAAAGCAAGACCTTATGATTTCATACTCACACACGTGCATGTTAAAATGTGATAGTACCGTATGATAAAAAACTATACAACAGAAATGTTCTATATATGGAACTATGGGGGTATAAAGAAAATGTCCGAAATATGAACAACTGATTCACACATTCATAGAGTATTAAACCTGTCTGGAGACATTTACTAAACCATACTCTCAACCAGTTAACAAATTCCATAAACATTAAGACCTATAGTGCTGTAACACTATATTTTACAAGATAATACCAATTCTCAGTATTAGTGCTAAATTAAAAAGTAACAATATTTTTTTACAAGACAATATCAATTGTCAGTATTAGTGTTAAATAAAAAGAAATCTCTGAAGGACTTCCTTACCAAGCCAGGGAAGCTGCAAGATGCCGCAGACCTTGGGAATTTTGTCCACTGAAAAGCCACTTCTCCCACCTTCTGACCCCCAACAATCAACGGCCAGGGACTGAGCAAGCCGCACCTCCTCAACCAGCGGCCACCAATCAGGACTTGACTCCTTTGTCCCTTGTGCAATCATCAGTCCTTTTAAAGCTGACTTACCCTGAGCAGTCTTTCAGGCTGCAGTCCTCCATACTAGGTTTCTGGCTTGACTGCAAACTTTCATTTACGGTACTTATCAAGGAGGTTGCTAAAAAACTTAGGCAGAGACTAGGCCTTTTTTATCATATTAAACACCTACTTAACCTAGAGGCCAAAATAAGACTGATGTAATCCACTTTTTTCCCCCAGCTTGACTATGCTGATCTGTTATATAGCCACTGTCCCAAAACAGCTCTAAAAAAACTGGACACCAGGCCCAATTCTCAAAAGGGGCTGCAGTCGGTGCAAGCTGTGCAAACAGCAGCTTGCGAAGCTATGCACCAAGGACCCTGCACCCGATTCAGGTACAGAAGAGGTTCCAGCGTCCATACCACACTTCGCGGCAACCCGCCCATGTGGCAAATCACGACACATGAGGGTTTACGCGAAGCCCTTGCAGTAATGACAGGCTGTACCCGCCCGATCCACGTTGTGCCCTATAATGTATATACTTAAAATCCCCACCTGATCCCGGATGCACCCCACAATGTCAACCAGTTTTCTACCCGAGTCCCACTGTGCTGCACAAGTATGATTTGTATGAAGACCCCCACCCCATATCCCAGATGTCCCTGTCAGTATATGGCACATAACAGTGCCCTTTGGTGGTCCAGTGCCCCCACCCCAGTAAATAGTGACACCCCATCCCCAGACAGAGCCAGCGACCAGTATAGCCCTCCTCACACCTCCATGGCTGGTCCCCAACTGAACTGTCACTGAGCAGTGGACTGTACAGTGCATGCTGCACTGACAATCAATGAGTGTGTACATATTACAGTACGCGCTCATTGACAGTTCAATCGGGGACTGGCCAAGGAGGTGTGAGGAGAGCTGTGCCAGTCCCTGGATATGTTTGGGGATGGGGGTCACTATTTACTGGGGTGGGGGCACTGGACCACCAATATGAGGGGCACTGTTATTCACCATACTGATGGGGACAACGGGGATATGGGGGGGTTCTTCTATACCACTTATAACTGTGCAGCACAGCAGGGATCTGGGTGGGGAGAATCCTATATATGCTAACACTGTGGGACATGTCGAGAATTGGGGGGATTCTTACATGTATCCACTTGAGGGGCACATTGGGGAAGGGAGAGGGGGGGTCCCGTAGTACTATTGTGATCAGCAGCCCTCGCAGGTGAGATTTTTCTAAGTCCCCTTAAACCAGCCCTGGCTGGTCTAAAGGAACTCAGAATATCTCCCTCTGGGACATCTCTGTGAATTGCAGGTATGGGGC
Organism: Neoceratodus forsteri; assembly: GCA_016271365.2. NCBI lineage: Eukaryota > Metazoa > Chordata > Ceratodontiformes > Ceratodontidae > Neoceratodus > Neoceratodus forsteri. The sequence continues at coordinate 1,539,377,315 of CM028131.1, read as the reverse complement.
TGTGGCAACTTGCATCAGCCACATAGCCCCTAGTGTCTTGTCGCAGCTTAGTTCTGGGCACAGGAATGGCGCAAGCCCTGTTTGGGGCAGACAGCCTGCATTTGATGCAGGCTGCCTCTGAGAATTGCTCCTGGCATATCTTTCAGTGCAGGGGGCACCTTTCACCATTCTTTTTGATGCAAGCCCCTTGCGCCATGCTGGAGACTTTCCTTGTACTGTACTGTATACACTGTATATACTTTTTCTTCCTTGTATATTATTGCTTTTTGTATACCTGCTTCTGTACTGTACTTTGATGTATTCATGACCAGGTCTACCTCGTAAATGAGCCTTGCTGAATGGTGCCTGCCTGGATAAATAAAGATTTTGATTGATTTGATTGATTGATTGAATTGGGCCCCTTGTATCACAGGGCACTAAGACTCATCACTAGCACTCTGGACAACACCCATCACTGCTCCCTCTGTGAGCAACTTGTTTGGCCATCACTTACCTCCAGGAGGCTGAGAAATGCATCTCTTTGGATCTACAGGGCCATTACTAACAAACTCCTGCCTTACATTTCTGTTCTCTTTATAAAGCACTTTTGGTACCTACTCTCTTTGCAGATACTCTTACATCATGTTTGACATCCCCAGGACACACACACCTGTTTTGGTGCATCTGCTATTAGTTATACTCTCCCTTCTCTGCGGAACAATCTTCAGAAGTCCTTAAAACTCTTTCAGCTCTCTGGGTTGTTCTCCTTTAAATCTCTCTTAAATTGTACACTGAAGGAAACATGCAGCTGCTCTTCTTAAACGGACTCTGAGCTTGAGAAACTGAAGCAACCCACTCCAACACTTTTCCCCACTGTGCTGTAACAACCCTGTATTCGTTCCTTCCCTGACACATCCTCACACTATCCCCCATCTCACTGCCCCCTCTCCCTTCCTCCCTCAAATCTTCCTCCCAGTACTCCTCTCACCCAACCTCCCTACTCTTCCTCATCACTTACTTCCACTGTGCCGAGATATCACTGTATTGCGACATCACTGTTGATGGTCCCTGTCCGTCACACCCTCCCTGGATCCACTGCTTGCTACCCCCTCTCCTAACTCCTTCTACTCTACCTACCTGTGCCTTTATTGCCTTATCAATCACCCTACCTTCAATACTAGCTACTTCTTCTAATTACTCCACTAAGCAGGGCCCCATCCCACTTTACCTATTCCACTGAACTTCACCCTCTACCTCCTTACCCCACTACTATCTCTGTATCATTAACCTCCATCTCCTGCCCACTGTTCAATTGCTAATACCCCTGCCATGCCACTGTATATTGTTTGTCATGCCAATGGGCATGTATCCCTCATCTACTCCCCTCCCCCTACACCCCTCCACCTCACCCCTTCCTCTCCTATCACCTTTTCTTACATGTAAGCACTTGTTACTTACTAACCCAGCACTTATTATTGATTCACTTTTCTACATATTATGCACAACTCTGTTTAACACTGTTTATAACACCTGCCTTGTAACTGTATGTTAATGGCAGTCTTGTAACTTGAACATGACTCTCCCTCCTCCCCCTTGCCGCCCTCTTCCTTTACTTTACGTAAGCACTTGTTTACTTATTGGCTAGCACTATTATTGTCCACTCTTTCTACCTATTATGCACAACACTGTTGTACCACTGCTCGTAACACTAGCCTTAGAACTGTGTTAATGTTGATCTTGTAATGTGAATGTTTAATGTCTCAATTGTACCCCCTTCCCCGGTCGCATCAGGAGATGAGTGACTTGTCACTCAGTGTGCCTTCCTGGTGAAACATTTCAATTAATAAATAAATAAACAATTACCACTCTTATTTCATTTATGTATTCCGAATTGTGGTTTGCTTGATGTGTATGTATTCATGACCTGTTCACATGCTTATTGTACCCTGACACTGGTCACCTCATGACATGTGATTTAACCCTTTTGTATATATCCTGCACTGTATTTTTGCTGTATTTTTCACCGTATCCTTCCTTGTACCTTATACTGTATTTACCTTTTTAAACTGTCCACCCAGGACCACCTTGCAAATAAGCTTGCTCAATGGTGTTTTTCTCCTGGTAAAATAAAGAACTGAACTGAATTGAATTGAAAAGGGTTGAGTGCAAAGGTTATCATTAGCTCTGGTGCTTCCTCGCCCTGTACTCATCCCCCTGTATTTACTTTGTCTCTTCTCCCTCCTTCTTCTCTTTCTCTTTCTCTACCATGCTCCACCTAACTCCCCACATACTACCCTACTCCCTCCCTAATTCACTCCCTCCATCCCACACCACACCCTACTGCCACCCCCTCCTACCCTTCCCCACCTTCCGTCTCCTTAATCCTCACCCCTCTTAGCTACCTTCCCTTCTAATCTCCTCCCCCTTCTCTTTCCCCTACCTCCCCTGACAATGACTACCCTGGCTGACATTCTCAGCCCAAGCCCTAGCCCCACTCTGGCTGCCCCTCCCCCATCGATGCTCAGGCCCGTTAACCCCCTCTGCCCACTTGCTCAACACTGTTGCCGCCTGCTACAGCCAGTGGGTACATACTACCACTATTCTAGATGTAACAACACTAAAATCTCCTTGAAGAATTCTAAGCTGTCTGGTAACCTTAAATTATTATCTTCCTCATAGTGATTTTTACATATGAAATAACTAACGCTATTGTTCCTGTTTGAATTTCATTGTTGTTGTTGTTTACTTGTTTCTGTATTACGACTGTATTAATCCTATTGCTTGTCTTATCTGTATTGTACGATGTCTGACCCAGAACCTTTGTAAATGAGCCTATGGCTCAAAGGTATTTAATCCCGGACTGAAATAAATAAATAAATAAAAATTAGGAATCTGCCAGGGAGTCAGCCAGCAGAAGCAGCCAGCAGCCAGGAACTCTGAACATGTCAACACTTGTAAAACTATGTAAAAATGTTAACTGCCTTGTCTGTTTGAACCTATGGTAGGATAATGGCCCACTTTGGGTCATTTGAGGCACAAGGCAAAGCTGAGTGCTTTCACCACCCAAGATGGACTGTTAGCCCACCATAATGCACCCTCTGGAGTGCCTTATTTCAATTATGAAATGGGTAATTTTTCGTAAATTGAATGTATTTTTTAAACATATTTTTGATGAGTGACTTTCAGCTGGGCCATTGTGCTTGGATAGTGGCCCAGATAAATGCACCTCTTGGCCAATCAGGAGCGAGCATTCTTCCTACCCATTTCATAATAGTTAATTAACTAGTCTGTTTTGAAGTGATATCTACTACTACTTCCAGTTTAATTAAGTAGTTAGATGATGCTTACTGCTTCATCCTATCTAAGTGAACTCTAATAGTTAATTTAGTAGACTGTTTTGTACTGATACTTACTGCTACTTGTGGTTTAATTTAAACGTCTGTGCTAGAGTTGAAGCTTATTGCTACACCCTGTCTGGGTGAGCACTACCAGTCCAATTAGGCATCTGTTTCAGTACTAAAGCTGTGCCTATGGTATAGGTATGGGATACAGAGGGGAGACAGTTGTGGTGACTGTGGGGTGTTCAACTCTAGGGAGTTGCTCTGGAGGAGGGGCACTGCCCCATCTGCAGGACTATGGCCAAGCTCCAAGCTCAGCTGGTGGCAGCAAGGGCAGAAGTATACCAGCTGCATCATCAGCTCAACTGGAGCCCACCCCCACTCCCACTCCCCCAGAGGCCCACTGGTCCCAGGGGGTGGAGAGTAGGAGGGGGTGGGAGGAGAGCAGGAGTTAGCTAAGGAAGTTGTCCAGCCCAACACCATCCAGACAAAAACTGCTTTGCACCACTGTAGAAGGCTCGAGATCCCTTCACTTGGGGGACTCTGAGTCTGTCAGAGTTGAAGGACAAGACAGCATGATGGCACTCAAGGGGACGAACAGGGTTAAGTCTACCAGGAGAGTCTTAGTGGTTGGGAACTTAATGATTAAGAGTGTGGAGAGGGTGGTGGAAGGGGAAGTTGAAAGACAGGGGAATGGTCAAGTGCCTTCCTGGCGCATCTGCTATCTTGGATTTAGACATGATTAGGAGGATGGTGGAGAGGGAGTGGGAGAAGTTGTGGGTGCTGGTATACCTGGGAACCAATGATCTGGCAAACCAGTCTGTGGAGATGGTGAAACACAATATTCATAGACCGGGGGACATCCTGGTGGCATACTCAGCCACCCTGGCCTTTTCTGAGGTCCTCCCATTATGGGGCAGCGAGGGGAAGAAAGACAGAGTTTAATGGGCAGCTTAAGAGATGGTATCAGGAGAAGCGGTACCATTTTGCGGGAAACTGGAGGGAACTTCTGGAATAGGAGGCTCTTCAAGGGAGATGGACTCCACCTGACAAGAGTAGGAGCCTGCACACTGGGGAAGAAGCTTGACATCTATATTTTAAATATTTAAACTGACTGAGAGGAACCACAGTGACAGGGGAGAGGAAGAGGATCCTAGCTAGTACTCCTCCACACATGAGGGCCTGTAGCAGCTCAGCGGGTATAAAGGGGGAGGAGGTCCAACTTGGGCTAGGTGAGGGGACATTAGAGAGGGGGAACACAAAGTGTGCTAACAGCAAGAAAAACAAGAGGTTAACAGGACATGGGATGCCCAAAGGTCATAGAATGGGAAACAACAAAGTGGGCTCAGGGGTCAGACAGAAAAGGGTATGCCTTAACGCCAAGTCACATGAGTGCTGGCATTGCTGGCTGGGGTCTTTTGTGCTGTTCAAATTTTTGGAATGCAGTTGCTGCATTTGGATTAAGAGCTGGTTTTCATGCATTTTCCTTTTTGGATTTCAAGTTCTTTCAATTGTGCTAGCACACTATGGGCTGTTGTGGGGTTACAATTGCAAGTTTGCTAGTTTTCATCAAAAGCACCACTAAAAGATCCCAGGCAACATAACCACCAGTCCTGCACCAAGATGCTAGTGTAATTCCTGAGTACCCAGAGTCATTGGTTAGTATGTCGTACTTGAAATTGTAGTTTTACTACTGGTAGCAGCGGAAGAGTTTACCACACCCTGTGTAGTATAATTCATCTTTTCATGACCCTTAATTAGGCAGGTGCAGGATTTGAGAGAGTGGTAGTGGACCTCAGTACAGTGGCTCCCGGGTACATTGCTTAGGGTGGAAGTGTTCAAGGTAACTTGCAACTGTCTACTCCCTCTTTTCTTCCAGCTTCCAGGCCTCGGTTCTTAAGTAAAAGCACTATTAATTTGTTTGACTTTTACTTTTGTGTGTGTACCCAGTTTGTATAACCTGACTGAAGTGTTTATTGGTAAAGGTAACAAATGTCTTATTGGTCCCCAGGGGGTGGTCCAGCCCAGTGTAAGGAAAGGGGTAGGTACTGCATCCAGGGGTGGTACTGCACACAACATCTGACCCAGTTATTCTCTCTGGGTGGTGGCATTGTGCTATTTCTTATTTGTTGTGGGACAAACCCCACTGTCACAGGAGAAAGCAAGCACCCAACCCCCTCATCCAGGTGTGCCCTGTACAGTTGCCAGGCAGGGGTGTGAACCCAGACACGGTGACCTGGGGGTCACAGTTGGGTAGATGAGTACACACAAATTAGATGTTGGACAAATGACCTCAGTAGTAAATACTAGAGAAGAGACATACAGAATTAAAGTGCAATCCACAATGCAACAAGCATTTGTCAATGCCGAATGTTTGCTTACTGGCATTGGCAGTGGTAGTGTAGAAGTTACAGAGCTGTGTAATAGTAATGGCAGTGATGTATTGAACTGAAGCCAACCCCACCACCACCCTGCAGAGTGTGACAGGCATTGGGGTGTGCCTTTGGGTCATCAACCATAACGGCTACGCCATTTCAGTACACCCCACCCTGCAGACACTGGCAAATGTCACGGTGTTCCTGGGATCTTTGATCCTATGCTATTCTATCCATCAGGAAATACAGTGGGATGGGTGTGATATAGGAGAATGGGGTGAACTTTGGGGCCGAAGAGTCCAAGGCAAACCTCAATGCTTCTCACTGGCTGCAGGGTGCGGAATGGTATGAGCATTACAGGCAAGAATCCCAAGTCACACCCCTGATGCCTGTCATTCTCTACAGGGTTGGGCGTTATGGTTGGAAACCCTAATACCTCAGGCATTCGTTGGTATTTTCACTCCAAATGTTCAACATGGTTTTTTGTGACCCCACCTCATGAACAGGAGGAATATCAGTTTGTTAGCTGAAAGCTGCTTATGCACAGTGACTACAGCATTTAGCACCACAGGTGCAAAACATTCAACAGGATGTAAAAATGACAGCTGTACTGTTCATGGGGAGGTGTAAAAATGGCAATGTTGTAAATCTGCAGTAAAATATTTAAAAATGGTGAAGTCATGGCGTACATAGAAACTGTGCAACACACACCCGTAATATAATTGGGTTGGAGTTTTTTTCAGCTGATTGTCAACTCAGGCATTTGGTGCCTCAATCATGAACAGTGTCACTGTGATTTTCTTTATCTGTCCCGAACAATAATTTCCCACAGCGACCACGCATCTCTGCACTGAAAGTGTGGAAACACACTTGCCATGTTGAAATGACAGCTATACTGTAAATAAGGCAGTGTGGAAAATGCCACTGGTGAAAATCTGGACTTAAAATATTACAAAGTCTTACGAGAAGCGAGAAACTGCACAATGCTCACCCATAACACAGTCATTTTATGGACTTTGTCACCAAATTTTCAACATAGCCATTTTAAGACCTCTGCTCATGAACAGTGTAACTGTGATTTTCTTAATCTGTCCCAAACATTGCTTCACAAACCAACAGCACCATTGTCTACATGTCTTGGAAACACATTTTGGGCAGCATATGAAAAATGGCAGCTGTACTTTTCATAGGAAGTGTAATAAAATGGCAATGTTGAAAATCTGGAGTGAAAATATACATTTGCAAACTTATGAGCATGCATAGGAACTGCACAGCAGCCAGTAAAACAGTCATTTTAGGAATAAGCACCTAATTTTCAACATAGCCATTTAAGACCTCCTCTGCTCATGAACAGTGTCACTGTGGTTTTCTTAATGTGTCCCATACATTGATTTCGCATATCAACTGTGCCATTGAAGCGCCATATGGCGGAAACACATTTTGGGCAAGATGTGAAAAATGACAGCTGTACTGCTCATAAGGAGGTGTGGTAAAATGGCAATGTTGAAAATCTGGTGTAAATATTGAAAATTTGTGAACTTACAAGCGTGCATAGGAACTGCACAATGCGCTAAATAAAACAGTCGTTTTGAAATTTTTCCACCAAATTTTCAAAATAGGCTTTTGAGAGCCACTTATGAACACTGGTAGTGTCATTTCATTAATCGGTCCCGAAAGATGATTTTGCGCAGTGACTGCGAATAACGCCATGACAGTGACATCATTCATGAGAAGGGATCCCAAAAACCCCATGATGAAAATTTGGTGCAAAAATTCTAAAAAATGCCTGAGATATGCAACAAAATTGAAAACACCCTCTCTAGCCCATTATACAGCTTACCGGCATTTGCTCAGTTCATGGTCGGCTTTGAAGAGTGCAGACGTGTTCCCAGTCCACCGAAGATCATCGCGCCGAGGTCCAGAGGTAAGTATGGGGTGATGGGGGTGTTGGGAGGCAGGGTGTGCAGAGGGTGGGTGCGGGTTGTGGAGGGGGGCCAGGAGACTATGTGGGACCGTTTTTCTTTACAGGTGTTCTTTTGTTTCCAATGATGAGCGCGGGATGTTTGCCACGCTGGGGTGGGCTCCCAGCATGGCACAAGGACAGTTGGGGCATTCAGCCGATGGGGGATTGGGCACCCACTTCGCCTTAAAGCATCAATTGCCACGCTGGGGTGGGCTCCCAGCATGGCACCCAGTACTCGGGGAGGGTGAGGACGAGTGGAGCCGGCAGAGTTGGGCACCCCGGCTATATCATGAGTTGCCACCCAGCATGGCATTTGGAAGGCTTTGGGGGCGGGGGCACAACACAACCGCAAGTTGGGCACCCCGTAAACCCTACAGTGTGCGTAGTGTAGGGGTGCACACGCTGCATGTGCGAGTGTGTGTGGGGTGAGCTACATGAACAAGCAATATCTTATCACTGCTCTGAAGCATTGCTCCCCTTTGAACTGTATGCCACTGCATTTTGGAGCTTGTCATGGAGCAGCTCCATCATGCATTACCTGAAGGGACCTAGCCTGCCAACACACTGATTGAATTGGAAGAGCGGGTGACACACCTCCGAAATCTCGGATGATGGCACTATGTTTTTTGCACATGCGTGCAAGCAAACATAAAAAATGTATCTTAATTTTTGAAGACTGTTTTTTTCTTTTTTGTGCGTGCATATGTGACATATGAATGAGGGATCCACTCACTGTAGATCAAGGGAGGATATGAAATGGTGCAGGTACATGGGGGGGTGAACAAAGTGGTAGACAGTAAACCCTACCAGAGCTTCAGGCTGATGTAGCACACCGATACATTGGGGGGGTGAACAAAGTGGTAGACAGTAAGCCCTACCAGAGCGTCAGGCTGATGTAGCACAGCTGGACTAAAGCAAGGGAGGATGTGAAATGGTACAGGTACATGGGGGGGTGAACAAAGTGGTAGACAGTAAGCTCTACCTGAGCTTCAGGCTGATGTTGCACAGCTGGACTAAGGCAGAAGCACCCACGGCATGTTCTTATAGTCCCCATTTACATGTCCATTTATGTTCTTACAGCGCTGATTGCCTAACTGAGCAAAGATGTAAAACAGACACTAAAATGTCAGGTTTATTTCAGGTGACCATGTTCTTATAGTCCCCATTTATATGTCTGTTTATGTTCTTACAGCGTTGATTGCCTAACTGAGCCAAGATGTAAAACAGATACTAAAATGTCAGGTTTATTTCGGGTGACCAGGATCGTAGTGGGGAGAGGGGGCAAGTGAAACAATGTCCTGAGAATGTGCTTAAACTTATTAACCCTTGCTGTGCCAAGGAGTGATACACTGGTCCAGAATCCCTATATGTTTAAATTATGTTTGCAGCCTAAAGGTGCTTAGGTGGACTGGCATTTACATTACTCAGCGGCAAATCTTTTTCATACTTTTTGTGATCATCGGTTAAGATATAACCACTAACTGATGAGACACTTGGGGGCGTGAAACTGTGCTACCAGCAAAGTTGCATTTGCAAAGCCCTGAATATTTATCTGCTGATAATGAAATGAAAACTGTCAGCTGATAACATTCAGCCACTGTCCACTGTAATAGAATAGACCAAGGGATGTCATGATTTGTGAACCGTACCACCAAGTGGACCCACCGTTATCTCCCCCTGTTAGGCAAGCACTTCACCCCCACCACACACCACGTGTAGCCAGACAATATGGAAATGTACACCAGGACCATGTTTGTTGCCTCATTTGGCACAATAAATACTATATTATCTCATGACAATGGTTGTTGCCATACACGGGTAAATACAAATGCCATGCATTGCTCCCCAAGACACCCACATACCAGTCCAGATCCTGTAAAGTTGTACTGTCCTTCATGTGCAAAAACAGTATTAGAGACCAGTCCTAGTTTCAACTCCTATGAATAAAATTACAGAAAGGTTCAGTATTTTCTTTGTTAGTTTTCATGGAAAAAGGAAGCAGTTCAGAGCCTATTTGCTACCCCCTTAAATAAAATTGCACACCATGGAGTGCTTGGAATATGCCTGGCTACACCCATGGAATAGACATCTCACTGATAGATCTGGAGCAAAGGGACATGCACTTGCCAATAACACCACTACAACTCCAGATACAGAAGAAAGAAGTTCATGCACTTTCATCGCTGTTAACTTTTTCAGCATTTTAAAACAGTTACTTAGCATCTGCACTAAGATGTTACACGTCACTGAACTGAATTGTGACACCAGAATCCCTGCGATCAACATTTGTCAGCAAAAGTGAATTGAAAAAATCAATAGATGTATAAAATGTAGGTGACATGAGTCAATAACAACATATCTGTATGTAATACTTGGCTTTAAAATTTGAGCACCACCATATTCCGCACCACAGCGTCAAACAGGGATGCCATTTATAATTCAGCTAATGTCAAGCAGTTTTGAGCCATAAAAATATTACTGTATCAGTATGGTGGCAGCAACAGGATCAGAAATTATGAAATAAATGCAACAGCACCCGGCCATATGTTATGTGGGTGGAGGGAGTGCATGAGCACCCAGGGGTGGGCTGTTAGGTGGCTTCAGATTCACTGAGAAAAGGGTGATTCGATTGTGAGCTACGGTTGAATTTGTGTTTTCTTTTTCTATACCTAGTTTTAAGCTGTTTTGTTGGGCACATGTCCAACCCTAAGATGTTTAGGGTCACAAGGTGATGTGACTTCATTGAGCATCTGATTTGAGAAAGAGCTGTGTGATTCTATCTAAATGCCAGCTCACGCAATTCAGAAAAAAAAATATTTTGAAGCTGCATTACCAGACTAAGTATGCAGTTTAGTGAATTACCACACAGGGGTGTGTATATGACAGTACTAAAGAGCGCATTAAATTGCTTCAGTCATGAAAACCTCCCCCACTGGCTGCTGCTGGGCAGCGCATATAGTATGTTCTCTTTTGTGCATTCTGGCTGTTCTTTGCTTCCAGCTGCAGGAGTACAGCACGCTTCAAGTTCATTTGCATAGGTTTTAGCAGCTAGGAGTTCACATTGACAGAGTCTAGTAAGAGAAATGCTTGGAATTACACATACAAAGAAGTCTGAGTTTACATCAAATGCTGAGGAATTTTTTCTGGAGGATTAGAACCCATGGGAGTCCATGAAGGTGTGCTTTGGAGAGCTGGCGTGTGTAAGGACTGTTAGGCACCCACACATTTGTGTGGTCCTGCTTTGGCAGGGAACAGTTTATTAAAGTAATGATGTATGGCTTGTCTCTCTAAGCTAGACAAGACCACACCATCCTATCAGGCAACCGACACAGTTGATCTGTGTGTGGGGGGGGGGAGGAGCTGCTCACTGAAGCGTAGTTCCCTCTTTCAACTGTATGCCACTGCATTTTCAACTGCTGTCATAGACAGCTTCAGCAGTGATTGGAGAACTGTGACCACACCTGCAAACACACTGACTTGAATTGGAAGATGCTGACACACCTCTGAAAAACTCAGATGATGGCACTATGTTTCTTGCACATGTGTGCAAGCAAACATAAAAATGATTAGTGACCTCAAGCACATTGCCAAAGCATTCAACACTTTCTTCACTGATTTGGACACCTATAAAGACCCTTCAGTAGATCCCCTGCATAACTCTCCAAGCCCACCAAACCATCCTAGTTTCCATGTTGGCTAATCTCCAAAAAAAGAGATCCTCAACCTGCTCAAAAAAAAAAAAAAAACAGACAAATCAGCAGGCCACGAAAATCATGAGCCTTGGCTCCTAAAAATGGCTGCCCCTGTCCTTGCTATTCCTTTGGCTACTCTCTATAACCTGTCCCTGCTCAAAGGCACAGTTCCTATAAAACAGAAAGGGGCACACATGGTCCCAGTGCACAAAGGAGGAGCCAGGGAACCACTGCTAATTATTGCCCCATCTCCATAGTCAGCACCCCTAATGATTTCCATTAACTTTAATCCTGGTTTGTCACTAACTCACTTGCTCTCAATGGTAAAAAAAACAAAAACAAGGCCATGTTGTTTGGATCCAGAAAGCTGGGCTGTGACAGAAGTGAGGTGTTACAGATCACCACCTGCTCGGGTGCTCCACTGGAGGCAGCAGGTAGAAATATCTTGGCATTTGGCTTGACCAGGAGCTCACATTTAAGACCCATCCTGAATGAGTCTCTAAGCTTCCTCAAAAGCTAGGGTTGCTTTTCAGTCTCAAGCCCCACCTAACTGATGAAGCCTGTCTATCTATTGCCAGCAGTGTTCTTCTCCCTACAATATTGTATGGAGCCTCATTCCTGTCCTCCCTGAAGGGCATGGAACTCACTAAACTAAAAACCCTATACCACAGAATTGGCTGGTTTGTGTCTGGAGCAGGGAACAGAGAGCATCACCACAATATGCTTGCCTCCGTTAACTGGCCACCACTTGAAGAATGCCTCCACTGCCCAGTCCTTTGCTTGGCTACAAGGCAATAAAGAGCTACCTACCTAGTCTCAGAAGTGTACTGCCCTGGAAACCCATGAGAAGGCATCTCTACTCCTTCTTCTCCTCACAATTCCTTCTTGAGGTTCCCAGGGCATGAACCATTTTCCGACAGTGGTGCTTTATGCATGGAGTGCTGCTGTTCTGGAATGGACTTCCTGTCCCTATTCAGAAAAGCCATACCTACCAGTCCTTCAAGGGACAGCTCAAAAGGTGCCCTCCCATTAAACACAGCTGTACCTGCTTCCACTGAGTCAGAATTAGCCAATATGAATTAAACAGCCTCTGCATCCCTGGCCCTAACATGATGTAGCTTTATGTTGTGGGACTGCAAGTATGCACTTTGTCCCACTGAGCTGCACATATGAATGGCAATTCTTCTTCAGAGTCAAGACTATTGCAGAAACTATAACTACCATTATCCTTGTCTCTATTGTCCTCCTGTACCTTATGCTGTATCATGTGAATTCCATTTATCATATGTAACTTGTTCCAGGTTGCTCCTGAAAATGGGAGGCAAGTCTCAGCAAGCTTACCCAGTTACCAAAATCCGATATATAAAAATAAAAAAAAGGTTGAATTAAGTCTAAATGTTATGTTTTTTTAAAGTTAAAGTTCCATTTTTGATGATTTTTCAGAATTGGATCAGAGACTGTCATTCCCCATGCATGCTACACAACCGGTATAGTGGGAGATTACACTTCATTAAAAAGTTCACCTCCTCAAAAAATATAATTCCAGTCATATGTATCTTAGGCAAGTAAAGGCAAACTCCTACATTTCAAGAAAACTTGCATATTGGGTGACCCTGAGCAAGTCACTTAACTTCCTTTTGCTTCTAGATCGTACCTGTAAAAAAGCTTTCAGCTTAGCGTGTCTCTCCTGGTAACAAAAAAAAAACATTGCTATAGGGTGGGAGTGCACAGGGAAACTTGCAACTGTTTAATCCCCTATTTTCTTCCAGCTTTCAGGTCTGGCTTCTTAAATAAAGCCACTGTTAATTTGTTGACTTTACTTTTGTGTGTGTGCCCAGTTTATATAACCTGGTCAAAGTGTTTACTGGTGAAGGTAACAACTGTCATATTGGTCCCCAGGGGGTGGTCCCGTCCAGTGAATGGAGGTGGGGAGGTACTGCATCCCAGGGGGTGGTACTGCATGCAACATCTGGCCCACTTCTTCTCTCTGGGTGGAGGCACCACACAATTTCTTATTTGTTCTGCGATGACCCTCCCCCCAACCACAGGTGAAAGAATGAATCCAATCCTCTCAGTTGCCAGGTGGGAGTGTGAACCTGGACACTGTTACCCAGGGGTCACAGTTGGGTAACTAAGTACAGTATGAACTGAAACTAGACATTGAACAAATGACTTCAGTAATAAATACTAGAGAACATAAATACAGAATTTATGTGCAATATTAGCTGAATCAAGTCAAAATATTATTTTTTTCAAAATTAAAGTTCCATTCTTGTTGATATGTTTGAACTCAATTAAACTATCATTCCAAATGAATGCTACACAGCAGTATAGTGGGAGATCATACTTCATTAACAAGCCTGCCCCTTTAAAATATATATATATATATATATATATATATATATATATATATATAAATTAATTTCAATCATATGAATTGTGTACAAGTAAAGCCAAACTCCTAAATTTCAAGGAAAAAACAGGTTAAACATATACAGTATGCTATACAGTCATTATAGTAGAAAGTCAGGTTCCCTCAAGCCTGAAAGAATTATTTCATTCAGATAGATCTTATTAAACAGACTTCCTGCAGTTGAAGAAAGTCCCATTAAATTGAATGCACTTAGCGTAATATACTTTTTTAAACACAAACGTACTGCACAGATGAGTTTTCTTGTACAAAATACTTTTGCAAAGGTGCTCAGGTCAAACTCGGAACCTCATTTTACTATCACAGACATGGTTTGCCAGTCAGAAAAAAAAATGAATGGATATTTTTATCTTGTTCTTTGCACTAGAAAAAAAACACTTAATGTTTGACTGAAAAGAAATTCTTTCATATTTTTTCTGGTTCAAAGAGTAAGGCTACCCTGTGTCTCACTCCAGCAAATGCTCTGGTCTGTATCTAATTGGTGATTAAATCTCTTTCAGCCTTACTAAACCAAGACCTCGCTCATTCTGTCAGCCAGTCCTTGACATATGTGCCAGAACCAATGATACACTAGCATAAATTGGCCAATTATCTAATGCCATACTACTCCCCATACAACTTAAAGACAGATTTCCTTTCTTACCAACCTCCTGAAATCTTGATGGGCAAAACAGTATACATTATCTTGTCCTAGGGTGACTTTTGCTCCTGGTGAGGCCTTGTCTCCCTGCCCTACCCATGCAATTGCATATACATACTGCTATCATGATGCTGTGAACTGGGTCTGGAGCATTAGTGTGAGTACTCTAGTCATGTGACTGGGAGCAGGACAGATTCAAAGCAGTCAGGTCATTTGTTCTGCCCATGGATCCTTTGTAAAGAGAACCTTGCTTGCTCATTCGAAGTAAAAGCCCTCAACTCTGGGTCAGCTCCCATACCTCTGTGGCAATTCTTTAAAAAGGGTTCCAATAGTTGACCCACTGGTACGGCAGTAGTGCTAACGTCCACCATGCTGACAACCTAGGATAGGGAGCAGTTCTGAGTTGCTGGTAGCCAGCAGGGGAGGGAAAGGAAAAGTGTCTGATGGACTACTGTCCTCTCCTGGGGGGAGGCATGCTGTTCCTTCTGAACGACTGCCACCAGGTGGAGGCCTGGTGGCAGTGCAAGCCCACTGAACAGCAATGGAAGGAAGGGAGCTGCAGAATTCCATGATGAATGCACATGCCTCTACACACATGCACATTGGTGTGTTCACCCCATCGTGGGGAGCAGAGAGAAAATGGGAAATATAGAGGCTTGGGCTTTGTGAAGCCCCACCCATGTCTCAGTGATCCACCCAGCTGCTCCTATCCCAGGTGCATTTGGATGTGTCTTGGGTGGGGAGAATAGCCCTCCCTCTCCCATACCACCGTGGGGGGTAGCCCATGTTAGGCTGGAGCCTTGGACTGGAGACAGAAAGGGATGACTGCTGAGTGTGAGGACAGGGCTGATAGCCACACAAGTCTGCTACCAAAGGATAAAAAGCTTTGTGCAGGAAAAAAAATCCAGAATTTTATTTGCTGCCAGTTGGGAGGGAAGGGACTACAACTTGTCCCAAAGGAGATGACTGAATGATCCTTTCCACTTCCTAGTGTCTAGTAAACATTTATATATATATATAAAGCTGTTTTAGGTTTACTCTGTGGAATGCCTGTTATTGTGATTCACCACTGAAAGGTTTTATGAGAATTTTGTTTCTACCTGATTGCTCATTGTAACAATAAATTTGTACTGTAACAATTTATATTTTGAATCTATGAGACCCCTTTGGAAATTAGCTTTAGTTCAAAGGCCAGCTCAATAAACATAAGCTAAAAGAAATTACTGGTTCATAGGGCCTGCCTCTGTGCTCAGGCATTTTTTGACACCCATATAGGGAGAGCGCAGTGGCACTCAAGGGAGGAGAACTGTCTTTGAGTCATCCAGTCTTCCCTCCCTGTCCAGCACCTGAGTGACTGCAGTTCTGTTCCCAAACCTGGGTCACTGGCACGGCAGGAAGTGAGGCATCCAGTGTCTCAGCCATCCCTGCCACAGGGCTAGCCCATAGTCCAGCTCTTTAGAAGCTTAGTTTTATATTTTAGGCTGCATTAGATATCCAGATGACTTGTTAGTTGAGCACTGGCTTTGATTTTTACCAACATCTGTCTAAAACACAAAAAAACTTTTAGGAAGCGGACCCATAGACTTCTATGGTGTGCACCCCCACAGTCTCACTATAGAGATCTCACAAAATGTCAGAGAGCAGGCACAGCAAACCAGGAACTGGAAGGGATTGTTCAGTCATCTTCTTGGGGCCAATTTATGATCCCTTCCCTACCAAATGGCAACAAATTAAAAATTCTGGCACCCTTGTTAAAGAACTCCCACAGAGGTAAAGGATGTTCTGTGAGACTTACTAGAAGACCCAAAATTGGTGGTCTTTAGGAATCCTGCACATGCCTCTTGTTGCGAGCTGCCTTTCCAGTATGTTACGTCTGAGTACAGCAATGCAGAATAAATGGTTTTAGGTTACAGTCATGTTTTAAGAGCTACGGGTTTGTGACACACATAGCTTAAGCTGGAGAAAACCAATCTAAGCCTGGCTCCGTGGGATGGAAAGCAAACAGAAACTCGATGTGTTTATTCTTAGAACGACCACTAGTATCTTCTGACCATTTCCAAAAATAATCTTATGTGATATTTCTCATAATGCTTGAAACTATCTTTGGAAAGCTTTAACATTTGAACTCTTAATCATAAAAATTCATTTTTTTTAAAATGAAAGCTTAAAGTTCAGTCAACATGCATAGACTCTAACAATACAGTTCTGTGTTGCTGCATGCCTATGCATGTTGACACAATCTGTTGTTAAAAATGCCAGGACTTTAAGTATTTAGTGAGTCATTCCTGTTTTTTTAATATCGATATGAAACTTTTTATGTTTTTTAACATTGATGTATGGTTACTGTAGCAACGGCTTTATGATATATCTATTTATCTGACGCCAAGCTGTCATTAAAAAAAATAGTATCTTGCCTTAATGGTTCCAAAGTTATCGAAAAAGTGATAACTTGGGAACCGTTAGGACTAAAGACATAATTTTTTTTAAATAAAAGCTTGAAGTACAGTCATTATGAAATGTTGTTGATAGTATATCGTTATCATGTAACAGTAGTATTTAGATAGATAGATACTTTATTTCATAGCTCCCCTTTCTAGAGACTTGGAGCACGTCTCTGTGACGTGGATCCTTTGTAAATGAGTCTTTGACTCAAAGGTATTTCAGAGTAACTAATAAACAAAAAATGATAAACTTCACAATTAAAACACAATACAACAATTTTAAAATATTCATAAAGTACAGAGTTGGAACAAGCAGCAATATCCAAACAACACAATACATATATATGTATTGTGCTCCCAGGTCGCTCCTGTAAAAAAGCTTTCAGCTTAGTGTGCTATACCTGGTTAAACAACTAAATAAAAAATAAAAAAATATATATATATATAAACTATCTATCCAATTAATTAAAATCTGATTCATACTATCTACAAATTAAAAGCCTGGCTAAATAAATAGGTTTTTAGTCCTTTTTTGATGGCATCCACCGAGGGTGCCTCCCACAGCTGTTTAGGTAATAAGTTCCATAGGGTAGGTGCAGACACCGAAAATGCTCTATCCCCAGAGTGACGCAACCTAGCCCTAGGAACACTAAGGAGACAACCCTTGGTGGAAAGGAGAGCCCAGGATGGACGGTGAAGCACAAAGAGATCTTGCAGGTAGACTGGTCCCCCTTTGTGTAGGGCTTTATAGGTCAGTAATCCAACCTTGGAGGCAATCCTCCACCTAACCAGCAGCCAGTGCGGTCCGTGGAGGACGAATGTAATATGATCATACCTACACACACCCATCAATAATCTTACCACCGCATTCTGCACCAGCTGCAATTGGCGGAGGTGGCCTCCAGATAGCCCTAGGTGCAGGGCATTGCAGTAATCCACTCTAGATGTTACGATAGCATGTACTAGTGAGGTCAGGTCCTCAGGGGGTAACAGGTTCCAAATCCGGGCAATGTTCCTCAGATGATAGAGTCCATTGGCCGATTTATCTTACCAATATAGAAACAAACAATTTTCTCAAGCTATATCGACATGTATTTACATGACAAAAGAGTTTTTTAAATAAAATAAATATTAATAATAACTGGCTATTGTTTTTCTCATTGGGAAGCCATGGCGTACTTTGCCGTTCTGAAGGAGTGTTTATAATGGTAAACATGCCCCGGGTTTCCCTCATCCTGCGTATGTGCCAGTGGTCGTGCTGCCCTTCCTGACTGCCGGATGCCATGACTTATCACAGGTGCTTACAGGGCCACTCAGAATCGGCGTTAAGTCAGTTTAAAAAAAAAAAAACACTGCCAAAAAGTGCAGGTACTTTTAAAAAAAGAAAGAATAAAAGTTGTCTTTAAAAGTTGTGTCGGACTGCGGAACCCGCTGAAACCTGGTCAGACCATCAGTGTTAGATGCTTTCACAAACCCCCCGAGCTTCACTCTCAGGGTTTATGTAGCATCTAACACCTCAGGTGTGTGCAAATTTCTCATTTTACACACACCACCCCATACTGTATTCTATATTTAATATATTTTTTCCATAACAATAAAAGTATATTGATAAATTTTTATAGACATGGAAAACGTCATGATGGTTTTAAAACAAATTTAACCAGCATTTGTCAATGCTGAATGTTGCTTGCTTGTATGTCCTGTTTAGGTATTTGGAAGTGATAGTTCCATGCCTTCCTCTCAAGACATCCACTGTGTCTTTCTGTTTAGTGTTCACAGAAGAGTGGGAGGGGCAAGGGCAGTACAGCAGTTGCCAAGGGGTTGAAGAGGTGGACAATAGTCCATTTGAAGGCAAAAGAGTCCTGCGGGAGCTCATTAAATTGAAGGTGGACAAAGCGATGGAACCAGATAGCATACGCCCAAGGATATTAAGAGAGCTTCGAAGGGAGATAGCATTATCTCTGGCAGCCATGTTCACTGAGGCATTCAACACGAGTGAATTGGAGGAGGGCACATGTGGTCCCTCTACACAAGTCCGGCAGCAGGGAGGAGGCGGGGAACAATAGGCCGTTCAACCTCACCTCAGTAGAGGGGAAGATCATGGAGACATTGCTTAATGAAAGGATAGTGGGGCATCTAGAAGCCATCAAAGCCCAGGACCACAGACAACATGGATTCACAGTGGGGACATCATGTCAGACAAATCTGGTTGATTTCTTTGACTGAGTGACAAAGGAAGTGAATCAGGGTGGGGCAGTGGACAACGCTTACCTCGATTTCAGCAAAGCCTTTGACATCATCCCATATAGGAGGCTGATAAACTAGCTGGGTAAGCTAGGCATGGGGGAAAGGTGGTAAACTGAGTTAGAAACTGGCTAACAGACAGGAGGCACAGAGTGGTAAATGGTGTGCAGTCTAGGGAGATGGGGTGACCAGTGAGGTGCTGCAGGGATCGGTCCTGGGCCAGTCCTGTTCAATGTCTTCATTAGTAACATTGCAGAACATCTGAAGGGAATTTTTTCACCAAATTTTCAACATAGCCATTTTAAGACCTCTGCTCATGAACAGTGTCACAGTGATTTTCTTTATGTGTCCCATACATTGATTTACGACACTGACTGAGCCATTATGCGTTACATGCGCGGAAACACATTTTGGGCAAGATGTGAAAAATGACAACTATACTGCTCATAAGGAGGAGTGGTAAAATGGCAATGTTGAAAATCTGAATGCAAATATTAAAATTCATGAACTACAGCGTCGCGTGGGAACTCATAGCGCTGCGCTCATCAAATAGTCATTTAGAAATTTTTTCACCAAAGTTGCAACATAGGCTTTTTGAGAGCCCACCTTATGAACACTGGCACTGTCATTTTGTTAATCAGTCCCGAAAGGTGATTTCATGCAGTGACAGCGAAATCACCCTTTGGGACCCAATAACGCCATGAGAGTGACAGAATTCATGAGAAGGGTCCCAAAATCCCTATGTTGAAAATTTGGTGCCAAAATTCATAAAAATGCCAGAGATAAGCACCAAAGTTGGAAAAACCCTATCTATCCCATTATACAGCTTACCGGCATTTCCTCAGTTCGCAGTCGGCTTTGAAGAGTGCAGATGTGTTCCCGGTCCACCGAAAATCGTCGCACCGAGGTCCAGACGTAAGTATGGGGTGAGGGGGGTGTGGGGAGGCAGAGTACGCAGTGAGTGGGTGCGGCTTGTGGGAGGGGGGCAGGGAGAAGCGCCGAGGGACAGTTTTTGTATTTACAGGTTGTTTTTTTTTAATAAGATGACAAGGGACATTTGACACGCTGGGATGGGTTCCTAGTATGGCAGCTGGAAGGCTATTTGGGGGGGCTGGAGCTGTCGGGGGATTGGGCACCCCCGTGGGCCATAACACATTTTGACACGCTGGGGTGGGCTCCCAGCATGGCACCTGGAAGCTTTGGGGGGGCCTAGAGCCAACGGGGGATTGGGCACCCCCATCGGCCATACAGTGTGTGCATAGGGGGAAGGGGAAGGTGCATGAGCATGCAGTATGCATGTGTGTGTGTGTGTGTCTGTGTGTGTGTGTCTGTGTGTGTGTGTGGAGGGGGGAAACTCTTCTCACTGAAGCGGCGCTTTCCCTTTCAACTGTGCGACCACTGCATTTTCAACTGCTGTCATAGACAGCTGCAGCAGTGATTGGGGAACTGGGGCCTCACCTGCAAAGACACTGACTGAATAGGAAGATGGGTGCCACACCTCTGAAAACTCGGATGATGGCTCTATGTTTGTTGCACATGCATGCAAGCAACATAAAAATTATGTTCTACACTTTTTATTTATTTTGGTATCGGTCCCCATCATTTACTTAGTATCTATAGAACGATAATGCCCACAAACATTTGTCTTATGCCTTAAATCATGTGGCGAACATTCCATTTTCCCACCCAGCAGTACCAATTCTTCCTAATTTTCACAGGCTTCACGTGCAAAAGTGTCAGAATATAATAATTCCTTTATGTTTGGGAGAGTTCTGTATTAAAGGGCTTGGTAAGTGTGCTGAGTCCCTCAAATTCTGAAAGACCATGAAAACGGACCTTTGAAATGAGATATTGGGAAGACAATGCCAACAATTCCCCTGTGCCGTTAAGGTTAAACACTTCTTCTTCAGAGGGCTTTGTCAGCACCATTAACTGGTAGATAAGAGCCTTTTTAGCTGCTTCTCCCAATCCTAGCTAAAATCCTGGAACATATGGTTAATGCACAGCTCTCCTTCCTTAATAATTTCTCCTTTCATAGCCAATTCCACTCTGCCAAGCAAGTCAACCATTACACAGTTACAGTACTTCCTACTAAGGTTCACTCCAGTCAGACATGGATCAGGCCTCATCTCCACTGCAATTTTCATCAACCTTAACAAAGGGTTCTCATGGTCTTCCATAACCAACTCCCAGAGGAACTATCCAAATACAGATGTGTCTGTGTGGGTAATGAACTGGTTCAGATCCTAACTTCCTAATAATTCTCAAGATGTTTGCACTGCTGGTTCCTCACCCTTCCCCCTAAAATTGAAGCTGGTGTTCCTCAAGTTTCTTTCCTTAAACCCATATTGTTTTCCATCTTCCTGAGTGAGTCTCCTCATCTGGTGTCTCATCCCAAAAACAGACGTATGCCGATGATATAGTGCTTTCTGTGACCAGTCCTGATGTTTTGATACTTGAATCCCAAATTCAAATGGACTTTGATAACATTCAGAGGTGGTTCTGATCAAACCAACTTGCCTTAACTGTTAAGAAAACTGCATCCATGGTGTTTGGCAGTAAACCAGATCTGTCTATAATAATGACCCTTGAAGGTTCTTAGCTGGAACAAATTCAGTCCTTCAAATTCCTGGGGTGTGGCTAGATCAGCACCCCAATTTATCTGCCCAGATTAACTCAATTACTGTTTCTCTAGCAGCAGTAGTAAAATCTTTATTTTCAGTCAGGAACATATGACATTTACACCATTAGGACATAGTCCTATTTACAAGGCTCTCCTGATTTTAAATCAAGTTGAAAGTTCGTATACAAATGTACGTACAATACTAATATAATTGCAACATCATTTACGTTTTGCTATGCAACTCAATGTTGCACATAGACCAGATGTTATATAACAGTAAATACACTGACATCAGATTATTTATTTTGTGTGTGGTAGTTGGGTCATGAATCAATCAAAACAGCCACATTGTGTTCATGTACTTGGTTCTTGACTCAGGGCAGTATTTAATTGCCTTCGACTTTCATTTATGTTTTTCTTTATGTTCATTCCAGATTTTTGTGGTTGTGTATAGGAATATCATCTCACCGTACCTAGTTCTGGGAGTCCTAATTTGGTAGTCTCTAATTAATCTATCATTCCTTAAATTATGTGAATGGTTAATCTTTTGCATTTGATCTAATAAGTACTGTAGGTGGGTTTTCCAGTCACTATCGTATTCCTTATTGGAATAATCAAAACCCATTTATACTTGTCACCTATGGTAAGCCAGTTCAGCTCAATATACATATTACAATGATGGGTCCATCTATTTGCTAGTAGAATGAACCTAGCCAGTCTATTATAAATGACTTCAACTTTTTTTATTTTTGAAACACTGGCATAACCATAGATGTGAATTCCGTAATCAGTGATAGGAACCAACATCTGGTTCACTATCAACTGTCTCATAGGCCTATCCATGCAATATTTGGCCCATCTTAGGGCCCCTAACCTACAACTTATTGTTTTTACTAATTCATTTATATGGTAATTAAACTTCAAATTACTGTCCACCCAGAGGCCTAAGTATTTATTTATTTTTTATTTTATTGAATTTTCGGAATTACAACCTTTGAGCAGACGCTCATTTACAAAGGCTCCACGTCAAACAAAGCAGGTTTACAACTGAACAAAGACAGGTTACAGACAGTACATCTTTGCAGCATAAGCATATTACAATAAGTTACAGTATAAGGCAGTAATAAGGTTTAGGCACTACAGGTGGGCTTTAGCTGAGGGTAGAGGAAACACCGGAGAGGGTAGGAGGCAGGGACATTAGAGCAGAATAACCATAGCCTGGTTACCTTTGTCGGTTGCATACAGGAGTAAGGGGGGAGACTAAGGAAAGGGTGGGAGGGTTATAGTGAGGGGTAAGATGAGGAATAAGTAATAATTGGGGTAAATGTAAAAAGTGCAAGATTAACGGGGGAATAGGGCGAGGTGGGGGCAGGTAATTAAAAACAGATGCACTTCATTTGGCTTGTTAGGTGCAACCAAAGTTTAGGTTTGAAAAGACCAGTTTTTTGTTCTGTGTCTAGCACTGGGGTAGGGAGTTTAGAAGGAGGGGAGCATGATAGGTAAAGGATCTCTGTCCTTGTGAGGTGCATGGTTGAGGCACCTTGTGAAGTTTGCCATTTGTTGCCCTGGTTTGCCTCACAGATTCAGCGGGGCGGACCATGGAACAGGTGCTCAGAGGCATGAGGCCAAGCTCAGTTTCTTTGGCTAGGAGACAAATCTGATATTGAGTTCTCCGCTCGAGGTCAAGCCATTCTGATTGGGAGTATAGATGACAAGTGTGGGACAGTCGAGGGGCATTTAGGACTAATCTGCAGGCTTTATTTAGGATAGTGGCAATGCGTGTAAGGGTACTGTCTGAGGCCGTACTGTAGAGAGCAAGTCTATAATCTATTATGGATAGGACTGAAATTGTCACTGCTAGCTTAAGGGCTGCTTCATTTAGACAGTGCCGGTATCTGTAGAGCTGACCTAGCTTACGATTTGCAGATCTGGCAACTAGGTCTATATGAATGGAGTAGGAGAGGGAGTTGTCTAAGGTGACATCAAGGTATTTAAAGTTGTGTACCATCTCAAGTTCTTCATTATTCCTGTTCCTAATGGTTATTGAGGATGATTTTTGACGATTGTGGGACGAGGCAAAGAGAATTTTTTTTTTTTTTTTTTGTAGTTTAAGAGCAGTCTTGCATTATGAAATCAGTCTTCTATGTTTTTGAAGCCATACTGTTGCCGCTGTTCTAATATGGTGGGGTCAGGATGGCTGGTGTAAAGGACAGCATCATCAGCATACAGAAGTATTTTATGTTGACATGCCAGGGGGAGTTGATGTACAGTAGGAACAGGCTAAACAGTAATGGACCTAATATGGATCCTTGGGGAACTCCAGTGCTCACGGGCAGAGTGTCAGACAAGGTGTTGGCAATTTTTACCTTCTGATCATGCCCTGAGAGGTAGCTCCTGAACCAACCCTGCGATGCTGGGGATAACCCTGTGGAGCGTAGTTGTCCCAGTAGAAGCTCATGGTTGACAGTGTCAAAGACCTTGGTGAGGTCAATGAAGGTGGCCCCCACCAAGTGCCCACGATCAAAAGCATCATGTATGAACCCTGTGAACTCAATAAGAGCTGAGGTGGTGCTGCAGTGTTTCCTAAATCCATGTTGTTGATCACATAGTAGTTGGTACTTGTCGAGATAGTCAACTAACTGGTCACAGACTATCCTTTCAAGAGCTTTTGAGACAGGGGGCAGGATAGAGATTGGCCAATAGTTGGTATGTAGGGTCCTATCTCCGTTTTTAAATACTGAGGTTACTACTGCCATTTTCCATAGCTTCAGGAATTTTCCTGAGGTGAGGAGAGCTTTAGGATGTGTGTCAAGGATGATATTAGCTCATCGAGAGTAAGGGATAGCAGCTTTAGGTCTAGGTCGTCGCCACTTTCCTGGATTTCCCCTAGCACCTTAGTCAGGTATTTCTTGGCTTCAGATTTAGTGATAATCTTAAAATAGAATGGGGGCGCTGTGTTCATGGAGGATGTGTTTGGTGGGTTAGTTGGGGCAGTACTTGCTTGCTTGAGGAACTCTGATGGGAATACCCCACTTAGGTCAGTAAACGCTTTGTTAAATATGTTTGCAATGGTTGTCTGATTCTGTGTTACACTTCCACTGATGCTCAGCACAGTCAGGGCTGCTTTATCGTCCTGCCCAGTGATCAATTTAATGTTCTGCCAGAATTTCCTACTGTTACCCCATGAGGTGTTTAGTTCTGATTTGAAATAATTGGCCTTAGCCTGTTGAATGGCTTGGGTGCACTGGTTCCTAGCTGTCTTGTGGCTTTGGAGTGCAGTGGGTGATCCTGTGCATTTGTACCTTTCCCAACCACCAGTTTCCCCAGTACTAATGGTGGCCCCGTGCCCCCCATCCCCAATGCTGCTGGTACAAATAATGAATGTAGAACAATGTCTTTCCCAATCCCCGATGTTCCCAGGACTAATAATTAATAAGCCCCCTGTCCCTGGTAGTCTAGTGGAATCCTGGCCACCCACCCCAGCAGGTAGTGCCCACATTAGGTCAATAAACTGCAGGGTTATCCACGATTTGTGGGATCCTTTCATCTTCCTTTTGGTTAAGGAAGCAAAGATGTCACAGGCCTTGTTAAATATTCTGATAAAACTATCCAGTGCAATGTCAACATTGTTGGTTGAGAATTCAGCTGCACAAGATACTGCTTCAGAGTAACTAATTGTCCTGTTTTTAGGACTCAGGAGGTAACTAGATTACTTGGAAGCTTTGGGGCCTTATTGGACCATGTGCAGAGGATGGGGGAGTGGTCACTTATTGAATCAGGGAGAACAAGTAGGTTTGAGATCCTTTCTGGGTGATTTGTGAGTAGCCAGTCTAATGTCATGCTGGTCCCAATTCAATAATTTATACGTGTGGGTGAGTCCACGAGCTGGTGGATATTGATTGCTGAGATGGTGTCTTTGCAGGGAGCAGTGTCATTGGACAACCAGTTGGCGTTAAAGTCCCCCAGTACTAGCACTTCTGAGCTGGCGCAGAGATCTGCTAGGTATTCAAGGAGCACTTTAACTCCCTCGGCTTGCTCCTTTGGGGCGTATAGACCGTGACAAGGGTTATACCCTTGCCATGAGAACAAAGTATTAGTTTAATGGGTAAAATCTGAGTGTTTTGCCCAGTGTTCAACAGGGGTAAGACCATTCCCTGCGGGGGGAAGGTATAATATAGATGAGGCAACCTCCTCCTCCTTTTCCTTGCCTATCAAGCTGGAAGGAGGTGTACCCCAGTAGCTGAATTTCAGTATCCGGTGTCCTTGGGGTTAGCCAGGTCTCGATCACTGACAGTACACCTGGGTTGTGCTGCATGATCCATACCTGCAGCGAGTTGAGTTTTGAGAGGAGGCTGCATATATTGATAGAGACTATGATGATAGCCCCTGCTTGCCTTGGTGGGTTTGCAGTTGGGTGCTTGGGCCGGGGTTTGGGTGAATGTTCCCTGATATAAGTGATAGCAGCCACAGGATCCTGGTAGCCTGCAGTTTCAACTGCTTTATGGATTTTGTATTGTGGCACCGGGTGGAGGATTGTTTTGGGCATGCACAGGATATAGGGGTTGTATTAATGGATGGGAGAGGGATAGGACTGTTCATTGCAGTGGGAGATAGTGACTGCCAGCACAGCAGCGGGCAGCCTGTATTTGTCAAGACAGGAGCAGATGTGGACCTTGGGGAGCTATAGCAGAGTGTTGGTTTTACACCCTGTGTCTTGTTTAGCCAAGTGCTATGCCGTGAGTTTAGTACTAGGACTGACATTAGCACTAGGGTGACTACCTTGCCTCATAAGGGTTGCATGATCAGAGTGAAGGGAATAGAATACACCAGTGGTCAATAAGCTAGCTGGTACTTGACCACACAAGATATGGAGAGAGAGGGAATGAGAGGGAGAGGGAGACAGAGAGAGACAAGAAAACAAGAAAGGAGAGGAGTAGAGGTGCTGTCCCTTAAGATGACTGTGATCGAGTTCAGGAAGGACTAATCAAATGAGGGGTGAGGCATGACTCTTGAGGCATTGAGGCAAAGTATATTTAATAAGTTGTAGGGGTCTGGAAGGTGGGACGGGCAAAAATTCTAGCCCACACAGACACTAGCAGCAATTAGTCCCCAGTCCCAGATGGAATAACAGTCCTGGGCCTGCTACAAACTTGGATTTTGTGTGCTGGAGCCACGGTCTATCAGGAGATGAGCTGCTGGTACAGACAGCAATCAGAACAGCAGTTTATAAGCTGTAAGATGCTCCAAGGTGTAATTGCGTTCGTACCTGTTTCTTTGTTGTTGCTGGCAGGCAGGGGAGAGTGCGGTGGCCAGCCAAGGTATGGAGCCATGCCGCTGGCTGTGGAGGAGCAGGTGGTCAGGAGCTAACCCTGGAAGAAAAGAGAGCAAGCAGCTGAGCGTTAGGACACAAGAAACCTTAGCTTCACGTTGCAGGTAATGGGGGGGACCTATAGGACTAGATAATAGGTAGAGGGGATAAAGTGTGAAAGAGGGGTGCATTGTATCCTGAGGCTAGAGCTGAGGCCTATGTGTATGTGTGTGTGGGGGTTGTCTTGGAATTTGGCACCAGAAGAGACAAAGGGAGTTTAGAGCTCGGGGGAGACAGACTCAAGCTGAAGTTAAGTGGATTAACTTGCAGTTAGTGGCCGAATGTAGCTGACTGCTTGTATGGGTAGGAAATAGCAAAGTCAGGGCTGAAATCAGCTGGTTGCTGGGGACAGGAGTAGAGGGGATAGCATTTAGGTGGGGAAAAAAGATTAGAGCCTGTGACCGAGCGGCCATTTAGCAAGAGACAAAGACAGGCAGGGAGTTGCTGTACCTGTGATCGGGAGCAGACAAGGTTCGAGCTGGGAGTCCAGAGGGGGAATGAGCGAGTTGCTTGGGGAGGCTGGAGAGAGAGAGAGAGAGAGGGAGAGAGAGAGAGGACCAGGCAGGTAGGATCTGGTGCACAATTCACAAATGCATGGCTGAATAGTAAGATTTAGGCTACAAAATAATTTAACCACTTTGGACAGTTGCAGCAGTAATCTAAATTATGTTTGCCAGCAGATGCAATGTGCAAATCAAATGCTATAACTCTAACGCGCAGTTAACTTAAAATAGTTTTAGCAGCAGTAAATACAGGTAGTGCATTCATATTTAAAAATTCTAGCCCGCAAGACAGTAGCAGCAATAAGTCCCTTGTCCCCAATGCAATAACAGTCCTGGTCCCACTACAAACTTGGATTTTGTGCACTGGAGTCACGGCCTATCAGGAGACAAGCTGCCAGTACAGGCTGCCAATAAGAATAGCGGTTTACAAGCCGTAAGATGCTCCGAGCTGTGACTGCATTCGTACCTGTTTCTTTGTTGTTGGTAGCGGGCAGGGAAGACTGCGGTGGCCAGCTGAGGTATGGAGCCGTGTCGCTAGCTGTGGATTAGCCAGTGGTCAGGGGCTAACCCTGTTTCTTTGTTGCTGCTGGTGGGCAGGGGAAAGTGCGACAGCCAGCTTTTGTTGTGAGAGATCGCCGGCAGTGTTTTTTATTTCCAGTGCGGGGGAAAATTTTTTTGGTTTTATGATTACCTGTAAACAACATTGATTTAGATTTCCTGCCATTCAGAATTAGGTTTATATTTTCAAACCAACCCTGAATGGCTACAAAATCACTTTGTAAATCACTATTGATTCTTTTTAGATCTGGTGCCATAGTAAGTAGGACCATATCGTCCACGTATAACCTCACTTTAGAAAATGGGCTTTTTATTTGGAGGCATCTGATTGGCTAGTGTCCCTTCAAGAGGGGTACATTAACGTTCAATAGATGCCCACCAAATAAAAAGTTCCAGACCTAACCTGCCTCATGCCTTGCCCATTATCCTTGTGCCCAGCCTGCTTTGTGATTGGTGCAGCACTGGGCACACAATTTGAAAATACCGCCATTTTTTTTTATCACTTTACCGAGAGAGTCAGTGAGAGACCCCCTCCCCACATACAGACTTGCTTCTTATGAGAGACCACCACCTACTAACTGCCCAAAACTAAAATACCTGTTTTCCCTGTCACAAACCATAACTGTATTTCTTTTTTCAACTGTATTCATTTGTGTGCTGCTTGAACATTTCCCGTAGTGCGACTCGCATAGCCAATTAAGTTCTTGATCCTTCACCCTCACTCCTCCCTCACTGTCATTATTTTATTAAAAAAAATAAATAACCCGAGCTGAAAAATCCTGCCTCCTTTATACTGAACAATTTCAGCCCATTTAAAAAAAATCAGCAGTTCTTTTACCGTTACGCTTGCCTGCTCAGTACGAGCTACTTTCTTAATGATCCACATAGTTCCTCCTGTTACAGACTTACAGTTTACTACTAGACACTCGTGGGCCTCCACGTATAGTCAACTGGCACCTCGTTTTCCCTTCCAGTGGATCACGATCAAATAAGTATGACGCAAAGAAAGAAAAAAGGCACAAACAGCACTACTGCTTGCCTGCTCTCGCAAGTGACGCTAGTCAGCAGCAGGGTCTCCATCTCGGGGACTAATTTGATAAAAGTCCCACTCCTGTCACTGCTCCGACCGCACTGACATGCCAGCCATACTGACTGTTTCTCCATGCTAAAAACAAAAAACTGCAGGATTAAAAAAAAAATTAACCTCATCTATGCCATTCACAGAGCGATTCTTCCTTTCCAAGTACTAGTACAGTGCCCTCTACTGGCAACTGTGTCAGGAACAGGCAAATGTGACAGGCAGGGACTATTTGAATATAAAACTTTTTTTTTTAATTTTTAAGATGTTTTTCTTTATTCTTTACCTATTTTTTGACCACTGAAAAAATATGATTTTAATGCCCATTTTCTAAGTGCAATAATACCCTCCAGGGTGGGCGGTATGGGCAATACCGGACCTTCCAGGGGCTATAAGGCCCTCTGCCTGCGGCGTCGGGCCTCATTACACCCCTGGGCGGTCCAGTATTGCCCAATACCACCCACCCTGTCGGGTATTATTGCTTGCATCGACTTCTGTGCAACTGTCGTCACCTGGTTAGAGTAGATTAAAATTAATAAGGGCCCCAATATAGACACTTGCGGGACCCCCTGAACATCTAATTGGGTTGAGGATTCATCTCCCACCATTATTTGTTTCCTCCCTAATAGGGTAGACCTGAACCAGCTACGTTTCTTCTGACACCCCTATGTTCCTAAGCCTATGCAATAAGTTTAGGTGGCTAACTGTATCAAAGACCTTTGATAAGTCCACTAACACCGCACCCACCGACTCTCCCTGGTTCAAAAATGTTGCTACCAGGTCAGTGAGCACGGTGCCTGTGGAGTGTGCTTTTCTGAACCCTGACTGGTGCATGCATAGCAACCCGTACTTCTGTAGATATCATATAACTGACCATGCACCAGCCTTTCTAGGATCTATGATACCACCGGTAGTAGGGCAATGGGTCTATAGTTAGATGGCTTAGTTGTTATTCCCCCTTTAAAAGCAGGAATCACCTTGGTCTCCTTCCAAATATTTGGGACTTCGCCCTCTCACAAACTCCAGTTGAACAAGTTAGTCAGAACTGAGGCAATAATATCTATGCCTTCTTTCATGAATCATTTCTATTTTATCTTTCCCTGGGGCTTAATTCGAGGTTACTTTCCTTATAATGTGTTTGACTTCTTTACGTCACACATTTAAATCTAAAGTGTGGAATGGTGGGATTTATTTTAGATTCCTGTGGATCAGCTTTTACGTTTTCCTCACTTTCTTTTAGCCCGACTGCATCAGGGAGATTGATAAAATATTCATTCAGTATATTTGCTGAACTTCTACTGTTCTGAATAACTCCTCCTTTCTCAATCTGAATTTTTGGACGAGCCAAGTTTGGGTTTTCTAGAGATTTTAGTAGGGACCAATATTTACCTTTTCCTACCATTGTCTGACTCTTAGTTCTATAATATTGTGCCCTGGCTTGTTTTATTTTTATTTTTAACCCATTTCTCATTTTTTTTATATTTTACCCAGTCTTCCGACATGAATGATTTATTTGCTATTCTCCAGATCCTGTTTTTAGCCCTTATGACTTTTTTTATCTTCTCCATAATCCATGGAACATGGCATTTTTCTTGTTGGATTATAATGTGGGGCTCTGATTCTTCACAGGTTGACAAGAATAGATTGTTAAATTCCTGAATGGCCATTTCTAGGATAGGAAACAGAAAAAGTCTGGGCCATTTTATTTTCCCCAGTTTGTTTTGTAGTAATTCTGCTGTGTAAGTTTTAAAGCTTCTTCTCCTAATTTGTTTTTTTCTCAAGACTGGTTTTGGACTGTCCCTTAAATGTATCCCATAACTAATAGTATTGTGGTCCCCCAGCCCCCACTGTTTATTCACAGCATGACTAACCACTAAGTTTTGGGAAACAAATACTAGTCTAAAATATTGCCCAAACTTGTCCAGGTACTTTTCCTAGTTCCTAGTAAACTTCTCCCCAAACTAGGTTCCCTCTATCAAAACAAATCTTGACTCATACCTACTGCTAGATGGGAGATAAAAACATAAGAACATGACAGGAGATGTGGACTGCGTGATCCAGCTAGTCTGCCCATTATTTGATCTACTCCCCTTCCAAGTAAATTCCCTTATTTCAATATTCCGCTATGTCTGTCCCAAAATATTTTGAACTCCTTAACTGTCTTGGCATCCACAACCTCCTGTAGCAGCTTGTTCCATAGCTCCACCACCCTTTCGGTGAACAAAAACTTCCTAATGTTGCTCCAAAATCTCCCTCCCATTAGACATCTGTTGAGACATCTAGAACATGCCTTATTTTCTTGGAAGATGTTCTGATTCTTTGCTGAGTTCATACCCTTTAGGTATTTAAAGGTTTCTCTCATGTTTGCTCTATTTCTACTCTGTTCCAGGGAGTACATGCTTGATTCTTTAAATCTTGTTTCATAGGGTTCATGGTGGAGGTCCTGAACCATCTTTATAGCTCTCCTTTGCACAGTTTCCAGATGGTCTATATCCTTTTTAAGGTGGGGTCTCCAGAAATGGACACAGTATTCCGAGTGTGGCCTCATGAAGGATCTTTAAAGTGGGATTACCAGTTTCCACTTTCTGCTTGTGATCCCTCTTGTGATGCAACCATGGATGTTATTGGCTTTCTGTGCCACCTTCTCACATTGTCTCCCTACCTTTATGTCATTGGATACCATGACCCCTAAGTCCTGTTCTGGGTTTGTGATGGCTAATTGTTTGCCTCCTAGATAGTAATTTTTTCCTGGGTTTCTTTTCCCTAGGTGCATGACTTAACACTTTGTGCTGAACTTCAACTGCCAGGTTCTGGACCATTCTTCCAGTTTCGTTCAGTCCGATTCTATGCAGAGCATAGTGTCATCTGCCAACAGGCATACTTTCCCCTCTAATCCATCTGCGATGTGGCTGATGAGTATGTAGAAGAGGATTGGTCCAAACACTAAACCCTGTAGAACCCACTGATCACCATCCCCTCTCTCGACAAGGTGCCATTCATTACAACATTCTAAGTCCTCCCCTGAAGCCAGTGTCTCACCCAGTTAACAATTTTTTCTCCTACGCCTGCAACTCCCAGTTTGTTAATAAGCCTCCTGTGGGGGACAGAATTAAAGGCCATAATAAAGTCTAGATATACAATATCTACTGCCCCATCTTGGTCTGTTACTTTTGTCACCCAGTCAAAGAATTTTATCATGTCTGTTTGACATGACCTACCAGTTGTAAAGCCATGCTGCTTAGGGTACAGCCTCCCACTGGTTTTCAGGTATGCCACTATCTTTTCTTTTAGTAATGATTCCATAATTTTCTACACAATTGAGGTGATGCTGACAGGGTAGTAGTTCCCTGCCTCTTCCTTGCTTCCACTCTTGTGTAGGGGTACAACAGTGGCCTTTTTCTAGTCCTTTGGTACCTGTCCACTCTCCAGTGATTTATTAAAGAGTTTGGCTAATGGAGCAGCGAGTTCCTCCCTAAGCTCTTTCAATACCCGAGGATGAATTCTGTCTGGTGCCATAGCTTTGTCTGTCTTCAATTTATTTAATTCTTCTAGGACCCTCTCTTTTATAAAGGGGCTTGTGTCAGCATCCTGGATGTGGAGACTCGTGGCTAGTGTTGAACCATTACCATTCTGTTCTCTTGTTAAACTGGAGCAGAAGTATTCGTTTAATAATTCTGCTTTCTGTACATCATCCCCCACCTTCTGTCCTTCTTTGTTTCTTAGTCCATTCCCCCGGTCTTTTTTCCCCGATATACCTATAGAAGGTTTTATCACCCCTTTTAATTTCTGCAGCAATTTTTCTTCAGTTTGTGCTTTGGCTACCCTGATTGGCTTCCTGGCCTATTTGAGCTTGGTCCTGTATTCTTCCCTATCACAGTCTTTCTTTGTTTCTTTATACTGTCCAAAGGTTTTTTTCTTTTGTTTTCTTTTCTATGGCACCTCTTTTGTAAACCAGAGAGGTTTTCTTCTTCTTTTGGTTTTAATGATTACCTTTGAGTATTTTGCTGTGACTAGAATTATCCTACCTTTCGTTGACTTTGGTGATGTTGTTTAAAATATTGCTCCCTAAAGAGGACAGAAAATGTATGCTTATTGTCAGCCATTAAAAATACAGAGACATGGACAATGACAGCAGAAAAAGATCATTTGTCCATCCAGTCTGCCCAGAACCCCTAACAAACCTGGGACCTATTGTTCATACATGGTTCTAACCCACTATATCCCCTCCCATGCTTCCTGCCCTACTGCTACCACTCTACACAACCACTAAGCCCTTCACCCTTTCCCAGCCGTGTTTGAAACCATTGATAGTTTTGGTGCCCACTACATCATCTGGCAGATTGTTCCACAGCGCCTCCACCCTTTCTGTAAAAATAAAACTTTATCACTTACCTCTTGAATCTCCCCATCAGTTTGATCTCATGTCCCTGAGTTCTTGATCTGCTACTTATGCTAAATAGTTCGTTGCAGTTTACCTTGTTCATTCTTTTCATGAACTTGAAGGTCTCAGTCTTATCTCCCCTCTCTCATCTGGCCTCCAATGAGTACATGTTCAGCATCTTGAGTAGATCCCTCAGCCCTACTGGCCCTGAATCATTTTGGTCACCCAACATTGCACTGTCTCCAGTATGCCCTTATCTTTCTTTAGATGAAGACTACAGAACTGGGCACAGTACTCCAGGTGGTACATCACCAGTGATCTATAGAGAGGTATACCTCCTTCCTTCTGCTGTCAGTACCCCTTCCTATGCACCCCAGCATCCTGTTTGCCTTACTGTAGGCCTTGTTACACTGGCTTGATTGTTTTAGGGAGTTGCTGATGGTCTAGGTCTAGGTCTGTTTCCTCAGAGGTCAAGCTCAGCTTTACCCCACCATCCAACACTCTGTGTTCTCAGGTTCTTGTTCCCTATGGGCATCACCTAGTACTTTTTTTGCATTGAGTTTCAACTGCCAAACCTTTGACTACCTTTCAGTGTCTCTGTATCTCCCTAACCCCTCCTCAGTGTCTACTCAGCCACAGAGCTTAGTGTCATCTGCAAAGAGACACAGTTTGTCCTGGTTTCCTTCTCCCATGTCACTGATTAACACATCAAAAAGGACTGGACTCAAGACCAATCCTTACTAGTGACCTCCCTCTCTTCTGATTTGACTCCATTAATCACAACCCTCAATTGTCTCCCTTCCAACCATTTTTTTACCCATTTGTGTCTTTTGCTGTACCCAGATTCTCTAGCTTCTTCAGCAACCTTCTGTGAGGCACTAAGTCGAAAGCCTTGCTGAAATCAAATACAGTAAATCCAGACATGACCCTTATCCATTACCCTTGTTACCCAGTCAAACAATATTATCAGGCTTGCCTGAGAAGGCCTTCCTGCCACAAACCTGTGTTGTTTGCTATCCTTGAATCCACTGCTCTCCAGGTAGTTCACAAGGTCCTATTTGACTAGTATTTCCATCAGTTTACCCACTATACAGGTAAAACTTACAGGTCTGTATTTACCTGATTGCTTCTTGTCCCCCTTCTTATGGAACAGCATTATATCTGTTACTCTCTAGTCCTTTGGAACTACCACTGTCTGAGTTGAACTATTGAATAGCTGTACCAGGGGTTCAGTTAGTTCCATTGTCAGTTCCTTTAGCACCCTTGGATGCACCCCAGCTCCCCCCGGGCCTTATCTATCTTTAGGGCTTATAGCCATTTCCAGCCCTTTCACTGGTAAATAGTTGCTGCCTCATCTCAGAGATCCCCTTACAGCTGCCTTCATGCTACTCTCTGGCAGAGGTCTTCTGTCTTCCCTTGTGAATGCAGAGCAAAAGTACTCATTTAGAATGTCTTTTTTCTGTCCATCCTCCTCAGTTACCTTACATCCCTCTGTCAGCCTAACAATTCTTCCTGCCTTCTTTCTTTTTTCCTAATATAGCTAAATAATTGTGTTTCCCCTGCCTTGACTCCTCTCACAATATGCAGCTTTGTGTCTGGTACTGCTTCTCTGACCACCCTTTTGGTTTCCCTTGTTCTCATTGGGTACTCTCCCCATTCCTCCTTCCCTTGTTTTTCCTTGTACCTGGTGAAGGCCCTCTTTTTGGCTTTCACTGCTTCCCTCACCCTTCCAGAGAACCATATTGGTCTATTGTACCTGTTTCTTTTGACTACCACTCTCATGCAAGACTTTGTTACCTCATGAATGCCCCCCTTCCCGAGTTCCCCCAATCTTTCCTCCATATCCCTGATGCTGTCTACTCTAACATGTCCTGGACCAGCTCCCTCATCTAACTGAAGTCTGCCCTTCTGAAATCTAGGACTTCAGTTATTGATGAGGGCGTACTTGTTCCAAAGGATAGATCAAATCATGTGGACTTATTGTCCGCAGGACCCTATTGGCTCCCCTATTCTCATTCCTCCCACCACTTCTGGGTTAGTGAGCACAATGTTGAGAATGGCAGCATGACTAGTGGGTTCCTTAACTGGCTACACCAGTAGGCAGTTCTGCAATAGGCAGCCACAGGGCTCAGTACTCAGACCTGTGCTTTCAACATCTTTATTGGTGAAGCATACAAATAAAGGTCACTTCCTTGGGGATAGGTGCTTGCAAGTCCCTCAATACATGAAGAGAACCAAAAGGACTCGGCACTTGATGTCAAAATACTGCTTCCAGGCTCCTCAGGGCATTTTGCAATGCTATAAAACTTTATTGTGAAAAAAACAAAACAAGCAGAGTAACCAGTGCATGCCAGGGAGACTACCCACTGGTACCAATGTTTCACTCTCATTACGAGCATTTTGTCAAGGTGTAGTGCGCCTCTAAAATTAAGATTATATTTCTTTTCAACTCAATTATACAAGTGATTAAAACATGAAAATGCCTACTAAACAATTAGTTTAACTCAGGAATCCTCGGTGTAAGACAGACTGACTTAAGGAGCAATAGTATATGAAAGGCTTATTTGTTAATCACAATAACCCTATTACTCTATTGTGTTTAAAACTTAGCCAATTCAAAGTGCTAACTTTTTTATTATTGTTATTGTTTTACACACATTGTTCCTATTAGCCAAAATAGCCTCCATATCATCAGCTGTATATTAATACTTATAAAAATATCTAATGCATGAGTTTTGATAATTCTATTTGATTGTTCAGTCCTGGCCACTCTAGTGCTCCTAACTGGGATACCCAGTATGCATCCCTTTTGGTCAATCTAGTTTCTATGCCCCCTCCCCTTGATTCTAGCATCACTTTATCTATACCAAGAAACGTAGGGCTGTGTTTACTAGTATCAGCCACATACATTATTTATATGCATGGCCAGAGCATATTTTTCATTCTTATTCAAAATAACTTGCATGTGCTCTCCTATATGATCTTTAAATGTTCTTTTCATCCTGCCTGCACACTACTAGATATACTGTATTACACTGTATGTGTCACAAGTGATTAAGGTTAGAATGTTATATTCTTTCTGTGGTGCCGTGATGGCAGTGTGTGCTGAGATCAACTAAAATAAAAGGGTGATTAGAGCAACCGTGTTGTGATGACCCAAATAAATAGTACACAATTTACCAACACCAGTGCTGCTCCCTGCAGGTGGAATGGTGGGAGGAAACTTCTGGTTCCCAAGAGATAGATGTTGTCACCTAACAAAGAGAGACACGAGCCAGTAATAGGTTTTCAAATGTTTGACAGGCTTTATTATTCGAACAAGGGGGGAAAGGAAGACACGGTCACAGGGAAAAGAGGGGAACTATAATTTCTAACTTCCTGTATGAGAAGAACTGTAAAACAGAATCAGCTGTAATAGCTAAGCTATAAGAGCATCTGTCACTCTAAAGTCCCTGTAAGAGGCTGACTGTATGGCAAAACTGGCACAATTGGCAAACTGACTGTAACAGCTAAGCTATAAGAGCATCTTATGTAACTCCTTATACTTTAACCCTGAGATGCATCTCTGTCTAAGGCCTATTACCTGGAGTACTCCACACCATAAAACATTCAGCATAGTATAACAAAACTATATACATGTTACTAATGGCAGTTCATGCATAGTTGTACTTTCTCTATTGTCCGGAAGAGAACAGGAACAAAGAAACTGGTGTAACAAGGAACAAATTGACTGGCTGGCCAGTGTGACTCTGGGAACTTCTTGAGAAACTAGGGGAATACAGAGAGGGTTTTTAAACAGACCATGAGTTTCTCAGCCACACCCACCTCTCTTGGGTTGCTGGAATTTAAGAACGAGCACTAAGATTTCCTTGGCTAAAAACCCACTGAGGGATGCCATAATTGAAGCACAAAGGATCCGTCCATGGTCTGCCGGTGGACAGCCAGGTTGAGGTGACCAATACTGTGGCTACCCCGCCACAGCCCATTTCTGGACTGCTGGATACTGATGATGCAGATCACCCTGCCACAGCCAGCGTCTGGACTACTGAGTAAGGAAGAGATGCAGAACACCCTGCCACAGCCTACTTCTGGACTGTTGGGTATGGAATACGATGCAGAACACCCTGCCACAGTTTGCTTCTGGACTACTGGATAAGGAAGAGATGCAGAACACCCTGCCACAGCTTGCTTCTGGACTGCTGGGTAAGGAAGATGATGCAGAACACCCTGCCACAGCTTGCTTCTGGACTGCTGGGTAAGGAAGAGGATGCAGAACACCCTGCCACAGCTTGCTTCTGGACTGCTGGGTACAGAAGACAATGGGAGGACACCACAGAAATCAGGAGGAAGAAGTGTTCAGATGTTGGGAAAATGACAGAGTACTGACCACCAAGGCTGGTGAGCCAAGGAGTGATGTAAAACAATAAACTGGATGTTGACTCGGGTAACTGGAAGAAAAGATCTGGATAGCGCTTCGGTGTGGACAACAAAACAAGAAAACAGATTGCAGACTCTGCACTGGACCAGGCCGTACACTGGGGACTGTTAGAGGAAAATAATAAAAATGATCATGCAAAGGTATCGCTATGAACATGGATCTTCTCTTCAGGAGTACAGCTGCAGAATGATTCTGGAGTGCACTTGTGGAATACCTCTTCAAGCGCTGCTGAAGGCTGAGTCAGAAACACACTGATGAAATGTCTCTGAAGGATTGCTGAAGACAGATTTGGAAACACACTGGTGAAATGTCTCTGAAAGATTGCTGGAGACTGATTCGGAAACACACTAGCACAAGATGCTGGCACAATGCAATTAAATGTCACAGTTTTAACAGTGTTGCTTAATATTGCAGTTGCAACAATTTTGCTCAATATCACAGGCTCTGAATGTACAGACCACAGTAAATAACAGGCACTTAGTTGCTTCTATCTTGGCACCTTCTTGGTGAAGCCCTTGCTAACTGTGGACCTAAGTGTACTGGGGTCTCTCTACCTAAAACAGGCTCACCACCTGCTACTGTGGGTACACTGGTGGCTAAACACTAAATGGCCTCCTTAGACTGTGAGGTACACTAGTTGGGTTCCCCCCTCTTTTTAGCTGTATTGGGCCCCTTACCATTAATTGCCTCATTATGACTGGCTAGGTCCCTTAACCACCTGTGGACCTGCATGGCTAGCTAGGCCTTTTTTTGTCACCTTTGGGCCTATATAGCTGGCTAGGTCCCTTCACCACCTGTGGACCTATATGGTTGGCTGAGCCCCCATAAACTATGGGCCTAATTAACCCTTTAATTTATGAGTTTATTGTAGCTGGGCTCCTCTGTACTGTCCTGGGCCTAGCATTGCCCCTTTTAATATCTAAGTACCTGCTGACTAGGCCTCCTTTAAATCTGTGAGCCTTTCATAACTGGGCCCCTTTAAATCTCTAGGCCTGCTTTGCCCCTCAGAGAACTGGGAATACTGGCTTGCTGTGCCCCCTTTAAATATCTGTAGGCCTGACTTGGCCCTTTAAATAATTATCTGGGACTTGCTGCCCCTTTAAATCTCTCTTGGACCTGAACAAGGCCTTTCTGTCACTCCCCTCTCTTTTTCTCCATCTTGCCCAGCCTTCTAATTAATATTTATATTCCCCTTTACAGGGCCCAATGTCCGGAGACCTGCCCCTGGACATTACCTCACCCACTGAATATTCAATTATGCAAATTAAGCCTTTTGGTCCTTCCCATGGCTCTGAGTTGATTCCTTTCTCTTTGCACCTAGCACTATGGTTAAAAAAATAAAACAAACTTTTTCTTATGTTGTGGTAGTCATCACATTACAGGTGTGCTGCCACGGACTCACCGTCCCAGCCCGAGGTGAAGAGAAACAGTTGGGAGGAGGGAGGTGCTGCTGGCAGAGGGAGGGCTTTCAGGCAGGAAACTGGATGACAGGGGACTTTGCAGGGTTTCCGATGCTGCAGGACGACTCTCTTCTGGACCAACGGATGCATCAGAAATGCCGGCACCAACAAGAAACAGGTACCAAGTTACTAAATATTAAAAAATAACAAAACAGAGCCCCAAGCCTTTTTCAGAGGCGGGAAGGCATTGCTTCACTTTTTGGTGTGTCCAATGGCACTTTGGACTACACAGCTGGAAAGGCAGGCAGTCTTCAGTGACTGGAGGCAGCAGAAGTACACAGGAAAGCCCTCAGAGACAAATTCAGCCCTCCTGGCAGTTCTTCTCATCCCTCCACGCTTTCTGTGTCCTCTCTCCTCCACAGTCACACTGATTGCCCCCTCCCACAACTTTTCTTGTTTCAAATTTTAAAAAGCAACACTCCATATTCTGGTTCTAGCTCTGGAATGCTGAGCATATGCAGCTCAACACAACATTCTATCTGGGGCACAGTGTTTATATTTGCCATGTGCTGGCATAGCAACATTAGCTTGCATTTCTGGCTATTTACATTATTTTAAAATGTGCTTGTGATGGTTGTACCTAAAGGTTGGGCACCTGGGCATTTCTGGGGCACCTCTATTCTGTACTAGGGCACCTTACATTGCTGGGCATCTCTGTGCTTTCCTTTCTATTGTGCCCCCAACTTTGGGGCACTACATTTCCCATCCTTTGGACCCAAAAAGGTGGCAGTTTTACTCACCATACCACAATATTTACACCTCCCAATTCTAAGCTTAATCACTTGTGGCACATACAGTGTGACACAGTATATCTAGTAGCGTGCAGTTCTGGAATTTCATGTAGGCAGGATGAAAAGAAAATTTAAAGATCATATAGGAGAGCACATACAAGCTATTTTAAATAAGAAGGAAAAATATGTTCTGGCTATGCATATAAATAATGTGGCTGACAGTACAGTAGTAAACACAGACCTGTGTTTATTGGTATAGGTAAAGTGATGCTGGGACGGGGGGCATGGAAACTAGACTGGCCAAAAGAGAAGCAAAAAGGATATACCAGTTAGGAGCACTGGAGTGGCCAGGACCGAACGATCAACTAGAAGTATCAAAACTCCTGTATTACATATTTTTATAGGTATTAATGTATGGCTGAAGTTATGGAGTGTATTTGTAGATAACCTGAAAGTGACAGAATATCTATTTCTGGAATTAATTTGTATAAAGATATACAGAATTATGGATGATCTGTATCAGTTACACTTATAATAACTTAATCGCTATACCCCCCATTACATAGATCAAATGCAAATCTGCCTATTTATGTTGTGTTGCATACGTGCAAGCAACATCTTGTGGTAGTAGCAGAAATGCAGAGGTGTGTCAGTGTTGGTGAATGCGTTGCACGCTTTAGTAGTTGCCTCCCTCATTCCCCAATTAGCCAGCATGCTAGAGCTGGCACTAGAATTATGTAAAGAAATTTGAAAGAACTTGAAAGAAATGTGCTGCTGCAATCAGAGACAAGCTCTTCATGCAGCGGCAGAGATGACACGCCTCCTGTACATGCCTTTCCGGATGAAACATTTCAATAAACAAGGCAACGACTCCTGCCACCACCACACAATCCCCAAACAAAGCCAAAATTGGGGGTGCAATCCTGTGTCAGCATGTCCCTACCCACACATTGTGGCACACTGAGAGCCCTCCCAGTGTGCCACCACTCCACAAGCAGACCATGTCAGCATGTGTTCTCCCCATGCCCATTGTATGCACACTGGAAGCCCACCCAGTGTGGCCAGCATCACCAAAATCATGGGGGCACACTGGGAGCCACTCCAGTGTGCCCAACATTATTTTTATTTCATCTGTGAAAGAAAACACACACAATGTTAGTTCTTTTTCTGCACATGAAAAACGAAAGCGGTCCTTCATTGTCAGCAGCATCTCCCTCCCCCAACCCTTACCCACCCTCTGCACCCCACCTCCCCACCCCTCACCCCATGCTTACCTCCGAGGTCCAGCACTGTAAACTTCAGTGGGCGGTAACATGTCTGGACTCTACAAAGCCGAACTGCAAAATGAAGAAATGCCAGTAAGCTGTATAATGGCATCAATGGTGGGGGGCAACTTAGGTGGATATCTCAGCCATTTTTTTGAATTGTGGCTCCAAATTTTCAACATAGAGTTCTTGGGACCCCACCTCATGAACACATGCAACGTCATCTCGTTATTCAATCCCAAAAGGTGATTTTGTGATCAATGTGCGGAATCACCTTTTGGGACGAATCATCAGAAATGACAGTGCCACTGTTCATGGTGGTGGAATCTAAAAGCTATGTTGCACAGTGAAAAATGTAAAAATGACTGTGTCCATAGTATGCATTATGCAGTTTCCATGCACGCTGTAACTTTGACAATTTTTAATATTTTAACTCCAGATTTTCAATCTTGCTATTTTTCCACACCTCCTTATGAGCAGTATAGCTGTCATTTTTCACATCCTGCCCAAAATGTGTTTTTGCGCATCTGGTGCACAATGTCTCGGTCGCTGTGGGAAATCAACTTTCAGGGCAGATTAACAAAATTACAGTGCTACTGTTCATGAGCAGTGGTCTCAAAATGCCTATGTTGAAAATTTGGTTAAAAAAATCTCCCAAATAATTGTGTTACGGGCGTGCATTGCAGTTTCTACACATGCTTGTGACTTTACCAATTTTTCATATTTTCACTCCACATTTTCAACATTACCATTTTTTACACCTCCTTATGAAAAGTACAGCTGTCATTTTTCACATCCTGCTGGAAATGTGTTTTCACACCTGTGGCGCCAAATGACACAGACGCTGTGCAAAATCACCTTTTGGCTAACAAGCTGATATTGTAACCGTTCATGAGGTGGGGTCACTAAAAGTCCATGTTAAAAATCTGGAGTGAAAATACCAACAAACACCCAGGGCATTAGGGTTTCCAACCATAATGCCCCACCCTGTAGAGACTGACAGACGTCAGGGGTGTGACCTGGGATTGTCGGCTGTAATGCTCATGCCATTCCACCCCCAACCCCTCACTGCAGCCAGTGACAGGCATCGAGGTGTGCCTTGGACTCTTCAGCCCCAAAGTTCACCCTATTCTCCTATACTGCACCCATATGAGCAGATTTCCTTATGGAATGGGGTGAGCATAAGGTCCAAAGACCCCAAGGCACACCACAACACTTGCTGTCTGTTGGGTAGGGGGAATTGAAGTGGCGTGAGCATTATGGCCATCAACCCAAAGGCACACCCCAATGTCTGTCAGTCTCTGCAGGGTGGGGTTGGCGTCAGTTCAGTACTTTACTGCCATTCCTATTATGCATCTTTCTAACTCCTGCACTACCAATGCCAATACCAGCAAGACAGCATTCAGCATTAACAAATGCTTGTTACCCCTTGTTGCAATACCTACATGGTCAGACTGCATTTTCTGTTTCTCCTCAATCTGGAATAACCTTCATACTCACCTCTGCCTCTCCCCCTGTCATTCTGCTGTTAAGCAACTTCTCAAGAATCCTTTTACTCCCTCTTGGATTTGCTTCCAGTACCTCTCTGCTTAACCCTTGTATTTGGGCTGTTCTGCCCCAGTCTAATTGTTCAATTGTTACTTCTCATTATTTGTTCATTGTTCTTATTTATTTTGCATTACTGTTCATTTTGTTTTGCTTGACTATTGTGCTGTTACCTTTTGAACTGCATTCACTCCCCAGATTCGATCCCTACCCTTCCCCGGGTACACATGAAATGAAACTTGGCTTACTGTGTGCTTCTTGAGTTCAATGATTTGTAAATAAATAGATAAATTCACCTACTATTATCCTCTTTCAGTTTGCCTCTTCCCTTCACACAAAATATCTGAAACTCAAAATTTAAATACAGTGCTTTTTCAGACTTGCTTGAGCCTACCCTGGAACAGGTTGCGGCCCCCCATGGAGGCTGGCCTCTCCATTTGAGAAACCCTGAGATAGAGCAATTGCAGAAAATTGATCTAGTGTTTAAGTAACAGCTTCTACAGGGAAAATGACATATCGATTTAGTACAGTTCTCTTTTATACCTTTCTTGCCAGACTGGATCATCTCTTTGATGTTTTCTGACATTTTACCCTCCTCTGCCCTCCTTGAACTCACCACTGTGACAGCGTGGGGAAGGGGTTCTGTAATGTGATGATGCTTAAAGAGCTACTACACTTCCTGAAATTGATATTAATTTTTTAAAAGTAGTCAGATGTTGCTT
This sequence comes from Neoceratodus forsteri, assembly GCA_016271365.2. NCBI lineage: Eukaryota > Metazoa > Chordata > Ceratodontiformes > Ceratodontidae > Neoceratodus > Neoceratodus forsteri. The sequence continues at coordinate 1,539,333,540 of CM028131.1, read as the reverse complement.
TTATAATCTGAAGTAATTCTTTTCCCCTTTCTGCTTTTTAGAAGGAATTCTACCCAGTAGTTCTTGGTGTGATGTGTGGAACTGTACTCTTCTACCTGGAAGGTGACATATCTACTCAAATGTACCCTTCCTGCTCTGAAAGCAAGTTTCCTGTCTGCCAAAAGCTAGCAGCAGAGAACTGTAATTAGAGACACCTGGTTTTCTACTACCTAAGCCTTACCCCCAATTAATGTCTCTCCTCCTGTCTTGCCAAACTAAGTAGCTGATACAGAAAGAGGACTCTATCAGCTTCTTAGTTTGCTAAGACAGGAGGAAAGAAGTAATTGAGGTGTGGCAGACGAGTAAAACAGATATCTACTATACATCCCTGCTGCTAACTCTTTGAACAGAGAATCTTGCTTTCAGAACAAGGAGGAGCTGACTAAAGAGCTATAACTTTTCTTACTAATTTCCCTCTTTCCCTTTCCTCCACCCTTAGCCAGTTTCACTTTTATAGGCTCTGGATTTGACTGACAACGGGAACCTCCTGTTTGGCAGTAGGAAGGGAAGGATCAATGAGACACATAAGTTTTGTCATCCTTGAAGGAAAAGAGTAGCTCTCCCACTTCCCCCCAACCCCAGCTGCTGGAGATCTGACTCTGAGCAAGGAATAAGGAAACTACCAAAGAATACAGGAAGTTCTTGTCCCAGAACAGGAAGGGTGAGAGCTGTAAGGGCACACAGGCAGTAGGAAAGTAGGTGGAAAAATAAACAGAGGGAGGAGAGAGTAAGCATACAAAGCAACAGGAGAGGAGCCATAAAATAAAACATGATGGAAGTGGTGCAGTGCAATGGCTGTGGGTAGGCAGACTTCTGGGAGAAATTCTGGAGGATATGATGCTGCCCTATTTGCAGGCACCTCTATTGGTCTGAGGGAGGAGGTTGCCCATCTCCAGACTTACCTGGCTAGGATTCATGAAACCTCCTCCCCCACCCAGGGACCAGCAGGGCCACTGCCTCTGCCTAAGAGGTTGTCAAGAAAGAGAAGTGGTTGGACCAAGGTGGGCTCAGGGAGGGTGAGGATGGTGGAACAGAGGCACATCCCTCTAGTTGTACATCTCCACAATTCATACATTGTTCTGGTGGAGAGTGGTTCTTCTTCTATAGAGGCACCTGCAGTGGAGACCAGGAAGGATGCTGGGAACCTCCACAAAGGAGACCCACAAGAGGGTAGCATGGGACCCCATAAAGGAAGAAAACAACTCCTGGTGGGGGACTCAGTCATTAAGGGGTAGAACTGGGGAGGGAGAGGAGAGGGAGGAGGTAAGGTGCCTGCCTGGTGCCATGACTTGAAGGAACAGGGAGCGAATCCTCAGGATCGTGGGAGCAGCTGCATGGGGGAAAGAGCTGGATGTCATTGTCCACCTACAGACAAATAACCTGGCTTGGAATGGGATCAGAGCAGTGCAATAGGAGCTTGGAGAATGACCTTAGACAAGCAGCACATATGGTAACCTTCTCGGAGGTGCTGCCTGTCTATGGCAAGGGTGATGCTAGGGTACTCTGCACCATGGGATTCAATGAATGGTTGAAAAACTGGTGCAGAGTTCAGGGTTTTGGCTTCATTGGGGACTCAGGGTCCACCTGGAGGGATGCAGACCTATATTGCTATGATAGTCTGCATCTGTCCGGGAGGGGAACCAGGATCCTAGATGATAGGTTTAAATGCTTCATTGGCAAGTATTTAAACTAGCCAAGGGGGCATGCACTGAAAAGGAGCAGGAAATCCCAGTCTCCCCCCATAAAACAGGGTGGTTAGTGAGGTAAACACCAAGGTAGAGAAGTCAATAGGGAGCAGGACAGGGGTAAATGGAGGCAAAGGCAGTAAGGACAGAGATCAAGCTAAAAGGGGTAGGTCCATCAAAAAATGGAGGGTGATGAGTACCAAGGCCTGTAGTCTGGGTAACAAGCTCCCTGAACTAGTGGCCTTGATGGAAAAGGGATGCCTGAATATCGTGGCAGTCAAAGAAACATGGTACAGAGAACCATGTCTGGGATGTCAACATACCAGGGTACACAATCTATGGGGGCAGGGAGGGTAAAGAGATGGGGGTAGCTCTCTGTATAGGAAGGATCAAAGTAATAGAACTAAAGGATAAACAGGAGTAAAGGAGGCACTGCGGGTCACCCTGGAGACAGGAAATGACACCACAAATAGCACGGGGGTTGTAGACAGACTCCCATCTCAGGGGGAGGCAGTGGCTAAGGAAATGATAGAAGGCATCCTAAGAATGGTAGAAAAAGGGGAGATATTGTTGATGGGGGACCTGAATATGTCAGTTGTTAACTGGAGCACCTTTGCTGCAGGCACATCCAAGAGCAGGGTCATTCTTGATGCCCTACAGGGGGCATGCCTCAGGCAGCTAGTGTTGGAACCCAGTCGGGAGGGAGCAGTTTTAGACTTGGTACTCTCAAATGGGGACGGAGAGAGAATCTCGGATTTAGAAGTGGGTAGCCATCTAGGAACAAGCAACCACCAAACAGTGTGGTTCATGATAAACACAGCCAAAGAGTCAAGCCATACAAAAGCAAGAGTATTGGACTTTAAGAGGGCTGACACTGGGAAAATGGGAGAGTGCCTCAGAAAAGCACTAGCAAACGGGCAAGAAGGAAGGGTGGGGAAACAATGGGGAAAAATCAAAATAGTCATCACAGAGGCAACATGCCTTTGTGTGAAGCAAATAAACAAAACACAACGAAGGAAAGAAAATGCTATGGTTCTCAAAAGAGGTGGCAGGGAAGGTTAGGGAGAAAAAGGTAGCAATCAGGAAGTATAAGGAAACACAGAAGGAGCAGAACAGAGAACTGTACCAGTTAAAGCAGAAGGAAGTGGGGAAGGCAGTCAGAATAGCAAAGGCCCAAACTGGGAAAAAGATAGCCAACTCAGTTAAGACGGGGGAATAAAACCTTTTATAGGTACATTAGGGAACCAAGAAAGACCAATGGAGGGATAGTGAAGCTTAATAAAGGGAAAGGGGGTGGGCAGAAGGTGACAGTGAAAAAGCAGATATACTAAACGAATACTTCTGCTCAGTATTCACAAAAGAAAAGGAGGGGGAGGTAACTAAACTAAAGATTAGAAGCACTCTGGATAGGGGGGTCGATACCAGTCCATTCACAGAAGAAAGGGTCCTGAAAAAAGAACTCATAAAACTGAAGGAGGATAAAGCAATGGGGCCTGATGGGATTCACTTCAGAATTCTAAAAGAACTAAGGGGAGAACTAGTGACACCACTGACTACCCTTTTTAACAAATCATGGGAGGATGGTGTGTTACCTGAGGACTGGAGGAGGGTGGATGTAATTTCCCTTCACAAACTTGGGAGCAACATGGAGGCAGGAAAATACAGACCCGTTAGTTTGACCTCAGTGGTGGGGAAAGTGATGGAATCACTTCTGTAGGAAAGAACTACTGAGTACCTAGAGGCCAGAGGGGCACAAGACCCAAGGCATCATGGATTCTCAGTGGAAAGGTCATGTCAGACAAATCTAATCGATTTCTTTGATTAGGTGACCAAAGTAGTAGACTAAGGTGGGGCTGTGGACATGGTGTACCTAGACTTTAGCAAGGCATTTGACACAATCACACAAAAGATTAATAAACAAGTTAGCCAGCCTTAGAGTGGGTCACAGGGTTGTAGACTGGGTAAAAGATTGACTGGACAACAGACGCAGAGGGTAATAGTAAATGGAGTCCACTCTGAAGAAAGGGTGGTTACTAGTGGGGTACCACAGGGTTCAGTACTGGGACCGGTCCTCTTTAATGTCTTTATAAGTGACATTGCAGAGAGACTGGAAGGAAAGCATGCCTTATTTGCAGACGACACAAAGATCTGCAACAGGGCCGATACACAAGGGGGAGGGTGGAAAGGATGAGAAGGGAGTTGGCAAGGTTGGAGGAATGGTCAAAAATATGGCAGCTTAGATTCAATGCAAGGAGGTGCAAGTAATGCACCTGGAAACAAAAACCAGGGAAGAGTACACAATGTGAGGAGGTACTAACAACCACAAAAATGAAGCGGACTTGGGGGTGGTCATATCAGATAACTTAAGGTAGGCAAGCCAGTGGAGAAGGCAGTAAGGAGGGCTGGGGGATACTGGGATGCACAGGGAGGCATCACCAGTAGAAAACAAGAGTTGCTATCCATCTGTACAGACAGTTGGTGAGACCCCATCTGAAATATTCGTGCAGTTCTGGAGACCCCATCTTCACAAGGACATAGACAGGGTGGAGGCAGTCCAGAGGAGGGCAATTAAAATGGTGCAGGGTCTGCATCAGAAGCCATACGAAGAGAGACTAAAGGAGCTTAATATGTATACCCTTGAGGAAAGGAGGGAGGGGTGACATGATACTTGAAACTTTCAAGTACCTCAAGGGAATCAAAAAAGTCTAAGAGAGTAGCATCTTTCAGAAAAAGAGATGTGCAAGAACAAGGGGGCACAATTTGAAGATAGAGGGGGATGGCTCAGGGGCAATGTAAGGAAGTATTTTTTCACCAAGAGGGTAGTGAATGCATGGAACAGCCTTCCTGAGGAGGTTGTGGGGTCAAAAACAGTAGAGGAATTCAGGAGTACATGGGACAGATATAAAGCAGTTCTTGTGGGGGGTAGGAGGGAATAGATTGTTGGTTAACTAGGATCTGCAGATTATCCAATAGGTAGGGAAATGAGCAGACTAGGTAGGCCAAGCGGTCCTTATCTGCCATGCCGTCAAAATCTATGTTTCTATATGTTTCTTCCTACCTCATCAGCACTGTAACCTCACTGATTGTGATATTGAAGGTCATGTAGAAGAGCCAGTCACTAGGTGCCAGATTAGTCACTTGTGATGTCACAGTTAGTGAGGTCAAGGGGCTGACGAGCTATGATGGGGAACAGAACAGGAGATGTCAGCTTCCAAGAAAAATAATGCTCCTGTCACACCAAATACAATTACTTAGAAAACCATCCAGTGAGCAAATGGGAAAAGGAAATTACTTTAGAAATAAAGAACGTGGCAATTGACTACTTCTGAAATCTAATGGCATTTTCTGTCCACTATTTTTGGCTCTTCTAGCACTTAAAGCAAGACAGTTCACTTAGTTTTCCATCCTAACTCTTTAATAAATGTATTTTTGCTGCCTTACAAGCAGGAAAGATCTGTACCTACTATAGGTATTTCTGAAGCATACAAAAAATGCCATGAAAACAATCAGTGTACTCTCCGGAAAGAAAAGAATCAGTTGTCCGTTTAAATTAAAAAATAATACAGTCCAGATTTATAAATAGTATCTCTTCATGAGTTTCTCTTTTTCTGTTAATGTTTGTTAAAGGCAGTGGAATGCTAGGATAACAACCAATACACGTTCAGACTTAGTGCACCATTTATTCATGGTGCCAAACAAACTCGTTAGAAGAAGGCAAGGCTGGAATCATGCCTGCAATCAGGTAGAACTTGTTACTTTATTGTTCAGCACCTCAAGGTTGGATGACAGTGTCTGACTGGGAAAGAGAGATAATGGAAGGGGATCAGTGTGGACACAGCATTCCTCAATAAGCAATCTGTGGCACAGTAACTCACTACTTTAACCTTACCTGTGCAGACTGTAACTAAACTGATGCCCGGCATACAGCTCTCACCGAGTGAACAATTAAAGCAGCAGCACAATAAAAGTGGGACACAAATGTAACCTTTTTTTTCCACAATAAAAGATTCCAGGCATCTTCCAGTTTTATCTGGTGATAAAATTGTCTAGTTCCACAAAAATGTGAGTATCTTATAAAGATTAAAACATTTTTTTTCTCAAGAAAAAACGTGGCTGCTACATTTGCTTAAAAATATCATAGTAGACCTGGTAAGGGTTAGGATCAAAAGGGTAAGAATTGAGAAAATAAAAAAAAGAATCATGGTGTACAGCATAGGAGGTAACTAGAAAAGTAGATCTGACACATATGCAAATATTGTTAGTAATTGTAGCAGAGACTAGCTTTATGGGGGTGAATGATTTTCTTTGCATGGCTGCTTTAATGCAGTGCTTCTGCACTCTTTTCATCTATCCACGTTATTATTGAGAAAAGCCCAACAGAAATAGCTAATAACTTGGTGTCTCACCCTAGGAGCATCAGGTGACCATGTGTATTACAACAGTGAGGTCCTACGAGAAGTAAATGCGGGTCGATCCCAAATTTGCATTCAGTGAAAATGCAGAAATGTAGAACTTTCTCCTTCAGTTCAGGTCTGTGAAAGTTCTGAGGTACTGTGGGTCACTTTGACCCTGTAGCCCTCCTTAGTGGCCTGGGCTAGTCCTGGGGCCACCACAGTCTTGTTACTTCCCACCTTCCACCCCTCCCCCATTCTCCATACCACCCTGTCATGTCCCACCTTCCACCCCTCCACCATTCCCCCACCCTGTCGCTTCTCACCTTTTACCCCTCCCCCATTCTCCAAACCACCCCTGTCACTTTCCATCTTCCATTCCACACCATTCCCCCAAATGAAACTTGACAGGCTAAAGCACGGTGTGTCTCAGGGTCCTAACCTTTGTCCCCAGATTTCTTTCATGTTTGTTAATAACTGTGGCATACTTATACTTTAATATGGTTAGCTAACTGGAATGCTAATGTATGATTATCTGATGATTTCTAAAATTTGATAATCAAGGTCTCTGTTGTTCATATCTGTGGAAATCCTGTCTGTCACAGATCTTCTCTGGTGTGGCAGATTAATGTCTCATACAGTTAATGGGCAAACTAAAGGATTCCAGAAAATACCGGGAGGTTAGCCAGGCCACGTTCCAAACATTACACATGTCAGTAAATGGGCCTGGTGATTGTTTACTGGTTTAAGAGGGGGAAGTGACATGATTTATCTTTTCCTGGGGAAGACGTTCCAGGGGTGAATGTGATATAGTTGGCACTGTTTAAATGTATGTTGTTTTGTGAGGACTTATGTTTCATCCTTGTCAAACATATTGTTGTCTATGTGCAAGGGGCCTGCTGAGACTTGAGAGCTGGTTCTATAAGAATTGTGTCTGTTTTCATAAGGGGGGAGAGAGAGAGGGGAGTCAGTGTGTTGTATATACACCATCTCGTTGATTGAAATCTGAAAGGAGAGAACACAGCTGTGGGTTCGAGTTCTCTGGAGGTAAAAGACTGTTTCTTTTCTTTGTGTTCATCTGTGAGTTTTAACCTAGCTATAAGAAAGCTGAGTTTGCGTTTATGATTTATTTATTGTGATCTCAGATTAACACCTTTTAGAACAAACTCATTATAATAGGTTCCACATCAAGTAAAACAATAACAGTGACAGCAGTTGGTTTTACGGGTAAACAGGTAATTCAAAGAATAAACATACAATGCTATACATTATAGAACTACAGAACAATAGAAAGAAGAACAACAATGCAGGCAATGTACAATATATGCCAATATTTCAAGGAATGGATATGGTGAAAAGTAAGGGGTCTGTGTGTAGGGTGAGAGATACTTCAGCGCAGGGCCTTGTCAATAGGGGATCGGGAGTGAACAGGTATGCATGCAGGGTGAAGAGATACTTCAGCGCAGGGCCTTGTCAATAGAGGATCGGGAGTGAACAGGTATGCGTGCAGGGTGAAGAGATACTTCGGCTCAAGGGGCCTCATCAGTAGAGACTCAGGGAGCGGGACTATCTGAGAAATTGTCCCAGTGACTGTCAAGCAGGGAAGGAAGTTAGGAAGGTGTAGTAAGGGGTGGACTAGTGAGGAGAGAGGGGGTGGGGAGGGAGAAATAGCATGATTGTGGAGGAACAGGTGGAGGGTAAGTTGGAGGAGGTGAAGGATTCCAAGGGAGTTTCTGGCAAGTTCAAATTATCTACAGGGAATCAGGCAGAGTGTTGCCAGGTAGTGGGTCATAAGATGGATGCTGCAGGGGTAGAATAGGTAGGAAAACTGCTGTTGAAAAACATACCTAGTTAGAGAAAGCAGTCACAGCAGGGCTTTGAAACAAGATGTTTCCTAAGCTTTTGTTTAAAGGGGCCTAATGAAGTTACAGAGAAGATGTCCTGAGACGGAGAGTTCAGCCGGTAAGGAGCACGGTGAGCAAAAGCCCTCTGACCTAGAGAGGTGCAACAGCGAGGAACTTTGGAAACCATACTGTCAGTGCTTCTGGGACAGTGGCTATGTTCATAGGGGGTGAGGAGCTTTTGAACACTAGCGGGAACCACGCCTTGCCTAATATTTTTAGCTAATAGACAGATTTGGTACGTAAGTCTGCCATCGAACTGGAGCCAGTTTGCCAGTTCATACAAATTACAAGTGTATGTTAGCCTTGGTGAACTGGTAGCCAAGAGGCATGCTTTGTTTAATGCTACTATGATATGGTGGAGGGCCATGGTCATTGCTGAATCACAGATTACTAGTCCATAGTCAATAAGCAAGATCACTGAACTATGGATGGCCAGATTAAGAGCCTCAGGGGAGAGACTTTGCTTGTGTCTATGAAGCATTCCAATGCGCCTGTTGAGGAAGCACCAAGTTTGGTCAACAGTGACAATGCCGACCTCCCACACAGCAACAGCACAATACTGATGCAGGTATTGTGCCGCCTGTTTTAAAGGTGTTTTGTGGGGGCTATCCCCAACACCCCCATTCAGATGACTCTGCTTGCACCCCCAGATTTTAGGATTCCAACTCCAGGTTGGAGTTGGTCCAGGGAGGAGGCGGAACACTCAAGAAGGTGAAACATGGAAAAAGAACCATTACCGCGAATGTCGCTGTAATGGTCTTTTTTCCTGTTTCGCCATCGGGGTGTCAACCTGAAGGGGAGCATCGGCCTGTTGACTGCCTTTGCAGTATTATCAATGTGCTATGAGTAAGACATGGTGCAGTACATCATAATCCCTAAGTATTTAAAGTGTTGTACTAGTTCCAGTGGGGTACCAGCCACATTAGTGACATTGAGGGGGTGTGTACGATGCCTGTTCTGGGTGCTGGAGAACAACATTATTTTTGTTCTCTTATGGTTCAAGATGAGTTTTTGATCACCGAACCGTTGTTCTGCATCCGAAAAACTTTCTTGTAGCTTCAACTCAAGGTGCTTAGGGTCAGGGTCACTCATGAACAGGACTGCATCATCGGCATAAAGCAGAATTTGACACTGACAGGAGTACGGGTGCCAGTTGAGGAATATGTTAAATAATAAAGGACCCAGAACTGGGCCTTGGAGAACACCAAAGTGCACAGGTCTGCTTTTAGAGAGGATGTTGCCAGTCTTCACTTGCTGTGAATGGTATGTAAAATAATCCTTGAACCAGGCAACAGTATCACTTGAGAGGCCAATGGATGCAAGTTGTTCGACAAGAAGGATGTGATTAACCATGTCAAATGCTTTTGTTAAATCAATGAAAGCAGCACCAACAAGGGCACCCTGGACCAGTGCATTGTAAATGTAACCAGTAAACTCTAGCAATGCAGTGGTGGTGCTATGACCTTTGCGGAAGCCATGTTGCTGCGGGCATTGAATTTAATATTTTTCTAGATACTCAACCAGTTGATCAGCAACTATTCTTACTAGTGCTTTTGATAGCAATGGGATGATTAAAATTAGGTCTATAATTACCTTGAGAGGTATGAACCCCACTCTTAAAGATTGGTGTGACTAATGTGGATTTCCATTTATACAGGGATCGTGACAGTCACAGAGAGGCACTGATGATGTGAGTTAGAGGCACTAGTATCTCATCCACGATTAAAGCCACAAATTTAAGGTCAAGGGAGTTGCCACTATATCTGGACTTCCCAAGAACCTTCAGAAAGTATTTGCTAGCTTCACGCATTGTGATGGCTCTGAAGTGGAATGGTGGGTGAGTGGGTGGCCGGTCTTCCGACCTGGCACCGTGCCCTTGGTTGAGGTGGAGGAAGAAATCAGGGGGTTAGAACACCATTCAGGTCTGGAAAGGCTTTGTTAAAAGTATTTGCTATGGTATATGGATCCAGTGTGGGTTCACTCACTTTATTTTCCATGTTTTTCCCTGTAAGCACTTTTGTTCTGTTTTGGCCAACGTGTAAACATATTGTGTAAATAAAGTAGTTACTGCTTATCACAATACACAGACTGGTTGTGCATTTACATAAAAAGGGTATAGTTTGTGATTCTTGTGATTTTTTTACCTTTGTTTAACCAGAAGAGACACACTAAGCTGAAAGCTTGTTTACAGGTGCAACCTGGGAGCACAATGAAGTTAAGTGACTTGCTCAGGGTCACACAGTATGCAAGTGGGAACTGTGGGATTCAAACCCAGGTCTCCAGGTTTGCAGCTCAGAGCCTTAAACCACTGTGCCTCCATTCCATGGGTTACCTGTCATTCTAAAGAGGCACACTAAATCTGGTGTAAGCAGTCTGAAAACATATTCCTTCCTGATACAGGGAAAGGAGTACATTGAGGTTTGATAAAGACAGAACTTACACTTCGCCCAGGGTTCAAGCAGTCGGCCTTGGCTTGATCCAGGGGGACTGGTGACTGGGCTCAGAAAGTGCAGGTGTCCAGGGTGTGCAACCTTTGCACAGGGTCGAGCATGAGTGCAAGGACATGATGAGAAAGTGACACAGGTGAAGGTCTGTGATAGCCAGCTGCAAGAGGGTGCTGCTTGTGAAGTGGATGGGTAGATTTCTCACAATAATCTACCGATGCAATGTGTCCAAAGTAAGGTACACATGTATGTTAATTTCACAATTTGGTAGTGCAGTAACCCCACACAGGCTTGTGTAGAGAATCCGGGCCAACTTGATAGCAGTGGAATCCTGGCTAAATGAATACAACCATCCCCATTTTTAATGCCAAAAAGACAAAGGCTGTGGTCTTTGCCACTCACCCAGAAACAAACAAACTTAGTACCTCCCTTTCCATACACGTGAAGGACAACCATGCTCTTGAGCAGGCTGTGTCCTTCAAATACCTGGGAGTGTGGTTAGAGCCCCAACTAATATACCAGAAGCATAAAGATCACATCACTGCTTTTACACGTCTCAGGCTAGCAGCCCTCTACTGGGCTAGAAGATGCCTCAACTCTCCAGTAAGAATGTAAGTAACATGATTCTTCCCACGCCTTCTGCTGGACTAAGGAGACAGGGTGTACTGCACAGCCCCTAAAGCCACACTGCACAGGCTGGATACCAGGTTTACCGCAGAGAGTGACTCAGGGACCACCACTGTCTGTTGTACAGCTGAGTCAGCTGACTGAGCCCCATGTACCCAGGAACTAACTCTGGTACACGCTCTTCTATAAGTGTGTTTACTCCTGTGCCTCCATATACCTTATGTCACTCTTCATCCCTGTCTCTACCACCTATTCCCTAAGGTCAAACTAGGCAACATACTAGAGACAGTATTAATGAAATTCTAAAGACTTTGGCATCTGGGTTTTCCTCTTTTCAGACAAAGTAGATTGGAGCAGCCTACTGGCCCCTCTTCGACAACCCCTTAACTTCCCACTTTCCATAGGCTGCTGCTCAAAGAGTCATGTAGATGTTCTTCCATCTGAACCCCCTTCCACCTTATCCACCCCACCAATACAGTAGCAGAGCCATGTAGCTGGTGCATCCACAACACATGTGCTGCTGGGGCTGCCCCCCCCTCGATTAAGCCTTACATGATAAAGCGCCAGGGCACCTTGGTGTTGGAATTAGGTATTTGTTATGGTCTGCAACGTTTATTAAGCCAATAAATTCAGATTCAATGTAGCACAAAAAAGCAACTTTGTGTTTTTTTGTTCACTTGAGTGCACTGCATCTCGCTCCTGTTCCACCAATACAGTAGCATACTATTACAGATCCCATGTACTGCTTCCTCTGCAAACTGCTTCTTCGGTATGCTCACTCCAAGACTTCTAACTGGACCTAGAATTGGGGTTCTGACATGGCGACTGGTTGAGATTATGACTATAGTACTCTACAAAGTCCCAAAGAAGATGAAACACCTGTCTGCACTTTGTTATTCTCAGCCTATACGGGATCAGCGGTACAAACCTGTTTGAAAGCTGCTGCCTGTTCTGGTAAAGCCTTGACAGCCTGACTTGCTCAAGGATTTAAATACCCACAATACCTTGCTCTGAGAATGAGGCTTGAATATGTATATTGGGGCTCTATGCACGAAGGTGCGCAAAGTACGTGGAAAAGTGTTGGAAAAGCAGCGCATAATTATGCAGCGTCCAAGGCAACCCTCGAACGCAGTATGTATCAATCAGCGCATAGTGCCTGCGGACCCTGGAGGTGGGAGCACAGGGGATGCCCAATGCCTAGCGCAGACCACACTGGCCGGACCAAGGATATGCAGATCCTCCCCTTGACCCCACCATATAAGGGCATATATACTGCACCATGCAGATATGTGGAAGCGAATACCGTATAGCAACCAACACAGAGGCAATAGCAGAGAGTGCCAGAGATGCACAGGACCCAACACCGCAACCAGCAATGCCTGACAGGGCAGTGCAGAGAGGTGAACAGTGCCATGGACGCATCTGTACCCAAGGCGGTGCATGTCCTCGTGTATCAAACTTCACCGGTGGCAATGGTAACTGACATCTGGACCCATTACACCCATTGTATGGGGCACAATCCCTGACAATAGCCCCAGAGGTCAAGGCCCGTCTGTGGCTGGACATGCAGGCCAGCATGAATGCTGCCAGGGCAGAGGCACGGACACCAGCAGCCATTAAGTACAAATGGCGTGACCTGCATGCAGTGGTGAAGAAAAGCTTGCTGCAGGTACACAGACATGCCAGGGCATGTGTGGTGGTCAACCCAGTGGTACACTAACACTGACCCCAATAGAGTGGATGGTCACCAACACACTCACAGAGGTGTGCCTCCATAGGGAGGTGGAAGGCGTAGACACCCTGGCAGTTACGAAGGGACAGGCAGGGACTGAGAGCATGTAGACCACACATGTGCTAACAGCCATGTGTTGCACCCTACAGACCCTGGCACAGAGGGAATGCATGAAAACAGGTGCACCAACAGCCAGCCAGGACCACATGGCACAGCATGTTGGATGTAGTGACAACTGTGATGATGAGGACAGCACAGGTGGGACCGCACCCCCATCCCCATGTCCCCCACAGGTACCAAGCAGGAAACCGAGATGGACCTAGACAGCACACAGGTGTGACCAGACGAGGGTCAGAGGAGTGAGAAGAGGAGGCAGATGAAGGAAACAGAAGCCATGTGAGGCAGCACACCCCATGCTGACAGGAATGCCCCACAGAAGACCAGAAGGTGGGCATACACAGCATAGGTGACACAGAATGTGCAGAGCCAAGCACCATGGCCACATGCAGGATGACAACAAGAAGCCCTGGGAAAAGTGGTGAGGAGGACCTGTCAACACAGGCTGTGGGCCAGCCACCGACATTGCACACCTGAGGAGTAATGCACACCTACTACACAGAGGTGCAGCAGCTGGAGTGAGACAGGCTGGAGGCACAAATCAAGAACACAGAGGTGCTTCTGGGTCTGACAGAGGAGGTGCAGGCCATATGGTGTGGGATAGACCGGCTCGGCAACCTCCTGAAGTGACTTGTGGACCACTTGGTGGCAGGGTCAGTACCATGTGTTTAGACAGTCACCCCCACATCATGTGGCTGACACCCACCCTCAGGATGCAGGCAGCATGGTACCTGCCAAGTGAGACCAGGACAGCCAGCTGTGGGACACAGACAGCACCCTGGAGGAAGGGTCCCAGGACACATGCACAGCACACAGGCAAACACCTGGCACACAGGGAACCAACATACAGGAGTATGACACGGCCCCCCAGAACAGCGATGCTTGCATGCTAGCAGACATGGCCCCCCGGCTGCCATGCATGACTACCCAGACAGCTGTAGCACAGCACTTGGGGTAGGGACAGAGGAACAGCAGACGGTGCCCACACCAGCAGCAAGGCGAAGGCCATGCACAGGCACCCACCCGGTGACTGGGCACACAGTCATCCACATGCCTGAAGAAACAGCCCTACAATTGGACTGGGCAGTGAAACACCACACATATACAGGGGTCATCCCTGAAAAAGAGACCTTCATGGGCCCAGTGGGCCAACCCGGTCATCAAAATTCAATAAATAAATAAAACATACCAAAGCATTGTATAGCATAAGCACTGTGACACTCCCTGGCACACAACACATAACACACTACAATGCAAACAACACTGCTGTATGGCCACTCCCTAACATACATCACTACTGCATAGCATCACACCACGACAATCAGATGCCCACACACATGACACCACAATGCCATGTAACACCACCCCCACACATAACAGTACTGACCCCACCCATGAATATAACAGTAATATCCACCCCAAACATATCATTACCACAGTCCACTCCAGTGCAAGACCCCCCCCCAAAAAGTACAGTACCACATCCTCCTAACCATAGTAGTCCCTCCTCGGCCATAGCACCACACTCACCCCCCCCCATGGATGGGTGCACTCAGTGTTGGACATCATCTTTATATTCCCACCACCCACACATGCCCTGCCACAATGCTGTCCACAAATGCACATAGAAGCCTCCGTGAAGCAGTTCTGCACATGACAGATGCTGACATACACATCCCACGGCTGTCTGGTCTGACACTGTGCAGATGGCCATCCTTACTGGCGGAATGAGCCCTGTTCAAGGGCATCACATGCTGCATGACCATTCAGTGTCTCTGGTCCTGTGCCAGGCTGCCCCTTGTCCACCTCTGGTGGTACACATGGCTGCAGGTCCGTCGGCATGGGTACATGGTGTTGTGCAGCAGTGTTATGGAGCATGGCACATGTGGTGAACACCTTGCATGTCCTTCCCGGTGACAGCATCATCATTCCTCCTGTATGGTCCAAACACCAGAACCTCATCTTCAGTAGGCCAATTGTCCTATCAATGACAGACTGTGTCTTCTTGTGGGAATGGTTGTACACCTCCTCTGCAGCACCATGTGCTCCAGAAATGGTGTCATCAGGTATAACCGTAGTGAGTATCCACTGTCACCTATGCAGAGGACACAAACAACAAATAATCAGGTGCATGTGGCAGGGGTCCACATGGTGCCACACATGATGCTTTCAATACTCACCTTCAATCCTACCGGAACTGAGTAGGGCACTGAGTCATGACCCATCCAGTATGTATGCATTGTGGCATGAGCCAGGGTACTTGGCACACATGTTGGTGAATATGCCATTGGTGTCACACATGACCTGACAGTTTATACTGTGGAACCCCTTTCTGTTCCTGTATGCCTTCTCGTTCTCGAATGATGACACTATTTCTATATGGGTTCAGTCTATGGTACCAAGTACACTGAGCATGCCATGCATGGCATAGAATGCCTGTTTAGTGGTGTGTACATCAGCCTCATATGTGGGAAATCTAATGTGATCCTGCACATGGGCCAGCAGGGCATCCATCACTTGCACCAGTGCCTGGGACACAAAGGACTGACAGACACCGATGAAATCACTGGATGCCCTCTGGAATGACCCTGTGGCATAGTATGAGAATGCACATAGCACCTTGATCTCCACTGTCATCGCCTTGGACCACTGGGTCTGTGGTGCAACATTGTTGCAGACCATGTTGCACACCGGTTGTGTTGTGCCCCAGTCAACCCTGAAGCACTTGATGCAGTGTGGGTCCTATAGTGTCTGTGCATCCAACCATGGTCTAATACCCATGGACATGGCTGCTGCCTCCACTGCTTCTGCTCCACCTCAAGCAGGAGCACATTAAACAGGAAGCCTGGACATGTCTCAACCCACCCCATATGGATACCTGTCAAAAGATAGGTATCGGGACTGTGACCTTTATGATGTTCAGGACACCTGCATGTACCTTTAAGTGGGTGTGGGTGGGCCCCATGTGCATGATGATGGTACCTCTTCAGATGTCAGATGCACACAGCACAAGGTGACTCAATGATGATGGCTGGTACTGTGAAAGGCACCTACTGTTCCACGCCACAGGTAGGGAGTATGTGGTTGTAGCCCCAAAAGTTATGGAGGGTGTCAGAGGTCCCAGTCCGGGCATGTACCTTTAATCTGAGACTGCTGATGAAGACTATTGAATAGGCAAAGCGCTGGGGTAGAGAGCTGTATTTCACTTGGTGATTGGATGTTACTGCGGAGCACTATTTTGATGAATTAAACATTTTAAAAAACAATTATTTGCTCTGTGCGGTTTGTATAACTACTTTCCTGGAGTGCAACACCTTTTGGGAACAGGCATGTACTTTACCTGCAGGGTGAGGTGTGGGGCAATGCAGATCATTGTGGTCGTGTTATCCATGGTAATGATTGCTCTTTCTGCTTATCTTTCTCACAGGACCACCTAGGGCTCTTGGATGAGATGGTGGTGACCAGGGAGGAGCAGCCAGATGGGGCCACCTGTGTGGTACACACACACCTGCATGGTGGGGGCCAAGGCATTGCCTTGATCCATATTTCTTGTCCCTGTGGGTGGGGTCAGAGGACATATTTTATAAGACAGACAATGGGAAGATGTGTAAAGTGGTGAAGCCATCAAAAGTAGGTGTTGCAGCCTGTGGCATTGTCTAATGTTTGTGATGCCCATCATGTGACTCTCACTCATACCTGTCCTCCTTGTGTGTCCTTATCATTGCAGCACTACAGAGGACCACTGCACTGAATGGTACTGCTGCCACACCCATGGATGGCCATCATGCCACCTGGCTCCAGTGGGGACTCCCAGGAGGAGGGGGGAGTAAGACGGACCACCGTCATGGCTATGACCGGCCGGGACACTGATTGGTCCCAGCTACACCAGTGTTGTTGTCATTACATGGGACCATTTAGTGGACTGTGTGCAGTTTTGGACTGCTGCTGTTATAGCTGTGCTGCCCTGTACATGGGCGTACAGTGGCGTGAAAAAGTATTTGCCCCCTTCCTGATTTTCTCTATTATTGCATATTTGTCACACTGGATGTTTTCAGGTCTTTAGACAAAATATAATATTAGATAAAGGGAACCTAAGTGAACAAATAACACTTTTTTTTTTTACTTATTTCATTTATTTAATGAAAAAAGTTAACCAACACCAACTGGCACTGTGTGAAAAAGTAATTGCCCCCTAGTTAAATCAACCCAATTAAAGGGATAATTAGAGTCAGCTGATTGAACACAGCCAGGCTTGATTACAGCCAGCCCTGCTCAATATAAACCTCACTTATTTTGGCCCTTACCATCAGAGTCACGTTGCCAGCACAAAGATTCCAAAAGCACATTATGCCATGATCAAAGGAAGTTCCTGAAAAGATCAGAAAAAAATGTATTGCCCTCTATCAGTCTAGAAAAGGGTTACAAAGCTATTTCTAAGGCTCTGGGACTCCATCGAACCACAGTGAGACCATAATCTCCAAATGGAGAACACTTGGAACAGTAGTGAACCTTCCCAAGAGTGGGCGGCCTGCCAAAATTACTCCAAGGGCGCAGTGTAAAATCATCCAAGAAGTCTCAAAGATCCTAAACAACATCCAAGAACTGCAGGCTTCTCTTGCTCAGCTAAGGTCAGTGTTCATGACTCCACAATCAGAGAGAGACTGGGCAAAATGGGCTTCATGTGAGGTAGCAAAGGCGGAAACCACTGCTAACCAAGAAGAACATAAATGCTCATCTCTCATTTGCCAAAGCACCTGGATGATCCACAAGCCTTTTGGGAAAATGTTCTATGGACAGATGAGTCCAAAGTGGAACTTTTGTACAACATGGATCCCATAATGTCTCGTGTAAAGCAAACACAGCATTCCACAGTAAGAACACCATACCAACAGTCAAACATGGTGGTGGTAGTGTGATGGTGTGGGGATGCTTGCTGCCTAAGGACCTGGATGACTTGCCATAATTAAAGGAACCATGAATTCTGCTCTGTACCGGAAAATTCTTAAGGAGAATGTCAGTCATCCTTCCGCTCAGCTGAAGCTGAACGTAGTTAGGTCATGCAGCATGACAATGATCCAAAACACAAAAGCAAGTCCACATCAGAATGGCTAAAAGAAGTAAAATTAAAGTTTTGGGTGGCCTAGTCAAAGTCCAGACTTAAACCCAATAGAGATGCTGTGGCAGGACCTGAAACGGCAGTTCATGCTCGAAACCTACCAAATGTTACTGAATTAAAGCAGTTCTGCGAGGAAGAGTGGTTAAATTCCTCCACAGCGATGTGAAAGACTGATATTGAATTATAGGAAGTGTTTGGTTGCAGTCATTGCAGCTAAATGTGGCATAACCAGTTATTAAGTGTAGGGGCAATTACTTTTCACACAGTGCCAGTTGGTGTTGGTTAACTTTTTCATTAAATAAGTGAAATTAAAAAAAAAAACAAGTGTTATTTGTTCACTCAGGTTCCCTTTATCTAATATTACATTTTCTCTAAAGACCTGAAAACATCCAGTGTGACAAATATGCAATAATAGAGAAAATCAGGAAGGGGGCAAATACTTTTTCACGCCACTGTATGTCACCCGGATTCATACGTCTGCTCGACTGTTACAGTGCTTATTGTACAATAAAGGTTTTATTTTCGTATCCCTGTGTCATTCTTTGTCTCCATCACAGTGGGTCACACTCTGCTGTGGGTGGGGCATATGTGGAGGGGGTCTTGGGGCATTAATGGGTGGCTCTATGCAGGGGGTCTTAGGGCATCTGTGAGGGCACCATGTGGGGGGCCTAGAGGCATTCATATGGGGGCACCACGTGGGGGGTCTTGTGGCATTGAGGGGGCTCCCTGTGGTATGGGTGTTATGTGCATCGTGCACTGGGGGGATGATAGTGTGGGGGTCCCACCTGTGTGGTGTGAGATTTGTTCCCATGCTGGTGCTCTGGTGGTGGCAGTTCAGCATTGCCTAGGTGCTGTCCACCTGTGCAGAGGGCTGTACTGTCCACATTGGTCACACTCCTGTGTGCCGGTACTCCTGCTGGGGGTTCTCCATCATGTTTCATGTTGTGTGTCCCATGTGTGTGCTAATGGCACTGCCTGCCACAGTGTTCCTTCATCCTTCCCTATCCATGGTAACTCATTCTGTCTGGGAGGCGCTACCTTCCATGGTTTGCTGCTGCTTATGACAACCCTCCATCTGCCATAAATATACACACCTCATGCCATGTGCCCGGCTGTCGTACCTGCTGTTCGTGTAT
The DNA here is from genome assembly GCA_016271365.2 of Neoceratodus forsteri. Classification (NCBI taxonomy): domain Eukaryota; kingdom Metazoa; phylum Chordata; order Ceratodontiformes; family Ceratodontidae; genus Neoceratodus; species Neoceratodus forsteri. The sequence continues at coordinate 1,539,314,349 of CM028131.1, read as the reverse complement.
GCCTGCCGGGTGTGCCGTGCAAGTCGACCGCACATCTGTCCTTACGCACGCATGTTGCACACCCACGCACATGCTGTGCAGGCTTCATGCATAGGGCCCATTATTTGGAGAGATGCATGAAAAGCAACCAGTCTGTACTGTATTTAGTGATTTGTATGGCATACTATTGTAATACCTTCCTTTCAACTCTCCGCATCTGTGGCTATCATCCTATTATCTACTGTATGATTAACTGTAGATTGGAGCCTCCCAGCTACGACTTCGGCTAAAAACAGGGACATCCTGGATTTCCACAGGTGGTGTTCCTCAGACAACTAGTTAGCAAACCCACTCATGATAAGACAATACTGGACCTGGTACTCACTAACAAGGACAGTGTTGTAGACGTCAAGGTGAAAGGTCACCTGGGAACCACTGATCACTGTACAGTTTGGTCAATATAAGGATGGTCATGGAATCAAACCACACAAAGACAAGGGTCATGGACTTCAAGAGGGCGGATTTTACAAAGATGGGTGAATGCCTCAGGGATGATATGGTGGGGAGTGACCTGGGTGGGGTGGAGAAACAGTGGGCAAAGCCAAAAGAGGATGTAATGAAGGCAACAAATCTTTATGTTAAGCAAGTGAGCAAAAGCAAGATGAAAAAGACACCGCTATGGTTCTTGAAAGAGGTGACTAGAAAGGTAAAGGCTAAAAGGGTAGCATTCAGAAGATATACGAAGATGCAGAGAGAGAGGAGGATAGGGAGCTGTATCGGGGGAACAGAGAGAAGAAGGAAAAGCAGTGAAGAGCATCAAGGCACAAACTGAAGAGAGAATAGCCCAGGTGGTAATGAATGGGGATAAAAAAATGTTCAGGTATTTAAGTGAAAAGAGGAAGACCATGGTGGGGATTGTAAGATTAAAAAGGGAAGATGGCCTGTGCAGAAGAGACTAGGAAAAGGCAGACATCCTGAACATATACTGTTGTTCAGGGTTCACAGAGGAGGGAGAAAGGGAAGGGCCACAGAAAAGTAACAGGAGCTTTACAGGGAGGGAGGTGGACACTAGTACTTTTTTGGATGAAAGAGTCCTGAAGGGACTCGCTAATCTGAAAGTGGACAAAGCAATGCAACCAGACGGTATGGATCCAAGGGTATTGAGGCAGCTCAGGTACTGGTTACACCTCTGGCAGCCCTATTTAACAGCTCACTGGAAACGGGAATGGTTCCAGAGGACTGGAGGAGGGCAAAGGTAGTCCAACTTCACAAAAGTGGTAGAAGCGAAGAGGCTGGCAATTATAAGCCAGTCAGCTTGACATTGGTGGTGGGTAAGTTAATGGAATCATTGCTGAAGGAAATGATTGTTGAATATTAATAATACAATGGGTTACAAGACCCAAGGCAACATAGATTTTCATTGGGTGGGGGTCATGTCAAATTAATCTGATAGATTTCATTCACAAGCTGACCAAGGAGTTAAATCAGGGTGGAGCGGTGGACTTTGCCTGCCTAGATTTCAGTAAGGCTTTTGACACCATTCCACAAAGGAGACTAGTAAGCAAGCTGGGTAGCTTAGGAGTGGGTCCAAAGGTGGTAAATTGGGTAAGAAATTGGTTAGGGGACAGGCGACGGAGGGTGATGGTAAATGGAGTTCACTCCGAGGAAGGAAGGGTGACCAGCAGGCTGCCGCAGGGATCAGTACTGGGATCAGTCCTCTTCATTGTCTTTATGTGTGACATTGCAGAGGAGCTGGAAGGGAAGCTGTGCCTCTTTGTGGATGACATCAAAATCTTCAAGACAGTGGACATTCCGGGGGTGGTGGTGGAAAGGATGAGCAGGGGCCTGAGAAAACATGAGGAGTGGTCAATGATATGGCGGTTGTGTCTCAATGCAAAGAAGTGAGAATAATGCACTTAAGGCACAGAAACCCAGGAGCAGAGTGCAAAATGGGTGGATTGATATTGATGACCACCAAGCAGGAAAGAGATCTGGGTGTAGTCATATCTGATGATCTAATGGTGGTCAGGCAGCGCAACAAGGCAATTAAGAGGGCTTCTGGGATGTTGGGGAGTATAGGAAGGGGTATTACCAGCAGAGAGAGGAGGTGGTGTTGCCTCTGTATAAACAGAAACAGAATTTGCCAGCAAATAAGGACCGCTTAGCCCACCCAGTCTGCCCACTTTTTTCCCCTGCCTATAGTATCACCACGCATCTCACTTGATCTCAAGGCCATTCTCCCACCCCCTTTCCCTATGATTCCCTTATGCCTACCCCATGCATTCTTGAATCCCACTACTGTTTTCAACCCCACCACCTCCTTTGGAGGGCTGTACCAGGAATCCATCACTCTTTCTGTGAAGTACATCCTCACATCTCTCCTGAATCTGTCCCCTCCAGCTTCTTATCATGCCCTCTTGTCCTTGAGCACCTTTTTTTGCATGAAAAATCCTTCCCTCCTGTACCTTATTTACCCTCATGAGGTATTTAAAGGTCACTACCATATCTTTCCTCTCCCTACTCTCTTCCAGGGTGTACATATTTATGTCCTTAAACCTGTCCTCATAGGGCATCTGATGTTGACCATGCACCATTTTAGTTGCCCTCTTCTGGACTGCCTCCACTCTGTCTGTGTCCTTCCACAAATGCAGTCTCCATTACTGGACACAGTACTCTAGGTGGGGTCTTACTAGTGATCTATACAGAGGCAATACCACTCCCCTCTTTCTGCTGGTGACACCCCTCCCTAAGAACCCCAGCATCCCACTAACCCTACCAACTGCCCTGGTAAAATCCCATCTAGAATACTGTGTTCAGTTCTGGAGACCACATCTCTGGAAGAACAGAGACAGAGTGGAAGCAAACATTCGGCGTTGACAAATGCTTGTTATTTTCGGCGATGTAAACTCGCCCTAACAGCGATCGCAGTTTTGTGATCACCATTATCACATGGAACCTTCAATATGTACACCCTGGAAAAGAGGTGAGGGGGATATGACACTGACTTTTAAATACCTCATGAGAGTTAATTAGGTACAGGTAGGAAGTATTTTTCAGAAAAAAAAGGTTCTCAAGAACAAGGGGAATGCTATAAAGCTGAAGGGGGTAGATTCAGGAGAGATGTAAAAAAGTACTTCTTCAGAGTAAGAGTGGTGGATTTGTGGAACAGCCTTCTAGCAGAGGTGGTGGAGGTGAAAACAGTGGGGGTTCAAGAATGCATGGGATAGCCATAAGGGAATCTTAGTGGAAATGAAGTGGTGAGGGAGAAAGAGTTGAAGATCAAGTAGGGTCTGTGGCGATACTGTAGGTAGGGAAAAATGGGCAAACTGGGTGGGCGAAGTTCTCTTTATCTGCCATCAGATTCTATGTTTTTATGTAACTGTCCATCGCTGTTGCCCTGAGCATTCCAGTATAGTTAGTAGATTTTGGAAGTCTTTAACGAGTATTGGGCTCACCAGCCCCTGCAGGTGCACCACACCACATTCTTAAAGTTCACAGGTATTTTTGGACATTCAGTAGTTAGTAACTTACACTTGTTTATTCATTTGGTACTATCATTTATGTATCCTATTGTACTGCCCTATTCACTAAGAAATGTATTTATCCTGCTGTACAATACCAACGTACCCCTACAAAAATTAGATATTTTATCCCATGGTGCCATCCTGTCATGTAATTGATGAACAGTTCAAAGAAATGAATAACAGCATAAAAATAAAGCAAACCTGTTCTTTACCACCTGCCATTATTAAGAGGAGCTAGAGGAGGCAGGTGGAAGAAGGAAGGTGGGAGGGACTGGGGGGGGTTCAAGGGCAAAGAGAGACTCAAGTCGCAGTGGAGGGTGGTGTCTCTGAACACCAGAAGCCTGGGAAACAAAATGACTAAATTGCAGTTGCTGATGGCTGAGAGAGAGAGGGGGACATAGCGGCCATCACAGAGACATGGGCCACACTGACCACAACTGGGACCTCAGAGTCCCTGGGTATCAAATGTATAGGAAGGATGGGGGGGAGGGAATGGGGGAGTGGCTCTGTATGTAAAGGAGGGGATAACTTGCACCAGAGAGGAAGAAGTGGGAGGAAGTACAGAAGCATTGTGGGTGCAGGGACAATCCACTAAGAGGGAGGAAGCTAAGGGCAGGGGTGGTTTAAAGGCCACCTTCCCAGGATGAGGAGCTGGACAAGGTACTTGAGTCCCAGATCCTGGAAATGGTGAGCAAGGGGGAGGTAGTAATAATAGGGCATTTCAATTTTCCTGGGGTGGACTGGAAAAACCCAGTTGCCTCCTACGTCAGGGAACACATACTGCTAGAGGCATTCCAGAGTGGGTTCCTGACACAAGTTGTCATGGAACCCACTACTGAGAGAGTCATACATGGCCTGGACCTGTCTAGCTGTGTGCATGTTCAGGATGTAAAGGTGGAAGCACCACTTGCAGGAAATGATCACCACACAGTGTGGTCCCACCTGGACATGACAGAGAGATGGTAAGGACCAAGATAAGAGGTTTGGACTTCAGGAGGGTGACTATAGCAGGATGGGAGAAATTATAGAAAGACATCTTGCTGGGATCAGAAAGGAGACAGAGGTGGGACCGAAATGGGTCATAATAAAGGGGGGACTGATGTATGCCGCTAGTGAGTGTGCCAAAATCAAAAGCAAGAAATCTAAGGCCAAAAGACCAGCTGGTTCAGCAAGGAGGAGACAAACATATAATGTAAGGGACAAGAAGCAGCCTTCCAGAAATACAAACATACTTAGATAGAGGAAGATAGGGAAGTTTACACTGCTAAAAGAAGGGAGGCGAGCACAGTGCTTAGAAAGGCAAAGACTACAAGGCAAAGTACTGCTTGCACGGGGAGTAAAAATGGATGAGAATGCATTTTTTCCAATATATAAGGGAAAAGAGGGATATTAAAGATGAGATTGTCAGATTAAAAAAGGAGGGGATGGGCAGAGGGTAGTGAAGAGAAAACATAGGTACTTGACAAGTACTTCTGCTCCATCTTCATTAGGGGGGAGGATGGACCAGTGCCAGAAGGGAGCAGTGGGGTGGGAACTGGGATGGGGGGAGTCATTGACAGCATAATACAAGTTGACTGAGTGTATAATGGCCTAAGGGCCCTGGAGGTGGATAAATCCCTAGGGCCAGATGGTGTGCACCCAAGGATCCTAAGGGAACTGGCGGAGGTCCTGGTGGGTCCCTTGGCTGACCTGTTTAAGACCTCCCTGGAGTAGGGGAGTGTACCCTGGGACTGGAGAACTGCACATGTGGGGCCTTTTCATGTAAGTGGGCCAAGGGGTGAACCATGAAACTATAGGTAGGTCAGCCTGACCTCAAAAGTAAGGAAGCTGATGGACACCATCCTGAAGAAAAGGCTGGTGAACTTTCTGGAGGAAAATGAGCTCCTGGGTGAGAGGCAGTCTGGGTTTGTAGCAGGGAGGTCCTGCCAGACTAACTCTAATTGACTTCTTCAACTGAGTGACCAGGACAATGGATAAGGGCCAAGTGGTTGATCTCCTGTCTCTGGACTTCAGCAGGGCCTTTGATTCTATGCCTCATAGAAGACTGGTCAGGAAGCTGGAAGACCTTGGAGTGGAGGCTAAGCTTGCTAGATGGGTCAGAGGCTGGTTACAGGACAGAAGTCAAAAGGTGGTAGTCTGGGGGAATTCTCAGAAGCTAGGGCAGTGACCAGAGGGGTCCCACAGAGCTCGGTGCTCAGTCCAGTGTTGATTAACATCTTCATCGGTAACATAGCAGATAGGATCAAAGGTAAAAGCTGCCTGTTCACAGATGACTCAAAGCTCTATGGGAAGGTGCATATGGAGGAGCCAAGAGAGGAACTTAAGGAAGACCTGACAAGGCTACAGAAGTGGTCTGGCATTTGGCAACTGGGATTCAATGCTAAAAAGTGTAAGGAAGCCAGTCTGGTGGTGCTGAGGGCTAAGGCGCTGGATGCCTTATCTTGCACCATGCCGACAACCAGTGTTCGAGAACGAGCATGGGCCATCAGAGGTCAGCAGTGGGGGGAGGGTGCAGAGCTGGATGGCGTCATCAAGAGGCAGCTCTCCTCTCTGGGGAGGGAAGGTGACATCCCTTGGCTCTTGCCTGCCTTGCAGTGGAGGTTGGGGGGCAGTGCAGGCCAGACGGAATGCCAGGCAATAGGCCAATGGGAGGAAGAAAGGGGCTGTCACCGGGGCTGTAGTATGCATGTGCGCCTCCACACACATGTGTCTCTACTCCTGGGGCCCTGAGATAAAAGAAGGGAGAAAACAAGAGAAAATGGATCTGCCGGATGCGGGATGACGCCCGATCCTCTGCAGGCTCCGCTCCCAGGCTAGGCATAAGGTAAGCCCTGGTGATTCCTGGATGTCAGAGCTGGGTGGGCCGGTCGGGCTGAAGGGGTGCTGGTAGGGAAGGCGATAAACTAAGCATAAAAAAAAAAAAAAGTGTAAGGTTATGCACTTGGAGGCAAAGAGTCCAGGCACCAAATACTGGTTGGGTAGGGTGCAAGTAACCGGATCAGAGGAAGAAAAGGACATGAGAGTAATCATCATGAGTGACCTAAAGCACTCAGCACACTGCAGGAGAGCAGCAGATAAAGCAAACTGGATACTAAGCTGCATAGCCAGGGGGATTACGAGCAGGAAGGCGGAGGTCATGCTGCCACTGTACAGATCACTGGTGAGACCGCACCTAGAACACAGTGTGCAGTATTGGTTCCCTTATAGAAACATAGAAGTTGAAGGTGGGTAAGGACTGTGTAGCCCACCCAGTCTGCCCTCTTAGGAATGATGTCACTTGCTGGAAACAGTCCAGAGAAGGGCAGGCAAGATGATCCAGGGGCAGCAGGGCAACATCTACGATGAGAGGTTCAGGGGGCTCAATATGTACTGTCTTGAGGACAGAATGGAGAGGGGATCATGATCGAGATCTTGACATACCTTAAAGGTATGAACAGGGTGAGCACTGAGGGCCCCTTCCACCTTAGTGGGAACGAGTCCACTAGGATACATAGCCTAAATCTGGTGGGGGGGCCGGGGTTCAAGAGGGAGATGAGGAGGCACTTTTCACTGAGAGGGTGGTGGCCAAGTGGAACGAGTTGCCAGAGGAGGTGGTCTCCCTAAAAACAGAGGATCACTTCAAGAGAGGATGGGACAGAGTGAAGGGGAAAGTTGCAGGTAGAGGACGTGGGGAGGGGATATATGAGGGAGGTCAAGGGGGAAATGGGGAGTAGGGGCAGGTCCCTGTGTAAACACAATGGGACCTGCACACTAAAGCAAACTAGATAAACCATAAGCTCTTTATCTACTGGCATGTTCATATGTTCATACAAGAAATCTACAAGGTCATAACCCTTCCACCCCCTCCTCATCCTTCTTAGTTTAGGGAGTGGTAGATAGGACAGTCAGCATGGTTTTGGAAAGGGAATCCTCAAGTATAATTGCTGAAGGGTTGGGTACAAGGCCTGCTGAGTTATAGTAAAGTTGATTAAACTTATTTATTATGTTTTTTTATCCCTACCTGACTGTCCTTCAGTGCCTGCTTCAACCACTTCCTCAGCGCTATCAGCCTGCCTCACAGCGTTCTCTTCCAAAACTTTGCACAGAGTACCCACCATTCATACTACCCTCTTGGTAAACCCATACAAGGGAAGTTCTGGAGTCGTGGTAAGGGCCCGGGCTTGTTCCAGTTTATTTTGGTGGGGGAGGCGGCAGAATAACACAGCAGGACAGTGGTGTGGGGCTGTGAGTGGCATCACCCAAAAAATCAGAGGGGTTTCCCTTGAGTTTTTCTACCTCCATATCACACTGTCTGCAGCTCTCTGGAGTGACAGCCTGTGGGGGCAGAGTACTGCATGGTAAACGGTCCCATGCCTCACTTCATTCCCACAGGACTCACTGCTGAATCAAGAGTTCTTGAACCCTTCCCCCTGGAATCTGAAAGCAATGTCTCTGCATCTCTCAGACTTTGCTGGCCCAGCCAGGTGCAACTGGTCCACGCAGTGAATCCGGGTCACAAACATAGGACAAACTCAGCCTGCCCCACTGAGCTGGGCTGGTTACACTTTTCAAATCCAAATAAATGTATCTATGTATTTATTCATTTACTTATTTATTTCAAACAACTCCAACTGAGACAGCCCCACGAGATGCTGCATCTCATTTTCATGATGGTCCTAAGGATGGCAGCAGTCAACAGGTTAACATAGTCCAGCAGGAATAATTACATAGAGGTTAAAATATACACAGGAACAAAAATAGCTGTATAGCTAAGTGCATCCAAACAGCTATCAAAGCAAGCTAACAAAGTGGAAGGACACACTCTATGGCTATGGCCTGGTAACTACCCTGGTCGAAATATGCAAGCCACTCATCAATTACTGTTAGTGTATCTGAGTGCACAGTTTCATTATTTTTCCCTCTGACTTAGTCACGACTAACCTTGAATGCATCTACAGCCATATGTTTGGTTTCCTTAACAACAGCTGAGCTGCTGAATAAGACACTCCAGCATTAACCCACAGTCCAGCAATCTATAATTTTTAAGCACAACGTTATGCAGCATTCATCACCTCTCCCAACTCCCCCCACCCCCACCGTTTTGTAACTGATTCTTAAAGAATGCATTCATTTGCTTCTGAATGTGACATTGGTGGAATTGAGGCCTCTCCCCATGGTGATTAAATATCATAGCAAGCTAGGTGCCTAATTCTGGCAGCACAGTTCTCATCTTTGGATTTTTTTTTCAAAGGAAGTTCTCTTGGGATCTGACACCTCACTAATGGCAGTGTAATAGTTGCAATTAGCACCGCAGAACCATAACACAGAGTCCCCACAGAGGTGTGCAAGAGCCTGATGAACTAGTAGCAGTAAAGGTTCAGTCTCACACCTTTTCAACAGCAGAAATGAAGAAAACACAGCCTCTTTTGTTAACCCTTTAGGTGTGTAGAAGGCACAGTAGATCTGAGATGCCTTTTGGGGCTGGCGTTAAAGTGCAGAGGTTAGAGCACCAAGCTTTGCACAAGCTTGGTACATCCAATAGATCTAGGGTTGATTCCCACAACCTCCACTTGCATACTGCGTGACCCTGAGCAAGTCACTTAACCTCCCCAGTGCTCCCAGGTCACTCCTGTAAATAAGCCTTGTGCCAGTGGGTCTTACCCAGTTACCAAATAATAATAATAAATAAATAGGGGATGCATGATGGGCAGAAGTGTGATACCGGAAATATCTGTGCAAGTGACCAGTGACCTTGGGATACTCACGAGTGGCGGGAGGCGGAGCTATGTGTGAGTATCCGAGGTCACTGATCATAACAGACATTCCCATATCCTGCCTTCATCATGTATATATTATATACAATAGGGCAGGAGTGGGTTTTTGGGAAGTTCTGTGCTGCTTCTATGTGTAACATTTGTGTCTGCTTCTGTGTTATTAGTTGTGTAGGTTTGCTTGCATGAGTGTTAAGTGGCTTTCTGATTGCTGGCCCTGAATGAATAGTGTGTGTAAATTATCACTGGTTGTGTGCTTTGGTGGCTTGTCATTCTAAAATATAATTGGTCCTTGTATTACGTTATTTCATTGGTTGAATGTGGGTTGCATTCTGAAAATGTGCAGTGTGATTGGTTATGTTTGTTATGTGGGCTTTGTTATCTGTCGGGGAGACTGTGCAAGCGGTGGCGGAGTTCGGGAGACATCTTTGTGGCACATTATTTTGTGTTTGGTGGTGTATTCATGTATTTTTTTTATTGTTTTTCACTTTGGCATTTTTTTGGTGGTTGGGATATATTGTGCTTTATATACTTTTGCAGTTTACTTCACCACGGATTTCCATGTCACCACTGTTAGGGAAACATAGAAACATAGAATTTGACAGCAGATAAGGACCACTTGGCCCACCTAGTCTGCCCATTTTCCACCTAACGAATAAGCTGCAGATCCTAGTTAACCAACAGCCTACTTCCTCCTACCCCCCAATAGGACCGCCTTATGTCTGTCCCATGCATTCTTGAATTCACTCACTGTTCTTGACTCCACGACCTCCTCAGGAAGGCTGTTCCCTGCATCCACAACCCTCTCCATGAAACAATATTTCCTCACATTACCTCTGAGCCGTCCCCCCTCTATCTTCAAATTGTGTCCCCTTGTTCTTCCATATCACTTTATCTGAAAGATACTACCCTCTTGGACTTTGTTGTTTCCCTTGAGGTACTTGAAAGTTTCTATCATGTCCCCCCTCTCCCTTCTTTCCTCAAGGGTATACATATTAAGCTCCTTTAGCCTCTCTTCATATGACTTCTGGTGCAGACCCTGCACCATTTTGGTTGCCCTCCTCTGGACAGCCTCCACTCTGTCTATGTCTTTGCGGAGATGGGGTCTCCAGAACTGCACACAGTACTCCAGATGGGGTCCTACCAACTGTCTGTACAGAGGAATGACAATTTCCTGTTTTCTACTGTTGATGCCTCTCCCTATGCATCCCGGTATCCCCCCAGCCTTCCTTACTGCCTTCTCACATTGCTTGCCCACCTTTAGGTCATCTGATATAATTATCTCCAGGTTCCTTTCCATTTTTATTGTTCTCAGTATCTCACCCCCATTGTGTACTCTTCCCCTGGGTTTTTGTTTCCCAGGTTCATTACCTTGCACTTCTTTGCATTGAATCTAAGCTGCCATACATTTGACCATTCCTCCAACCTTGCCAAGTCCCTTCTCATCCTTTCCACTCCATCTTGTGTATCAATCCTTTTGCAGATCTTTGTGTCATCTGCAAAGAGACATACTTTTCCTTCCAGTTCCTCTGTAATGTCACTTATAAAGACATTAAAAAGAACAGGTACCAGTACTGAACCCTGCAGTACCCCACTAGTAACCCTCCTTTCTTTATAGTGGATTCCGTTTACTACTACCCTTTGCGTCCTGTTGTTCAGCCAATTTTTTATCCAGGCTACCACCTTGGGACCCACCCCAAGGCTGGCTAACTTGTTTATTAATCTTTTGTGTGGAACTGTATCAAATGCCTTGCTAAAATCTAGGTAGGCCATGTCCACAGCCCCTTCCTGGTCTACTACTTTGGTCACCCAGTCAAAGAAATCTATCAGATTCATCTGACACGACCTTCCCGCTGTGAATCCATGCTGCCTTGGGTCTCGTACCCCCCTGGCCTCTAGGTACTCAACAATTCTTTCCTTCAGAAGTGATTCCATAATTTTCCCGACCATTGAGGTCAAACTAACTGGTCTGTGGTTTCCTGCCTCTGCCCTGCTCCCACTTTTGTGAAAAGGAATCACATCCACCCTCCCCCAGTCCTCAGGTACCACCCCATCCTCCTATGATTTGTTAAAAAGAATAGTCAGCGGTGTCACTAGTTCTACCCTTAGTTCTTTTAGAATTCTTGGGTGAATCCCATCAGGCCCCGTTGCTTAGTCCACCTTCAATTTTACTAGTTCTTTCAGAACCAAGGAGAGGGATATGCATGTATAACATCGTAACTGAGGTGTAAGAAAATTAAAAGTATTTCTTATTATGTGTTTAAGCTAATAAGCCTTCCATATTTCAGTGCTCTGCAGTGTAATATGTTTGTTGAAGCTGGTGGACAAAGAGAAGCGTGATGGAAGTGGGCAGGTGATTTTAACCATCAGGTGAGGTGCTTTATTAATTAAACATGGTCAGAAGTAGTTCCAGCATAGGTCTGAGAAAAAACAACACTGCATTTTGGTGACATAAGCACAGTGCAGATAAACGCTGGTGACATAAGAACACAGTATGCAAATGTCATTTACTTTCACTGTGCATGCCTACGCCTCTGTTTATCTCACTGTGGGTGAAATACATGCTTTTATCAGTGTGAAAAACACCTCACCTCTATTGTATAAAAAAAAAAAATGACTCTCAGTATAGTAAGCTGCTATAACAACTTAAACCAATGTCATAAAGGGTTACACAAACGCTTGTACCTATTGAAACATGTTTTAAATAACTGAAGCAGCAAGTCAAACTGTCAGCATCAAGGGGTTAGTGACCATCACTGTTCTCTTTGAATGTTTGCTCCTCCATCTCCATGCAGTTCTTCTTCTTTATTAACCACCTCCACCTGTGTAGAGAGGGCAGATTGACACTGCTCAGCATACGTCTGCAAAATGGAACTGTTTCATCAGTGACATTTTAAAACTGTTACTCACATACCAGTAAAAATGTTTATTACGGAATGTTGCTCAGGTAAAACTGGTTGTATATAATACTGTAATACATTAGCTAGTAAAGGCTCAAAACTAGGTTCTTAATTCTGTTGTTGAGCACAATGTGAGGTGCATGGAAATGATCATTTGGTACTATTTCCAAGCATTGGACCTCCGATATTCATGAGAAGAACCTTCAAAAAGCTTGAGATGAGCAGGTGACCCAATGGCCACTGGTAACCTAAGTTTAGGAACAACTGGCTCTGGAGCAGCCCTTCCCAGCCCTGCTGTGCCTTCTCAGCCTTGGTGGGTTAGTGCCAAGCTCTGGTGCAAGAGCGACCGCCTGGACTCAGGGATCTAGTTATGATAGTCCATGCCTTCGTCACATCCAGACGGGACAGCTGATTCAGAATGTAGTGGCCCAGTTGCTACCTGGAATATCCTGTAATGAGCATGGCACACCGGTGCAGCACAGTCTGTACTGGCTGCCTGTACACTGGTGCATCAGCTGCAAAACTGGTTTGTTAAACTGGCCCTGTGGTATGGCAGACTGAGGCGTGGGCTGCCACATAGTAACATAACATTTGATGGCAGATAAGGACCTCTAGGCCAGCCTAGTCTGTCCATATCCCCTGCCTGCGTCAGCGGCCTCTGACTCTACTTGGTCATTGGCTATTGTCTCTCTTTACCCCATCTAGGGTTTGCTTATGTCTGTCCCATGCATGTTTGAATCCCCCCACTGTGTTAGCACCCACCACTTCCTGGGGTAGGCTATTCCAAGCATCCACCACCCTCTCCATGAAGAAAAATTTCCCCTTATCCTGCCCTCCTCCAATCTCATATTGTGTTCCCTCATCCTTGTACAACTCTTGTACTGAAAGCTGTCACCCACCTGCACTTTGTTCAAGCCTTTAATATACTTGAAGGTCTCTATCATACCCCCCCCATTCCCTTCTCTCCTCAAGTGTATACATATTGAGGTCTTTTAATCTGTCCTCATATGCTTTCTGATGCAAGTCCTGCACTGTCTTGGTTGCCCTTCTATGGACCGCCTCCACCCTGTCTATGTCTTTGCCAAGATGCAGCCTCCAGAACTGAACACTGTATTCCAGATGAAGCATTACCAGCATTTTGCACAATGGCATCACCACCTCCCTTCTTCTGCTAGTGATACCCCTTCCTATGCACCCCAACATCCCACTGGCCCTTCCCACCACCTTGTTTCACTGTTTGGCCACCTTTAGGTCATCTGAGATGATTATTCCTAAATCCCTCTTTTCCTGGGTGACTGTCGGCAATCTCTCTCAGTCCTGTAGCTCTCCACAGGGTTTCTTCACCCCAGGTGCATGATCTTGCACTTCTTTGCATTGAATTTTAATTGCCACACTTTTGACCACTTTTCCAGCTTTCCCAGATCCCTCCTCATTTTGCAACCCCTTCTGGAGTGTCTACTCTGTTGCAGATCTTGGTATCATCTGCAAATAGGCAAACCTTCCCCTCCAGCCCTTCAGCAATGTCACTGATGAAGACATTAAAAAGAACTGGCCCCAGTACCGATCCCTAAGGTACCCCACTGGTCACCCTCCTTTCTTCGGATTTGATACCATTTACTACCACCCTCTGCTTCCTGTCCCTCGACCAGTTGCTAACCCAGTTTTCCACTTTGTGGCCCACCCCCAGGCTACCTAGCTTGTTCACCAGTCTTCTATTGGGTACAGTGTTGAAGGCCTTGCTGAAATGGTGGTAGGCAATATCCACTGCTCCTTCCTGATCCACCTCCTTCGTCATCCAGTCAAAAAAGTCAATCATATTTGTTTGACATGACCTTCCTGCTGTGCATCCATATTGCCTTGGATCCTATGCTCCCATGGTTTCCAAGTGTTCCACAATACTCTCCTCAAGCAGCACCTCCATAAGCTTACCCTCTGCTGAGGTGAGGCTAACCGGCCTGTAAGTTTCCTGCCTCCTCCATGTTACCACTCTTGTTGAGAGGGACGGATCTATGACAGTTGGTCGACAATTTTGTTGTCGACCGACATTACCTCGACTCCTTTATGGTGACTGCATTTGTGGTCAGTAGAAAGGGAGTCACTTCAGACTGTTTTCTTCGGGGGCTTTGCCACCTGAACCCCCCGCTACTACATTAATCAACTCTGAGTCGGAGTTGCTTTGGGGAGGGGGTGCAATACCCCCAGAAAGCATTGCTGGGGTTCCGTGCCAACACAATAGTGACCTAGCACTGTTGTCACTGTAGTGTCATTCATGGTAAAGTTGTCGCCATAGTGACAGCATACTGAGAAGGACTACATTTTCCCCCTTCCAGTCCTCTGGAACCACCCCTGTATTGAGTGACTCACTAAACAGGGCCACCAGCAGTGCTGCTAGCACTGTCTGAAATTCTTTTAATATCCTGTAGTGTGTATCATCTGGTCCCATTGCTTTGTCCACCCTCAGTTTTTCAAGTTCCTCCAGGACTCTCTCTTCTGTAAAAGGAGTGGCATTTACCTCTCCTCCCTCGTTGCTTTGCTGCCACCTAGCTGTGGTCACTGTCCCTCCCCCTCTATCATGAATACCCAACAGAAGTATTCATTTAGTATCAATGCCCTTTCTAGGTCCCCCTCTGCACACACCCCTTCCATCCCTTTGAGCCTTACATTATTGAAAGAAGGAAGGCCAGGGGAGGATTGTATCTATAAAATGTCTTATCCCCCCCCCCTTACCGCCTGCACTAATCTCTTCTCTGTATGTGCCTCTGACTTCTAACTGCTTTCCCCACATCTCTATGTCAATCTAGGTACACTGCCCTATCCTCATCCTTCTGAGTCTCCTTGTATTTCTTTTTTTAATTCAACAATATTTTTATTAAGTAGTAAGAACATACAGACGTTAGGACATGGCATGTGTACAGGTCAAACAAAACAAAAACACCCACAACATCCCCCAGCCCCAACTCCCCAACCCCAAATGCCCAGCCCCCACCCATTGGAGTACGTCCCTTAACAGACATAACCACGCCTAGTAACAAGGTTTAAACTAGAGGCTAATAGGCCTGAGATAAGAGGAAAAATCAGGGAGAGCAGGATCAGAATCAGTGCAAATATAGCGCATAAAGTTTTCCCCAATTTTTGTCAAAGAGAGGGAGCTTATGGTGCGCACTGGTGATCATACGCTCTGTCCTGAGACAAAAGGATTAGTCGTGTAACTATTCCTTATGTGAGAGGCATGATTGGTCAATCCAATGTTTAAGAACTAATTTCTTGATGGCCAAAGAGATTAGAGCAATATGATACTTAGGTTCTTTAACCCCAATCTGACTATAGTTGCCCAAGATACAAACTTCAGGAGAGAATAACCCATCCAGCCCCAACAGTGGGTTGAGCAGTGGCTCAACCAAGGACCAGAGTGGAGCAACTTTTTCACATTGCCAAAAGATGTGTAAGAGATTGCCCTCCGATTTGCCACAACAAGTGCAAAGGGGTGAATTAAGGTACCCCATTTTAGCCAGCTTCACCGGAGAACAGTACATATTGTGCAAGATACGAAATTGGGTAAGCCTTAAGCGGTCCTGGGTAGTATACTTGTATAGGTCCCACCAAATGTGGTCCCAGTTGAAGTTACTGTTAGGTAGTAGAACCTCCCAAGTCTTTGAGGCACTTACCAGAGAAAGGGAAAGATTGTCTAAGAGTAAGAAATAACAGTCAGCTATGCCAAGTGGTTTAAAAGACAACTCACTTAGTTTGGAAAGAAATTCAGGGAAACCGAGGCACTCAAAGTGGGCCCGAAACTTCTGTAGGACGAAATGTCAAAGTTGAAAGATTTTAAAAATTAGAGAAGTATCAACCCCAAGATTCTGCAGTATTTCAGGGGAATATAGAAGGGAACCCTGAGAGTATAGATCAGAGACCTTGAGATCCGATAATTGCGGTAGCTAAGAGGCTGGGAGGGTGTTGCCGCCAATTCTGATATTGTTGCTGAGAAGGAGTAGTTGTGAGATATCTTTGATGGGACAAAATTTAAGGAAAGAGTAAATCTGAGAAAGAACACAGATGGAGTTCCCGATTGCTGAGTCTTGGAGGGGAGCCAGGAAAGAGCTAACAGAAGAGAAGAGAAGAAAATAGAGGGGCTAGAAAGGCCAAATTTAGCCTACAAAGTAGTCTCAATTTCCAACCAAGGGGGAAGGTGGTCCCTTCTGTTGTAAAGGGGCGGAGCAAGTAACCACTTGCTACATTTGTATAGGTGGCTAGACTAGTGGTAGAAAAGAAAGTTAGGGAGTCGGAGACCCCCGGATCTCTTACGGAGACCAGGTTTGTTGTAGGAGTGCCTGGGAGCCTTGTCCAACCAGATGAAGCTGGTAATAATAGAATGGATACATTTAGAGAAAGAGAGAGGAAGCCACAAATTCAGCATATTTAAGGTGTAGAAAAGACTGGGAAGGATAGCCATTTTAACTACATTGATTCTACCCCATAATGAAAGTGGGAGGGCCTTCCATCTTGAGAGATCCAGCTGAAGAATAAGAATTAAGTCCTCCAGGTTAAGTTTCTTCATAAGAGAAGATTGGGTGGAAAGGTGAATCCCCAGATACTTCAAGGAGGTGGGGCTCCATTTCGTGCTGAACTTCTCAAAGTCTGCTCTGTATGTATGACCATTGAGAGGAAAGATTTTGGTTTTACCACGGTTGATCCTATAATTAGATAGTAGGCCATACTGTTCTATGACCTTCAAAACCTTGGACAGGGAGTCACAAGTCTGTGCAAGATGGAGAAGATTATCATCCGCGTATACAGACAAGGTGTATCGAGTGCCCCAATTAGGATTTCTACAATGTTAGGGGAGGACTTGATTTGTCTAATGAGGGGTTCCGGGTAGAGGTTGAAAAGAATGGGAGACAGGAGACAGCTCTGATGGGTGCCAGAGTGAAGGGGGAACGGAGAGGGAAAAACTTCATTGCAGTAAATTCTAGCAGTAGGAAAGGAGTAGATGACTTGAATCCATGTAATAAAGGAAGAGTGGAACCCCATCTGCTGCAGAGTGGCCCATAAGAACACCCAGTCTACCCTATTGAATGCCTTTTCGGCATCGTGGGAGACCAGGGCTATAGGAGCAGGATGATCCTGGGTAAAAGAGAAGATGTGGGTGAGCTTGCGGAGGTGATCAGAAGAGTTGCAACCTGGGACAAACCCCACTTGTTCTGGGCTAAGAAGGGTCGACCACACAGAGCCTAATCTTGTGGCTAGGATCTTGGTAAGGATTATAATATCATAATTAAGAAAGGAGATGGGACAATAACTATATGGCTGGGAGGGAGGTTTGTCCGGCTTCAAGATGAGGGTGATAGTAGCTTCTAATAGACTGGGGTCCAAGGAGACAGCAGAAAACATGTACTGGTAAAGTCACAGCAAGAGAGACGAGAGCTCTACGGAAAAGGTTTTATAAAACTTCAATGGGAAACCATCTGGACCAGGGGATTTGTCCAGAGCAAGACTATCAATGGCAGTGGAGATCTCAGCAATAGAAATAGGGGAAGATAGGGAGGTCTGCTGAGGTTCCGATAGCATAGACAAGTGAACAAAACTAAAGTATTCCAAGATATCTCTTTCCAATGGAGGAGGGGACTGTTTCCCATAAAGGCTACTGTAAAAGACTTCAAAGACCTGTGTTATCCCTCTGGGGCTTGTTTGAAGGGACCCATCCATGGAAGAAATAGTGGTGATTACTCTAGAGCTTTCTAATTTTCGCAACCTAAGAGCAAGTAACCGTCTTGCTTTTTCCCCTTGATCATTGTATTTCAGTTGGGTTCTCAGAATGGCAAATTCAGCTTTCTCCCTTAGAATATCAGTGTATTTGTCTCACAGTTCTAGGAAGGAGGGCAAAAAATGAGAAGGTGAAGAGGAAGAGAGGGCCCCTTTCATGTCCTGTATTTTCTGCAAAAGGGAGGAGGCTTCGTGCTCCCGTTGGGTCTTTCTTCTAGAGGCGAGACAGATAAACTCCCTTCTGAGAAAGCATTTAAGGGCACACTACTCTTGGTCCACACAAGGGACAGAGTTTAGGTTGGTCTCTATAAAGGACTAGATGAGGGCCTTAATCCTGGTAACCCCAAACTCATCCTTAAGAAGCTGAGTATTTAGTTTCCAGGAGGCATCTCTTTGGAGGTCCGAGAGGCGGGAACAGAAGAAGTTAAGCAGCAGAGTGGTCCAAAAGGAGTAGGGGTTTGATACCAGTATTGTGAACAGTTCGCAGGGCCGTAAGGCTAAGAAGGAAAAAATTCAGATGGGAAGATGTGTGGTGAACTGTGGAACTGTGGAAGAAAAGGAATAACACAGAGAGGTGGAGTTGAGGCCCCTTTAGGGATCACAGAGACCCAGAGAGTCCATGAAGTCTCCCAGCACAGGTTGAGACAATGTAGGGGGTCTATGAGAAGAATGGGAGTGATCTAGGTCTTGAGTAGGTGGAGTATTCCAAACCCCGCCAAGGATTAGAGTGGTAGGCAACAAAGTGGCTAGTCTATCCACAAACTCCATAACAAAATTGAGGTCCTCCCGACTGGGCCATATATACTACCCAAGACCACTTCCTTCTGATCTAGGATACCCTTAACTAGTACGAAGAGGCCTTGCAGATCAGGCACAACTAGACTGGCCTGGAAGGAGACAGGCCTGAGAATTAATATAGCCACATCCCTACTCGAGGTGGACTCACCAGAGGCAAAAACCTGAGAGATATTTTGTCTGTGTAGCCAGCTGGCTTCATAGGTAGTCAGATGGGTTTCTTGTAGGAAAACAATCTTACTTTGTAATAGGGAGATGTGTTTCAAAATCTGTTGTCGCTTGTTCTGCTCTCTGATTCCTCTTATATTCCACATGAGGAACTTGGTTGTCTTACTAACCATAGTCTGAATGCATAAAATACAAACAATAATGCAAAAACATTTTGGGGTACACTCCAGCCTCCCCCCCCCTCCACCTTGTATAAACCTGATACAGTATCTCTGGAAAAAAGTAAGCCCAGTAAGTAGGTGAACATATATAATGAGACATGGAAGGATGCAAGACCAAAACACATCCAGATAAACAGGGGTGAGCTAAAGGCAGTGAGAGCCGAATACAAAGCTTGCAGTCCTCCCGTCATTATACTGGAGGCAGAACCCTCCCCGTGAAGTGCAGTGGCTGAAATGGGTAATACCAGTAAATCAATGGTGAGCCGCCCCCACACTTAATAACAAGCCAGAACACAAAAACCCAAACCCCTCTCCCACCTCCCCAACCCCCGGTTTAGAACTATTTACAGAGTCCCAGGACAATCCGTAGACCAGGCAGAACAAGATGGAATCTGAGTCCAGAAGGGACTGCAACCCCAAAGCCCCTTGAATAGCCTAACTAATTAGGGTCCCCATCTGAAAAGGGAGGGGACATGGGCACCAGGCAGAGTGGCCACGAAGTGATGCAAATGGGAAACACCAAGCCCAAGTTAGTTCGCAGCCCTTACCCTCCTGGGGTATACCCAGAATGCCACCAAATAAGTGACAGCCCACTAAGACAAGGGACAAGAGGCTTACTCCCCAAATCAGCCAGAACGTGATGAGTCCCAGCTTACAGGTTACTACCCAGCACTCAGCAGCCCCACCCCCACCACCAACCCTTCCCATCTCTGAACAGAATTAAACACAGTGGAATGCCATACAATCGGCCCAGGTGGGGAATTATGAGAGTGGAGTTAGAAAAGTTGATCCCTAAAGGGAAAAAACTCTAAGTAGGGGAGACCCAGGGAAAGCTTGACAGCTTATGGATTAGTAGGAATCACCCATTCAGAGCAAGCCTCCATTGGGTGGAACAAAATGCCTTAACGAGAAGAAGCAACCCAGGCATAAGCCAGGGGACTCGCAGAATGTGGAGGCAAAATCCAAGGAGGACAGAAAGAACATGGGCCAGGTGTTACCGCCCCATAATTCCTCCCCCCACCTACTCTGGGCTTAGTGGTTCCAGATTCCCACATCAGAGAACACTGTGAGAGGCCCAACAAAACAGCGCCTTCTTAGGAATGCCCCACTGGCTCTGCAATGGCCACCAGGCAAGGGAAGATCCAGGAGACCTGTAGAAAAAAAAGGCAGGTTAGTAAATTTAAAGAGAGTCACAGGCACAGGCAAGTCCAAATCGCTGTTATGCACAATCCTTTTGCTTTTCGGGAACCAGAGCAAAGCACCACCAGAGTGCCAGAAAAACCCTTCAGGCTATTTTGAAAAGATCCAGTAGATGGGTCGGAAGTTCCTTGCAGGCCGACTCAGGAGTATTAAATGAAAGCCATGATCCCTTAATTAAGACCTGAAGGCGTGCTGGGTAAACCATTTTAAATTGAAATCCAGCAGTGATCAGTTTATTCACAATAGGGTGGAAAGCGGCTCATTTCTGCCTGGTCTGGAACAGGAGGTCCTGAGTTATCCGTAACTTCTTCCCTTCCCAGAGAATAGCCTGGAGCTCTCTAGATTTAGAGAGAATTGGCTGTTTCTCTAAAAAGCTGAGGAACTTTAGAATAATGGGTCAAGGAGGGGATCGATCTGAAGGTCTTGGGCGGAGGGAATGGTGAGCCCTTTCTATCTGATATGCCACGTTAAAGGGAAAAGGGCCCACTACCTTAACAAGCAGCTTCTGCACATCAAGCTCATCGCAGTGCCTTCTTTGGCTTCTGGTAAGCCAAAGATCAAGATGTTATTCCTGCGGGAATGACCCTTCAGGTCCTCGGTCTTCAGCAGTAGCTTGGAGACTTGTTTTAACTTAATGAGCTCCAGATCGGTTCTTTCCTTCCAGCTCTCTAGGAAAGATGTGTGGGCCTCTGTGTCACTGATTCTATGGCCCAGATCACTCGTGTCAGCACAGAGGGTCCTCAGCTCCATGGAGATTTTGGCCAATGTCTCCTGAAAGGGTTGGAGTTCCTGCAGGAATCGGTCCTCCATCAGGAGGACCATGGGAACATTTGGAGCTGATTGCCTGGTGTTCTGTGAGCTCTGGGCCTGTGTTTTCTCCAGTGTGGCTGGTGGTGTGTGGCACGGAGGGGCCTGCTGCACATCAGCCTCCATCGCGATGGTGCAAGTCGATGGCGATCCAGAAGGCAATTCGATGAACTCTGCAGGTATTTAGTAGCAGTGCTAGTGGATTTGGGGCCTTCAAAGCCTAGAAGTAAATAGTTTTATTTAGAGATGAGTGGGCAGAGAGACAGGAGCTCTGAGGCTAGGCTGTCACTCCGCTGCAGGCATCACGTGATCTCCTCCTTGCACTTTCTGTCTTCTTTTTGTCCTTCACTTTCTCTACCACCTCCTTTGTGAACCATAGTGGTTTGTTCCTTCCTTTCCCTTGTTCCTCAGCCTAAGGCACTGATTTGTCACCTCTACTATGGCTTCTTTCAGGTGTGACCACTGCTCCTCAACCCCTTGACCTTGATCCCTTCCTGCCAGGGCTTCTATGATCTCTCTCCCCATCCTAAAAAAGTCCACCCTCCTGAAATGCAGGACCCTCGTCTTTGTGTGGCTCTCCTGTGACACTGTATTGATGCTGAACCACACTGTATGGTGGTCACCGGACCCTAGGTGTCTATCCACCCTGACTTCCTTGATTCTGTCTCCACTGGTCTGTACAAGGTCTAAGACTGACTTCCCTTTTTGAATATTGGCACAATAAAAGGCTTCCTCCAATCCTCCGGCACCACCCCCTCTGCCACATACTTTTGTCCCAGCATGGTAATCACCGGTACCAACTCTTTCCTCAGCTTCTTTACCACATATGGATGAATCCCGTCTGGCCCTGCCGCCTTGTCATTTTTTAAATCTATAACTCTTGTCATTACCTTCTCCTCCGTTATTAGTAATTCTAGATCTATATTCCCACATCCCCATCCCTAATTTCCATATTTTGCTTTTTGTGTCTAAATACTGCAGGAAAAACACCTACTAAACTCATTTGCCATTTTTAGAGGTTCTGATGTTAACTCCCCCTCAATGGTTAGTGGGCCTGCCATACAACTTCCTCCTTTCTGCCTATGTACATATGCAAAAAAGCTTTCATTGTTTTTGTTCATTGCTAGTCTCCTCTCCAGTCATTGTTTAACTTGTTTTATTTCTCTTTTAAGTCTCTTTTGACACTTTTTATATTTATTTATATGTTCAGTTGTCATATGTTTCTTCATTCTATGAAACAGAACCTTCTTCCTCCTACATAATCTTATTATACCTTCATTTAACCATGGAGGTTTTTAACCCTTACTGTTATATACTTTCTTTAGAGGGATATATACAGCTGTTACATCATTTATTATCTGAGAAAACAGTTTCCATGACTCTTCGACACCTTTGTTATTCTTTTACCCTTTCCAATCGATTTTATTTAACAAATTCCTTATTTCTCTGTAATCCCCTTTTTAATGCAACAATTGAGAAGTACTACCCTTAACTATCTTTATTGACCAATCCTAGCCAAACAATAAGGAACTGTGATCACTTGTTCCTACTGGTGGTTGAATAGTAACATTCTTAATATTTTCCTTTATATTAGTAATAATCACATCTAGGATATTATCTCTCCTTGTTGGTTCCTGAATACATTGCTGTAACCCTACTGCCATTATTTCTTCCTGGAATCTGCATTCAATATTATTCCCTAACTGTTTCTTCCCCCATCTAATCCCTGGCAGATTCAGATGTCTCATTAATACTACACATGAGTCCTCTGCTAAGCATACTATATGCTCCAAAAAGGAATCAGTATCCTTTAGCTCAGCATCCGGGGCGCTATAGAAAACTGAAATACTGCATTTCTTGCCTTTAATTCCCAATAAATCCACTGTTAAGATTTCTACTTTTCCTAATTCCACTACTGCTTCAATTATTCTAACTTCCAATTCTTCTCTAATAAAAGCCACCCCACCCCACCCCTTCTCCCTTCCCTATTCTTGCTTACTACTCTATAGCCCGTATAATATATGACCATTCATTTGATTATTCCACCAAGTCTCCACTACCCCTATCAAATCTAATTTATTTTTCCTTATTAAAACCTCCAATTCTGACATACATATCTGGTTTAAACTTCTTGCATTACAGAACATTACTTTCAATGATGTTACTTTTTGAACCCTATTTTTTTTCTCGCACTTTTTTAATTAATTTCCCAGTTTCAACCCCCTTTCCTTCAGTTTAAACAGTACTCAATCTCATTCTTTATTCTCATTCCCAAAATCCTACTACCCCTGTGATTCAGATGTAATCCATCCTTTCCATACAACTCTTTCTTGTTTTTAAAAGCCCCCCAATGCCTTATAAACCTAAAGCCATTTGACCTTGCCCATCATAAAAGCCATTCATTTGTTAGAGCTATTCTTCTTTCCTTATATACTGACACCCTAGGCTCAGGCAGAATCTCTGAGATTATTATCTCACTCCTTTATCTACCAATTTCTTAACCAGTTTTTTATAATCTTTTTGCATTTCAAGTAATGTTTTTCTAAGTATGTCATTTATACCCACGTGTATCACTGTCACAGGATTCTTTCCTGCCGTTTTGAATATATTATCAACCATATTGTGCAAGTCCAAAATACCTGCACCAGAAAAGCTACTTAACCATTCTATTCTCCTTATCGTGCTTACAAATGTGTTGGTCAGTAAATTTTATTATCAAGTCCCCTATTACTATTATCTGCCTTGATTCTTGATTTTCTCCATTCACCTTTATCTCCTGAATTTGTTCCCCTCTCTTCTCCCCCCCCCCCATTTGAATGTCCAGTGTTTTCTAGTACACTGAAACTATTTCTTAACTGTATACTCTCATGTATCACTTCACCCACTTGTTTGTTTGTACTCTCATCCAATATTTCTCTCTACTCCCCCATTACAGTTTGTTCCCTTTCTTCTGGCTCCCCTCTCAGCCAGCCCAGGACTGGCTTCAGTGGGCTATCCCCTCTTCTTTTCTTTTTAACGTTACTTTCTGCCTTTGACTTTTTTGCTCCCTTCTTCAAACCCTGGTCTCTTTCTCCTGCTGCCTGTTTACCTCTCCCTTATCTCTTGTAATGGACCCAGGCATATCTGCACAAGCACAGCAAAACAGCTCTACCAAGGAATGAGTGTGCTGGATACAAAAGTCAAGTAAAGAAAGCAGAAAATGTCCACACCACTCAAAGAGTACCAGAATTACAGCTTTATTTAGTTTAAAATGACAAACTGCCATTAAAACATCTCCTGCATCAGGCAAGAAGAACCTTTACTAGTTTCACACAGTCAGGTGCATCACCAGGAAGCATCTATGTCCCTGTTTCCCCGCCTGTTCCCCATGTACATCTACCCTTGCCTCCACGTTGCCCCTTTCCAACCCTGTTTTCATTCACTTGTTACCTCCCTTCCACTGCCTTATCCCTTGTAATGAGTTTGGGAAAATCTGTTTTCAACATTTCCTCTTGATCCATCCTTCTAACTGTGGTCTGTGGGGGTGTGCTGCCTAAGTCTCCCTGCTCCTGATGCCCCCCTCCCTTGGCAAGTTTAAATGCTTGACAATGAAGCATCTAAACTTTTTATTGAGGACTGCAGAGCCCACCCCGGGATGGATGTAGGTCAACCCCTGTGCAGGCCCCCATCCCTCTAGGTGGGTCCCAAGTCCCCAATGACTCTAAAACTGTTAACTCCACACCAGTCCCTCAACTAAGTATTGAACTCATTGATGTGGAGATTTTCAGCCTCCCCAATTGCCTACCACACAGTGACCCAGGTTCAGGAACAGATGCAAGTTGCTCGGGGGCCAGCCAAGGGATGGAGACTGAGCATGCTGCTAGCTTTTGGCAGAAGGAATCTTGCTTCAGAGCAAGAAGCAGCTGACTAAAAAGCTACAACTTTTCTTATTAATTGAACACTTCTATCTCAGCAGGAGTCAGTGCCTGCTGGGATTAAGCAAATAGATACTTTATTAGAAGTAGGGGTAGGTTTCATTTAGGGTAAAAAAAAAGTCAGTGTGTGTTTCTGTGTTGGGGAAGGGGACTGTATCATCTTAGTTTGCTAAATCAGGAGGAGAAGAGAGGAGAGAAGTTAATTGGGGTGTGGCTTAGTAGAAAAACAGGTGTCTCCAATTGCAGCTTCCTGTTGCTAGCTTTTGACAGAAGAAATCTTGCTTCAGAGCAAGAAGTAGCTGACTAAAAAGCTACAACATTTCTTACTAATTGAACACTTCTATCTCAGCAGGAGTCAGTGCCTGTTGGGAATAAGCAAATAGATACTTTATCAGAAGTTTGGGGAGGTCTCATTTAAGGTAAAAAAAAGAAAGTCATTGAGTGTTTCTGTGTTGGGGAAGGGGACTGTGTCAACTTAGTTTGCTAAACCAGGAGGAGAGGAGAGGAGAGAAGTTAATTGGGGGTGTGGCTGAGACAGTAGAAAAGCAGGTGTCTCCAATTACAGATTTCTGCTGCTAGCTTTTGGCAGAAGGAATCTTGCTTCAGAGCAAGAAGCAGCTGACTAAAAAGCTACAACGTTTCTTACTAATTGAACACTTCTATCTCAGCAGGAGTCAGTGCCTGTTGGGATTAAGCAAATAGGTACTTTATTAGAAATAGGAGGTCTCATTTAGGGTAAAAAAAAAGGAAAGTCAGTGTATGTTTCTGTGTTGGAGAAGGGGTCTGTGTCAACTTAGTTTGCTAAATCAGGAGGGGAGCAGAGGAGAGAAGTTAATTGGGGGTGTGGCTTAGACAGTAAAAAGCAGGTGCCTCCAATTACAGCTTCCTGCTACTAGCTTTTGTCAGAAGGAATCTTGCTTCAGAGCAAGAAGCAGCTGACTAAAAGGCTACAACTTTTCTTACTAACTGCCCTCCACCCTCAGCCAGTTCTACTTTTATAGCCACTGGATTTGACTGACAACAGGAACTTCCTGTTTGGAAGTAGGAAGGGAAGGATCACTGAGACATATTAGGGTTGTCAATCTTGAAGGGAAAAAGTAGCTCTTTCTCCCCTCCCCCCAGCAGCTGGAGGTCTGACTCTGAGCAGGGAAGAAAGAGACTACTGAAGAATACAGGAAGTTGCTGTCCCAGAACAGGAAGGGTGAGAGTTGTAAGGGCACACAGGCAGTAGGAAAGTAGGTGGAAAAATAAATAGAGGGAGGAGAGAGAGTAAGCATACAAAGCAATAGGAGAGGGGACACAAAATAAGACATGATGGGAGTGGTGCAGAGCAATGACTGTGGGGTGGCAGTGTTCCAGGAGACATTCTGGAAGCTGTGAAGCTGCACCAATTTGCAGGCACCTCTCTAGTCTTAGGGAGGAGGATTCCTGGTCTCCAGGCTGACCTTGCTAGGGTTCATGAAACCTCCTGCCCACTCAGGGACCACCAGGGTCACCGCTGCTACCTCAGAGGTTGCCAAGAAAAAGGAGCGGTTGGACCAAGGTGGGATCAGGGAAGGAGAGGGTGGTGGAACAGAGGTGCATCCCTCCAGCTGTACCTCTTCACAGTTCATACGCTGTTCTGACAGAGAGTGGTTCCTCTATGGAGGCAACTGCAGTGGAAACCAAGGAGGATGCTGGGAACCTCCACAAAGGAGACCCACAGGAGGGTGGCACTGGACCCCACAGGGGAAGAAAACAATTCCTGGTGGGGGACTCAATCATTAGGCAGGTAGAAGTGGGGAAGGAAGGGGAGACGGAGGTAAGGTGCCTGCCTGGTGCCATGGCTTGGAAGGACAGGAAGCGAATCCTCAGGATCATGGGAGCAGCTGCACGAGGGATGGAGCTGGATGTCATTGTCCACCTAGGGACAAATGACCTGTCTGGAAATGGGATCAGAGCAGTGCAAGAGGAGTTTGTAGAGTTGGGGAAGGGCCTTAGACAAGTAGCACATACGGTAACCTTCTCGGAGGTGCTGCCTGTCTATGGCAAGGGTGATGCTAGGGTACTCCACACCATGGGATTCAATGAATGGTTGAAAAACAGGAGCTCAGGGATTTTGCTTCATTGGGGACTGGGGAGTCACCTGGAGGGATGCAGGCCTATATTGGTGCAATGGTCTGTATCTGTCCAAGGGGGGATCCAGGATCCTAAGTGATAGATTTAAATGCTTCATTGGCAAACATTTAAACTAGCCAAGGGGGAGGCATTGAAAAGAAGCAGAGAAATACCAGCCTCCCCCCACAAAACACGGTAATTAGCGAGGTAAACACCAAGGTAGAGAAGTCATTAGGGAGCAGGACAGGGGTAAATTCAAAAAAAGGAAAAGGCAGTAAGGACAGGGATGGGGCTAAAAGGGGTAAGGCCATCAAAAAATGGAGGGTGATGAGTACCAATGCCCATAGTCTGTGTAACAAGCTCCCTGAACTAGTGCCCATGATGGAAGAGGGATGCCTGGATATTGTGGCAGTCACAGAAACATGGTATACAGAGGACCATGAGTGGGATGTCAACATACCAGGATACACAATCTACAGGAGGAACAGGAAGGGTAAAAGAGGAGGAGGAGCAGCTCTCTATATAAGGGAAGGGATCAAAGCAACAGAACTAAAGAGTAAATAGGGAGTAGATGAGGCACTGTGGGTTACCCTGGAGACAGGAAATGGCACCTCAATCCACATGAGGGTTGTATGCAGACCCCCATCTCGGGGGAGGGACTGGACAAGGAAATGATTAGAATAGTAGAAAAAGGGGAGATATTGCTAATGGGGGACCTGAATATGCCAGATGTTAACTGGAGCACCTTTGCTGCAGGCACATCCAAGAGCAGGGTCACTCTTGATACCCTACAAGGGGCATGCCTCAGACAGCTAGTATTGGAACCCACTCGGGAGGGAGCAATCTTAGATCTGGTACTCTCAAATGGGGATGGAGAAAGGATCTCTGATTCAGAAGTGGGTAGCCATCTGGGGACAAGTGACCACCAAACAGTGTGGTTCACGATAAACACAGCCATAGAGTCAAGCCATACAAAAGCAAGAGCATTGGACTTTAGGAGGGCTGACTTTGGGAAAATGAGAGAGTGCCTCAGAAAAGCACTAGCAAATGGGCAAGAAGAAGGCATGGAGAAACAATGGGAAATAATCAAAATAGCCATCACAGAGGCAACAAGCCTTAGTGTGAAGCAAATCAGAAAAACAAAATGAAAAAAAAACACACTATGGTTCTCAAAAGAGATGGCAGGGAAAGTTAAGGAGAAAAGGATAGCATTCAGGAAGTATAAGGAAACACACAAGGAGCAGGACAGAGAACTTTATCAGCTAAAGCAGAAGGAGACAGGGAAGGCAGTCAGAATAGCAAAGGCCCAAGCAGAGGAAAAGATATCCAACTCTGTTAAGAAGGGGAATACAATATTTTATATGTACATTAGGGAGTGAAGAAAGACTGAGAAAGGGATACTGAAGCTTAATAAAGGGGAGAGAATGTGGGCAGAGGGTGACAGTGAAAAAGCAGGGATACTGAATGAATATTTATGCTCAGTATTCACAAAGGAAGAGGAGGGGGAGGTACCTAAACCAAACAAGAGAAACACTCTGGATAGGGGGGTTGATACCAGTCATTCACAGAAGAAAGGGTTCTGAAAGAACTCTTAAAACTGAAGGTGGACAAAGCAATGGGGCCTAATGGGATTCACCCCAGAATTCTAAAAGAACAAAGGGTAGAACTAGTGACACCACTGACTATTCTCTAACAAATTATGGGAGGACTGGAGGAGGGTGGATGTGATTCCACTTCACAAAAGTGGAAGCAGGGCAGAGGCAGGAAACTACAGACCTGTCAGTTTGACCTCAGTGGTGGGGAAAATGATGGAATCACTTCTGAAGGAAAGAGCTGTTGAGTACCTAGAGGCCAGTGGGGCACAGGACCCAAAGCAGCATGGATTCACAGTGTTAGGTTCATGTCAGCTGAATCTAATAGATTTCTTTGACTGGGTGACCAAAGTAGTAGACCAGGGAGGGGTTGTGGACGTGGTCTATTTAGATTTTAGCAAGGCATTTGACATAGTCCCACACAAAAGATTAATATACAAGATGTACAACCTTGAAGTGGGTCCCAAGGTGGTAGCCTGGATAAAAAATTGGCTGGACAACAGGACGCAAAGTGTAATAGTAAATGGAGTCCACAGTGAATAAAGGAGGGTTACTAGTGGGGTACCGCAGGGTTCAGTACTGGGACTGGTCCTCTTTAATGTCTTTATAAGTGATGCTGCAGTGCAACTGGAAGGAAAAGTATGTCTCTTTGCAGATGACACAAAGATCTGCAACAGGGTTGATACACAAGGTGGGGTGGAAAGGATGAGAAGGGACTTGGCAAGGTTGGAGGAATGGTCAAATGTATGGCAGCTCAGATTCAACGCAAAGAAGTGCAAGGTAATGCACCTGGGAAACATAAACCAGGGGAAGAGTACACAATGGGGAGTGAAATACTAACAACAACAAAAATGGAAAGGGACCTGGGGGTAAGTATATCAGATGACCTAAAGGTGGGCAAGCAATGTGAGAAGGTAGTAAGGAGGGCTGTGGCGATACTGGGATGCATAGGGAAAGGCATTAACAGTAGAAAACAGGAAGTTGTTATCCCTCTGTACAGACAGTTAGTGAGACCCCATCTGGAGTATTGCGTGCAGTTCTGGAGACCCCATCTCCACAAAGGCATAGACAGAGTGGAGGCTGTCCAGAGAAGGGCAACCAAAATGGTGCAGGGCCTGCACCAGAAGACATATGAAGAGAGACTAAGGAGATTAATATGTATACCCTCGAGGAAAGAGGGGAGCATGATAAAAACTTTCAAGTACCTCAAGGGACTCAACAAAGTCCAAGAGGGTAGCATCTTTCAGAAAAAGAGATGTGCAAGAACAAGGGGGCACAATTTGAAGATAGAAAGGGGACGGCTCAGAGGCAGTGTGAGGAAGTATTTGTTCATGGAGAGGGTTGTGGATGCATGGAACAGCCTTTCTGAGGAGGTTATGGAGTCAAGAACAGTGGGGGAATTCAGGAATGCATGGGACAGACATAAGGCAATTCTAGTGGGGGGGGTAGAAGGAAGCAGGCTGTTGGTTCACTAGGATCTGCAGCTTATCCATCAGGTAGGTAAATGATCAGACTAGGTGGGCCAAGCGGTCCTTATCTGCCGTCAAATTCTATATTTCTATGAGCAGCCCAAAGACAGCTCTCCTCCCTCGGTGGGGGGGATGCTGCATCCCAAGGACAGCTCTCCTCCCTAGGGGAGGGGGGACACTGCATCCCACGGACAGCTCTTCTCCCTCGGATAGGGGAGAGACACTCCATACAAAGGACAGCTCTCCTCCCTCAGGGATGGGGGGATGCTGCATCCCAAGGACAGCTCTCCTCCCATGGGGTGGGGGGGATGCTGCATCCCAAGGACAGCTCTCCTCCCTCAGGGAAGGGCAAAATATCCCAAGGACAGCTCTCCTTCCTCTGGGGGAAGGGATGCAGCATCCCAAGAACAGCTCTCCTCCCTCGAGGAGGGGGGGCACTGGGTCCCAAGGACAGCTCTCCTCCCTCAGAAAGGGGGGGCACTGCATTCCCAAAAACAGCTCTCCTCCCTAGGCGAGGGGTGGAACACTGCATCTCAAGTACAGCTCTCCTCCCTCAAGTGAATGGGGGAATGCTGCATCCTGAGGACAGCTCTCCTTTCTCATGGATGTGGGGGGTGCTGCATTCCAAGGACAGCTCTCCTCCCTCAGGGGAGGGGACACTGCATCCCAAGGACAGCTCTCCTCCTTCAGGGAGGTCGGAACTGCATCCCAAGGACAGTTATCCTTCCTGGGGGGGGACACTGCATCCCAAGGACAGCTTTCCTCCCTCGGGGGGAAGTGCTGCATCCCAGGGACAGCACTCCTCCCTCGAGGGGGAGGGGAACACTGCATCCCAAGGACAGCTCTACTCCCTCGGGGGGGCAGTGAATCCCAAGGACTGCTCTCCTATCTCGGGGAAGGGCAATGCATTCCAAGGACAACTCTCCTCCCTTGGGGAGGTGGGACACTCCATCCCAAAGACAGCTGTCCTCCCTCAAGGAGGTGGGTGCACATGTCACGCTCTGCAGCTGCCAACAGGAGAAATCCAGGTGGCAGTGCAGTGGAACACAGTGGAAAGAAATCCAACCCGCAAGAAGGTGGGTTGTGTATCCATGGGGGTGAAATAGGCACAATGTGTCATTCTATACTCTGTGGGCCCTAAAGAGAAAAAATTGTGGGAAAAAAATGTAACCACCAATAGATGATGGCCCTATGCACCACAGGCCCCACA
The DNA here is from genome assembly GCA_016271365.2 of Neoceratodus forsteri. Classification (NCBI taxonomy): domain Eukaryota; kingdom Metazoa; phylum Chordata; order Ceratodontiformes; family Ceratodontidae; genus Neoceratodus; species Neoceratodus forsteri. The sequence continues at coordinate 1,539,282,963 of CM028131.1, read as the reverse complement.
CCGGAGACTGAGCACCGCTGAGGGTCCTGTGGCAGAGGATGACCGAAGCATGATGGTAAGTCCCAGGGAAGCCAGGGTTTGGGACTGGGGGGCTGCACCAGATGGGGAAGGTCAGGCAAAACAGGAGATAAATTACTAGTAATAAAAATAGAGTGGCTTGTTAATATACAAGCCCCTCACAGCTAGGGTCCTACCTCACTGAAAGAATTGTCTGCATACACCCCTGTCCACCCTCACTGCACCAGGCTGGCCTGTTGTCTCTGCCACACTAAAGGCTCAAGCTATCGAGGTACAGAGCTTTTGTTGACTGCACCATTACTCTAGAATTCACTGCCACCCCATGTTCGTTCTGACTGCTCAGTGGGGGCCTTCAAGGGTGCTTTCAAATTTCACTTTTTAAAGCAAGCCTACTGTTTTGATTAACTTGTGACGTTTATTTATTAGATTATTTATTATGGATTTTCTTTTGTACTGCATTATTATATGTTTTCCTATGCAGCATCCTGAGACTTTAGTATAGGGTACCATATAAATGAAATCTGCCTTGCCTTGCCTTGTCCACACAATCCCAAAGAGGATCTGCACTCACAGAAAACAGAAGAGGTGCTGCAGAGAAGGAGGGATCACTCCCCAAATGCCTCCTGATGAAAACTCGATAGAGTTGAAGAGCCGGGGGCATCTGGACAGAGGTAGCCGGCAGGTTATAAACCTGATTGTGGCTAATGTACCTTTGAAATATTGCAATCTAGGATTGTTATCCCACCTCATGCATATGCTTACCATGTGAACTTTGTAATGCACTTGACAGCACCATGGGATTGATGCTGTGTGGAACAACATGAAAGAACTCACAGGCAAGGATCCTAAAGCACCATCCACTGTGTTCAACCTTCATGGCACTCCTACACTCGACCTAGGTACCATCACCAGCACTTTTAATAATGCATTTACAAACCTGGACAGTGTCCTTCCACCAAATTTTTTTGACAACCTCCCCTCCAGCTCCTCCCAAGTTACCCCCCAACTAGAATGTACAACCCCAAAGTTTTTTATTAAGGAGGACCCGCCACAAGTAGCTAGAAAATATATTCAAAAGGCCATCGGCAAACAAGAGTACAGTGGTGACTCCCTTGACCTGAAACTGCTGGCACAAGTCCTCGATGAAATCTTAGAACCACTTACAAAGATCTTCAATCTCTCGCTTAGATTGGGCCTTTTCCCCTCTTTCTGGAATAGAGCCACTGTCACACCGGTTCACAAAAGCGGAGATGGGACGCTGCACACCAATTACAGACCTATCTCACTCCTCTCCCCACTATCTAAAGAGCTGGAGTGAATAGTGTCGGACCAACTAGTTGAATTCCTGGATAAGTACAATGTACAGTGCCCAGAGCAGCATGGCTTAAGAAAAGGGCACAGCACCACCACTGCACTACTGGAATTTACAACCTTCATCCATGCCATGCTTGACAAAGGGAATTGTGGAGGGGCAGTATTTATAGACCTTACCAAGGCATTTGACACAGTTAACCACCCCCTACTGCTCAAGCAACTGTCCTCCATTGGGATCTCCAACAATGCCCTTCCATGGTTCACCAGCTACCTTGATATTCAGATCCAACGTGTAAGGATTGCAGGGATCTCTTCGGATGAGAAACCAGTCCACGCCAAAGTCCCCCAGGGGTCTATTCAGGGCCCTCTACTCTTCTTTCTCTTCATCAACAATCTCCCCAGTGCCTGCCACCAAACAATATTACTATACGCAGACGATGGAGTCCTGTTTTCCAGCCACTATGACATTACAGTCCTTGAATCCCAGCTGCAGCTTGACTTCAAGCGCATCGAAGACTGGTTCAATTCTCATAAACTTGACCTGAACCACAGCAAGACTAAAGCCATGTCCTTCTGTAACCAACAGAGCAGGCATAACTCTCTGTCCCTCACCATCAAGAACCACACTGGGAACCCACTTGAACATGTCAAGGAGTTCAAGTACCTTGGTATTACCCTGGATAGTACCCTCTCCTACACTCGGCATATTGGCACTGTTGCCAAGACCGCCAATATACGGTTTGGACTACTACACAAACACAAGCACTGTATGCCTGCGGATGCCCTTAAACTAGCCATCTATAGCTCTGTCACCTCTATCACTGACTATGGCCTTGCCATCTATGGCTCTGCCTCAACAAGTGCCCTCTGCAGGATCTCAGTTTCTCTCAACAAAGCCTGTAGACTACTATCGGGTGCGGCCTGACAAACTCACACCTGTGACCTCTATGCACAGGTCAGCTGGCTACCCCTACGCAGCAGAATACAATACCAGACCTGCTTACTTACCAAAAAGATTCTCCTCGGTCTCATGCCACCTGGTGTTAGCTCACTCCTTACTACCTACAGTGGCACTCAACAAACACATGGTGTCCAATCTCTAACCTTTCAGGTTCCCAGATGTCGTACCTCCATGGGTCAGAGGTCCTTTATCTATAGAGCCGCTCAATGGTTCAATTCCCTCAATAAAGAAGCACTTTCCTCTACTACACTTGGACCCTTCAACAGGAATCTCAAACTTTACCTCACCTCTACCACTCAATGTGACTGCTTCTCTGAACAGAGATCTCTCTAAACACCTCCCAGCTCACTCATGTCTCACAGCCCGCCCTTTCCCATTCTCATTCCCTCTGGCACTGGGCCTTCCTTGTGACTTCTTTCCTGCTTTGCATCTCCACTGATACACGACATTTTCCACCACCATTGGCCAGTGGCCCATTAGCCTGCCAACTTCCTCTTCCGGTCGCACGCCTGCAATACTAACTGCCTATGGTGCCCTCTATCTCTTATTGTTACCGCAGCCAGCTGCCTACTCAAGCTGCTCGTTATATGAATATTATCTCAAAGTATGTTATAACTGAGTATCTTTATTTTTTCTTTTAGTTGTTTTGGTTGTTTATTGTGCATTCTTTTACTACCTCTGTATGTATGTTGACCCTCATCCTTTGACGTGGAACCTTTGTAAATGAGCAGTTTCTGCTCAAAGGTATTTGTAATCCGAGAATTTAATAAATAAATAAATAAAAATAAATAAATTTTGCATTAGAAATCTGAATTTGGGCCTGGACTCTATCTGTTACTCCATGGTGAGTGTGCAGCAGTTTGTTGTGTTTGCCTTGCCCTGTGGTGGATTGGGGAGCTTGCTTCCCCCCACAGTGGAGTTGGACACTGTGTACCCATACACTGTTCAGGTGCCACCCACTGGGTAGAGAGAAGTATGAGATAAATGTAAAGAAAATGGTGGCTTCTATACATGGGCACAACCACGGGGGGTTGAGGGAGACCAGTCTCATTCAGTTTTTAAGGTTCTGCAAAATATCCAATGATATTGGCATGACTGGCTTAGTAGATCCATGTTCACCCCCCAGACTTTTAGCTGTGGTTGTACCAATGCTGCCACAGATGAAGGAAGCCAGACTCTAGGGCTCTCTGACTCGACTGGACCACACCAGATTATACTCCACTTGGAGGGATGACCCCAGGAGACCCACCGTGGGAGGTAAACTGTAGAAGAACTGTTGAAGCCCTGCAACATTGTGGTGCCTGGAATATTTCAAGTAAGTGCCCTATACACAGGCATCCAGCCCAGAAGAAAAGGCATTATGAACAAACTCTAGCCAGAGCCACGATGGCAGCAGTTGTGCATGATATGCGCGCATGCGTAGTGTGGCCGCAATACTTACGCATGCGCACAAAGCGATCACCAGACATCTTTGACAGAGCACACTCTGTTGTGCATGTGCAGTACTGCCGCGATATTCATGCATGTGCAGTGGCATCACAGCAGTCATCTTGGGCACGGTGGACTGTAGCGAAAGGGACGGGCAGCTTCAAGCCTGGCTACAAGCTCATCAAGAGAGAAAAAAATATTGCTGGAACTGGACTACTGAATGGAGACAGTGGAGTGGTACATCCAGCTGGCAGAGTGGCTGTGCTACAACTCCAGCATTGCTGTTCGGCCTGATTCAGTGAGGTGAGTTGCTTTTCTCTGATAATAAGACGGCTGCAGAGCTCTGCCCCTGCAACAATGAAAATGACAAACAGGAGATGCACTGAGTAACTTCTGTGTTGGGCTGAACTAAGCTGGCTCACCTTTTTTTGCAAAGATTTGTTAACAGAATGTTACAACTTTGTCAAAATTGCCATTTTGTGTAAGAAAATATGAAAAATCACCATTTTGAAGCAGAAATCCCAGTTTTTGAGGGACGTTGCTGTTTTTGCACTAAAGCTGTATGCACATGAAATTTAGCAGTTTTCTTACAATTTAATGGAAACTGACAGATCCTTCAAAATTCCCAATAAAGCCTGCAGTGTTTATTTATTTAGTTATTTATTCATTCATTTCAAATTTGGTGACCCGGAATAGGCACATTAGGCTGGAATGCGTTTTCAGTTGTAACCCGGGAAGGGGACACAGCAGGGAATGAAACAGATAAAACAAATATAGTGTCAATGGATGCCTCTACGTCACAAATACAAGCAAGGCACAAGTTAGAAATTCCAGAGAATGAAATTAAACAATGTAAAAAGTGTACATAGTGCATTGGGTATGGGGGTAGCCAGGATGAGAGTTAGGGGAGCATACCGGCTTGCCCCCAAAGTATGACAAGATATTTGTAAGAGGATCATGGTGGCATAAAAGTTACAAATTACAGAGTGCACTTTCTTATAAGCTATATATTATATAAAAGAGTAAAAGGCAAAATGGATACATAGTTGGGGAACAGGACGTGTGTTTTTTTTTGAAATGTGGAGAGAAGAAGAAGTTGTCTACCTGCTGGTGCATAATTTTGAGAAGTGTGCCAGTACGAGTGGTTTGCGAGAGTGCAGGGAGGAAGAGAGATGGCTGTGGAGAGGGAGGCTGTTGCACAACGTAGGATGGCAGATAGAGAATACAGGTTGGCCTGCTACAGATTTATGGATCCATGACATGACGGTGACAACTTTTTTCCAATGCGACACTACAGTGACGGATTTATGTTGATCACAAGTTGCAGCCGGCATAAATCCATCAGAAAACTGTCTGTTTTTTGGGGGGAGGCTTCAACCACCAACCCCCCCCATGCAGGGGCTCTGCCTCCCCCACACCCCCTGTAACTAAGGATTATCAACTCCAGGTTGGAGTTGATTCAGGGAGGGGAGCAAACCCCGGAGAAAGCAGTGGCAGAGTCCCACAGGTACTTTATAGCGGTGACAGCGACTTGCTGCTGTAATATACTTTACTACTGAAATGTCGCTGCGGCGTCGAGATACACAGATTTACTGTGAGGGACATGAAGGGAACAAGCAGCAAATGACTGAAGGGAGTGAGAGGACTGGATGGCAAGGTTAAGGAGAGAGGAAAGGTAAGTTGGAACAGTGCCAAGCCAGTATCTGTCCAGGAACAAGGTGCTGAAAGGTTTGATACTTTTTATTGGACCAACATATTCTTGTACAAAGATGGTATTGTACACAAGCTTTCAGGATCTTAGAGGTCCCTTCTTCAGATGAATAGACAGGAACAGGAACAGTGTGAGAGACACCGAATCTCTTAGGAGGGGTACCAAAATTAGTGTAGAGAGAGCAGTGATGGGTGAGAGATGGAGAACTAAAGCAAAGTGGCAGAAGAAATGAAAAAGGGGTCAACAAGTGTAGACTTTGGCACAGTGCTGTAGACTACTGTACATCAGTGTATTCAAATGCTGGCAAAATCATTTTAAGGATGCTCTCTTGGTGGACCAGGAGAGGAAGACAGGATTTGTTTTGGTACAGCCAGCCAAGCTTAGGGATAAGTTTTGCATGCATAGTATCAATATGGGTGGAAAACCTGAGATTCTGGTCAAGCTACACCCCTAAGTACTTGACATGAGATACTTTTTCAAGCAGGTTGCCATCCAGGGTTTTGAAGACAGGTATGTTTGAACATTTGCTAGTCTCTTTCTAGTGCCAAAAATCAGGGAGACAGTGTTTTTGGCATTCAGTGAGATCAGGTTTGAGCAGAACCAGGTGTTGGACATTGTCAAAGTCCCCCTAAAGTGATGATTCCAGCTCAGGGATCAAAACATCAGAAGCAAATAAAACTGTGTCATCAGATATATGGGTACGTGTGAACATACATAATGTGAACACAAGAATTTGGTTGATCACCAAATGCAAATGTAACCCCTAGGTGGCTCTATTCCAAGGGATACTACCCCTGCCTGCTTGGCTAGGAGCAGGTTAAGGGGCCTGAGTTCTGAAATGGGTGCCTCTACCCAGAGGTCAGGGTTGGTAGTGGTCAAGCTAAGCTGGGCACAGCCCTTCGGGACACTGTAACCCCCCTCTTTCCTTACTAGTGGCTGGAACAATACACAATAATGACTTTCACAATTCCATTGATACACCACACAAGTACCCACACTGTCTGCACTTACCACCAGGGCTTTCCTCTGGCTCAACCCTGGGGACACCCTGTAAAACAAGGTTATACACAGCAAATAACAGCAGTACAGTACTCTTGCACAAACTGGAACCACGGTCAGGGTAAATGCAAGAAATGTTAGATCTGATTTATTTAAGAGACTTGAACAAGGGAGGGGCGTAATCAGGTTAATTTGCTTAAAGGCTGTATCAATCAAACAGTTATGCATGCACTTCAGGGTCCATAAAGAGTCACACACTCTGGGTACCCCGGTGAAGAAGAGGTGGGCTAGCCAGGATCATTGCCCGGGGCAGGCAGGCATCGCAACTAGTTGGGGCCCTGTGATGGAAGAAAGCAACATGCACCACACACACTAATTGTAATCCGGAGCCGGAGAGCTCAGTTCATGAAAGAAAAGAAGCAACAAGACAATCAGATGACACACTTAGATTAAGCTGTTGTTGCAGGGAGCTACCCTGATTGTTACTTACGATACCCAAGACTGGACACAGGCTGGACGAAAATTGAAACTGCAGGTGGTTGATCTGGAGTGCCAGAAGAAGCAGGGCCCACACAATTCACCGAAGCATCATTCCTGTTCAAGCGTGGAGCAGGGGCTGATCCCCAGGCAGGTCTCTCGTCGATGGCTTTCTCTGTGCAGTAGGGTAGTCTGGCAGGACCAGTGTAGTAAGGCCCAGGCCAAATGGAGATGAGCACGGATTCAGTCCGATTGAGCTGGATGAAAGCTTCCAACAAGCAGAACACAATTCACATAGTGGGGAACCAAATCACAACCCACTATAAACACACAGCACATTTACATGTAAGGGATTCTACTATACCAGGGAAGTGGCTCTCCGGTCACAATCGCAAAGTCTCTGCACACACCAGGAGTTTAGAGGTAGCTGGAAATCCTGACAGGCCGATGCATTCAGCAAATCTTCGGTCTTCTTCAGGTTGATCCTGGCTTACTTCTTTCTCACAAACTCGAATTCAGTCCGAACTGATTCTCTTCTCCCTTTCAGGGGCAGCAGGCAGGCATGCAGGCCAAAATTCAGGCCTTTCCACAGAGACTGTCTCCAGCTGTTTCTTCTTCAGCTCCCAACTTAGATCTGACTCAACTGCCAGCAAGCCTGTGAATTTCCACAAGATCCAAAAGGTTCGGTTCGCTGATTCATCTGTCAATCACAACAGGAGCTCCCCCTTCAGGTGCAAAAAGGTGCCAAAAGGCCAAAACTACAATTCCTACAGATTCTGACTCCAGATAGCTCCTGTAGTCTGGCTCCATTTTAGGCCCCACCAGCACTGATTGGTCCAGTTCGGCAGTCCAGGGCCAAGATAGTAGAGATAAACAAAACAGTCCTTGCTGCAAAGAAGGCAGGTTAGACAAACTACATTATCATTATCACTATAAATGATTTTCAGCAATTATAAAAAGGGTCTGATAAATGGAGCTTTCTGATTGGCTGTAAACATTCTAACAGCCTTTTGTTAATCTTTTATTAACATACATGAAGAGCTTAACCATATGTTGAACATGGTTTAAAACTGGTTAAAAAAACAGTTTTATTATAATAGCAATAAGGCACTCCCAGGGGGTTATGTTAATGGTCAGTTAATCACCTCTGGGGGCATATGGCACTCTGGCTATGCCCTGAGTGCAACATTACACCCCTCAGAGGGTGATTAACAGACCATTAACATACCCCTGGTCATGCCTTTATTGCTTAAATAGTTACCTCTTTCAATAGCACTCCCTCTCAGATTATTTATGACTGCAATTCAGGCAGCTCTTAAAGAGACAGTACACAGAGGCTACACAGGCACTCTCTGGTAATCACATTTAAACTACTAAAATGCAGGAGACCAGCCTGGCAGTGAGCATTTAGGCAAGCTCAAGGAAGACTTTTCGGGAACCCCCATTTTTAAGGAGGTTACACACACACACACACACTTAAAAAGTGCAGAGTCATTCTTTGTGCCTTCCAGTTAGGAAAAACACCTACTCCTTTCCTAGGATAGAATTGTTCCATCCTCATCACCAATGTTCATGTTACATAACAGTGCTCTTTCACGTTGATTGCTGTGACTCCACTTTGTTAGCTTGTTTTGCTTACTGTTTAGACGTACCTAGCTTTACAGTTTGTTTTTTCCTGTGCATATTTTAGCCTGTATGTAACTATTCCTGCTGGACTATGTTAACCTGTTGACTGCTGCTGTCTTCCGTGAGACCCTCGTGAAAATGAGATGTTGCACCTCATGGGGTTGTCCCAGTTGGAGTGATTTTAAATAATAATAATATTAAATAATACTAAATCAATAATAATGTTATGTTCGTCTCCCCCTAGATTCAGGCGGCATAGATAGTTGCCCCCCCAAAAAACAGATCTATGATCTATAATGCTGTAGCTCTTTACCACTTTCAATGTGGAACAGTATACTTAAAAACAAAAATGGGAACATGAATATTCTGCCCTATTGTTCAATATAATGAAGAAAACATTAATGAGAACATTAACATTTTGCAGTGAGGAGGACATCAAAGGCAATAAAAGCAGCAAATTTTTGTGCTGTGAAAAGTTATTTTTTTCTCACATGGTGACCCCTCCTTTCCTGTAGCTCATCCTTAACCCTTACTCAGGGTCTTCAGCAAAAGCCCTATGAGGAGAGACTAAAGGACCTCAATATGTACACGCTGGAAAGGAGAAGAAGAAGGGGGGGATATGATAGCGACTTTTAAATACCTCATGATGGTAAATAAAGTACAGGAGGGAAGTATTTTTCAGAAGAAAGGGTGCTTAAGGACAAGGGGATATGCTGTGAAGTTGGAGGGGTTGATTCAGTAGAGATTTGAGGAAGTTCTTCTTCACAGAAAGAGTTGTGGATTCCTGGAACAGCCTTCCAGCAGAGGTGGTGGGGGTGAAAATAGTGGTGGGGTTCAAGAATGCATGGGAAAAGCACAAGGGAATCATAGTGGAAAGGAGGGGGGGTGGGAGAAAGAACAGTAGATTGGGCACAGTCTGCGGTACTAGTGTAGGCAGGGAGAAATGGGCAGACTGAATGGGCCAATCAGTCCTTATCTGCCATCAAATTCTATGTTTCTATGCCTCTCTTGTGGTATGACTGGCAGGTTGCTCCCTGCAGTTACATGTCCCTACTAGCAGAGAGGCTGGGGGACTAGATCCACATCTGGGACAGGGGGTTTGCCATCATGCTCAGGTGGGACCATTGTTCCCCTTTCGAGATCAACCACTTCCTTTTACTGGTCTTTAGCCACCAGAAAGGAATAGTGCTTAACGGATGAAACTGACTGAATGTTTTGTGCTTCTTGGACAGAAGTCAGGAAACTGTGGCCACATCTGCAGAGCCCAGGTGACACTGTCATTTTCAGAAGGACAAGAGAATTAACACGCAGGAATAATCACTTAGTGCTTCTGCATGAGTGACTGTCCTCTGGGAATAGGAGGTGTGTAAAAGATGTTGTTTGATGTAATTAGGTGCATAACAGATGCCGTGGTTTGGGGAAAATTTGTGACAACTGGGTTAGCAGATGTACCAAAAATCAGCATTATTGTTTCTAAAAGAAAGAATATGTTGTTTTAAAAATTACAGCATTTGGATTCCCAGTGCTATTCTTCTGATAATTGTGATGCTGTGAAGGGGCATCACATTGGGAGGAAGGTCACCATGACATCTCTTGTGATCACACCTCAGTGGACGTCAACTGACAACAAAGAGTCCATTAGACCTACTGTATCTACCTCCTGTCACAAACCCACTCAGCAGGTCAGCCCTCTACTCCCAAAGTGCCAACCTCCGAGCACAGTCTTGTGAACAGTTTACAGAAACAGGGTAACCCTCCTGTCTGTTTTGTGGGTTCAAATCAACCTTTGCTCTCAAGTCTTGGAGGGATTCAAACTGTGAACCTCTTGCTAGCATACCCAATGTACAGGCTCAGATAATTCTGTCTTCGGGGGGCCAGATATCATTGCCTACTGGCACATAACCAGATGTACAGAAATGAACCCTTAAAAACTGTAATAAAAGACCTCAGATTAAAAAACGCTTACCTTTTTCCAGTTTGGTATCACCATTCAATCTTATGTACAGTGTCTGCTTTTACCATATATACTCCACTTGTAAAAAGAAAGAAATCAAAGACAGACCAAGTAGGCTCTAAAAATAGAGTTTTACTAAAATAGAAAAAAATATGTAAAATACAAAATACAGAACTATTATATCACAAGACATACAAATCTATTAAAGGAACAAGATTTCAACAGTGTAATTCCTACTACAGTACTTAGATTTGTCTCTCTCTCTCTCTCTGAATACCTGCTTAAAGTGCTCAAAGGTGTTTCTTTGTCCGAGTCTAGATAAAAGTGTCTCTCTGAAGTAAAACAGAATAATGTTTCAAAGCTAGTTTTCCCCCACATCTTTGCATGAGGTCACCTGGCTCCTCCTCTGTTTATGAAAAATCATACACCCACAATATTTGATCATTTTAGAAGGTAAGATATTTAAGGTTGCATCAGCAGAAACTCCTTTCATCTTTAGCTGCATCCTCTCTCACAGAGGCATCAAAGAAGCATTTACAACTTTGTACCCGTGTGTAATAACCTGGGTTTCCCCTCCAAACATCATAAAATGGATATGATCTATCTTGGCATCTGGAAAGCTATAATTATCCACCTAAACAGGGTATCCTCAACTCAAGCCTCTTCCAGCCTGTAATTATCTCATGACTTTCATCTTTCAGCTGAGATCTGGGGGGGGGGGTAGCGAGGTCACTCCAAGAGCACCAAATTTCTCAGCATCTGTCATGAGAGACAGTCCATAATACATTTTTATATTACAAAAATGATACAGTGATCAGAACCAGCTGTCCAAGTGTCACAATTCCTCCCCACCTAGACTGAATTTGGGGCTCTATCCCCCTGCATGGGATGAGCTTCCCAAATCAGTTCACTGCTCATAGACCCTAGACAGCCCATCTGAGTGCAGATTTTTGGCTCCAGCCCTATGTAATATTGTCGTATCATACCCTTGCAAAGCAAGACTCCATCTTAGCAATCTACCATTGTTATTTCCCATCTGCGTCAGCCAAACCAGGGGGTTGTGGTCAGTCTGCACAAGAAAATGCTGTCCATATAAGTATGGTTCCAATGTCTTTAGGGCCCACACTATGGCAAGACACTCCTTTTCCACCATGGAGTATGCTTGCTCCCTAGGAATTAACTTCCTACTCAGGTACACTACTGGGTGATCTGTCCCTTGGCTGGATGTCTCTGCCCCAACACCCACGTCTGAGGCGTCAGTCTGTACTATAAAGGTTTTGCTATAGTCAGGACTTGTCAAAACAGGAGCACTGCACAGTGCCTACTTTAATCTAGTAAAGGTTTTCTCACAGGCTGGGTCCCAGGTAATTTTCTTGGGCATCCTTTTCTTTGTCAGGTCAGATAGGGGAGCAGTCAGGGCACAGTAATTGGGTACAAATTTTCTGTAGTACCCTGCTGTCCCTAGAAAACTCCTGACCTGCTTCTCTGTTTCTGGTTTGGGCCACATCTGGATTACCTCTATCTTTATTTGGTTAAGATGGAGCTGTCCCCAGCCTGCCACATGCCTGAGGTATGCCACTTCTCCCATGGCCATCTGACACTTCTCGACTTTAACAGTGAGCCCGGCCCTCTGTATTCTGCCCAGCACTTCCCTAAGGTGGGACAGGTGTTCTTCCCAGCTGGTACTGAAGATGGCAATGTCATCCAGGTATGCCACAGCGTACTCCTCAGCACCATTTAACACCTGGTTCACCAACCTTTGGAAAGTGGCAGGGGCATTCTTCATTCTGAAAGGCATTACTTTAAACTCAAATAAGCCTATCGGAGTGATGAAGGCCGACCTATCCCTAGCTCTGTCTGTCAACACTACCTGCCAATACCCCTTGGTCAGGTCAATGGTTGTAAGGTAGGTCGCCCCTCTCAACTTGTCCAGGAGTTCATCAATCTGGGGCATTAGGTGGGTGTCTAACTTCATGACTGCATTCAATTCACGATAGTCCACACAGAAATGAGTAGAGCCATCTGGCTTATGCACAAGGACTATGGGTGAGGCCCAGGGGCTGTGGGATCTCTGGATTACCTCTAAATCCAGCATCTCTTCCACTTCCCTCCTAATGTCCTTCTGGACAGCCTCTGACACCTGATATGCTGTCCGCTGTATGGGTATCTGTGTCCCTGTCTCCACATCGTGCATCACTAGGGGAGTTAGTCCAGACTTGGCACTAAACAATGGGGCAAAGTCTGCTAAAACCTCCTTTACTTTCTGGATCTGGTCTAGGGCCAGCTGGGGAGACAATTTTACTGCCTTCACAGAGGACTCCCGCTTGCTTTCCTCCAGCAAGTCCAGAAGGGGGTTTCCTTCGTCCGTCCCCTCCCCATGACTACACATTGCAAACACCATGTCAGACCTATTTGCATATGGCTTCATCATGTTGACATGGTACATCCTTTCTGTCCTGTCTTCTGTCAGGTAACTCCACAATGTAGTTCACGTCATTTACCTTCCTGCCCACTCAGCCTGCAGCTTGTCTTTCCAGACCAGAATAAGGACCATGACTTCCTGACCCACCATGTATAAGTGAGCTCTGGCTCTGTGGTCGTACCACACTTTTTGTTTCTGTTGGGCAGCTGCTAGGTTGCTCTGGGCAGTCCCATAAGCTCCTTTAGCCTTTCCCTAAACCTAAGGATGTAATCCACAATGGGAGTTCCCTGGGTGGTGTACTTGCCTTCCCAGTCCTCCCGGATCAAGTCTAGGGGCCCACATACCCGGCGTCCATATAAGAGTTCAAAGGGGGAAAATCCTGTCGACTCTTGGGGTACCTTCCTGTACGCAAACAACAGGTAGGGAATATATTTCTCACAGTCCCTCCCATGCTGTTCAGCAAATGCCCGGAGCACTGACTTTAGGGTACCATTGCATCTTTCCACAAGTCCATTGGCTTGTGGGTGATACGGTGTCGTGCATCTCTGCACCACCCCACACTTCTCCCATAAACATTTCATTAGGTCCGACATGAAGGAACCCCCTTGATCAGTGATTACCTCTAGCAGAAACCCAACACAGGAGAAAATCCCAAGGAAGGCATCTGCCAGTTTGTCTGTCCTCAGTGAGGCTAGGGCAACTGCCTCTGGGTACCGGGGGGCATAATCCACCACAGTCAGGATGAATCTCTTCCCTGAGGAGCTGGGGGTATTTAAAGGCCCCACAAAAGCCATTCCCACCCTCTGGAATGGCTTCTCCACTATGGCAATGGAATCAGGGTGACTTGGGTTTTCTTTCCCACCTTCCCTATTTCTTGGCACCAGTGACAAGACCTGCAATACTTTTTCACCTGCTGGGTGAAGTTAGGCCAGTAGAAATTCTGGGCCAACTGCTGTGTCATGCGCGCAATTCCCAGATGATCAGACAAGGGAATATCATGTGCAGTCTTGAGCAACTGCTCATGATACCCCTGGGGAACAACAAGCTGCCTGCCTTGCACCCCTCCCTCCCTCTCTCTGTACTGCCTGAGTATATATAAGCCCATTTTCCCAATAAACCTTATGTTTGCCATCAGCTCCCTGTGCACCATCTGAGTCTGCCCAAGCCCTCAGCTTCTCTAAACTAGGGTCACTTCTCTGAGCAGCTGCAAACCCCTCACACATTCCCAAGGTATGGGACAGATCACCTTAAGTCGCTAAACTAGGGTCCCTAGCAGTAGCGTCAGGGCTCTCAGGTTCACTGTCAATCCCAACTCTCTGAGAATGGGTCACCCCTCCCTCTTCTGGGTAACCCTCTGTAGCTGTGTGGTTACTTGCTACTGGGGGAAATGTCTACCCCCTCTTAGTTAATCTCCATATCAGAAGACACAGGCTGGGGAACCAGCCTCTCAGTGGTTTCCACAATGGCTTCTGTGAGGTTCAGGAAACTACAATTTTCCCTTGCCGCTTGGCTAGGGTAACTGCACATACCATCCCCTGTTTTAGATTGGTGCCCAGGATCACATCCACTGCTAAGGTTTTGGCTACAGCCACCTGTTTCACAGTTCCCCCTGTTTTACCCCAGTCTAAGAGAACACTAGCGAGGGGCAATGTTTTCGCCTCACCAGTGAAGTCCTGTACAGTGATGTATTTATTGGGCATAAGCTGACCAGGCTCTACCAGATCCCCCTTTACCAAGGTCAAGGATGCCCCTGTGTCCCTTAACCCTTCCGTCTGTACACCATTCACCATGACTGAGTGCATGTGTTCCCTCATGTTCACTGGCATGCTTCCAGGGACACACAAACAATCTACTTCCTTTCTAGCACCCTGTTGTGTATTGCACGCCTTTTTGGGACACTGTCTGGCAATATGCCCAGTTTCTTTACACAACCAACATTCATTTCTTCTCTTGGAAAAATCTTTTATCTGAAACCTGGGGCTAACTGGTTTTGGTGGAGGCAGTGAGGGTTTTAGCTGTCCTGAAGGCACACTTTTCCCTTTCTGTGCTGCCACACCCACTCCATTTGCTCTCAGAGCAGGTCTGTTCTTGGCATAGCGGTCCGAGAGTTCAGCAGCCTCTTGCACTTCTTTGGGATCTCGGTCCTCTAGCCAGGTTTTTAGTTCAGCTAGGCATGCCCAATAAAACTGTTCTAATAAAATCACATTTTCAATTTTATCAACAGAGTTTGCCTCAATTCCTTCCCACCAATGTTTTAAAAACCGACGTTGTTTCATGGCTAGCTCCTCATAGCTCATATCAGGGCTTCTCCTGAGCTTACGGAATTTAGCTCTGTATGATTCAGCAGTTAATTCAAACTTTTTTAACAGTGCAGCTTTAAGTTTGCTGTAATCATCACTGTCCTCATTGTCCATTTGACCCAATGCATCCCGAGCTTTCCCGGTAAGTAGCGGGGATAGCTGGAAGCTCCAGGACTGTGTAGGAATTTTAGCCTGAATACAAACTTTTTCAAAAGAATTTAAAAAGGCAGCCATATCTTCCACCTCTTTAAATTTAGCTATTAATTGGAATTCAATTTGTAACCCAGTCCTGTAGTCCCAGTTAAACCCAAGCCACTTACCTGCTCTGGTGCTGCTGGTCGGAGTCACATCTTCTCCAGTTCATGTTGCCTCTGGCACTCCTGCTCCTCACAGTCTGCATCTCGGCGTTCTCACTCCCTCTTGTCCTCTGCAGCTCACTGGTGCTCATGCTCCTCGTGGTCTGCATCTCTCTGTTCTCACTCTGCCTCACAGTGTTATCACTCCCTCACTCTCTGGAACTCCGGCTCTATCCTGCACAACTTCATTTGCAGCCCGAGTACTTCTAGATCCAGAATACTGGTGACCATCCCCTGCTGCTGCTGTGGCCCTTTACTGACAGTGGCCCTGCTGTCATCCTCATCAGATCTGGACACTGCACTGGCTGCTAGCCTTGCCACACTCGAGGTTTGGTCCTTTTCAGTCACGGTCTGTGACTCGCTGCTCTGGGTATCTGCTACCATCAGGGCATCTATGAGGTTCTGCTTGCTGGCTTTCACTGCAAATGGGACTCCTCTGTCCCCACACAACTGCTTTAAGGAGTCTACAGTGTGCCTACTGTAGTCAGAAGCCATCTTCTTCCCTCACTACTGCTACTCTGACTTGCATGTTAGAAAAAAAAAATAAAACGGATAGTAACTTGACTGCACACCAAGTGATATAGTTCTGTTTCCTTTTTAAAATAAATCGCTGCCTTTTTCTTCCTTTGCAAGTGAGCTTATGGTCTCAAACTGACACGCTGAACAATAAAAGCTTGTGATACCAAAATTTATGCCACCGCTGCCCACCAATCTGTCACTAACCCACTCAGCAGGTCAGCCCTCTACTCCCAAAGTGCCAACCTCCGAGCAGTCTTGTGAACAGTTTACAGAAACAGGGTAATCCTCCTGTCTGTTTTGTGGGTTCAAATAAACCTTTGGTCTCAAGTCTTGGAGAGATTCAAACTGTGAACCTCTTGCTAGCATACCCAGTGCATAGGCTCAGATAATTCTGTCTTCGGGGGGCCAGATATCTTTGCCTACTGGCACCTAACCAGGTGTACAGAAATGAACCCTTAAAAACTGTAATAAAAGACCTCAGATTAAAAACGCTTACCTTTTTCCAGTTTGGTATCACCATTCAAGCTTATGTACAGTGTCTGCTTTTACCATATATACTCCACTTGTAAAAAGAAAGAAATCAAAGACAGACCAAATAGGCTCTAAAAATAGAGTTTTACTAAAATAGAAAAAGTATGTAAAACATAAAATACATAACTATTATATCACAAGACATACAAATCTATTAAAAGAACAAGGTTTCAACAGTGTAATTCCTACTACAGTACTTATATTTCTCTCTCTCTCTCTCTCTCTCTCTCTAAATACCTGCTTAAAGTGCTCAAAGATGTTTCTTTGTCAGAGTCTAGATAAAAGTGTCTCTCTGAAGTAAAACAGAATAATGTTTCAAAGCTGGTTTTCCCCACGTCTTTGCATGAGGTCACCTGGCTCCTCCTCTGTTTATGAAAAATCATACACCCACAATATTTTATCATTTTAGAAGGTAAGATATTTAAGGTTGCATCAGCAGAAACTCCTTTCATCTTTAGCTGCATCCTCTCTCACACAGGCATCAAAGGAACATTTACAACTTTGCACCTGTGTGTAATAACCTGGGTTTCCCTTCAAACATCATAAAATGGATATGATCTATCTTGGCACCTGGCAAGCTACAATTATCCACCTAAACAGGGTATCCTCAACTCAAGCCTCTTCTAGCCTGTAATTATCTAATGACTTTCATCTTTCAACTGAGACCTGGGAGAGGGGTTGAGTAAGGTCACTCGAAGAGCACCAGATTTCTCAGCATCTCTCATGACAGACAGTCCATAACACATTTTGATATTACAAAAATGATACAGTGATCAGAACCAGCTGTCCAAGTTTCACACCTGCTACCTACCTCCCCTTCCCAGCACTTAGCAGCAGGTCTGCCGCCTCAAGTAACATCTCCCCCCTCACACCTTTCATACTACCCCACTTACCTCCCCTAGAATCACACCTTAACTTTCACCTTCCCCCTCCTGCCCCCCACTTACCTTCTTACCCATTACTCCATACATCTTCCATAAAATTTGACAAGGCCATCTTTTGGCTGTTTTCACCATTGTCTAAAATAGTATTATACCTGCTCCCATCTCTTTGTTTTTTCTATTATTTTTACATATTACTGTTGAATTACCTGTCTAATTTGTCATGTTCGGTGCCAGCTGTCTTCTGTAAGTCAGAAATATGCATATTCCACTGTTACCTGTCTAAGTCTATGAATTGTCAAAACTATATGCTATGTGTGTTGTCAGGTGTGGAACCTTTGTAAAAGAGCTTCTAGCTCAAAGGTATTGTAATCCAAGACTTCAATAAATAAATAAATAAATAAATAAATAGAGGTAGTGTAACAGTCCAACAAACAATTTATCTATTTTGTTTGTTTATTTATTTATTTATTTAATGGACTTACTTATTTCAATTTTTTCCATAAAGGTTTTTATCTTCCTTAGGCAGAACAGGTGGCTTCTCAGCCCTGTCCCTGTACACGTGTGGCCATCTCTTACCTTCTCTCAGTAAAGTAGTACAATCTCCTGCAGATTCCCACCCACAGTGGGACCAGGTGGGGAGGGCCATCCTCTCACCAGGTCACACATCCAGATCTTTCCTGGACCTGAACAGCAGAGTGGGCCACAGCGCAATAGTCAGGGCTTCACAAAGCCCCACCTCCATTTTTCCTTCTGTTTTTCTCCCTGGGCCCACAAACGTGCAGTGAGCATGATGTGCATGATCCACCTCCAACAGAGACACCCTCAGTGCTCTGTCCATGGGATTCCTTCCCACTGTGTGACTCACTTGTGCTGCCACCCAGCTACCACCAGGTGGCAGTAACAACATGATGCAACAACCCTACTCCTGGAGGGAGGAGAGCACTCCTACAGATGATCAGTCCTCCATCCCCTGGCCAGCCCCTGAGCAACTCATGGCCATGTCCATGTCCAGCCTGGCAGTATAGCCTAGAGGTTAGAGGAACGAGGTGTGATTGAGGTTGATGCATCCAGCAGACCAGACCTGAGTTTGATTCTCACAACCTCTACTTGCATACTGTGTGACTCTGAGCAAGTCACTTAACCACACAGTGCTCCCAGGTCACCCCTGAAAACAGGCACCTGTGCCTAGTGGGCCTTACCTGGTTACCAAAGACTAAAATAAATTTAAAAAAAAAAATTACGTACCCAGGTTGCCGGTGTGCCAGGAGGTGAGGCACTCTGCACCTCAGCCCTCCATGCCACTAGGCTGGCCCTCCTTATTTCATATTTGCTGACTGGGTAAGCTCACTGGAGTTAGTGTAAGTGGCTCAGTAGGTTGCATGCTCACCTCTTGGGCCAGAACATTAGATGGTTATGGGTTCTAGCCCCACACCAGGTACTTGGAGTAATACCCATAACCAACACTGTAGTGCAGCATGAGGTGGGTACAGCACAGCTGAGATGCTGTCCTTTGGATGAGATGTTAAACTGAGGTCCCTTCTGCCTATCTCTGGTCACTTTCCAGGTGGAATTTAAAGATTCTATAGCACTTATCGATGAAGACTAGAGGAATGTTCTTAATACCATGGCCAACAGTCCCCCATCAATAAAACAGGTCCATGTAATCCATCCCGCAGAATGCATTTAGAAACAAGTTATCACGCTTAGTGTGCCTTTTCTGGTCAAAAATTCATCAACTTTGAATATATTCAAGAAACAAATCACTCATGAAATTTTATACACTTGACAATGTCTGGAAATAACTTTATCTATATGTATGTTTTTGTGTATTAATGTTTGTATTGTATTTGTATTTATTTATTTTGAATTTTAAGTACCTCTGTATTTAACTTACATAGGCCTTTACTTATAAACAGAGCAACTCCTCTCACGTAAAGGTTACTGTATAAAAATAAATGTTTAATCATCATTGTCATAAAAAAATTGTAAATGAAACTAAAATTATAAAAATAATATATGTTGTAGCTTGCCTGGAGGCACTGAGGGTTGAGGCAGTGGACTCCACACCTCATATCATGCAGGCAACCCAGGTTCAGGAACGAGGCTGGGTCATTGGGGTCAGCAGGGAGGCCGGAAGATGCATTGAGCAGCTGTAAGGCAGATCTCCCTTCCCGGGTGGGGACACAGCCATGCCTGCTGCAGGGCTGGCCCAGAGGTAGTGGAGTTGGGAGCAACTAGAATAGGGATGGTGCCACGGGTCGCTGTTTGCACATGCCTCCACACATGGGCGAGCAACCGCAGTAAAGGGCAGGGAGATAAATGAAAATAATGGAGCTGGCAGGCTCCATGAGGGCCTTGCAGTGCCCATGCTGGCCCCCTGGAGACTAGATGTTGGTCTCTGGGGGAAGGGAAAGTCAACGCCCTCCATCCTCGGCATTGCCATGGGGGGATAACCAATGAGGGATCACCAGGAGGGTCAGGTGCGGGGGAAGCAGAGGACTGGAGACTGAGCCTCTCCGAGGGGGGGGCAGAGCCACCTGCCAGCTCCGCCCATGTATCCCCGTCACCAAGTAGGCAGGAGGTGATGACAGGGGATCAAACAGCTTAATAAAAAAAATATATATACATTATGACAAAAAGATTGCGCTCTCATTTTTTTGGAACCGTCTGCAAGATATAAGAACATTGCCTCATCTAATCTCAAAACAAATACTTATGTCCGTGCCATATATAATTTAACGCTTGACAGTGTCCACTTTTTTTTTTAAACTTGTTTATTACGTTTTTCCATACATATCACAGATATAACACACAGAGACCTACACACATATATACCAGGGCATACCCCCGGCACCTCAGCCCAAAACTGGCTGTGGATACTATGTACATCCAGAACTATATACATACACAGCTGCACTAAAAATTTCTATACCTCTAAAAAAAAAATATCTGACCGGTATCTAACCTGGAAAATAGGATAGGCCTTAATCTAACTCAGAAATGTAAAGCCTAATAAATGATTGTCCATCCCAAAATATATTCAGCTTATCTTAGCTACTCCTGCTAAGGTCAGATAAGCAAGACGCAGCTGCATCCCTAGAAAACAGAGAGAGTCCCCCCACCCCTTTTTAGTCAGCAGATCTTTATATTCCTAACCTATATATAGCCAAAGGAACAGGTAGAATTATTTGCAAATTCTCGAAAGATAAACATGGCAACTAAGCCAAAATTCAGACCATTATTCATCTGCTAATCTCACCCCGAGAGACAGTCCCCCGCTCTGAGCGCTTTCAATTTGTATGGAATAAGCTGCTTCCAAAGCCAGCCACCTTTTCTTATATAATCCAATCTTACCCTTGCCCAACATCTGCCTCTGTATCATTCCCAGGGTTCTCATAAGATTCCCCACCCATTGGTCATATGTATAGGTAAGGCTGTCTTTCCAGTGCTTTAAAACAAAAGATTTGATGAGGGCTGTGAGTAAGGAAAGGTGGTATTTGGCTATAACCCCTGAAACCTGAGTCAGATCCCCTAGCACGCAGATCTCAGGTAATATAAGCTCCGAATAATCTAATATGGGGTCCATATTTTGTTTAATTTTGATCCAAAGAGGCTGAATTTTAGAGCAATCCCACATCACATGCAAGATATCCCCCTGCTTCTCACCACACCTAAAGCATAGGTCTGTCTGTCTGAGGTTTCTCACACATAGCTTAGCTGGAGTATAGTACATATTAGAAGAGATAAATAGTTGCATATTCTTAAGTTTAGGTATGGTTATATATTTACAACTCTTCCATACGATCTTCCAGTTAGGCCTTAGGGGAGACATGATCTTGTCCCAGTATGGGATTTGAGTTGGGGAGCTTGAGCCCATAAAATTCAAGAGCACCCTATACATCTGGGAGATGGGCTTATTTGCAAGATCTACCCCATTTCGTTTTTCCCAAGTAAACCCATTCTCCTGAGGATCCACATCCCTCTTTTCACCCTGTTCAGCAAATTAATAAGCTGCATCTTCTTGAAGAAATGCAATCACTCACACTGAGGTGGAAGAACTACACTATCCTCGTGTATACAATCAGACAGTTTAAGGCCCCATAACTGTCTGGCCCATTGATTTGTAATAATTTGACCACCTATTCGGAAATGCGGGTTGCCTAATATCGGTTGATCCCATGCTTTCTCTTGCCCCCTTTTCTGTGCTGGCGTTAGGAAGGACCACCATGCATTAACTGTTTTTCCTATTGGAGTCAACTTCCTTTTTTTAGAAAGCTTTTCTGGGTGGGAAAAAAGTAATGCTTCTGGGGAAACTCCCAATTCTTTTAAAATCTGTCTCTCTCTATTCGAAGCCAAGTTGGCACATATTCCTCCCCCTCCCTGTCCATTCCACCCTCCCGTTAATCCTAACTGTCCTGCCTCATAACAAAATTGGAGATCTAGCATCTTAAAGCCCCCTATGTCCTGTGGAAGATGCAGTACAGTATGTTTTTTCCTAGCAGGCTTAGAATTCCATAGAAAGTCAGATAACAATTTTCTGATTTTTATAAACCAGGACTGAGGGAAAAGATATGGTGCCAAATGAATCGGGTACAACAGCCTAGGCAATAGGTTCATTTGAACCAATCCCAACCTGGCTGTAAAATTCAGTGGAAGTTTATTCCATCTGAGCATGTCACCCCTGATTGTGGTTAACAGTTTTTCCAAATTGATCTCCGCTCCCTCCTCTACATTACGAGTAATCCATATACCCAAGTATTTGATTAATTTAGGAGCCCAGTGGATCTGCAGTGCCTCGGAATCTGCCCTAAAAGTGTGTGGTGTAAGAGGGAGAATTTGTGTTTTATTTAAGTTCAGTTTATAATTCAAAACTGCTGAATATCTTTGTATAATTCCCAGTGCCTGTCTAAAGCCCTCAGTCGGGTTCTACAAATGTAAAAGTATGTCGTCCGCGAAAACAGACAGTTTGAGTTCTTCCCCCCAAATTTTAATTCCCTGGATCCTAGGATCTAGGTTAAGTGCCCTTAACAAGGGTTCTAAGTAAATGTTAAACAAAATAGGGGAAAGGGGGCATCCCTGCCTAGCCCCATTCTCTAATTTAATTTCTTGTGATATGTATCCATTGCATAACATCCTGGCAGTAGGGGCTGCATATAGATTTTTGATGCCCCTAAGAAGGCCTTCTGGGAATCCCATCCTCTCCATGATGGCAAAAAGAAAGGTATGAGAAACCCTGTTGAAGGCCTTCTCAGCATCTAAAGAGATCAGCACCATAGGTATCTGGGAGTCCAGCGCGTAGTTTAGACATGTGCCCCCCTGCCCGGCATAAACCCTACCTGTTCCTGACTAATTATACTTGAAGCAACTTTCAAGATTCTATTAGCCAGGATCCTTGTCAAAATCTTAATATCCTGATTCATCAGTGCTATCAGTCTGTAGCTCTCCAGAAGCTCCTTTGGCTTATCCGGTTTTGGGATGAGGGTAATATATGCTTGGTAAAGTGGGGGATGAGATACCCCAGTTTGCATTATCCTAGTAAACATATCTTTTAGGAGAGGAAGTATAGTTGAAATATGTGTTTTATAAAACTTGGCTGTAAGGCCATCAGGCCCAAGAGTTTTACCATTCAGCAATGATTTGACCACTTCTAAGATTTCCCCCTCGCTTATTGGAACTGCCAGCCCTTGTACCTGTGTCGAGTCAAGAACAGGGAGAGGTATGTTTTCAAGAAATGCTTGTATTTCTGCCTCATTGTCAGCCACTCCCCCTTGATAGATACCTTTATAGTAAGATGCAAAAGCATCAGCTATTTTCTTGGGGGTCAGTTATAGTTTCCCCTTCCACTTTAATTAAGTTTACCATTTGTGCTGCCTCCCATTCTCTCACTCTAGCCGTTAGAAGGCAGCCAGACACATCCCCCTGCATTAAATACTTAGCTTGGATTTTCTCCAACCAAAAATCCACTTTGCCATAAATCAGTTCTGCCATCTCATCCCTAAGGTCCTTAAGTTCAGCATCTAATTCTGGAGATGGCCTTCTAAGAGAGCAAGAGAATCTATAACCCCTAGGATAAACTCCTCTTGGGCTTGTCTGAGTTTGTTTCTTCTTGCTGCATATCTTTGTGCTACCCCTGAATAAAGGACTTTACAGGCTGGCCAAGCTATTTGCTTATCCTATAATGTTGGTAGTTGGATTTGGATGATCTCTTTAAGAGCATCTTTTAACTTTCCCTGTAGTTTAGTATCAGTCAATAGAGATTCATCCAATCTCCATCTATATGGCTTGGGCAGAGAGGCTTTTAGCTCCCACGTCATCTGTATTGGGGAATGAGCAGATAGGATTCTACTATAGGTAGCCATTTCCTTTATTCCCACCAAGGCTTCCTTATTAACCAGGAAAAAATAAATCCTGGAGTGCGTTTTGTGAGCCCCTGAGAAAAAAGTCATGCTATTTGGTCCCTAACTGTAAATCAGAGCAGGGTCCACCAATGCCATAGCCTCTAAAAAATGACCCATGACCTCCTGTGCTCTGGAAAGAGATTTTTTAGAGGGTGGATTCCTATCTTCCCAATTGTTTAGGCACAGATTCCAATCCCCTGTTAAAATAATTGGGTGTGCTGGCAATCCCACTACGTCTGCCTCTAATGAAGCGAAAAAGTCCAGGTTAGGGGGTGTTGGACCGTAAATGGAGGCGATTGACAAGTCTGAACCCAGGATAGAGCCTGAAAGAAAAATTCCCCTATTGTCCCCTCTTGCTACCACCCTCTTTACCACATATGGGCAAGCCTTCCCCACAAGAATAGCAACTCCCCCTGAAGCAGTTGTGTTTCCCACTCCAAATACCTGACCCACCCACAGTTTTTTCAACAGATCCAATTCCTCTGACAGAAGATGAGTCTCCTGTAAAGTCACAAGTTGGGCCCCCATTCGTTGGATATGTCTCAGAATCGCCAACCTTTTTTGTCTACCCCAAGGCCTTTAACATTCCAAGAAATAATTTTAATATTTAACATTGTACATATATACACCCCTAGTCATTACCTCTATAAGATCTGCCACTGTCTTGTTCCTAGCTAACGGACTCTCTCTCTTTTCTTTTCCCCCCACCCCCCCCACAAATCCCCAATCCTATGATCGCCCTCCTAGAAAAATAGCGATCCATGAATGAGCAATTTCCTGAGTGTCCCCACTCAAAGCTCATAACAGATGTTAGAGATAATCCCATCCTGCCAGTATCACTCTGCAGTGCCCCTTAATTTAGTTGCTCCAGGGCACCAGATGACTCCCTCTCTATTCTCCTCGAAGCCCCTTTATCAAAATCCCTCCCCTGCTTTTACTTCCAAAGTTGCTTCAAATATCTCCTCCCCATCCAAGTCCCCTTGTATAATGCAAAAATAAACCAGCAGACTCAGGGAGATTCCACCATGTTCCATCCTTCTCTTCCATAGCAGTAAGGAAGAGGAAGTGAACTAAATCAATGAGTAAAAAAGAAATGTATTTATTTATTTATTTACGAGATTTACCAGATAGGCATACAGAGCGGTAAACCGCTTGTTTCCAGATGCGACCTGGGATTGCATACATAAATACATAGATCACACATACAATGCAATATAATGGATGCAAATGATACATAAAGCATATAGTCAACACATACAAACGTAGTATAACAGATGCAAAAGCAATGGGGCAAAAGACAGGTAAGGGAGAAGACGACAGTGATAAAACAGCAGGTCCGGAGAGGAACAGTCTGGGCCAGTCTTTTTGTTAGGTAGTCCTAGTTGAATAGCATAGACTGAGTAGGCTGGGCAGTAGTTGGGGGTTACGGCCCCAGTACAATGCCAGGCAGAGACATTGGAGAAAGCAACGTTACAGATAGCAGAATCAATTTTGAAAAGTGGACCTGTTTTAAGGTACATTACGGTGCCTTGTGAGAACCGATCTGGGCTGCAGGTTGCAGTTACATGTGTTGGAGAAGTGATCCTGTAGGAGAGTTTTTTGGGACCTTTGGGAAAAGGACAGCCTGATTTTGGCTGGGAGGCCATTCCAGATTTTGGGCCATCTGTATATGAAAGCAGATTGTCCCTTTGTGGTGCGCATGAAAGGGATTTGTATGAGTTTAGAATTGGCGCCCAGCAGGGAGTAGGCCAGGGGGGTTGGGTTGCCAGGGCAGATCTGAGATAGGGAGGGAGAGAGTTAGAACAACACTTTGCTATGAGATTTGCACAGTGAAGCTGGCGCCTAGAGTGCAGCGAGGGGAGAGCAAGTGCGCTATACAGGTCGCAGTGGAGGGTGGGCATTCCAGGATGAGCCGACAGAAGGAATGAAAAAGGGGGTCGAGGTTGGCCAGGGTGGATAGAGGGGCTCCACCGTAGACCACATCTCCGTAGTCGAAAATTGGGAGAATCATTTTGTGCACTATTTCCCACCTGACCGAGGTGGATTGGCAGCCTTTGGTTCAGTAAAGTGCGCCTAGCTTTGGGTGAAGTTTTTTCTGAAGGTGGTCAATATGGACGGAGAAATCTAAGTGGCGATTGAGCCATACTCCCAGGTAACAAAAGGAGTTGCAGGACTCCAGGGGAGATGCCATCCAGTGTGTAGAAGGTGGGTGGGGCATCTAGACGGGAGAGTCTGGGCTGGGTACCGAAGGTTATGGATATGTTTTTTTTAGCATTTAGGACAAGTTGGTTTGAGTTTAGCCAGGATTGAACGGCATGGAAATCCTGTTGTAAGGCAGAGTTTAGAGACTCACTTTCGGGGCCGGAGGCGTATAGAACGGTATCATCAGCATACATTTGTATGGCTGAGTTTTGGCAGGACAGTGGGAGGTCATTTAAAAATATAGAAAAGAGAAGTGGGCCAAGGACGGACTCCTGGGGGACCCCCATGGTGACCGGGAGCATGGGGGGATACGTGTGAGCCAATCTTTACTGCTTATTTCCTGTCTGGTAAGAAGGCCTGGAACCAGCTAATGGCTAATTCAGATAGCCCAGCAGCGTGCAGTTTTGTGATGAGTTTGGGGTGGGAGACTGTATCAAAAGCCTTGGCCAAGTCAATGAATATGGCCGGGGTAAGGAAGCCTTTGTCCATGCCGACGGCAATATCGTTAGAGAGTCTTAGTAGCGCAGTGGTGGTGGAGTGTGATTTACGAAACCCAGACTGGAAGGGGTTGAAGAAGGAGGAGGCGTCAAGGAATTGTGTTAGTTGAGAGATGGCTAGGTGTTCCTGGAGCTTGGCCAGAATAGGAAGGAGGGAGATAGGGCGGTAGTTTCCTGGTTCGGATGGGTTACCACCCTTTGGCAATGGGATGACTACTGCTTCCTTCCAGGCAGTTGGGATTTGGGCAGTGGAGAAAGAGCAGTTTAGGAGGGTGGTTAGGGGTGCCACGATGGCCGGGGCAGATAGGTACAGGAGTTTGGCATCCAGACCTAATGGGCATTTACCTTTGTTTGGGTCAAGAGAACGTAGGGCAGCTAAGACTTCTGTTGTGGAAACTGGGAGGAAGGAGAACTTTGAGGCAGGGGGTGGAGCCAAGACTGGGGCTGGGAGTTTTGGAGTGATTGGAGTGGGGTGTAGGTTTGATAAGAGAGAAGTTGCGCTGTGGGTGAAAAAGGTGTTAAAAGTTGTGGCAACCTCGCTTGACTCGGATACAGTTCTGCCCTGAAAGTTTAGGGAAGGGGGGGGTGCCTGGATAGAGGGAGTGAGCAAGGATTTAATAGCTTTCCAGAATTTGGATGGATGACTAAGATTATTGGAGAGGGCTGTGTGGAAGTAGTTCCTTTTTGCCTGCCTTGTGGCCTTGGTGCAGTTATTACGGAGTGTGCGGTAATACTGTAGGGATGCAGAGGTACCTGAATGCCTGTGCTTTTTCCAGGCCTGGTCTCTTGCATGGTATCTGGAGATAATGTCGGCAGAGACCCATGGGAGATGGGTTTCCCTTACCCTTTTGCTTCTCAATAGGGCATGATAGTCCCATATGGCGAGAAACAGATTCCGGAACGTCTCGAAGGCAAGGTCAATGGTAGGTGCCAGTCGGATAATCAACCAGTCCATAGAGGTGAGGTCATTTAGTAGGGAGTTGAGGCAGAGAGAGCTGAAAGATCTTGTGTGGAGAGTTTTAGGTGGTTGGTGTAGAGAGGGCCAATGCACTTTCCTGATCATGTAGATCATATGGTGGTCACTCGGTGTATCGGGGAGAAGCCCTGCTTTAATAATCCTATGGGGATGCGTTGTCAGGGCCCAGTCCAGGAGGGAGTGGTTTTGGGATTTTGGGTTCAGGCGGGTGGGTTGCTCAATCTGTTGGGAGAGGTTAAGGGTTTTAATCTTCCTGCATAGATTCAAGCAGTTTTTGTCTAACCAGTTGTGATTAAAGTCACCAAGGATGTAGAGTTCACCGGCAGTGGCTAATTCTTTTAGTGAGGTTAGGTGGTCAATGATGTCAGTTGCAAGGGCTGCCGGGGCACAGTATATCCCCACCACAAACACCGGTGAGGTGTAAGGCAGGACAAGTTTGATCATTGTGGATTCCATGAGGGGGGTGTGGCCTGGGAGCTGGACTGAGGAAAACTGGAGCGCATTTGATATATACATGGCAATGCCACCACCTTTCTTTTTGCCTAGTCTGTCCTGTCGTACCACTGTGTACCCGGGCAAGGCAATTTCAGAGTCACTATGAGAGGGTTTTAGCCATGTTTCGGATATAATGTAAATATCCGGCTTGAGGGTATGGGCAGTGACTTGCAGCTCTGGAACTTTGTTTAATAAGCTGCGTATATTTAGGTCAATTAGACTAAGTCCCTTGGGCAGTTTGTGGGGGTTGGGGTGTGTCGGGGGGCCAGGGTTGGGTTCAACATCGCCCGCCAGTAGAAGCAGCATGGTGAGGAATTGGAGGGCTGACTGCCATTTACTTCTTATTTTATGCCTGTGGTTGCTGGGGATGTTGGTGTAGCAGGGGAGTGAATGTATTAGGCTATTTAGGGCAGCAATGCGAGGGGTGAAAGAAGGGGGGATGACAGAGGGGTGTGAAAGCCAGCCAGGATTCAGGTTGTGAGCCTGGTGCACTATGGGGGTGTTCGGGGGAAGAAGGGGGTTAGGGAGAAGGATAGCATTTAGTAGAATAGGGTCGTTTTGGGGCTGTATGGATGGGGGTAGTGGTGTAGGAAAGAAAGCAAAGGTTGACCAGGCCATAAGGTAGAGGAGCATGATTGCAGGATTAAGGCAGCAGTAATTTACTGAAGTTCCCTGAAAAGTTTGTGACAGTGACCTCTGCTGGAGGGTTGTTATAACCTGCAAACCTAAAAGTGGGCTGATAGGTTTCAGCAGATCACCTGACACACTAACTGTCTATAAATTAGAAAGCCAACTAAGGGTGGTGGTGGGGCAGTGGGGAGCTGGCGGGGCAAGACCTCAGTCCCTCAGCTTAGCTCAGTGCTGAGATTCCCTGAGCTGTGCTGCACGCTCTTTGAAAAAAGGCGCCAAGCAAACAAAAGCCTCGGATCTCTTGCCTCGTACCTTCAGCCGTCCTGTCTTCGGGGGGGGGGGATCCCGGCTCCAACCGAGACTGTGTCCACGAGGGATGTGTGGGGAGGGCAGCAGACCCCTATCCTCTCAACTCTGAAGAAAACAGAAGGTAGGATTATTTAAGTATCAGCAGAGAGGGGCATAGCAAACACTTAATCTGGTAATATGAGCTATGTGACCATTTGTGGAGTGGGGGATTCCCTGGTTTAGCGGCACATTATCTGAGAATGGCTGAATTGAATGTACCACGCTGAAACTACACAGCGGGTTGTAATTGCACAAGGTGCCCGAATTAAGCCGACCTCTTGTGTGGCTGAGCGACTGGGTAACGTGCTGCAGTGAGTGTAGTTACCGGCAGGGCTTACCAAGCCAACCTCTTGTGTGGCTGAGCGACTGGGTAAGGTGCTGCAGCGAGTGTAGTTACCAGCAGGGCTTACCATTCAGCCAGCGCTTCAGGAGCCGCGTTTTCACTGGAGAAGGAACTACTATAGAAACGGTACTACAGGCAGCTAGGCAGCTTAAATGTCACAAAATATATAAAAAACATCTGCATAGGCAACATATATAAACAGAAACAGCAGGCAGTGGGACTTATGGTACCAGGTACTGAAGTTGATTTAAATTGTTGGAAACTGATCAGCATTAAAAAGCACTGCCAATTCTCACCGAAAAGCACATTCTACTTGTCCTAAAATAAAAGCAGAAAATCAGTCTTTAAGTCCTCAGTCCCTCAGCTCAGCTCAGCGCTGAGATTCCCTGAGCTGTGCTGCACGCTCTTTGAAAAAAGGCACCAAGCAAACAAAAGCCTCAGATCTCTTGCCTCGTACCTTCAGCCGTCCTGTCTTCGGGGGAGGGGATCCCAGCTCCAACCGCGACTGTGTCCACGAGGGATGTGTGGGGAGGGCAGCAGACCCCTACCCTCTCGACCCTTCAGCCGTCCTGTCTTCGGGGGGGATCCTGGCTCCAACTGCGACTGTGTCCACGAGGGATGTGTGGGGAAGGCAGCAGACCCCTACCCTCTCGACCCTTCAGCCGTCCTGTCTTCGGGGGGGGGATCCCGGCTCCAGCCACGACTGTGTCCATGAGGGATGTGTGGGGAGGGCAGCAGACCCCTTTTTTAAGGTGAGAGGGGGAAACATTCCCAGTGGTCTTACAAAATATGGATATTTCAAGGCAATCCTGCCTGGTAGTGTTTCGATGTGCACTAATATTCAATGGCATTTTATTTTAACATGTTATTATAGTGCACTGCAAGTTCTTAACACACTATTCCCCCATTGGTCTTCATGGTTTCTTAGATTAAGCACCTCTCTAGTAGTGCAGCTTTTTGTTTTCCCTGTCTTGTGAAGAAAGCCCAGCTCTAGCCCTCCGATCTTATACTGAGCTGAGAATCCTCTTCTCCACTTTCCCCCCAAATAGACTGCACACAGTACTGTGATTGGTCTGGTGAAAGGAAGCAGTAGCTTACCTGGGGAACAACCTAACAAAGAAAAAGGATAAAAGCTGCTCGCTATTCACCCCAGCTGTGTGAACATAAACTCTTGCCTCCATTCCCCCTATGGATCTGTATTCTGCATTCGTTTTGGTGCTAACAAACTTAAAAGCAGTGGGTTCTCAATTATCCGGTACAACACCGAACCTGTTCTTCAGGAGGAAACATGGGCTAATTAAAGTGTTTTTCCCACACCATTTGGAGAAGACCTTAACCCCCCCCATCGTAAAACCATTGGATTGCCTAACCAAGGGCATATCTGCCCTCTAGGGGCGTCACCCAGTAATCTCTTTGCTGCAACCCAAAATTGCACTGAAAGGGAAAGTCACCCATCCGAGTTCACAGCATCAACCCTGACCCAATACCTCCCTGCAGATTTTCATATCTCTTTTCTCCCACTAAATCCCTCGTGATACCCCAAAACACAGATATAGGCTACCTGCCAAATGTAATCAACAAATTATTTAGTTTTTATAAACCTTAAACCAGTTCAGTCCACGCAAAGCATTTCAACCTTCCTTTTCTTCACATCCAGATCGGGTTAGAACTCTCCATTGCCACAAATAGGGAAGTCAGGTCGGAGGCTTGAATAATGATGGAAGCTCAAACCTCAAGCCCTCCAAAGCATCACGCACTGTTAAGTATTTTTTATCTCCCGCTTGGAGTTTAACTATTAGGGTCGCTGGATATTGCATCCGAAACTTGATCCCAGCTAGGTATAATTTCTTTTTGATTTCTGAGTACTCTTTCTGGCGCTCTCAAACAGATGGGGTTTGATCCTGGAACAACCACAGAGTCGCCCCGTTCCATTGCTGACTTTTCGATTGCTTGGATTTACTGAGAACAAAAGCCCTTTCTTTATAATTTAGAAATCTCATTATTAATACACGGGGGTGAACTCCCGGAGGGGGGGGATCTCTCTAAGGGCTCGGTGCACTCTTTCTAAATTATATGCGTCCCCATATGGAGTCAGGCCTAGTAGTTTAAGGAGCAGATCCTGAAGAAAGGTTACACAGTCTGCCCCCTCCGTTCTCTCAGGAAGCCCAGCCATGATTAAGTTATTTCTCCTACTATGTGATTCCTGATCCTCGATGCGGTCTTCCAGCTTTTTAACTTGCTTGCACAAAATGACTACTTCTTGATACGTTGTTGTGGTTTTCTTTTCCTGCGATGAGACCCTGGCCTCTAGATCTCCCATCCTCCTTGCTAGGGCATTTAAAGTCAGCTTTACCATAGGAAAATCCTCCACCAACCCCTGTAACATTTGCTTAATTTCAAGGATGTCATCCACATTTGCTTTCTCTCCCCCCTCCACTCTCTCTTTGTTGTCTTGATCCTCAGGTACAGGTGAAAGGGGTTTTGGGTGCTTCACTGCCAGAGCAAGCCGACAGAGGCTCTGGATTTCCACTCCATCTCGGCCATGCGTCAGGCGCTTCAAACACCACAAAGATCAGGTAAGGAGATGCAATCCACACCTTTCGCCTCAAACGGAAAGCAGAGAGTCTTAATGAACTATTTTTAGCGATTAGACTACCAAATTGAGCCCAGAATATATTTTAAAGGTAGAATAGATTGACGAGGGCCCGACAGCAACACTCAGGACGTCCTCTCTCCTCTAGCTCATCACGTGATCCCCGTCAGTGTCCACTTTAAAATACAACAGTGGCATGTTCTCTTGTGCAGAAATTAATAGGATAGTGATTGGAAAAAGGCAGATGGTTTAGGACCGGTAAATAAATCTGTACACCAATGTGTGCAGTACAGTAAGTGTGGCTGGCTACACTGTTGCATGAGATAAAGAGGATAACACAAAATAGCAATTTTTATTTATTTATTTATTTAGTTTTTGTTAACCGGGTAAGTGCACTAGCCAGCTAGTGACTATTTTCAGGTACGACCCGGGAGAGTACAAGACAATACATACTGTGTGTGTTTTTACATAGACAATACAATAAGCAAGGCAATACAATGTTTAGACAGTAGGGCAGAAGTTATGTGGCTGAGATAACAGTGGCACTGATCTAGGCAAGATATCACTGGTCAGTACATACATACATACAGCATTGTTCAGTGTGGTATATAACAAGCAGTGTGGTTAACAGTATCAGAGATAGGGTTAGTCAATGTTAACCAGGCAGCATAAGAAGTGCAGACAAGCACATTGGCAGTGGGGGGAATAAGTAAGTGGGTGAGTATGGTGAGATGCTAGGGGATGGCAATCCGAGGCCATAAGGGCTAAGAGAGAAAGGACCTAACAGTGATTACGGCTTTGGCGGCTCAAGGTGCCAGCAAGTGACCGGGCTCATGGTTCTGCTTCTTGGGTACAAGCGTGGCAGGCAGCCCCTGAAACAGCAGGCTTCCTGGGAGGGGCCAGGTGCAGTCTATAGTGTTAGTTGAGAGGTGATCGGTTCCATGGGTGGGTCCCTTTAGGCTGCAGTGGTGGTTCCATGGCAGCACTGGGTGCGAGGAGGAGAGAATCCTAAGCCCAGATATTGGCTTGGAGGGAAAATTACCACTGTTACGGCTTTAGAGGCACAAGGTACTTGTAAGCATCCAGGCTCCTGGTACTGTTTCTGGGCGTGAGTGAGGTGGGCGGCCATGCGACTAGGATGCATAGAGGGCAAGAGCGCAGTCTTCCCCTGGACACCGCTTGGCCAGCGGTTCCAGAGACAGGTTTCAGGGACTATCGAGGTGGGTCAGCGGCATTGCTGGGAGCAGGGAGGAGCAATCCTAATCCCAGAGGGATTGGAAGGATTTATCGATAGATTTGGCTTTAGTGTCTCTAGGTATCAACTTGCAGCCGGGCTCCTGGTACAGCAACTGGGCTTGGGCACGGTGGACGGTCCCAGTCATCCGGCTACTTGGAGGTGCAGTACGCAATTTAAGGTGGAAACCGCTGGGGAAGTGGTTTGAGAGACGGGTCCCTTAAGCTACAGAGGTGTGTCCACAGCAGCTCAGGGGATCACGGAGGAGCGATCCTAAGCCCCATTGGACTTGGAGTGACCCTCATGCGCTGGGAGCATGGAGGAGCAATCCAAAGTCCCAACCGGCTTGGGGTGACCTAACGGCAGGTTACAATTTAGGCGGTTTAGGGTACCAGCAGGCGGCGGGGCTCCCGGTTTTAATTCAGGGAGAGGGCGTGGTGAACAACCCCTGTCTTTAGGTGTTCTGGAATCTGTGTTTCTGCCCTGTTTGCAGGCAACTATCCTCCCCCAGGCTGAGCTGGTTGGAAATGAGGAGGCCTCTCTTTCCCATGGGGCGCCACCGAAAAGAACATCCACCTCAGAGGAAGCCAAATATGAAGCAGATGCCGCACGGCGGGCTCAGGTAGGGGGAGGGTGCCGGGAATAGAGGTGAAGACCTGGTTGTAATATTACACAAAGAATTTACATCAGACTGGTTATGATAGCAGTGCAGGCCTGTTCTAGTTAAGACATCTCTGGCCAGCACCTAGTATAGCATTGATTCAGTGTCATATATGGCACATAGCTTAGTGGTTACATATAACATTGAGGCACATTCTAAGTAAAACAGCACTGTTCAGTGCATAAATACAGCTTTGTTAAGTACAGTAAGGAGTGAACATAGAAGTTACAAAAATAGGGTTATTTCAATGATAGACATGATGAAGAAAACAGGGTAGTAGGTAAGTAAGTGAGTGAGTAAGTAAGTAAGATAGGAGGTGAGCCGGGGGAGGAGAGGTGTGGCAGCAGAGAAAGCAGGTAGATGGGGAGTGTATGGGTGTAGGTCAGGTAGGGTCAAAACAGGTACACTGGTCAGTAGTAGCCAGATAGCAACGTAGTCCTCGTTTAAAGAGGTAGTGAGATGAGGAGTGCCTAAGATCCAGGGGCAGCATGTTCCACATCTGGGGGGGCGGCATACCCGAAAGCCCCGGTGCCTTTGGAGGTGTGACACCGAGGAACTCTTACTAGTGCCTTATCAGTTGATCTCAGACCACGATTAGAGGTAACGGGACGAAGTAACTCAGCCAGAGCAACTGGGGTTTCCTGCCTGATGATGGAGTCACATAGACAGCCGAGATAGTATAGTCTGGTAGCAGAGGGGGAGAGCCAGCCTAGGTCACTATATAACTGACAACAATGTTTGAGCCGAGGGGCCTTAGATGCATACCGACATATGTTGTTGTAGGTGACGTCCCATTTCTGTACAGCTAAATTATGGGCAGTAGTGAGGATAGGAGCACAGTAAATTAGAGTTGGTAGAAGGATCCCTCTGGCGATGGCTAACTTAGCTGATGGTGTTAACATATAGCTGGTTCTGTAGGCCGCCCCTAGCTTACAATTTACTGTTTTGCAGGTTGTTTGAATGTGAAGGTTAAGGTCCAGAGATTGGTCAAGTAAAATTCCAAGATAGCGAAACGAGGTGACTGCCTCCAGAGAGTTCCCATTTAGGTCAAGTATTTTCAAGGGGAAGGTGCAGGATCTGAGTTTTTGGTTGGTGCCCAGGAGCATAACTTTGGTTTTACATGAGTTGAGGATTAGTCGACGAGAGCTTAGCCAGTTTTGAATATTGTTGTAGGCTGTGGTCAGAGATGAGTTTAGGTAGTCTATGTTATGTGAGCTGGCATAGATGACCAAGTCGTCAGCATAGAGAAGAGAGGAGCAGAAGAGATATTGCTTGGTGTGTTGTTAATGAAGAGAGTGAAAACGAGAGGGCCAAGAATTGAACCTTGGGGCACTCCAATATTGATTGTGGTACTTACCGATGTTGCTGAATTGAATTTTACAGTTTGGGTCCTATCTGTTAGATAGCTCCTGTACGAGTTTACAACAGGAGTGGAGAAGCCAATGGAGTGAAGAGTGGACAGGAGTAAGGAGTGGTCCACAAGGTCAAAGGCCTTGGTAAGGTCAATGAAGACAGCCCCTATTAGTCGACCCTCATCCATGTTGGAGAGGGTATCTGATGTGAATTTAGCAAGGGCTGTAGAAGTGCTATGGTTTTTCCTAAAACCATGTTGAGCATCACAGAGCAACTTTGAGTTTGCAATGTAGTCAAGGGTTTGGGTGGCGACAAGTTTTTCCAGTATTTTACTTAGGACTGAGAGGATAGCTATCAGCCTGTAGTTAGAGATCTCGATTTTGGTCCCTTTCTTGAAGATGGGAGTTATTCTGGCCATTTTCCAGAGATCAGGGACGGTACCATTGGCAAGGGACAGTGTGAAGATCTTAGCCAGTGGTTCAGCTATGAGATGAGCAGCTAACTTCAGAAGGCGGGGTTCTGAGCTAGCATAAATAGGATATTCCGAAAAAAATAGGACATATGGAATCAATCAACAGGTGGTCTTTTAACCCTGTTTTAGAGGGCACAAAAGAGGAGGTCCACCTAAGAACTGTTGTAATCAGACTCCAGGTTTTAGCATCAGGGACTGTGCAGGTACGTGGTCCCATTCTAGGTTTACAAAAGGGAACAGCTAAATAATTCTCATCATCAAGACTGTGTGCTAGTTTGCTACAATCTTAACAAGTCTTGACAGTGATGACTGCCATGGGGTGGGAGTCAGTTAAGTTCAGGAATGTCATGCAGTTAAAGAATTGTGCGTGTAGCTGGCCCGGTGGTGCTGAGGGGTGAGGCACTGGATGCCTTACCTCGCGCTATGCTGGTGACCCAGGTTCAGGAATGGATTTGGATTGTCAGGGTACTGACGTGAGGGGGGATGATTGGAGCAGGATTGAGCATGCTGGAAGGCAGCTCTCCTCTCCTGGAGGTGTCTGCTGCCCCCCCCATAGTCCCACTCCCACTGGGTGGAGGTTGAATGGTTAGCATAGGCGGTGGGGGCGACATGAAGGGAGGGCACCTTGAGACGCAGCATGCACATGCTTCCAAATGCGTGCATGTCCAAGGTGGGGGGGCCCGGATTGAGGAAAACACTACAAAAAATATCATAAAAACCTATATGGAAAAAAAATTGTGTATGGGGGGCTGAGAACACACAGATCAGGAGCAAATAGCCAATTATCAGAATTGGGGACACTAACTTAAAAAATGTAATAGCAACTCAGAACACTATTAGAATGAGGGGTACCTGAAACATAGAAACATACAAACATAGAATCTGTTGGCAGATAATGACTACTTGGTCCACCCAGTCTGCTCATTTTTGTCTCTGCCTGTACTGTTACTGCAGTCTCAACCAGATCTCTGCCTCCGCCCCCCCCCAACGCTTTCCAAACAAGACACTTTTGTGCCAATCCTATGCTTGCTCAAAGCCCACCACTCTTTTTGCCCCCACCACCTTTGTTGGAAAACTGTACCAGGTGACCAACGCTCTTTTTGTGAAGAAGTATTCCTCACCTCCCTCCTAAATTTCCCCACCTTCAAGCTTCATTGCATGCCCCCTTGTTCTCATGCACCTTCTCTTCTGAAAAATACTCCCTCCTGCACCTTATTCACCACCATGAGGTACTTATAGGTCTCTATCAAGGCCCCCCCTTCCAGTGTGTATGTATTGAGATCCCTCAGTCTTTCCTCATAGGACTTATGATGCAACACCTGCACCATTTTAGTTGCCCTCCTCTGGATAGCCTCTACCCTGTCTCTGTCCTTCCTAAGATGTGGCCTCCAGAACTGGACACATTACTCCCAGGTGGGGTCTCACACTGATCAATACAGTCGTAACACCATCTCTCTCCTGCTGGTGATTTTCCTTACTATGCACCTCAGCATCTTACTTGCCCTGCCTAATGCCTTGCCATACTGTCTCACTGCCTTGAGGTCATCAGATATGATAACCCCAAGGTCTCTTTCCTGTTTAGTGACTGTCAATACTACTTTCCCCATTTTGTACAATGCCTCTGGGTTTCTGTGCCCTAGGTGCATGATTTTGCACTGTTTTGCACTGAAACCCAGCTGCCATACCCTCAACCACTCCTTGAGTTTTCTCAGGTCTCTACTCATTCTCTCCACCCCCTACAGAGTATCTACCCCTATTTCAGATTTTGGGTGGCACATAATGTTGGCGATTCCAAAATGGCACATGCACAAGTCCGCAAGTCAGTTTCAGCAAGGACAAAATGGCAATGTAAGTGTTACCCTCTCCTCAGTGAACAGTGAAATTGCTTCATGATTCTGGACTCGCTGTTCCAGAATTGCTATAATCACAGAGAATTAGATTTTGGCATCATCTGCAAAGAGGCATGTCTTTCCTTCTTGTTCCCTGCAATGTTGCCTATAAAGACATTGAAGAGGACTGGTCCCAGCATTAAGCCCTAAGATACCCCACTGGCCACTCTCCCTTCATTAAAGTGAGTGCCGTTTACTACAACCCTCCATCACTGATTGATCCACCAGTTGAGTATCCAATTTACCACCTCGTGTCCAACCTCCAAACTGTCCAATTTCCTTATGAGCCTCCTATGTGGTATGGTGCCAAAGGCCTTGCTGAAGTGTGAGTAGGCCATGTCCACCACCTCACCGTGATCTATTTCCCTGATCACCCAGTTGAAGAAATCAATCATGTTCATCTGATATGACAGTTCTGACCCCTGCCCCCCGCCCTGTGAATCTGTGCTGCCCTGGGTCTTGTAATCCACTGGATTCAAGTTATTCCAGTAGCTTTTACTTTAGAAGTGCCTCCATTAACTTTCCCACCACTGACTAGTGGGACTACATCTGCCCTCCTTCAGTCCTCTGGTCTCCAGTAAGTTGTTGAATAGGACTGCCAGAGGTGCAGCCAGTACCTCCCTCAGCACCCTCCGCACCCTGGGCTGCCTGTTACATAGAAACATAGACTTTGATGTCAGATAAGGGCCACTTGGCCCACCCAGCCTGCCCATTTCTCTACCTGTTGGATAAGCTGCAGATTCCAGTTAACCAACAACCTACTTCCTCCTACTCCCCGCTATAATTGCTTTATGGCTGTCCCATGCATTCTTGAATTCCCCCCAACTGTTTTTGACCCCACAACCTCCTCAGGAAGGCGGTTCCATGTGTCCACCACTGTCTCCGTGAAAAGATATTTCCTCTCATTGCCCCTGAGCCGTCCCCCCTCTATTTTCAAATTGTGTCCACTTGTTCTTGCACATCTCTTTTTCTGAAAGATGCTATCCTCCTGGACTGTGTTGATTCCCTTGAGGTACTTGAAAGTATCTATCATGTCCCCCCTCTCTCTCCTTTCCTCAAGGGTATACATATTAAGCTCTTTTAGTCTCTCTTTGTATGGCTTCTGTTGCAGACCCTGCACCATTTTAGTTGCCCTCCTCTGGACTTCCTCTATCCTGTCTATGTTTTTGCGGAGATGGGGTCTCCAGAACTGCATGCAGTACTCCAGATGGGGTCTCACCAACTGTCTGTACAGAGGGATAACAACTTCCTGTTTTCTATTGGTGATGCTTCTTCCTATGCATCCCAGTATCCCCCAGCTCTCCTTACTGTCTTCTCACATTGCTTGCCTACCTTAAGGTCATCTGATATGACTACCCCCAGGTCCCTTTCCATTTTTGTTGTTATTAGTACCTCCCCCCTCATTGTGAACTCTTCACCTGGGTTTTTGTTTCCCAGGTGCATTGCTTTGCACTTCTTTGCACTGAATCTAAGCATCCATACTTTTGAGCATTCATCCAACCTTGCCAAGTCCCTTCTCTTCCTTTCCACCCCACCTTGTGTATCAACCCTATTGCAGATCTTTGTGTTATCTGCAAAGAGGCATACTTTTCCTTCCAGCCATTCTGCAATGTCTCCTATAAAGACATTAAAGAGGACCGGTCCCAGTACTGAACCCTGTGGTTCCCTGCTAGTAACAACCCTTTCTGCAGAGTGGACTCCATTTATTATTACCCTCTGTGTCCTGCTGTGCAGCCAATTTGTTACCCAGGCTACCACCCTAGGATCCACTCCCAGGCCAAATGCCTTGCTAAAGTCTAGGTAGGCCATATCCTGTTTGCTCCCCTGATCCCCTCACCCCAACATCTCATGGACTAGGAGGACCATGTCCACAGCCCCTCCCTGGTCTACTTCTTTGGTCACCAGTCAAAGAGCCAAAGAACCAGGTTTGGAAGCAGATCCAGGCAATTGGAACAGGCAGCCAGGCTGGAAGACGGTGTTGTTGGACCCTGTGGCAGTGAATTCCAGCCCAGGAGGGGGTGCTACTGCATATGGCAGCACCATAGCAAACCTGTAGTGGGTTTAGGAGCTTGTTTCCCTTAGGGAAATGCCCATGGAAACCAAGGCCAATACTCGGCTCTATGGTGTGATCGGGTGTAGTTGGAGGGAAGTAAAGGAAGGGAGGAAATCCTCTGACAGTCTAAATGGTGGATTGGGTACACTTGGACCACGCATACGACTGAGACTGCTACCTATCAGATCCTAATCATTGGGGTGAAAAAAGTGCAAAGTAATGCACTTAAGGCACAGAAACCCAGGGACAGAGTACAAAATGGGAGGAGTGGTACTCATGGCCATCAAGCAGGAAAGAGACCTGGAGGTAATCATACTGAATCACCTAAAGGTGGCCAGGCAGTGTGACAAGGCAGTTGGAAGAGCTAGTGGGATACTGGGGTGCATAGGGTGAGGTATCACCAGCAGTAAGAGCGAAGTGGTATTGCCTCTATATAGATCCCTAGTAACGCCCCATTTAGAGTTCTGTGTTTAGTTCTGGAGACCACATCTCTGGAATGGCATAGACAGAGCGGAGGCGGTCCAGAGGAGGGCAACTGAAATGGTGCAGGGTCTACATAAGAAGCCCTGTGAGGAGAGACTTAAGGATCTAAATATGTACACCGTGGAAGAAAGGAGGGAGAGAGTGCTATGATAGAGACCTTTAAATGCCTCACGGGGGTAAATAAGGTACAGAAGGGAAGTACTTTGCAGAAACAAAGGTGCTCAAGGGCAAGGGGGCATAATAAGAAAAGTGGAGGGATGTAGATTAAAGAGAGAAGTAAGGAAGTACTTCTTTACAGAAAGAGTGGTGGATTCCTGGAACGGTCTTCCAGCAGAGGTGGTGTGGCTAAAAACAGTAGTGGAGTTCAAGAATGCATGGGATAGGCATAAGGGAATAATAGAGAGAGGGAAGAAGGGGGTTGGATGAATGGGCCAAAGATCAAGTAGGATCTGCAGTGATGCTATAGACTGTGAAAAATGGGCAGACTATGTGGGCCAAGTGGTCCTTATCTTCTGGCAATTCCATGTTTCTATGTTTCTGTGAAGACAGACATCCCCCCACCCCCCGGAGACCTTCTGCAGATGGAAGAGCTTAGTGGGAGGGGAAACAGCAAGGAGATGTGCACCTGTAAGGAAAGAAATGCAATGCAAAAAAAGAAAATGAAAAAGAGGTGCAACTGTTTTTTTAGTTTATTTTTTCCCTTCCTCTACCCAGCCTACCCCCATCTGCAGTCGAGCCCCTAGCCCCTTCACCCACCATCTGTGGGGTCCCCCAAGCCCCTTCAGACATCATGCTCAGTTGAAGGCAGGTGCCCAGTAGGTGGCTGGATCCTGCAGAGGGTCACCACTTCATCCTGCTGCAGTCGAGTTGTATTTCCACTGTTTGCTCCCTGATACTCCCCCCCCAAACACCTCATGGACTAGGAGGACAAAGGCACTTTCATGGAGGGTGTGTTCATGCCACCATCAGGAGTTGTCCACCCAAGCACTGCAGATCCTATTTGCACTGCAACCTGTGGTCACCCAAGCGATGGTGTCACAGTGGACTGTGCTAAACCCCCCCCCCCACCTGAGGAGTATGGCATCCTGTGAGATTCTCAGTTCTCCCCTAGCTGGCCCCCAACAATGCAGGCTTGCTCCCGAACCCAAGTTTTGGTGTCCCGAGTGACCGCACTGCCACTGCACCGATAGGCTGGCCAGGGGTGCATAGGATTAAAAACATTCTGTAAAGAACTAGCCCGTAACTTTAATCAACCCCTCCTCTTCAGTAACAGAAATGCCAAATTTGTGAGGGACAAAATCAGAGACACATCAAATCAGGAACGGTTGTGCAGATATTTTGAACTGATATGAATTCTCCAGCTGCAACCCCAGGCCGAGGTGAAATACAGATTTTTAATTCATTTATATTTTATTTAGAGAGGGATATGTGCTCCCCATTCTTCATAGCCATGGTAACCCTGCAAACGTTGGGATGTTGTGCTCACTAAAGCTGAAGGCAACTCATCACATCATTTGACTGTTCAGTTTGTTGCTGCCAACCTGTGTGCGTAAAGTATTGCATGCATAATCCTCTCATTATGTTACCCAGACAAAAAAATGTGAGATGAAAATCTTCTATCACGGAAAACTTCTAGTACTGTAGCCTAAGACTCAGTCAAACACATCCAGCCCCAGTGACCCCTTACCACCACAGGGATCTGTCATCAACCCAGAAGCATTGTATCCTCAAAATACTTCAACACAGTTGAGTACAGGCAATTGAGACCTTTGAATAATTGGTGCTTTTAAAAGCTGAAGGTCAATTACACACTAGGCACACTGGCTACATTTATTTGTATTTACTTATTTGGAACATATTTTATCTGGTAAGCAAGTGGTGCCCTGAGACTCATTTTC
Source organism: Neoceratodus forsteri (assembly GCA_016271365.2). Lineage (NCBI taxonomy): Eukaryota > Metazoa > Chordata > Ceratodontiformes > Ceratodontidae > Neoceratodus > Neoceratodus forsteri. Next base: position 1,539,240,938 of record CM028131.1, on the reverse strand, counting down.
ATTTGTGACCTGGGGGGAAGGGGGTAGTTAGGGAAGGAACAAGCCTACAAACAAGTACATGGCTACAGTTGTGAGGCAAATACATACATAAGATTCAATGCTTAGAGTTGTACGATACAAGTATAAGACTCACAGTTGTGAAGAGACACATACATGTAATTCAATGTGGTTGACATCATATTTAAGTTTCAGAAATGAGTTCTGCTTTCTAGGGGCAGAACGATTTGAAGAAACTAAAATTGCAGGGGGAGGGTACTACATTGGGTGCATATGAATGGGCTAGGTCAAAGTGCAGGTGGAGTGCTTGCTAGTGCAGAGATAGTATACCTTGGTATATTTTCAGAGCAGAGGGTAGCTCAGGCGGCCCGGCAAAGAGTCAGGAGCAATTGTGGTGGGACCTCGCACCTGCAAAGTGGGCCTTAATAAGTCTCTTGCCCACTGGAAATGACAGGGTGGAGGTAATACTGGGAGGTTGGTCATTCCAAGTTTTTGGTAGTTGATAGCTGAATGACATTTGCTCAAGATCGGGGATTCGGAGTCCTTGACAATCTTTGGACTTGAGTGCGCAGGTTGGATTAGCTGCTGGAGAGAGTAGCTTTGCTAGGTAGCATGAAAGTTTGCCCATCCAAAACTTTGTTCCCATGATGACTGTGTACATCTGTTGTCTTGCCCCCAGCAGCATAAACATGAAGTCATTGTACATTGAGCAGTAGTAGGTGTGTGGTGGGGGAACGCCAAGGTGAATTTGCACACGGCACTGAATAGGGTGGACAACTTTGTCAGAGTGGAGGGGTTTGCTCCTGAGTAAACAACGTCCCCGTAGTTCACCAGGGGAAGTATGGAGCATTCCACCACTTGTTTCCTGATGTGGAGCTGTAGATAGTTCTTCACCCTATTAAGTGTGCAAAGTTTTGTGTGGCATTTGGCAACTGTTTTTTCTATGTGTGCTGAGTGGACCAGGTTCTGAACTAGGAGGAGGCCTAGGTATTTGTAGGTCAAGACCAAGTCCAGACAATGTCCTTGGGTGGAGACGATGTTTAGTATAACAGAGGTTGGTCTTACCATTGTCTGAATCCAAACAGCATGCAGATTTTATTTTTCTGATTTAAGACCAACCTGTTGTCTTGGAACCAGCTCAGAACTGCATGGAATTAGGGTTTAGGGTCTCTTCAACGGAGATGATGGTGGGTTCAGATGCATTAATGATGGTATAGTCTGCATACATATGAATGCTGCAGGAGAAGACTAATGATGGGAGGTTGGTTATGAAGACAGTGAAGAGCAGGGGCCCTAGAACTGATCTTTTTTTTTACCATAATAAAGTTTATTAGAAATAAAATAGTACACAACAAATAAAGGTAACAGCATAATATGCATGAGGGTCATGTCAAATAGGTATTTGTAGAAGCAGTTTTAACTAGACAGAGGTTAAGTTTACAACGTATCTATGATAAATGATTCTTGAGTAGATAAGTAAATGATTAGACAAATTACAGATTAAAACTATAACCTAGAACCGATCCTTGAAGACCTCTGAAAGTGACTGGCAGGGGAGATGACAGTGCCACCAAGTTTTACTGACTGCGACCTGTCTGACAGGTAGGAGCTGAACCAGGCAAGTGAGGTGGAGGAGATACCCGAGGATGCTAGCTTGTTCAGAAGGAGGATGCAGTCCATGGTGTTGAAGGCCTTGGCCTTAATGTGGATATATGTGAGTTGTGTTGTCAGCCCATGCACCCCATGTGCCTGGAAGGATTCTGCAAATGGTGGAATCCTCAGCCTTGAGATGCCCTGATTCATGCATGTAGAGGAATACACAAAGGGTGGGGCATTCCAGGGGTTGATTGGGTCTGGGCACTGGGCTGTGGCAAGAGTGGATCCCCTACTCTGTGTAGAGCAGGAGATTATGGAGATAGGCCAGTCCTCCAAAGACTGCCCTATCAATGGTGTGAGAGAGAGAGAGAAAGAGCAGCTCACTGCTATTTTCCATCTCCCAGGCCCCCCGACTCAGCAATGGGCAATCTGCTAGTGACCAAAAGTACCCTCCTGGCCCCAGAAACTGGCAGCATAACCAGCATATGACGGCAGCAGCCCCTCTTGGCACATAATGAAGCAGCATGAGGCTGCAAAAAACTTGGGAACGATGTAAACAAACATGGCTGCAGCCATAGAAACATAGAATCTGTCAGCTGATAAGGACCATAGAGCCATCCTAGCCTGTTCATTTCTCTACTTGGTCTGGCATTCCCTACTCTTATCTGGACTGCCTTTCCCCTGCTCTGCTGTACAGCAGGGTGCCTTTATGCTTATCCCATGCACTTTTTCATCCCTGTACTGTTTTTCCTTCCACCACCTTGGCTGGTAGACTGTTCCATGGATCCACCACCCTCCCTGTGAAAAATGACTTCTTAGCATTCCCCCTTAGCCTCCCTCCCTCCCTCCAGCCTCATGTTATGTCCCCTTGTCCTTGTGCACTTTCGTCTCTGAAATATGCTCCCCTTCTGTACCCAGTTTATTCCTCTAAGGTATTTGAAAGTCTCTATCATATCACCTATCTCCCTTCTCTCTTCCAGTGAATAGCTGTTTAGTTCCTTGAGTCTTTCCTCATAAGGTTTGTGGTGCAGTCCATGTATCATTTTTGTTGCTCTTCTCTGGACTGCCTCCATTCTGTCTATGTCCTTCCTGAGATGTGATCTCCAGAATTGGATACAGTATTCCAGATGAGGCTTCACCAACGATTTATACAGTGGCATCACCACTTCACTCCTCCTCCTACTGGTTATGCCCCTTCCTATGCATCCCAGCATTCTATTTGCTTTCTCCACTGCTTTTTCACATTGTTTGGTTGACTTCAGGTCATCGGATATGATAATCCCCAGGTCTCTCTCCTGACTTGTGGTGGCTAGAACCTGCCTCCCCCATCCTGTATTTCTCTCTTGGGTTTCTGTATCCCAGGTGCATTATCTTGCACTCCTTACCGTTGAAACCCAATTACCAAATCCTTGAACATTCCCCCAAGTAGTCTTAGGTCATTTCTCATTTTGTCTTGCCCCTCCTGTGTGACGACTGTCACAGATCTTGGTGTCATCTGCGAACAAGCATACTTTCCCCTCCAGTTCCTCTGTAATGTCACTTATGAAGACATTGAATAGAACTGGACACAGCACTGAGCCCTGTGGAACCCTGCTGGTCACCTCTCCCTCTTCTGATTTTATGCCATTTACTACCACCCTCTGGGTCCTGCCTTTTAGCCAGTTACCAACCCATTTTACCACTTGAGAGCCCACACCCAGATTCCCCAATTTGTTAAGCAACCTTCTATGAGGAATGGTGTCAAAGGCCTTACTGAAATCCAGGTAGGCCACATCCACTGCCCCTCCCTCCCTCCATACATACCCCATCCTCTGACCTCACATGGACTGTTGGGAAGAGGCAAGAAGCTCACATGATGCTTTGCCTGCATATTTGAGCCAGTCCTGAGCACAGGTTTACATAAGACTATGCACACAAACCTAACATCTGGCTCAGGATTCTAAGCCATGGCTCACCCTGAAACTGTCTGTGCAATCAGATATCAAGTTCAAAATGCTATGAAAGGGAGTCAATTGAAACCAAAGAGCTGGAATCAGTTTTTTCAACCTGCATGACCAGGGTAGCTGTGAGCCAGAGACATACAGCGCTGCCTGCTAGGAGCTGCAGTCCTGACAGGCTATAAGTCTGTGCACACCTTGAGACTGTTGGAGGAAGCAGTTTTAATCCAAGACTGAAGGGGAGAACAAGCATTTGGAGTGAACCTCGTTAAGTTTTCCCAATAGCCGCTTTCCCCACTGTGGACCAACAAGTGTGAGTTAAATCAAAGGGCTCTGTAGAGCTCCTGCCAACACAGAAAAGGGGTAACCAGAGAAAGAGAGAGAGAGACAGAGAGAGAAGGAGGAGAGCTGTAATCAAGCAACATATTGAGGTATGGGTGAGGTAGGTCCATTTCCTGGTCGTCTTGATAGGGGAAAGTGCACCAGAGATCTGAGTGCTGGAAAGAGATAGAGAAAGAGCAAGAGATGACTACAGAGAAGATAGCTGCTTCATCCAGGACAGGATGATGTGATCCCCCCCCATTTGATTTTTTTCGGACAATTCCATAGGCAGTGAGCTAGATCAATCTTATGTGAACACCCATGCCAGCATAAGTTGTTTTCTTTACATTTCATAGCAAAAATATTGAAAGGTGTAGGCTTGCCCCAGGATTTTCATTTGTAGAGATTTATTTCTTGCAAAAATATATTGTTTGTTTGCAGATTTCCAGCTTCCAATCCACTGATAATCTTTTATTAGTATATGTAGTTCTTATGTCTATTTTTTTACAGTATGGTTGTCTTAATAAAGAATGATTCTTGTAAAAACATGAAGAAAAGTATATTAGACTTGCCTTAGTCATTCAAGTTAAAGTTTCATTGTTCAGCTTCAAAAGTTTTCCAATGTCTTTCCCTTTTCACGTAATTCCATTATCTACACAAATCCATTTTTTTCAATATATTAAATTCCGTAATATTTACATTAGGTATCATTTTCTTCTAAGAATGATATGAAGCTTTTATTTGCTGATCAATCTGCCCACAAAACAATATTATATAGAAACTGTTTACCAGTTTCTTTGAAAGCTTATACTTTTGCTTTATAGTAATATTGTTTTCTATACTCATTTTAAGCCAAGAAAGGGTATCTTTCCTGAAGCAACTCACCCACTGTTGTACTGCTATGCCTATTTGTTTTGTATAAGGCATTTTACACTGAAGTGCCTTAGCGGGATAAAGCAGTATATCAAACAGCTTTATTTTTTTCTTACCATTTAAAAAAGTTTACGGTACATCTCTTGCTTCACCAATGTTTTCTCTTGGAAAAGCCCATCTCCAAGCTGTTTGAACCATATAGGCCTGCAGATAATTCCTAGGATCTGGGCATCCTATAACTCCAAAAGCTAGGGGTGTACATGTAGTATCCCAAGCTAGTCTGAGTCCCTCCCCGCCATAAGTATTTTTAAAAAATATATTTTTTTAGTTTTTTTACACTAACCTATTTCTCATTGCCCCATAATTAATTGCGTCAAAAATATTACCCTTGGCATAATCATCATTTTAATAATTTCTGACCTACCCCATAAATAATATTTAATTTTCCCCATTTGCCCAAATCTCTCCGTATTCCTTCTATACATGACAAAATAGCTAACTTCTGTATCTCATTCTTTTCTGAACTCAACACTCTACTAACATACTTAATTTCTTTTTTGATTTGTATACCTAAGAATGATTATTTATTCCCAAATTCAGTATTATTGTTCAATGGCATTGCCACAGATTCTTTTCTTATTTAAAATGAGGCCAGAAATTTGGGAGAAAAATTCTGTCAAGAAATGGAGAAGCAAATGAAACACACAGCAGGCATAAGAACCAGAACATAATCTGCATAACAATTTAATTTATGTACTTTGTTGCCTAGTTTGATCCCCTTAATTTTTCCATTCACTCGAGTACGTAACAGTAGAGGCTCCAGTGCAAAACAGGACAGGAGATAGGGCACTGCTTTGTTTGACACCATTGTAGTATAATCAGGGGGCCAGCTGTGTTCTAGTTAAACATAAAGAAAACTTATGGTGATTTATAAAGGTTTTTAATTACATTTAACATTTTCACATCCAAATCCTATCATTCTAATACTGTAAATAATTAAGGCCATGAATAAAATCGAAGGCCTTTCTCGCATCCGAAGTAAAGGTTACCATTGGATCATAAACAGTTTGAACTTCTTTAAGTCCTTGTTGAATTGTCCTCCTCTTCACAAACTCTGTCTGGTCTGGGTGGACTGCACAGGGGATGAAAAAAAACCAAGTCTATTTACTATTATTTTGCAATAATCTTATATCTCTGTTAAGGAGTGCTATCAGTCTATAGATCATTATCAGGTTTCAATATTAGGATTACATCAGCTTCTGCAGAGACTGTGGAATGCCAGTCTCCTCCGACATCTGCCGAAGCAGCAAGGTTAACCATGCGACCAATTCCTCCTGGAACGTGGAGTAGAACTCCATTGTTAAACCATACCTTTCAGGGGTTCCCCCCAGACAGTTCCTGTACAGCTTTTTTTGTATCCTGTTTATGCTTCTTGATCCCCTCGGCCCTAGACTCCCACTCAAAGCCCCACGGCACCCAGCCCCATCACCTCACCTTTCTCCAGGTCTTACCTGATCCCTTGTTACCCCCGTGGTTTGCCCCCCATGGTGGAGCTCTCAGGATGGGGCTAGGTCCCTTTGGTGCACAATATCCAGCCAATAGGAGAGTGCCCAGGTCTGTGAGTGTGGGGCCTTTGGGTGCAGTGGAGCCATCATTCTGCTTGTGGAGATCCTCTTTTTCACCTATTCCATCCCTCAAGATGAAGGTGGTTCAGGTGCACATACACATACCAGCACCATCCTGTATCTCTCCCTTATCTGCTCTGGTTGCACTGCCACCTGTGCTCACACAGGGGGCAGTATAGCTGCAGAGCTGGCTGCCCTCCCTCCCTGGAGGAGGAGGAGAGTGTCCTCTGGGATGCTCAAGCCTCCTCTCCCTGGCTAACGCTCGACGACCTGTGTTCATTCCAGAATGCGGGTCACCCACATCATGAGCAGCAGCACTACTGCTGCACCTACAGACCAGCTCTGCTGTATGAAGGCATTGTCATCCCTCCAGTGTTTTCCCCATTAAGATTATCAGAATACATATTAATTATCTCTCCATTAATGGGTAAATTCTGCTGATAAATCTTGGCAAAGGTTTCAAGAAACTCATTCTCGATTTTGTTTGTATCTGTTGCCATTTCTCCCACCCTTGTTTTTAATTTGTGAAATTAAGTGCATTTCATTTTTTTTTCACTTGGGTGAGAAGCTTCCTGGATTTATAGAAGCATAGAAACATTGAATCTGCCAGAGGAAAAAGAACTCCTTTGCCCACCCAGTCTGCCTAGATAGTTTCTACTTAGTCTGTCTCCGCAGACCCAAACTGATCTCCGGTGACCATCCCTTCTCCCTGTGCATTTCCTAGTATTCCCCTATGTTTATCCCACACATGCTTGAAGCCAATATTGTTTATGCCTCCACCATTTCCACTGGCAGTCTATTCCAGGCATCCACCACTCTTTCAGTGAAGTACTTCCTCAGATCCTTCCTAAACGTTCCTCCTTCAGTTTCATCGCATGCTTCCTGGTTCTGGTACTCTTCCTTATTTGAAAGAGAGTCCTTTCCTGCACCCTGATCACCCCCATGAGGTACTTGCAGGTCTCTATCATGTCCCCTTTCTCTATCCTGTCTTCCAGAGTGTACATGTTGAGATCCCTCAGTCTCTCCTTGTAGTGCTTTTGGTGCAAGCCTGCACCATTTTAGTTGCCCTCTTCGGGACTATCTCCACCCTGTCTATGTCCTTTCTGAGGTGCAACCTCCAGAACTGGACACAATACTGCAAATGGGATCTCATTAATGAGTGATATAGAGGCAACACCACCCCCCTCCCCCTGTTCTAGATGCGTCTCCCTATGCATCCCACTGGTCCTACCCACTGCTTTGTCACACTGCCCAGCCACTTTGAGGTCATCAGATATGATAACCCCAAGGTCCTTTTCCTGCTTAGTGACTGACAGCACCTCTCCCCCATGATATACTCAGTTCTTGGCTTCCTATGCCCTAGGTGCATGATTTTGCACTTCTTGGCATTGCGCCTCAACTGCCATGCTCTTGACCGCTCCTTGAGTTTCCCAAGATCCCTACACATTCTTTCCACCCTTTCTTATTATCCACCCTATTACAAATTTTATTATCATCTGCAAAAAAGGTATACCTTCCCTTCCAGTTCATCTGCAGTGTCACTTATGAAGACACTGAAGAGTCAGGTCCTAGTGCTGAGCCCTGCGGCCCCTTGCTGGTCACTCACCCACTATTAGAGTGGGTGCTGTTTACTAACACCCTCTGTTGTCTATCCATGAACTAGATTCTGACCCAGTTCACCACTTTGGATCCCACCTCTAGTCAGCTCAATTTCTTAATCAGTCTCTTGTGTGGCAGTGTCGAAGGCCTTGCTAAAGTCCAGATAGACCACATGCACTGCCCTCCCCTGATCTATTTTCCTGGTTACCCTGTCAAAAAACTCGATCAGATTTGTCTGGCATGACACCCCCCACCACACAAATCCATGCTGCCTTTGGTCTTGCAGCCCACTGGATTCAAGATACTCTACCAACCTTTCCTTTAACAGTGTTACCATTAATTTCCCCTTCACTGAGGTGAGGCTCACCAGTTTGTAGTTACTAGCCTCTTTCCTGCTGCCGTCCTTACATAGAGGGACCACATCAGCTCTCCTCCAGTCCTCCAGAGCCACACTTGATTCCAGTGAGCTGTTGAATAAGGATGTTAGTGGGGCAGCCAGTACCAGCCTGAGTTATTTTAGTACCCTTGGGTGTATCTTATCCGGTCCCATAGCCTTGTCCACTTTCAGAGCTGCAAGTCCCTTCAGGACTCTTTCCTCTGAAAATGGACTTGAGTCTGCCTCCCCTCCCCCCTTGTTCCTGCTGGCCCCCCGCTGCCCTCCTTATTCTCACTATACATCCCATTGCTTTCTTCTTCTCACTTATGTAGCTGAAGAAAGTCATCTCCCTTGGTTACCCCTTTTGCTATCCTTTCCTATGTCTGCATCTTTGCTCGCCTCACTGCCTTGCCTGCTTCCTTGTTTTACTTGATACACCTCCCTGTCTTCCTCTCTCTGCATTTCTATATACAGGATTGAGTCCCTAAATTTGTCAAAGGTTATTTCTCAACCCACCCAGCTCAATCCCCACTCTGCCAGTCATACCCTTTTGGATTGGGTTCTAACCTCCCACCCCCACCGCACTGTTGCAGCAGGTATTTTGTCAGATTCATTTAGCAACCACTGTATGATGTTCTGTTTCAGGAAAATCTGGCGTTCCACCTCTTTGCCAAAATACATCTGGTCCAGATAATTCCGGTCGTTGGATATTAATGCTCTGCCAAGTGACCTCCCTACAACTGACTGGTCAGCCATCCTCTCTGCCTCAGATACTGATGTGGCCAGACTCGCCACCACCCCCTGTCTACACCACTCTGGGTGGCACACCCCTTGAAGCAGTTCAGTCCTTCACATATCTTGGAGTGTGTCTTGACAGTAAGCTTAACTTATTAACCCACATTGTTGCCATCCATGGAAAACTCCATTCCAAGCTCGGTGGCCTGTACCACAATAAAGACTGCTTATGTCCGCATGTCTGCAGGGAGCTTGTTACCAAAATGGTTCTCCCTGTCTTTGACTATGAGGATGTGGTCTATGGCACCAACCCTTCCACTGCCCTAGCCAGAATGGACACCCTCTGCAACTTCTTTTGCCATTTTACTACAAACTCCCCACCTTGCACCCACCATTGCTGACTATACTCATCCCTATCCATCCTCCCACTGCCCTCTCGTCACCAGGCTCTCTGTACCTCTTTCATATCCAAATACTGGTTCAGCTCCCTTCCCTCTTACCTCTCCTCTTTCCCAACTCCCTCCTCCTTTGATCCAGGGACCATCGCACTTTTGCCATGCCACACCTCTGATCCTCTGCTTGGCAGTCTGCCTTCTCCTATCAACTTCCCTCACTCTGGAATCAACTCCCCTGCTCCCTCCACCTCTTCCCATCCCCTGGCTACCTCATGCACCAGTTGAAACTCCAACCCCTCCGCAACTGTTCCTGTTGCCCTGTTTTCTGATGCAACCACAGCCAAGCTGTAAACATCAGAGTAGGAAGCCAACTGAGCCACTGCTCTTGCCTCAATTAAAGTGATTTTCTTAGGTTTCACAGATGCCTTTTTCACATAGTATGCCATTGCTGCCTATGCTTCAGATGTTGAAGTTGCAATTTGTTTTGTAAAAAAATCGGTCTTAGTCATTTTTTTTATGTTTGATCAGCACTTTGTTTCTGCCCGCCCTCTAGTTTTCTGTGTGTGGCCACACCCCCAGAATAATGTCTTGCACAGGAACTGTCAATGCTTTACATACAGCAACAAGGAATTCTGGATAAATTATAAAGTTGACTTAAATGTCTGTTACTCAGAGGTGCAGTCCCTTATTTTGGTAGTGGTGATTGCAGTATAGTACCGAATATGTTGATTTATTTATTTATTTATTTAAAAGTTTCACCATAAAAGACATACTAAACAGATAATCTCATTTCCAGATGCATCCTGTGGGAGAGGGGAAAGGGGTACACAGTAAGTACATAGGTAGCAAGGCATTATGGGTACAATAGGAAGTTGTTTTACAGTTTCCTTACTGTGAGGTGCAGTCTCATATTTCTGTAGTGGCTTCAACAGTAAACGCTCTCATATGTTTATTTTCAAAACAAGGCATTGTGCAGGTAGTATCTAGCTGACAAGATTTCTTTACTGAGAGATGTAGTCTCCTATTTCTGTAGTGACCACAGAAATAGCTGATTTTTCTGTCTCCCTAATCAAAGTGCAGTCTTCTATTTTGGTAGTGTTTACAGCAGTATAGTCTGCAAAAAAGTTTCTGGAAAAAATGTTTTTGGGATGCAGGTAGGCCAAAAATATCATTTGACATTCTGTGTAGATGTTTTACTTTTACTTCCTGCTGGTGAAGTGACAGTTCCTGTCAGAATGTGGGAGCATGATGATACTTTTCTATGTTTATGTTATAGGGCCTGAATGACTGTAAGCAGCTCAGGAGAGTGTAATTATGGGTCAGAATACTTCTATTTTTCTTTTGTGTTAGAAGTCCAAAATTGTGAAAGAAAAACGATATTTGCAATCCCATGACTCACCAACAGAGGTCTCTGTTTCAAAACTTTGTTTCTCTTGCATGATGTCAGAGTTGGGGATTGCAGCACTGAGAAAAAATGGGCAGGGTTATGCAAATGAAGCAGAGCACAGAAATACAAGCATTTTTTTCATGGAAAACAGCACTTTTTGGCAGTTTGAATAGTAGTGATTGATTCAAAACTCCTACAGGTTACTACTCCCTCAATTCCTACAAGTTACTACTCCCATTAGTATGGCAAACCTCAGAAAACCACTTTAAACTTCCACACCACTACAGTTCACTCCCTCCATTACAAGGCTGGGCAATTAATTCAACCCTCAGATCAATTGCCCATTGTTCAGTATTGTCTTGCTCACCAAGTATTGTTGCCACTTCTGAATATGCACTTGCTAGGTATTTCTTATTTGTGTTGCATCACACTTTACTATCTGCTCATACAAGTGTTTAATATTTATTCTAATTTTTGTATCAATTTTAAACCACTTGCTGTTCAAAAGTTTTGCCTATATGTGTTACGCTGCTGTTCTTTACTATGCTTCCCTTCCCTTCCCTGGGTTGCATTTGGTCAGATGTTCCTCCTGCAGAGTTTTCTGCAGACTATATGCAGACACCTACAAATACCTTAAGATGGATGTAGTTCTGTCCCACTCAGGTGCTGAGACACAAGTGTGAGGGGACATGCTGGGCAAGGAAGTCATTTACAGTGTTCTTGTTAGAAGGCAGTAAGCATCTGGCAACTCCCCCCAACCCCAATCACCCACCTGATTCATAGGGCTTTCTTAATCTAGTCATCCTCAAGATTAATTTCCTGAGCTATGCTTTATCACTTTGATAATATATTGATGTTTTCAATATTTTGAAAAATGTTCTACTCCTTTAACCAATGTATTATTTTTAAATATTTGCTTGTTTCCATTCACTGAAAAATTCCATATTTCCCATTTTAATTTTCATGTCTAATTCCTCTATTTCTTTGTCAAGATTCTTTTTGCATGGTTTGCTATTTTCTCTTTTTTATTTCATAACTTATTATTGACCCTCTTAAAGCCACCTTAAAGACATCCCAAATGTCCCTAACTTTGTGTGCCATTGTAGCTAAATTGCCAGTACCCATGTATAGTAATTACAAACACATCTTTGAAATCCTGTGATCTGAATAGTGCATTATTGAATCTCCAAGTAATATTTTTAATGACATTTTTAGAGCATACATAGTCCCCATAAATCAAGGAGTGATCAGACAAGCTAATAAATGTTATAACACATTTTTAGCAGTCTTTTATTATCCCTTTGGAAAGTAGGAAAAAAAATTAAGTTGTGAAAAAAGTTTTGTGCTGTTGGCAGAAATAACTAAAATCATATTTTTGAGAACTCTTCAGTCTCCTGGGATCAGCCAATCCATGCTCAGTTATAAAATTAAACAGGATATTTTTCAGTGTTTTTGTCCTCTGACTTTGGTGATGTGGTCCTCTTTATTTGGGGCTTAATATCCTATTTCAGTTTCCTGTTAATAACAGATTATCATTACCTAACTTAATAACTGCAGCACTAATTTTTCTGAATAAATTCATCATAACTTTTAAAAGGACCGTATACTGACCCAAGAATTATTTCCACCCCATATAATGAACTTTTGCCATAAGAATACTGTATGTCCTTCTGTATCATTATAATCAGTTATTTTCCGTAGACATCCCCAAAACAATTTAGTCTAGGACTAAAAGCTATGTTTCAAGTGGTGTGCAATTGTTAATTTATAAGCCAGATTTTTGTATCTGCCTCCTAGACCAAGTCACTTTTATTTGTATTAAGTGTTGATGTAAGTAAGTAAGTAAGTAAAATTTTATTTATATTAAGCACCCTTCCCAAGCTCAGGGCGCTTTTACAATAAAACAAGTAAAATCAAATTTCAAACAATAAATCAAACAACCATACAATACACTTACTCATTATGTTCCAGCAAATGCTAAGGCCAAAAGGAAAGTTTTTAATTGTTTTTTAAAACTTTCAACAGTTTGACATTCTCGTATCTGGCGAGGTAGAGAATTCCACAGGGTTGGTGCCATATAGGCAAAAGATCTACCTCCTGACATCTTTAGATGTACCCTGGGAATCTCTAGCAATCCCTCATCAGAGGAGCGAAGTGAGTGGGCAGGACAGTAAGGCACCAAGAGCTCTTTCAGGTAGTGAGGTCCCAAATCATGTAGGGCCTTAAAGGTCAATAATGTGACCTTGAAGGTGATCCGCCACTGTACTGGCAGCCAATGCAAATCACGCAGCACTGGTGTTATATGGCTAGATCGTGAAACTCCCATCAACAACCTGGCCGTCGCGTTCTGCACCAGCTGCAAGCAGCGGATATCCACCCCCAGCAGCCTTAGATAGAGCGCATTGCAGTAATCAAAACGGCTGGTAACAAAGGCGTGGACCAAAGTGGGAAGATCTTCCCGTGGAACCAAGTGTTTCACCCAGGCAATATTCCTCAGATGATAAAAGGCAGATTTGACTACGGCCGACACTTGCATCTTCATAGTCAGGCTTTCATCAAAAATTACTCCCAGGTTACGTACTTGGCCAGAGGCCAGAAGCTGGGCCCCCCCAAGATATAAACCTGAGGGTTTCCCCATCCAAGCCCCTGTTGTCCCCCCCTCCAGGGTCCACAATCAACACCTCAGTTTTCCCTGGATTCAACCTAAACCAACTAGCACTCATCCAATCTTGAATCTCCAGAAGGCAGTTATTAAAAATAGTGGTGGAATCCGACTCCTGATCAGGCATAAAAGACAGATAGAGTTGAGAATCATCAGCATAACAATGAAAACTCAACCCATACCATCTTATAATGTCCCCCAGTGGAAGCATATACACCACGAATAACATAGGGGACAGCACCGACCCCTGCGGTACCCCACAGGGCAGATAGTGAGGGGCCGAGGTGTTAACTCCCGATACCACTCTCTGAGATCTGCCCTCCAAAAGATCGAAACCAACTGTGGACTGCTCCCTCAGACCACAGAAAACCACAGGCGGTCGAGCAATACCCCATGATCCACGGTGTCAAATGCTGCTGAGAGATCTAAGAGAACCAAGATGGAACGGGTCCTCTGATCTCTTGCCATCAGGAGGTAATTCAATACCCGAACAAGAGCCGCCTCTGTACTGTGCGCTTCCTGAAGCTGGATTGGAGAGGTCATAGATATTGTGGATAGACAAATGATCCTTCAGTTGCAGAGTGACCACCTTCTCAATAACCTTCCCTACAAAGGGAGGTTAGAGATTGAGTCTATAATTTGCTGGGCAGTCGGGGTCAAGAGAGGGCCTTTTCAAAAGGGGGTGTATTACCGCCTCCTTTAAGGGATCCGGAAAGATCCCTCTCTCTAATGACACCACCACTATCCCAGCCAGGACTGGGCTGATAACATCTACACACCCCAACACCAGGTGAGTAGGGCCTGGGTCCAATTTACAATAGGTAGGTCGCAGAGTCTGGATAATCCTCACAATATCTATTATTGCTGGTAGTCTAAAGGTAGACCAGTACAACTGGACATTAGTACCACCCGATTGATCAGTACAATGCTCAATAGAAAGACACTGGCTGATCTCATCCCTGATGGTGGATACCTTGTCAGCAAAGAATTTCGCAAACTCCTCACATTGTACCTGTGATAATGCTCTACCAGTCTGGAGACAGACTGGATTGCACAGTCTGTCCACAGTCCGGAAGAGCTGGGATGGTCTATTCCTAGCTGCAGCAATTTCCCTGGACAGGAACTCTGCCTTCTTATGGGAAATTGCTGATTGGTAGAATTTATAGTGTTCTAACAATTCAAGTCTATCCACCTCCAGTTGAGTTTTCCGCCAATGTCTTTCTAATCTTCGTCCCTTCCTCTTCCACTCACGGACCTCCCCGTCAAACCAGGGAGCCCCTAGGTGATGAGTACGGGGACGAATATGAATTGGAGCTATGGCATCCAGGGCCGCAGTCACAACCTTATTATAGGCCAAGACCAGTAGCCCTGGATCCATACTATCCCTTGGAAAATCCGAGAAGTCCAGCTCCGTCATTAGGCCCTCTGAGGTAATCCCTCTTAAAGGACAGAACTGTACTAACTCCCTATGGGCAGGCCTATTTCGAGGGGCTGCAAATCTGAACCTCAGGGCGTGATGGTCAGACCATCCGACTGGCTCCACCTCCACATCAGATATCTCCATCCCCAGATGGAAAACCAAGTCCAATGTATGCCCCCCCTCATGGGTTGCAGAAGTAATTACTCGTGACAGGCCCAATGAATCCATTAATTGGAGGAGATTTTGACCAAATGGCGAGAATTCATCGTCGACCCAGGCATTGAAATCCCCCAGTAACTCATTACTGTATGTTTTGTCTGTAAAAGTATTCAATTGTGCAATATAAATTTCTTATGTACTACATTTGCTAATGTAATAACATCTAACAGGACTGTCTTGAGAACAAGGATTTTATCCCTAATGACATGTTTTTTGATATCCTGTATAAAAATAAAAATGTTATCTATCTCTCTATCTATCTATCTATCTATCTATCTATCTATCTATCTATCTGTCTGTCTGTCTGTCTGTCTGTCTGTCTGTCTGTCTGTCTAAAATGTAGGCTTTTGTGCAATAAATTGCAACACAATGCTATATAGGCTGTTGGTTAAATAGGATCTGCGGCCTATCCTGTAGGTAGGGAAATGGGCAGACTAGATGGGCCTAGCGGTCCTTATCTGCCGTCAAAGTCGATGTTTCTATGTTTCTATGTAACACCTTTATTGTGAGAACTTCCTGTAGAAAAGAAAATGTGCTCAACCCATGTCTTTTTTAACTTTTTAATTTCTGATTCTAGAAGATGAGTTTCCTGTAAATGCTAAGACTTTTACATTATTTTAAGCAACATGACTTTACATATAGGCTCTTTTATACAGGAGTTAATCCTTTTTGTATTCCAGAATGCCACAAGCATCAATAAGTACTGTATTTGTGTGCCTTAGTATATTGGTTTTTAAACCTACGCATGGAACACTGTAAGTAAGCAAGAATTTCAAGAACACACACACACAAAAAAAATTCAAGAGTCAAAACATGCTTTTTCCTCCCCCTACGAATCCCATCTACATCCATAAAATGTACTAAAACATTCCAAAGAAACATTTAAAAATCTATCTAAACTAATGCTGAATATATGGTAAAAACTAACTAAATTTGCTGTGCTCATATCTCTGAGCACTAAAGTTTGCATATTCCATGAGGAAGAGAGACCCTCCTGACCCTCACATTTACTAAACCATAGAGAAAAAAGCTAATTTTAACTACTTAAAATGAGAAAAAAATCTTTAAGTAAGACCATTTGGCCACTATAAAAATCTTTTGTACTATATGTTAAAGCAGCAGTACAATGAAATTAGGCAAAAATGTGACCATACTTTTTTATTATAAAAGATTCCAGGTACTTTCCAGTTTTATTTGGTGGAACGGTGTTCTAGTTCTACCAAAATCTGAGTATTTTATAAATATTTAAATTTTAAATGTTCTCAAGAAAAAAAAACATGGCCACCATATTTGGCTTAGAAATACCATTGCAGACCTGGCAAGGGCTAGGATCAAGAAAAAACTCATGTTTTGCAGCATAGAAGGTACATAGAAAAGTAGATATGACAGGCATGCTAATATTTTTTTTATTAATTGTAGCTGAAAATAGATTTTTGTAAAAAAAAAATCATTGCACTGCTGCATTAAATATGTTACCACATATTTTGTCACATTACCAGAAGTTTGGGCATGTTGTTTGAATCATTATCTAAATAAAATATATTAATAGATGCTTCCTTGGGAGGAACAAAAAGGGGTTAGGATTTTAGATTGTGTGTCACCTTGTAAACTGATCATCAATTATCCCCAGAACCACTGAAGCAGTTTTTTTTTTAAATTTTCTCAGCATACATTGTTATATATCAAAGCCTGTTAGTTTACACTCTATTTAGCCATGCAGGGAAGATCGCGGATGACTTTTGTTTGTTCTCCCACAGCAGTTTTCTCAGCACATCATCTCTCTCTCTCTCTCTCTCTCTCTCTCTCTCTCTCTCTCTCTCTCTCTCTCTCTCTCTCTCTCTCTCTCTCTTCTCTCTCTCTCTCTCTCTCTCGTTCATTCTGGTAGTCATGATACATAGAAATGCTTGCTCCAGAGACAGTAACCCTTTTTTCTCATAGACTACTAACATGAGTCTTGTCCTGACTTTTCCGAAACTTGACTAGCATAGCCCTTGGAGGAAAACCCTGTGCCAGCTTTTGTCAGAGGGTACTATCAAACCCCAAGTTTCATATTTCATCTTCCTTACTGGAACCACAAAAATGGGCAAATACAGGCTAACATAATTTTTCAACTGGAGTGGCTTTGTCCCATTCTTCAGGTATCCCTACCACTTGGACAGTTTTCTGCCATGCCTTGCATTCAGCATCTAGTATCTTTTTCTGCAATTCCTCCACTTAGGTTTTATTATTTTTGAATTGCGTGGCATGGGACATATTAATCTTCCAAGACACTGATTTTTCCCCCCTACCTCTTGTGTTCTTTTATTGTTTTTTAAAATATCAATAGCAACATCATTTATTAATTTTTGCATATTGTCCACCTTTTGTGTTAACCCACCCATCTCTGTGATTTTTTTATGTTGCTTGCATGCATGTGCAAGAAACATAGTGCCATCATCTGAGTTTTCGGAGGTGTGGCACCCATCTTCCAATTCAGTCTGTGTGTTTGCAGGCGCGGCCTCGGTTCCCCAATCACTGCTGCAGCTGTCTATGACAGCAGTTGAAAATGCAGTGGTCATACAGTTGAAAGGGAGAGCTCTGCTTCAGTGAGCAGAGCTCCCCCCTCCACACACACGCACACATACTGCATGCTCATGCACCTTCCCCCTCCCCATGCACACTGTATGGCCAACAGGGGTGCCCAATCCCTGTCGGCTCCACCCCCAAAGCATCCAGGTGCCACTTTGAGAGTCCACCCAGCATGGCAAAATGTTATAATGACGGGGTTCCCAATCCCCATCGGCTCCAGCCCCAAGCAGCCCTCCAGCTGCCACGCTGAGCCCACCCCAGCATGGCAAACATCCCTCATCATCTTATTAAAAAAACTGTAAATACAAAACTGTCCCCAGGCGCTTCTCCCTGCCCCCACCCACTGCACCCTGCCTCCCCACACCCCCACCCCATACGTACCTCCAGATCTCAGCGTGACGATCTTCGGTGGACCAGGAACGCATCTGCACTCTTCAAAGCTGACCGCGAACTGAGGAAATGCCGGTAAGCTGTATAATGGGATAGATAGGGTTTTTTCAACTTTGCTGCATATCTCAGGCATTTTTTGGAATTTTGGCACCAAATTTTCAACATGGGGTTTTTGGGACCCCTACTCATAAATTCTTTCACTGTCATGGCGTTAATCAGGCCTGAAGGGTGATTTCACGGCCACTGCGTTAAATCACCTTTCAGGACTGATTAACAAAATGACAGTGCCAGTGTTCATAAGGTGGGCTCTCAAAAAGCCTATGTTGCAAATTTGGTGAAAAAATTCCTAAAAATTACTGTTTTATGAGCATGCATTGCGCAGTTCCTACGTACGCTCGTAAGTTCGTGAATTTTTAGTATTTTCACTCTGGATTTTCAACATTGCCATTTTACCACACCTCCATATGAGCAGCACAGCTGTCATTTTTCACATTTCGCCCAAAATGTGTTTCCGCGCATGTAATGCACAATGGCACAGTTGGTGTGTGAAATCAATGTTCCAGACAGATTAAGAAAATCCCAGTCACACTGTTCATGAGCAGAAGTGTTAAAATGGCTACGTTAAAAATTTGGTTAAAAAATTCCTGAAAATGACTGTTTTATGAGCATTTGTTGGGCTGATCCTACGCACGCTAGTAAGTTCATGAATTTTCAATATTTTCAATCCAGATTTTCAACGTTGCCATTTTACCACATCTCCTTAAGAGCAGTACTGCTGTCATTTTTCACATCTTGCCCAAAACATGTTTCCGCCCATGTAGTGCACAATGGCGCAGTCGGTGTGCAAAATCAATGTATGGGACACATTAAGAAAATCACAGTGACACTGTTCATAAGCAGAGGTCTTAAAATGGCTATTTTGAAAATTTGGTGAAAAAATTCCTAAAAATGACTGTTTCACGGTGTGCGTCATGATTCCTATACACTAAATAGCTTTCAAAATTTTTAATATTTGCACTCAGATTTTCAGCATTGCCATTTTACCACACCTACTTATGAGCAGTACAGTTGTCATTTTTCACATCTCGCCCAAAATGTGTTTCCGTGCATGTAGTGCACAATGGCTCATTCGGTGTGCGCAATCAATGTTTGGGACAGATTAAGAAAATCACAGTGACACTGTTCATGAGCAGAGGTCTTAAAATGGCTATGTTGAAAATTTGGTGAAAAAATTCCCTTCAGACATTCTGCAATGTTACTAATGAGGGCATTGAACAGGACTGGCCCCAGGACCGATCCCTGCAGCATCCCACTGGTCATCCCCTCTCCCTAGACTGCACAGTATTTACCACCACTCTCTGCCTCCTGTCTGTTAGCCAGTTTCTAACCCAGTTTACCACCCTTTCCCCCAGGCTCAGCCTACCCAGCTAGTTTATCAGCCTCCTATATGGGATGGTGTCCAAGGCTTTGCTGAAATCAAGGTAAGCGTTGTCCACTGCCCCACCCTGATTCACTTCCTTTGTCAACCAGTCAAAGAAATCAACCAGATTTATCTGACATGATGTCCCCTTTGTGAATCCATGTTGTCTGTGGTCCTGGGCTCTGATGGCTTCTTTTGTTCACTTGGGAACTCACAGCAGCAGGTTGGTTGGACAGAGCTCTGGGTTTATATTCTGTTTTTAACTGAAATATTGGAATAGTTTGTAAGTGAAATTAGCTATATGTGGTAAAAATTATTACCCTGAATTAGAACTGTTACTTGGGCTGTGATATTGTAACTTTTTGAGGTTTGGGGACAGTAGTTTGTCAGGGTTAATTAGAGGGAAATTTAAATGTGTTGTTTGCCTGGTGTTTGGGGGAAGGGACATTAGCTGCAATTACCTTGTCTTTAAACAGGAATTACCCTGGCCTCCATTGTTCACTTGGGAACTCACAGCAGCAGGTTGGTTGGACAGAGCTCTGGGTTTATATTCTATTTTTAACTGAAATATTGGAATAGTTTGTAAGTGAAATTAGCTCTATGTGGTAAAAATTATTACCCTGAATTAGAACTGTTACTTGGGCTGTGATATTGTAACTTTTTGAGGTTTGGGGACAGTTGTTTGTCAGGGTTAATTAGAGGGAAATTTAAATGTGTTGTTTGCCTGGTGTTTGGGGAAGGACATTAGCTGCAATTACCTTGTCTTTAAACAGGAATTACCCTGGCCTCCATTGTTCAATTGGGAACTCAAAGCAGCAGGTTGGTTGGACAGAGGTCTGGGTTTATATTCTGTTTTAACTGAAATATTGGAATAGTTTGTAAGTGAAATTAGCTCAATGTGGTAAAAATTATTACCTTGAATTAGAACTGTTACTTGGGCTGTGATATTGTAACTTTTGAGGTTTGGGGACAGTTGTTTGTCAGGGTTAATTAGAGGGAAATTTAAATGTGTTGTTTGCCTGGTGTTTGGTAAGAGCCCTCCCACCCATCCTGTTTTGTAGGCTTTCTTAAATACTAAAAAAACACTGGGGGTTGGGATTGAAAGGCTGAGTATTTCTGTTTTAGGACTCAAATTTGAAGCAACAGCAGCTGGTGGGCCTGTGACATCATACGGTACCTGATGTCTGCTTACACACACTCTTAGAGGGACTGAACACACACTGGACTGTATGTGTTTGTGAGACTTTGGAACTTTATTGGTGGGGTTGAAATTGGGTTTGTAAATAACTACAGTCAGTATAGAGAGAAACTGTATTCCAGGGGAAAGGGACTGAGAAAAGGGGGTGTGCCATTATAAACAGAGGGGGATAAACAGGGTGGCCATATTCCACCATGGCAGGCATCTTTGGAAGGGTTGTAGGCTGTACAGGCTGTGGGATGGCAATAATTCTAAATTGGGCCTGAGAGAGAGGAGGCTGCCCACCTGTGTAGACAGTTATCTTGTATCAGGAGGAGGTATATTGGTTAAGGAGTAAGCTGGGGAAGCTGGGGGTTGTCCAAGGATAAGGGGTGTGGATATGGGCAGCAGGGGTGGGGCTGAGGGAGGCTGGGGCAACGCCTGAAATTACAGGACATTATGTTACAGCAAGCAGGAGGGATATTAGGACAGAGGACCCTTAGATAGGGAAGTTGATGCTAAGGGGAAAGCGTACGGGGTGAACATTCTGAATACAAAGATAGTGGAGGGGGAAGAGTCAGGAGGGGCTGTTGTGCGGAAGCCTAAAGCAGCAGACTGTGGGAAGGGAGCTCCTAAGGTGAACAGAGCAAGAGGGGAAGAAGAGGGGCAGTTTAGAGGTGCAGTCAGGGGAATCTCGGGTTACTTGATGGAGGCTGACATAGAGTGTCACAATAAATTTGAGCTACTAAGCAACCTAGAGGGGGAGGAAGGGGTTGGTGGAAATGAGAAAACTTATACAGAGGCTGGGGGGAAGGAGTCTGATACCCATAGGGCATCACAGAACGGCAATGGAAAGGATAGAAATAGTCCCAGAGGGAGAAGGGGAAACATATATGTTAAGCAAATGGGGGAGATGCAACATATTCCAGACATGAGAGAGGAGAGCATGATTGGAGAGAAACTGGGAGACAAGGAGGTGGGAGAGGAGCCCCCTTTCAGCAGGGGGGTCAGTACCAAGGATGGGGCCCTAGCTAAGGGGACCCACAGAGAGCCTCTGGAGGCAGGGGTACTATTACAAGGGGGGAGGATGGCGGTGTGGGGGAAGGAGAAACCATCAGGGCCAGGATAAATGGTTCAGATAAGAGAGGGTTAAAGGGGACACCTATTCAGAGGGAGTTTGAGTTAAGTGGGCAAAATAGCAAGGGAGGCAGAAAGGGGAGGGTGACAAGGGGGTCTCTAGTAAGGCAGGAAGACTCCACAAATTGAGATCATGAATAAAGGGGAAAGAGGGCTGAGATGGCATAGTGGAGGTAACCATAAGGATGATGGATGTGTTAAGGTTCTGTTATTGGGAGACTCGATGATTAGGGGTATCCAGTGGGAGGACAGGGGGTGGATGCCATAGCCAGGTGAAGGTAGTGTGTATCCCTGGGCTGACACTGCACAGAGCAAAGTTCATGGTGTATGAAATGGTTAGGGATTTTGAGGAAACCGATTTCTGGTATTTGGGAACCAATGATCTAGAGGAAATAGCATTTTGAAATCCAAGCAAGGTTCCAAGAACTTGCCAGAGTCTGACGGGATAATGGATGCAACATTTTTTCGGAGATATTGCCAGTACCAAAGGTCTCAGTGGAGAAA
This sequence comes from Neoceratodus forsteri, assembly GCA_016271365.2. Classification (NCBI taxonomy): domain Eukaryota; kingdom Metazoa; phylum Chordata; order Ceratodontiformes; family Ceratodontidae; genus Neoceratodus; species Neoceratodus forsteri. The sequence goes on along the minus strand of CM028131.1, from coordinate 1,539,218,600 downwards.
AAATGAAGCTCACAGAGGTTAATGACTGGCTCAGGAAGTGGGTGAAGGGAGGGTTGGGGGTGTTAGGGAACTGGAATGGAGTTTGGGAGGATAAGGACTATATGCCAAGGACAGGTTTCATCTTGCTCCATTAGGGAAGGAAGTCCTTAAACAGGGGATGGCTGACTACATACAAGAAAGGTGGGGTTTAAACTTGTGGGGGGGGAAGGGATAAGGGAGGGGCTGACCAGAAGCCCTCTCCTCCAGATGAGGGGAGTAGCCTTCATGCCCAAGGGGAAGGGGTAAACAGATTGGGGATGGAGGTTTCAGGAGGAGCAGAGGGAGGATGGAAGTATAAGGAATCTGGGTGGGGTTCGACAAAGAGAATCAGGGATAAGGGGTGGGGGTTGGTGTTAGTAAATGCCAGGAGCTTGGGAAACAAGTTGCCAGAGTTCCAGGCCATGCTGTTCGGGGTGGATGAGCGGGTCATGGAACATGGGCCAACAAAACCATGACTGGGACCTAAATGTACGGGGTACACTATGCTCAGGAAGGATAGAAAGGAGGGCAGAGGGGGTGGAGTGGCTATGTTCATTAGAGATGACATAGAAATTGCTAGGGTAGAAGAGGCAGAAGGAAACGTGGAGGCCTTATGGGTCACTTACGATCCTCAGCAGGAAATAAGGTCAAGCTGGGTGTAGCATATAGGCCCCGGGATGAGTGAGGTTCTAGAGGATGGTTTGCTGGACAACATCATTGCCCAGTGTGGACCAAAGGGAAGGAGTGGTGTTGATGGGGACCTTATATGCCAGGTACAAACTGGGGAACCATGTCCTCTAAGGTGGCCAAGGAGCAGAGGCTGCTGGATGGCTTCCAGGATGTTTTCTTACACAGCATGTGATGGAGCCCACAAGGGAGGGGCATGTCCTGGATGTGGTTCTGGCAGATGGGGATCTGGTAAGGGACATGGTTGTACAAGACCCCTGACTGGGAGGCCACAATACTGTCTGGTTTCAACCAAGCATGGGGGAGGGGTGAGATCTAGGACACTGGCAGTGGACTTAGGGGGGCAGACTTCATGGGCATGGGAAATATTCTCAAGGATCACTTGATGGGGATTACCTCAATGACAAGTGTGGAAAGGAGATGGGAGGTCATAAAACGGGGACTTCATGAGGCAGTCAGGATCTGCACTAAGTTGAAACGTAAGGGAGCAAGGTCACATAAACAATGCTGGTGGTCCAGTGAGGTACAGGTAGCAGTCAGAGAAAAGAAGGCGCACAAAAAATATAAAACAACAAGAGGGGATAGGGATAAGGAAATGTACCAGCTTGCATCTAGAAAAGTCACCCGTATGGTGAGGGGAGCAAAGTCCAGTAAAGAGCAGCGGCTGGCACAGGGGATATATGGAGGGGAAAAGGGGTTCTTCCGGTACATTGGGGAGTGGAGAAAAACTAAGGGCCATCTCAGCAGATTGAGATCAGAAAGAGGGTGGGTGGAAGAGGCAAGGGACCAGGCAGAGATATTTAACAAGTACTTTGCCTCTGTGTTCACTAGGGAGGGGGATGGGATATCTACAAAGCAAGGCACGAAGGGGATAGAAACATCAGTAAGTGGGATCAGGGGAGCAACAAAAATGGAGCAAGAGGGAGAGAGAGGTACCCCAGGGGTGTCACATCTGGGTAAAGATAAAAAGGCCAGTAAGGTGGAGGGGACGGATGATGCTATCTCTGCCAAAAAGGTGTGGTTAGCCCTCAAGGCCCTAAAGAAAGACAAATCTCCTGGGCCGGATGGCATTCATCCGAGAGTACTATGGGAATTGGCGGACATACTGGCTGCACCCCTGGTGGAGCTTTTCAGCAGGTCACTTGAGACAGGGAGGGTACCTAGGGATTGGCGAGAGGCACATGTGGTACCAATCCATAAAGGGGGTCTAGGGAAGTACCAGGTAACTATAGACCCATCAGTTTGACCTCAGTGGTGGGAAAATTAATGGAGAGTATACTAAAGGAATGATTGGGGGTGTACTTGGAGGAGGTGGGAGGTCTGGATAGTCGGCAACATGGGTTTGTGCCAGGTAGATCATGTCAAACCAACCTTGTGGAGTTCTATGAATGGGTAACATCAGAACTGGACAGGGTAAGCCTGTGGATGTATTATTCTTGGACTTCAGCAAGGTGTTTGACTCTGTTCCCCACAATGGTCTGGTGGAGAAACTGATGGGGTTAGGAGTAGGCCCTTTGATGGTCAGATGGATTGAAAACTGGCTAGCTGGACGCACTCAGAGAGTAGTGGTCTGTGGGGAGCTCTCGAACCCTAGAGAGGTTGGTAGTGGGGTACCGCAGGGCTCGGTCCTGGGTCCGATCCTGTTTAATGCATACATATCAGACATCAGGGAGGGTATAGGGTGTGAAATGAGTCTCTTCGTGGATGACTCCAAGATGGGAGCAGTAGTTGAGGGAGAAGAGGGGAGGTTGGCCCTGCAAGGGGACCTGGACACCCTGTAAAGCTGGGCTCACACATGGAAATTAAATTTCAATATCACCAAGTGCAAGGTGTTGCATCTTGGTCGGGGAAACCCTAAACACAGGTACACCCTGGGAGGGGAGGCGCTGGAGGCCTCAATAGGGGAAAAAGACCTAGGGGTCATGGTGGATGCATGTATGAATAACTCTGAGCAGTGCAGGAGAGCGGCTAGCAAGGCAAACAGGATGTTGGGATGCATCGTAAGGGGGGATCACCTCTAGGAGCAAGGAAGTGATTCTGCCGCTGTACAATGGACTGGTTAGACCACACCTTGAGTACTGTGTACAGTACTGGAGACCACACTTAAAGAGGGACATACAGCTCCTAGAGAGGGTACAGAGGAGGGCAACAAAGATGATACGAGGGCTAGGGGATTTGACGTATGAGGACAGACTTAAGGAGCTCTGCCTGTTTTCACTGGAGGAGAGGAGAGACAGGGGGGACATGATTGAGGTCTTCAAGTACCTCAAGGGAATACATAGGGTAAACATGGAGGGGATCTTTAGACTAAAGCAGGGAGGCATCACCAGAGGGCATGGTTTGAAGTTGGAAGGTGGAAGGGTAAGGGGGGAAAGAGGAGGAGGTTTTTCACTGAGCGGGTGGTGGACCCTTGGAATGCACTGCCTGGTGAGCTAGTTCAGAGATCCACAGTGGAGGGCTTCAAGAGATGATGGGACAGACACAGAAAGTGGATGTATCAGATGATGTCCTGTCCCAGGGGGGTGGGGATGGATGATACGGGTTTCTGGAGCACAAGGGATGGGAGGGTCTCGGCACCCAACTAAGGATCTAAAGTTCGAGCAGACTTGATAGACCATAAGGCCTAATCTGCTGGCAAATAGTATGTTAGTATGTTAGATGCCCCACTATCCTTTCCTTAAGCAATGTCTCCATGATCTTCCCCCACCACTGAGGTGAGGTTGAACGGCTTATTGTTCCCTGCCTCCTCCCTGCTGCTGGACTTGTGTAGAGGGACCACATGTGCCCTCCTCAAATTCACTCATGTTGAATGACTCAGTGAACATGGCTGCCAGAGGTACTGCTATCTCCCTTTGCAGTTCTCTTAATATCCTTGGGCGTATGCCATCTGGTTCCATTGCTTTGTCCACCTTCAATTTAGTGAGCTCCTGCAGGACTCTTTTGCCTTTGAATGGACTATTGTCCACCTCTTCACCCCCTTGGCAACTGCTGTACTGCTGTGGCCCTTGCCCCTTCCACTCTTCTCTGAATATTGAACGGAAAGACACAGTGGATGTCTTGGGAGGAAGGCATGGAACTATCACTTCCAAATACCTAAACAGCACATACAAGCAAGCAACATTCGGCATTTACAAATGCTTGTTTTACTTAGTCTTTCAATCTGGTTAATGAACACCAAGGCCCAAATTGGTGGAATGTAGTCCATGGAAGGAGGGGAGGGGAGGGGGACATATTTGAATTGACGTAGTGTTTTGCAATATCCTTATAACCTTTATTTACATTATGGCCATCTGTTTGTTGCATATTATTGTATACTGGGGCCAGAGTCTTGTGACCTATTTGACCTTAATGGTGGTGCAGTTGCTCCAATCTTTGCTTCTGTTCCTTTATCCCCTCTTCCACTGTATTTGGAGTTAAAGAGAACAGTCAATACAAAGGGCCCCACACTCAAGTATGGGACTGGTCCCAATGTGCACTTTGTGTACAAAAGCATTTTGGTTTATTTCCTGTTTGCTGTAGTATAGTAGATTGTATCAGAATAATTTTGTTTAGTTCTAGGCTGACATCTTGTGTAACTACAAATCCCAGAACCCCCTGCAGCTGACATCAAAGCAGTAGGCAGCAGTAGAAGATTCAATAGCCTGCAGTGCACGTTAGAGATTTTATAAGGTCCAACTAGATATTTTCTGGATCTGCTTTTCTGCAGGGGCTAGATACAGTCCTCTTTGACTGTACATAGCCCATGGAGGGCAGCAGGACCAGCAAAAAACAAAAAAGATCGGAAGATCGGCACTACCCAAGCAGAACTGATGTTCACCGGCTGCACTGAGGCAACCTCTTATGCCAAAGGCCCTCCCCTGAGATTTCATATCAGCAAAAAAAAAAATGCAAGACAACTGTTTTAGGATTTCAGGGATTTTTTATGCATTCAGTTACAATGGTGGACGAAAAAAAGAGGGGTTATTTTTCTATGGCAGTGTAGGTTTTGCAGGTTGCAGCACTTAATTTTATTTATTTAGTAATTACTTATTTATCTACTTTTTATTGGTTTTTGGTAACCAGGTAAGCTAACTGGAACCAAAAAGTCAAATTTTCAGGGGTTACCCAGAATTAGCTGCATTGAGAAATGACAATATCAAGTAAGAATGTACTGCATAATCAAGACATGCAAAACACTTGTGCATAAGAAAAGGCAGCAGATAAGACCTTACAACAAATTCAGCAACTAATACAGGTTAATCACTAGACATGTTACATTGGGGGAATAGCCTGCTTCAAAGTTACATAGAAAGGGTCCAGTGAGGGATGTTGTTTTGTTAAAGAGGGCATGGTCAACACAGGTTCCAGTGTTACAACAACAGTACTTGCATGTTAGCAATTACATTTGGCTAAGTTGAGGAGATGCCCCTTGAGGGCTAATTTGAAAGAGCCAGGCATGGACACTGATGCACATGCCTGGAGTCACAGCTTCACTTTTCAAGATGGAATTGAATAGGACACCATGCTTCTTTTATGACCATACTTGTATTGCTGAGTTCAGTCCTATTGCTTAGTAGTTAAAAAAAAAAAACTATTTATTTCATATGCCACAAAAATCCCAAAACTTGTTCATGCAAGAGTTTAGCATGATTTAGCACCATGGCAGTGTTATGAATAGATGGGAAGCAATGGGGGTGGGGTGGGGGGGCTGGCAGATAAGGTTGGGTCACTTTAAATTTGTTTTTGTAAAGAAGCTAGTCATTTTATGCAACAAATATGCCGGTTGTGTAGCATAGAATGTATCGGTGCCTGTTAACAGATCTCTACACACTATCAGTAAAGGTACACTGAGAATTAACAAAAGCTGACAGTGTCCCTTTAATTACAGTAGGATTCAGAGGGAGCATGTCCCATAGTGAAGGGGGCTAGGTAGGCAAAGGATCTTTGTTCCATATGGGTTCTCATGTGGAAAACTGAGAAAGGCTTACAGGACACAGACCTCAAGTTTCAAGAGGAAATCTGTCTGGTCAGAGTTGAGACCAAGCTGCGGGAGAATTTAGCCTATTTTACATTTAGTAAATGTGTGTTTCAAATGTTTACTACACTATATATAGGCCCAGATATTCAAAGGAGTTGTGCGGCCAACCCCGCACTGCGCCCTGGTGGGATATTCAAAAGGCCACCAGGCACAGCGCAAATTCTGATGCACCGAGGTGCAATGGTAATGTATGTGGCACAAATACAGGGGACATACCCATGCATATGCAGCACATCCTGATATTCAGCCCAGGATGTGCGGCGCATATGCTGGCACAACCCTGCATTGCGCCCCGTAGGGGGGCTTAAAGTTGAAAAAGAGGAACAACTCCTGGCCACCCACAGGTGGGCTGCTGTATTGCAAGGCGCAACACAGCAGCTGCCATCCGCCTACCCAGAACACCGTCCACAAGCACCCATATGGGCCCTAGTAGTCTAGTGGTAACCCCTCCCTCCCATTGGCCTGATCGCTGGCAAACGTACCATTAATATCCCTGGTGGTCTAGTGGTACCCTTCTCCCTCCCATAAACCTGATCGCAGGAAAATGTGCATTAATATCCCTGGAGGTCTAGTGGTACCCCTCCCTCCAGGTAGCCCGATCGCAGGCAGGGGTCAAAACAAACCATGCCCTGGCGGTCTAGTGGATCCCCCCTCCTGATCCTGACCCTCCGATCGCCGTCCACTGTGCCTATGTAATATCCCTGCTGGTCCAGTGGTAACCCCCCTTCCCTCCACCCACAGAGGACCTCTGCCACCCAGCTCCCCCGTCATCGGTGGGTGGCTGCACTTCACCTGCATACCGCCCGGCCACCCACCAAATGACAGCTTACAGAATGATCTGTAAGCCAACTGGTCCACAGTGTGGATGAATGGGCCTGCACACCATACTGTACTACACAGGCACGAATCTGTGAATGAACCCATGTGATATCGCAGTTCACTGTGTCTAACAGGGTGCTCCTGACCCGCATCCGGCAGCTGTGCTTGTCCGGCAGCAAAGGTGTGTTTCTTTCCGGGCCCCCTCCCTCCTTACCTACATTATGCTGTCAGCCACCTGATTTTGACTTTCAGGAGTCTTCCTCTGACCGGGTTCCTGCTGCTCTCTGGATGGATCAGTCTGCTCTTCTGACTTCTGCTGCCTCTCTCGTTCCCTTTTCTCATTCTTCTCCTTTGCTCCCCCCCTCCCATTTGCTCCTCCTCGCTGGTGTTTTGGGTATGTCTGGCTTCCTTCTCCTTCCTGCCAGTCACAGCTTCCTTGTTGCCTACACCTTCTTGGTACATCTTCCTCTCTTCTCGGCCACCCCCATCATTCCTCATGCTGCCGGCTCTGCAGTGCTTTGGCATGCCTCTCTTGTGTTTCAGCTGCCACCGCTTCTTGCGGCTCCATTCCTCTGCTTCTATTGGTCTCTCTCCTCACCCCTTATTACTCACAAGGGATGGCGGATTTCATGCTGTGGGAGGGCGAACCAGTCAGTGGCATCACATGCCCCTCTAGGAGTACCTCAACCCAGGTGAGTGGTCCGTAGTCAGCTGATCACAGCATTTCATTTAATCTGATAGTCCTTACTTGTGGTGACGTCCGGGGCTAACCCGGGCAGTACTTGGTTCCACCTCCTCTGACTGTCTTTGGAGCCCAAGCTCAGCTTCAGCCCTGACTTCCCTGTATCGCTTTCCCTGTATCGCTTTCCCTGTATCGCTTTCCCTGTGGAGCTTACTTGCTGCTTTTGCTTTGTCTGCTCGCCAGCTCGACTGGATATATCAGCCTATCTCTGCACTGTGGCACAATTGCTGCTCCCCCGCTGCTTCACACTCTAGTACAGTGGAATTGTGTCCATGCTGCCAGTTCTCATGTCTCCAAATCTGCTGGGGCAGTTCTTCCCTCTTGTTTCGGATGTGACATTCGTCATTGGATTCCGGATGTAAGTCAGTGCCTCAGGTATGCCATTTACTTCTATCTCTCTGTCCCTGTGGTTTGCTTTGATTCCATGCATGTGGTTTTAATGCCTGCTCTGGGTTCCCTGTCTTTCGTGTCTTGGCATATGGCTGGTGTGGGAATTGCTGTTTCCGCTGCTGGATGTCTGGAACTTTGTCAGGTCCTGGCTCTGTCTCTCTTCCTCATTTATTTTGTTTTCCCTCCATGTTGCCTCCCCCCCCCAGCTTGTCTCTTGGGAGCATTGCTGCTAATGCTTTAATTGCCTTTGTTTCCTCTGACCCACATTCATCCGGTTCATGACTTCGGTCGTCATTTGGCAACCTGGCCCTCCCGGATTCACTCCCCTCATGGTCTGCATTCAATATTTCTTTTGGGCATACCTATCATGACTCCTATGCTGCCTCATCGAACTGTGGCCCTCCTGCTGTACCAGCCTCCAGGGCTTCCCTCTTTCATTGTCCCTAGCACTCTCCGTTCCACTCTACCTCGCCTCAACCTACTCATTCAATTCAATCCCTCCATCCTACATCCTTTCTTTCCTCGCTTTCCAGTACCAGCCTGCATGGCATCAATCCATCATCGTACCTCATTTGTTCCTATGTTGAATTCCTCAGCCTAGCGCATGTTCTCATCCTGGCAGTCATGGATTCTTTCCACTCATGGCTTCCTTCCTCATTGTACTTCTTCCGAGTTTGGCTCCTCTCAATCTCCCATCCTGAGCTCATACCTCTGGTTCGTATACCCTCTAGTTCCTGATATGCCTTCTTGGCCTTGGAGCCTGCCTCCTTTTGAGGAGCCTCAGTGCTTGTATTGCTCTCTAGAGCATGATACCTCCACTCTTCACTTCACTCCTCATTATACATCCTCCAGTTTTGCTCGCTCCTCATCATGCCACAATTTTTCTATTAGCTTGCTCTGCCTTTCCCATTGTTGGGCCATCTATGGCTGACTCCCATCTGGCCTTCCATCGAACCTGACCTGCATGCCCCCTCATCCGTATCCATCATACTTCATTCATTCCAAGGCAAAATCCCATTCCAAGGCAAAAATATGGGACTTCAGAGGAGCTGACTTTGATAAGATGGCCAACAGAGTTAAGCTAGCCCTGGCAAAAAGAAACACAGGTGAGGAGGTACAGGCAAAGTGGGCAAGCATTAAGGATACAATACTTGAAGCAACATCCATTGTGTTAGACAGAAAAGGAAGTGCAAAAGAAGAAGGAAACCACTTTGTTCTCAAATACAGTAGTAGAAAGGTCAGAGCCAAAAGGCTGGCCTTCAGAAAATATAAGGGAACACAGCGGGATGAAGATAGGGAGGCATACCAAACTGCCCTAAGGGAAGCAGGTAAGGCATAAGGCAGGCAAAGTCCCAAACTGAGGAAACACTAGCACGAAATAAAAGAAGGTGACAAGACTTTCTATAGATACATTAGTGAAAGAGAGTCCAGAGGGGTATTGCTAAGCTTAATGGAGAAAAGGGAGCATGTGAGGAGGAGGACCCTGTAAAGGCATCTATCCTAAATAGATACTTTTGCTCAGTATTTACTGAAGAGAAGGTAGAGGGGCCCACAGCTCAGCATCATGGACACAGGGGAGGGAGGTGAGCACTACTCCCTTCACAAAAGAAAGGGTCCTACAAGAGCTTGCTAAGCTCAGGTGGATAAGGCAATGGGACCTGATGGCATACATCCCAGGGTACTTAAGGAGCTAAAGGAGGAACTAGCAGAGCCATTAGCAGAATTGTTTAGTGAGTCTCTGAGCACAGGAGAGGTCCCAGAAGACTGGAGAAGGGCTCTATGTGATCCCGCTCCACAAGGTGGTAGCAGGGAGGAGGCAGGGAACCTGAACCAGTCAGTCTTACCTCAGTAGTGGGCAAGATTGTGGGCACTCTTAAGGAAAGGATAGTGCAACACCTGGAATCATAGGCAGGGATCCAAGACAGCAGGGGTTTACAAAAGGAAGGTCCTGTCAAACTAATCTCTATAGATTTCTTTGACTGGGTAACCAGAGTGGTGGACCAAGGGGAGCAAGTTGATGTCGCCTACCTTGACTTCAGCAAAGCTTTTGACACTGTTCCACATAGAAGATTGATAAATAAGCTAGGTAGGCTCGGGTGGGTCAGAAGTTGGTCAACTGGGTGAAACTGCTGACTGGCAGAAACAGAGGTGGTAAATGGTATACAGTCAGAAAAGAGATGCAAGTCACAAGTAGGGGTACCTCAGGGATCAGTCCTGGGGCAGTCCTATTCAACATCTTCATTAGTGACCTCACAGATGGACTAGAGGGTAAGGCTTGTCTGTTTGCAGATGACACCAAGATCTGCAACAGAGTAGATGATCCAGATGGGTGGGCAGAATGAGAAGAGATCTGGATAAACTAGCAAAATGGTCAGAAGAGTGGCAACTGGGATTTAATGCAAGAAGTGCAAAATCATGCACATAGGGAAGAAACCCCAAGCCACTTATAGGCTGGGAGGAGTTGCTAGCAGTCACAAAGGAAGAAAGAGACTTGGGCATCATCATCACTGATGACCTAAAATCATCCAAGCAGACCTCCAGAGCAGTAGGTAAGGCTAGGGGGTGTTAGGGTGTATTAGTAGGGGTATCACAAGTCGTAAGAGGAGGTAATAATCCCTCTGTACAAGACATTGGTTAGGCCCCATCTGGAGTACTGCGTGCAGTATTGGAGGCCACACCTTCACAAGGACATTAACCAAATTGAGGCAGTCCAGAGAAGGCAACCAAAATGGTGCAGGGACTGCATCAGAAGACATATGAGGACAGATTAACGGAGCTCAATATGTATACCCTTGAGCAAAGGAGGAGAGAGGTGATATGATCGAGACATTTAAACACCTTAAGGGCATAAACAAGGTGAAAGAGTCTAACATGTTTAAATATAAGAAAAATTGCAGGACAAGAGGACACAGCATGAGATTAGAGGAGGCCGATTAAGGGGAATGTGAGGAAATTCTTTTTCACAGAAAGGGTGGTAGATGCATGGAATAGCTTACCACAAGAAGTGGTAGTATGAATACAGTGCAGGGGCTTCAAACAGGCATGGGATAGGCATAAGGGAGCAATACAAATGACTATGAATAGATAGGTCACTGACAGAGCAAAGGCCGATGGCACATTTATAAGGTAGAAAAAGAAATGGGCAGACTGGATGGGCCTTGCGGTCCTTATCTGCAAATCAACTTCTATGTTTCTATGTTTCTATTAAATTTTGCTCACTCCTCATCGTACCTCATCCAGTTTTGATCCTCGATCGCTCAACCTGAATTGCCTTCGGTTCCAGATCTCCCTTCTTGCCTCGGTGTTTCCCTCCTTTCAAGGAACCTACTTTCTTTTAGTTCCTTCATACAAGTTCATTTTCAAGTTCATTCCTTTCCTCTTCCAATTCCGTACCGACCTTCTAGGATTCACTCCACTCGTAGCCTACTATCGATATTCTTTTTGGGCACACCTACCATAAACTCCTATGCCACCTATCAACCGCGGCCATCCAGCTACAAGTATCAAGTTCATAACTCCAGTCACATCGAGTTCATAAATCCAGTCATTATTCACTCAGCATTACTTCAAGGTTTCTCTATTTACCTTGCTACTCAAACATTCCTGTCATTGAACTCCATCGACTACAACCTTAGGGTCTAATCATTCAGGGTCTAATCATTTACATTGCATAATCTAGCATGCCTCTTCAACCTCAGTGTCTGCTCACTCGCATCGCTCAATCAAGCGCATTGCTCAATCACTCACTCACGTCGCTCAATCAAGACAGCCTGCATTTTCATCTGTCTCATCAGCACATCTGGAATCTCCTATTGAGCACATCTGAATATCCCTTCCTCCTCTGACTTGTACATGGATCCACTTCCTCCCAACCTTGCTTCTCTGATATATACTCTCCCATTGATTAAATCGAGCATATCCTCCTTGGGTCCCTGCTACTTAATGTTCCTTTTTTCTCTGTGCTTCTTTGTGTTTTTTTCCCTATCCCATCATCATCCTCCCTACTTATATCCCTCATCTATGAACCATTCTCTTTACCGACATACATCCTCAAATCAAATGTCGTCAACCTGGAGGAAAGGCAACCTAGGCCTTGGATCTCCAGAGGTTTTCTCCTCAAAGGGTTTTTTTCCTCTGTGCCAATGGTCATAAAATTAGTTAGAGTTAGTGCTTTCTTCTTGTTAGTTAGTTGGGTTCTGCTGTTGGATGGAGGTGGATGGTGGCCCCAGCTTTCCCCTTGCTCCTTAGGAAGTCAGCCCTTCTCTTCTCAGAAATTATTCATCATCCTCGCCTCTTTGATGCTTGTCATCTTTAGGTATTCTTTTTGGGCTTCTTCCTACCCTACCTTTAGCAGACACATTTATTCCCGGCACCTGTAGGGGGGGAACCCACTTCTAGGGTTCCTTGCATCATACTCCTACAGGGTGGTATATCCCAGCGATAGAGAGGCAGAAAGCCACAAAGAAAACTCAAGTTACACAAGCATTATCTCATATTATACAATGTGGTAAATCCAATGTCCCAAATCCTGCATCCTGATTGATTGGTTGGCACAATTACCACTGTGATAAATCCTCCAGTGTACCCACTGGAAGAAGTGCCAGCCAACCTTATATCGTGCTAATCCAGTCGCTTTCACTTCAAACGAAAGTGCCGCGATTTGTCCTGTCGCCCTTCGCTAAAACACCGCGGTAAATTTTAACAGAATGAAATCCTCTTCAAGTGTAGGGACCCCAGTGAGTTAGAAAATAGTTAAAAACATTAACGCAACAACATTTGCCATTGTATAATATAATTTATCTTCGGGTGTGGGTACACTGGAGGACTGTACGACTGGTGTGGTTCACACCAGCTGTGGTAAATCCTCCAGTGTACCCACACCCTGGAGGGATAAATTGCTTAATTATCTCATTCAGTTGCATAAGCACATTGAATGGGAGGGATTTAAGCCCGAGGTCTGATGGGCAGAGTGACTATGTCACTCCCCCATCAAGCTTAAAAGGTCACTACATCCTGGACTTTGCCAGGGTACATTTTCTTTGCCCACCATCCACCCCTCCTCCTCCAGTGGCTCATCTCTCTTCCCCGTGGGCTTCTTCCTACCCTACATTTAGCTGATGCATTCATTCCCAACACCTGTAAGGGGGGGAACCCTCATCTAGGGTTCCTTACATTGTACTCCTACAGGGTGGTATATCCCATGGATAGAGAGGTGGAAAGCCACAAAGAAAACTCAATTTACACAAGCACTATCTCATATTATCTCATTCAGTTGCATAAGCGCATTAAACTCTAGTTATCGACTGCATCCCTACTTTGGTGGCAAGGGTCATCCTTGAAAATGGGCACATGTTACTCAAGGGTCTTCCCAAACATAGATAAATAAATAAAAAATGCAAGCCCTGCTAAAGTAAGATTACAGTTAGAAAAGTTCAAGAGAAGATGGTTCCTCTTTTTCAGCTCCTAGGAGAGACAGAGGGAGTAACAGTTTGGAGGGAAATAGTGGCACTGTCGAAACAAGGAGTCAGAGTAGGCACACCTGAGCACATAAATATGAAACTACCCACAGTGCACCGTTAGTCTGCCCAAGCCCGGAGTTCAAGTTAGATAACAGTTGTCATTAAGAATACATAGAGAACTGAGCTTTAATGGTATTTGTGAAAACTTTCTGTATGGTACAGGTAAGGAGTGAAGTGTACATGGTGTTGGGGTGCACAGGCAAGCAGCACAAAAACCTCTTTTACAAATGAAGTGAAGGGTGTCCTTAGTTACCTGAATTGTAGTAAGTGCTTCTTCAAATGTGGGGAAAGAATGACAATGAACACAAGGCATGTCATAATTGATTTAATATGAATGAAATAAAGCCACAACGTCAACACCTAAATTTAATGTCTTTCATTACAAGTGTAATGTGCTAAACAAAGCACTTTAGAGCACTATAAAGAAAACCACAATGTCATCACCTACAGTATGTAACTGCCCAGTCCCCTGGGGTTGCTAGAATCCCATTAGTACTAGTGTTAGGCAGGTAGCAAAGGCAGCTGGTAAGGAACTCATTTAGGGGCTTCTAACATAATGACATCATTGTTTACTCAGCTAGCCTAAGTGGGGAAGATTATGTCATTTAGAAGTCTCACAACAGCATAACCATTTTCTGAGTCAGCTGCTCAGGGGATGTTCAGAATATTAAGTTAGTATGAGTTTGGAAGTCAGAGTGGCAGGAGGTCTGCCAGTTGGGACTCTGTCACAGAGAGCCCTGTGTTTCCCACTCTAGTTTGGATTTACTCTCCAGTTGCCAGTGAAGTGGTTGAGGCCTTTTTCAGCAGGATTCCTTGATTTTCACTCCAGAGAAGTGAGAGGGACTACTAGTTCAGTGGACCCAAGGGACATTTCCCTGAAGGTCCTAGAGTGTGTCAGCTGCCTTTGAGAAGGACATTTGTGTGAGACTTTCTGACAAGCTACCATGGAAAAGGATGCATTCTAGGTTGTTTCCATGCCGAAAGGAAGGTTCAACTATTCTGTGAGTACAGAATGGGAGACAAGTTCTCAATTTAGGAGGTTGTCTGGTGTGCCTGTGCCCAAAATAAGGCTAGATCACACTGGCCAGGACCTCTGTTCACCTAAGTGTGTTAATTTGAAGTAAAGTTTGGAGTGTAGCAATTCAGTGGGGATTGAAGACTTCTTTTGGTGTAACCCTGAAGGAATGGCAGAGACTGTCAGTTGAGCAAAGGGTGGGAGGAACACTATCTGGAGTCTACAAGGTAGGGCTAACTGGTTCATTGCTGGGCGCCAGGTTTCTCTGGGCAAAGGCCATTGCCGCAGGAGGATGTTCTGAGTGTATGGTTCAATCCACAAACATACACGATGGGAAAAAGAAAGGAAATGTTTCTGAAGAGAACTGCACTGCCTAGCAAAGAGTGTCTAGAAAATGAATGTACTTGTTTGCCATGACCAACCATTGGGGGTCAACTTGTGCTTTAGTAACATCTGTGAATAAAGCTGTTCTGCACAATCCCAGTTGCTGCATTGGACTATCTGATCATTGCTTCTGTGTGGGATTATTGGAGCCCCCTCAGCAGTTAGGTCCAGCATACACCTAGCATCCTCTCCCCTGGACCTGGTTGTTTTTACAAAGATTTATTTTGGTAATTGTACCCCCACCCCCTTGCTCTAGACAATGAGCTGGTATACACTGGGTAGCTAGGAGTGGTACCCATCAGAGTATTTATGCCAAAAGTAAATGGTACTGTATGTCATGTGTGGGTACTAGTTTTTTTACTGGGGGATGCCAACTAGCCAAAAGTGGCATGAGGTTACACCTAAATTAAATGTCTTTCGTTACAAGCCTAATGTGCTAAAACAGCACTGTTAAATAGCATGATTATAGATGTGCCAAGAACTGGTTTCCTGAATTTGTATGGTGTTGATTTCACAATAAAGTTTTTTTTTTAAATTGCAAGCCCTGTGGTGCCTGCCAAACTGAGTGTTCTGCCTCTCTTCGTGTGAAGTAACCGCACAAGAACTAAATCAAGTTTCACTAATTTGACAACTTAGGGAAAGCATGCTGAAGTTTGCCAGTATGCTGTTTGCTAGGAAACCTTTCACAGTTATAGTAATCCCCCCCCCCATGACTCCCCACAGAAACACAAACAGTACACATAACTGTATACACACACACACACACACACACACACATATGCTTTATTTTCTTGCTTGCTTCATTCTTTATTCTCCTGTGTAACATCACAGGTAGCCCTTGTCCCTCTACTTCTCTCTGTGATCATTGGAAATCTACTTCTGCTGAGCCCTTGATCCCCCTGAGACATCATGCACTGCTGCAGTGCTGAAATGAAGCCCATCTTGGTTATAATCAGCAGTAACAACAATATCAGTTGTGGTATGCTGAACTAATCTAAACATGAGTAGGAAAACAGCTGGTCAGCCACGGTGGAGCTTCCTGCTGTGATGACCTTGGGCCTCCTTCGTTATCTGAGTGATGGGTAGCACTCAAACTGAGCCCAAGGAGGAGGAGTTCTTAATGTGATCTTGGAAACTATTCAGCATTGCCCCAAACCTTATTATTTTGTTATGAGTTTTCTGAATCATTTTACATATCCAAAGTTGAAAACAGCAGATTCCTTAGCCAGGCACAAAACTGCATTGCCCAACACCCAAAGCACGTACCCTTTTACTGGAACTTAATTATGAGCCCAAGTCAGTGGCTGGAGACGAGGGAACCAGTTCAGATGAAAGCACAACTCTCCTGAATCAGTGCTATTTTCTGAAAAAAGAACCTTACCAGAACTTTTTTCATGTTTGGAAAGGTTCTGACAAATTTTATTTGAAGTACCAATGATACTGGGTGCAACCAAGGTTTGAATAACAGTACATACATAAACAGTCACAGTCCTACAAACACACCCATATTCTTACAAATACATACATTGCAGCTTGCAGTGCTTTGCATCGGAGGGGCGTTATTGATGTTGTAGGGCACAGTGATGTCTCCTGCACCTAGATGGCTTTCTTGATGTTGCCACTGGCAGTGGCGGTTGCCAGCCACAGAGGGCCTTAATCAATGCTGCCACAAGCTGCAGCAGCCCCCCTGTCTGACAGTTCCCTGTACTGCCCCTCCCTCAAAATACATGGCCTGATCCCAGCTGTGGTGGGTAACCCCCCCTCACAAAGACAAACTGGCAGCAGAAGTGATAGAGAAATATGGTGTGAGCAGTATGGTTAGTAGCTACGAGTGAGGTGAAGACATTCCTGTTCTCTGCCGAGGACTTCCATATGTGTGTGCATGTTCAATATGTGTGCTGGTTCCCTGCTATGTATCTCTATATAGTAGATTCCAACCAATACTATAGTTCACTGACTGCATAATTTTGCTGACCGCACAACTGACACACGGCTGACTAACTCATCCAAAAGGTAACATTAATCTCGACAAAATTAACATCAAAGTACCAGCGGTGCTGACAGGCCCCATAGGAAGCAATTTGTGTTATGTAAATAAAATATATACTTGGTTTATTAAGAAACACAGTAAATGGAACTTAGGAGATGTCTCATGGCTGATCAAATGTACCTCCTTGCGACCTGTACGGGTTCAATAACCATGAAGCAAAGCTGAGTAATTCTGGAACTCTAAGAAGTCGTAGTGGCATACTCTTAATTAGCCAGAATATATCTCCACAGCCCCATTTACTTTAAATATTCCTTTTTTCCAACTCATATTTGATCCCAATGGGAAATCTGATCACTCTGGAGTAAGCAGTGCAAAAAAAAATACAAAGTTAGGTAACGGCTACTCCTGAAGAGCAGGATCCTGCTCCCTGATTACCTCAGTGCCTGGGTTTCATTTTCTTTTTTTAAAACTTGAATGTTTGCTGATTTTCAATGCAGCACTTACAATGACATACAGCAGTTATGTTACAGAGTTTTTGGTTGGACCATTAAATTAGTATGTGGTAATGAAACTATTGTATTATTGCAAAACTTTTCATGTCCTGTCATTCTTTCAGCTCAGACAATGATACAACAGTACTCAGCTTTCTACGTTCTAATGGTGTGCTGATCCAGGGAATAGGGGAAAAGGAAGCTGCAGGCACTGGAGAGGAGCCCCTACCTCATGTCCCATCCATGGTATTAAGTTTCTTATGCTTTTTAGTAGATCTGCACCCTTCCCAGCCTGGGAGCCAAAACTATTTTAAATAGGTTTCCTTGTGGGATGATATCAAAACATTTAGTCATTATGTGAAGGAATCAGACATTCTATCTGTTCTGTAGTTTTGGGATGGAGTTTTGCAACTGGGTTGCCATCCTTTCCAATTTGTATATGTCCCAAACTCTATCCTCACAATTGGTGAGGTTCAGGGGTTCTGGTTTCAACCAGTCTTGGTATTATTTTTTAGCCACAAGCAGTAGTATACTAAGCAAGTAAACATTTTTCATTGCCCCTGATGTTTGTGGGGAAATGGAGGAGGAGGAATGGTGACATTTCAGGGGTCAGATGGTTTAGTGATGGGAATATGACCTTAAGTTTCTGAGATACTTCTGCTCAGAAGTGGGTCAACGTTGAGCACAAGCAAATAATATGGGTGTGCGGGGTCACCTCAGTGGACTAGTTATGGCAGCAAGCTGCAGTTCTTGTGTTATGGAATTTGGCTGTAACATGAGGTATCCTCAAGTATCTTGTAGTTGCTTTCCAACCAGATTCCCTCCATTGATATGAGGATGTAATTTTATGTTGTCATGTCCAGGTTCTGGACTGTTCATCAGTGGTCAGGTTCATGGTAAGCTCTGCTTCCCATGCTGTTGTGAGAGTGTCCATGTTAGCTGTGGAAATAGCCAGCAAGGCTCGATAACTGACCCCAGGTTTAATTTTCTGTCAATGTTTTGGCCATTTTTATGTTGGCTTGTGCATGCGCAGCCAACATATTGTGGTAGTAGCAGATTTGGAGGCGTGGTCACTGTTGAGTGAATGCAGGGCACACATCAGTAGGTGTGTCCCTCATTCCCCAATAAGCCTGCATGCCGGCACCACACCATGCATACATAATGTGGTGAGCACATCTAAGGAAAGGTCCGCTGCAATCCGAGCAAAGCTCGACATATGCAGCGGGCCTCCCGACGGGCTTTCCCTGGTGAGAAAAAAAATTTAACATGGCACACTGCCTGCCATAATGCCAACTTCAGAGGTACCCAATCCCCCTGTCGGCATGCCCTGCCCAATGTATGTGCCGATGGGGGAGCCCACTCCCCGTTGGCATAATGCAACCCCCCCATTTGTTATGTGCAAATGGGGTGCCCAATTCCCCATCGGCTACAGCATCCCCCAAAAAAACATTTAGGTGGCACGATGGGAGACCACCCCAGCGTGCCAAATCCCTGAAAAATAAAACTGGCCTATGTTTTTTAAATTATTTTTTAACTGTGAAAGAAGAAAATGATCCCACAGAGTCTCCTGCTCCCTCCACAACCTCGTGACCCCTCTGCACACCCTGCCTCCACACCCCCTCACCCCATACTTACCTCTCCGGAGTCTGGTGCAACTTGGTTGACCGGGAACACGTCTGCACTCTTCAAAGCCGACCGCGAAACTGAAGAAATGACGGTAAGCTGCATAATGGCATAAATAGGGTTTTTTCAACTTTGGTGTATATCTCGGGCATTTTTTGGAATTTTTGCACCAAATTTTCACCATGGAGTTATTGGGAACACTCCTCATGAATTCAGTCACTGTCATGATGTTATTCAGTCCCAAAAGGTGATTTCACTGTCACTGTGCAGAATCCTCATTCAGGACCAAGTAATGAAATGACAGGGCTCTCAAAAAGCCTATGTTGCAAATTTGGTGAAAAAATTCAAACAATGGCCGTTTTACGAGCGTGCATTGCACTGTTTCCATGCATGCTTGCAACTTCATGTATTTGTAATATTTTCACTCCAGATTTTCAAAATTGGCATTTTTCCACACCTCCTGATGAACAGTACAGCTGTCGTTTTACATATCCTGGCCAAAATGTGTTTTCGCACATCTGGAGCAGAATAGCACGGTCGCTGTGTGAAATCAGATTTCGGGACAGTTTGAGAAAATGACAGTGACACTGTTCATGAGCAGAGGTCCTAAAATGCCTATGTTGAAAATTTGGTGCCGAAAGTCCATAAAATGACTGTGTTGCAAACATGCATTGTGCAGTTTCCACGCACCTTTGTAACATCGCAAATTTGCAATATTTTCATGCCAGATTTTCAACACTGCCATTTTTTCACACCTCCTTATCAACAGTACAGCTGTCATTTTTCACAGCCTGCCCAAAATGTGTTTCCGCAGCTGTGGTCGCTGTGAGAAATCAACTTTTGGGACAGATTAACAAAATCACAGTGCCACTGTTCATGAGGGGAAGTCACAAAATACCTATGTTGAAAATGTGACTAAAAAAATCCCAAAAATAATTGGGTTACGGACGTGTGTTGCGCAGTTTCTATGCATCCTCATGACTTCACCAATTTTTCATATATTCACTCCAGATTTTCAATGTTGCCATTTTTTTTATGCCTCCTCATGAACAATGCATTTGTCATTTTGCACATCCTGCCCAAAATGTGATTTCATCCTTGTGTCGCCAAATGGCATAGCCACTGTGCAAAACCACCTTTCAGCTAATAAACTGACTGTGCCGCTGTTCATGAGGTGGGGTCACAAAAACCCCATATTGAAAATTTGGAGTGAAAATACCAACACACACCTACGGTGTTAGGGTTTCCAACTGTAGGACTCTACCCAGTAGAGACTGAAAGGTGTCAGGGGTGTGACTTGGGATCATCAGCTGAAATGCTCACGCCATTCCACCCCCACCTCCACCCTGCAGCCAGTGACAGGCATTGTGGTGTGCCTTGCTGTGTTCGGCCACAAAGTTCACCCCATTCTCTTATACTGCATCCACTTCAGTGTATTTCCTTATGGAATGGGGTAAGTATAATGCCCAAAGACCCCAAAGCACACCACAACACTTGTCAGTGTCTACAGGGTAGGGTGAGGTAAAATGGCATGAGCATTATAGCTGATGACCCGAAGGCATACTCCAATGCCTGTCAGTCTCGGCAGGGTGGGGATGGGGTTGGCATCACTTCACTACTTCACTGCCATTCCTATTATGCGTCTCTAACTCCTGCACTACCAATGCAAATGCCAGCGAGACAACATTCGGCATTGACAAATGCCTGTTATTAAATACACTGTCTTTTGTTTCTGAAAAACACTCCAACATTTTACGTTCCCAATCATGCTAGCTGAACACCAAAACTTTGCAATAGACACACAGTAAACACACACTAGAGGCTGAGGTGCCCATATTCAGACGTGGCTGTTTGTGCCATGCAAAACACTGTCACGCATGAAACAGCACACGACCATGGGGGATGCATATTCATAAGGTAGTACATTCTGTCCAGCACGTGCTGCCTATAAGGGATATGGTAGCGACATGCAAAGTGCATCTGCATGGTGCACCACAGCCCCCAGCTGACAACATTAACCCCGCATCCCTCTCCAAGTGGTGGCTGACTAAGCCCTGGGTAGCCACCCCTCCACCACATGCCTTGCTCAATGTGTCTGAGTAGCTGGCACCCAAGGCTCTCTGTCAGTTGGCCACCATGTGGAGAGGGGGATGCTGGGTAAGGGGAGTCTGGGTGGGATAAGAACATGCAATGACATTTTGAAAATTCTTTGGAGCACTGTGGAATTGAGTGGGGGTATACCACTAACTACTGGAGTGCTAGAACTTCTCTCACTTCATAAAAAAATATGTAGCCTCAGCCTGCTGCTCCTATGGGCCTGAGAAGGGTAACTCACTGATTATAGACAGGGATTGGGTAGCTGAGGAAGGAGATTGGCACTGAAGTTGCTGAGGGGTCATCACAAGGGGGGGGATCACCACTGCCCGCTGACCCTCACTACCTAGACTCTAGTCTTCAGCCCTCTACCTGCAGCAGCATACAACATACCCATCCTGCAACTCCAGTGAGACTGCCGAACATAAGGTCAGGCTATCGAGAAGAGTGGGGAGAGGGGATTGAAGGGCTTGGGATTTTTCTCCCGGGGGGGGGGTAAAAGGCTTAGGCAAATTCTTAGGTGGAACTGAATTCCAATTCTGAATCCAATTCCTACCAGGGTTTTCAGAGTCTGAACTTGTGTATTAAATTCTGAAATTCTGAATTCCGAGAAACTGCTTGGAATCTGATTAATCGGATTCTGGTCAGTGGATTCCAAGCAACCCTAATGCTGACAGCCAATCAGATTGCAGCATTTTTGAGGCCCTTTTTATGTTTGCATGTGTATACATGCGAATGCAAACATTTTATTACAAAGACCCACATTTCAGTGGTATGTCACTGCAGCTCAAGCTACAGTGGGCTCGACCATAACAGTCCAATAATCAGTCAGACTGATCATAACACTGGTCACTGCTTGTGGGATGGAAAGTTCTTGTAGTTGAAAGGACTGAAGTGCTCCTATGTGGAAGCACCTTGGTGCTTTCATCTGCATGAAGCCACCCTGCAAACAGCTGAATGGCCTCACGATCAGCTCTGCGCCTCCACACACCCCACCTGTCACAGATGGAGACCTGCAAAAGCAACTCCCTCCCACTGCCAAGTATCCCGCCCACCTCCCGATTGTTACCCATGCACTGTCAGAGAAAGATAACTCCCTCCTACTGCCAAGTATGCTGCCCACCTCCTAATTATCCACCGGTTTGCTGTCCATGAAAAGCAACTCCCTCCCACTGCCAAGTATCCTGTCACCTCTGCATTGTCCCGTTGTGCCCCATCTGTGAAAAGCAACTCCCTCCAACTTTGAAGTCTCCTGCCCACCTCCCAATTGTCCTCCAGAGCTCTGTCTGTGAAGAGCAACCTCTTTCCACTGCTAAGTATCCCACCCACCTCCCAATTGTGCCTCCGGTGCCTTGTCCATGAAAAGCAACTCCCTCCCACTGGCAAGTAGTCCCCCCACCTCCTTGTCACTTTTCGTGACCCTTTCAAACACCTGAAATAAAAAAGCTTTCCCTTATAGTCTTTTTTTTTTAAACCCTGTAAAAAAGAAAACAGTCAATCAATGTCTGTTACTGCCACTGCCCCTCCCCCCACTGTTACCCAACCCCCACCACTCACCACCCACCACTCCACATCCCTGTTACCCTAACTTACCTACTGGGGGTCCAATGCCATAATCATCTCTGAACTGGAGACATGTTTTCACTCTTCAACACCAGACCGGGAACTGAGAAAACCAGGTATTGTGCAGTCAATGTATTTCAATGCATTTTGAACTTGTACTCATAACTTGGCTTTTTTTTAAATATTTTTTTCCCAAAATTTTCAATATGGCCTTTTTGGGATGTCACCTCATGAACAAAGTAGGTGAAAATGGTTGGATCCTTCCTGTAAGGTGATTTTTTAGTTGTTCCATGAAATCACCTTTCAGGCGGGATTTCAAAATTTTCACCTACCAGGTTCATGAGGTGAGATCATAGAAGACTATGTTGAAAATATGAGGTCAAAATACGGAAAAACAACAGTTATGAAGGTACATTGAAATTTTTCAACGCTTGTTCATAACTTTGGCAATTTTCATGTTAGGAGATACTGTGAATAGTGATGCTTCGGTATGAAAAAGGTCTATTATGCTTTGCTTTAAATTCAGATAGATGTTTTCATCCCTTTGGTTTAAGCTGAAATCAGTCTTGAGCTTTGCAAAGCTTTTTGAACCACATGCCATCTAATAGGTTTTCTGCTTTCCTTATTCCTTTTCCATGCTATTCGGCATTATTAGTCAGTGTCAGAGTCAGTGGCTCAGCAGGTAGCACACTCACCTCTGAGGCTGGGTGATCAGTAGGCTATGGGTTCTTTCCCCACACCAGGCACTTGGGTTAATATCCCAGTACTGACACTGTAGTGCAGCATGAGGAGGGTGCTGCACTCCTGAGGTGCTGTCTTTCGGATGGGACATTAAACCGAGGTCCCATCTACCTGTTCTGGTGGTAGTTCAGGTGGATGTTAAAGATCCCATAGCACTTCTCGAAAAGAGCAGGGGAATTTCCCCAGTGCCCTGGCCAAATTTTCCCCATTCACGAAAAATACCACCAACAGCTTAATCTGGTTCAAGATCAGTTGGCATTCATCTGTATTACCCCTCCCCCGGGTTGTGCCAGAAAATAGGCAGGATTTGTCTAGTGCACTTACCCAGTCAACAAAAAATAAATAAAAATAAATTAAATGTATTCCTATTTATTGTAATGTTCAGGTTCTTCCAGAAGGTTTTTTTTATTGATTTAGATAACTCTATATTTAAAAGTTTAGAAACATGGGATAATATATGTAACATATATATAACTTTTTAAAATATAATACAGAATAAGCCAGGCATTGAGAAAATCTACACATTTCTGTCAGAATCTTTAAGAGGCAGATCTGGTGATAAGATAACATGGTGGTCCAGGGCCATAAATCAGGATACACCAGAATGGGATTGGAATAGAATCTGGGATTTTTCTTACAAAGCATTCTCAGCTGTTAATCATAACATAATGCAATTGAAATTATTTCAACAATGTTTACTATATACATCTTAAGTTGAACAAAATAGGCTTGTTAGAAGAAACCACTTGTCCCAAATGCAATGATACTGAAAGCAATCTTATGCATATGTTCTGGACATACCCCCACAGTCAAACCTTTTGGCTGGACATTTTTGAAAAGTTTACTCATGAGAATAAAATATACCCGAATCTGAATATGCAAACTTGCTTCATAGGTCATTTTAATAATAACCCAGCAATTGATACTGGCACTAAATATACAATTGCTCATGTACCAATGGCAACCAAAAACTGTATTCTAAGAGTATGGACAGAACTAAGAAGGCCATCACTAGGAGAGCGGGAGAACAAAAGGTTAGAGATTATTAGAATTGAAAGGTAGAGCTATGCGGAATAAAAAATTCTGCATGCGGAATGCCTGTGGAATGACCATTCCAAGTCCATGCAATTTAGTGGTATTTGCGTCACAATTCTGTGGAATTTTGTCAAATTTTAAATTTCAGTCATTTCACTATAATTTTAAAATATGGAAGTACAGAGTGTCAACAATTTCAACCTTAATGTGTATGCATCGGGGAGGTGGGTTACTACTTGCTGGAGTGAGTAGTGGGTGGCCACTAGACTACCAGGGAATTTACTTATTTGGGTCAGGACAATGATCAGGAACAGGAGAGGTGAGAGGGACCACCGGAACACCAGGTATGGAAAATGAAGAACTAGGGAAGGGATTGAGGCTAGGAAGGGACCACTGGACCACCAAGGATGAAAAATACATAACCAGGGAAGGGATCAGTGCTATGGAGGGACCACTGAATCACCAGGGATTAAAATTGAACAACTGGGGAAGTGAATGGGGCTAGGAAGGGATCACTGAACCACCAATGAGTATCACAAATACACTCTACAGGTCAGGCCCTCTGTTCCCACAGAGCCAAACTCAGAGCGCAATAATGTGAACAGATAACAGACAGGGTAATCCTCCTGCCTGCTGTGGGTCTGAATCACCTTTAGCCTAGAGTTCTGGGGGGATTCAAACTGTGACCCTTATGCTAGCATACCCAATGTACAGGCTCAGATATGTACCCTCTTTGGGACTGCAGTACAATCTTTCACCAGGGGCACCCAGCCAGGTCTCCAAAATGAACCCTTAAAACTCTGTAAGAGACCTTAGGTATATTCTTACCTCATTATACAAGCTCAATACACAATCAAGCTTTTCAACAGCTGTCAAACTTAAATACAGGCACTTCACATGCTAAAACATGTCAGTGGCTCAGTAGGTAGCACACTCGCCTCTGAAGCCGGGAGATCAGAGGGCTGTGGGTTCAGTTCCCACATCTGGCACTTGGGTTACTATCCCAGTACTGACACTGTAGTGCAGCATAAGAGGGGTGGTGCACTTCTGAGGTGCCGTCTTTCAGATGAGACGTTAAACCGAGGTCCCATCTGCCTGGATTGGTGGTAGTTCAGGTGGATGTTAAAGATCCCATGGCACTTATCGAAAAGAGTAGGGGAATTTTATTAGGAAATAAATCATAACATCATACATAGGCATACAGAACAAAAATCACAAAAGCCATACAACGGTCAAGTATGTAAAAAGAAAATACAATCATTTAAACCAAAAAAAATAGAAAAAAATAATGTATACAAAGCAAGAAACAATATAAGAAAAATTATAACAAGAAATAAATAGACTTCCATAAAGTGTGAAATCGATGCAACGGAAGTCTCTGACATTCAGATTCCATAATAGTCAATAGAGCATGTTCGATATGCTGTATAATAACAGTTGGTACAGTCTGAATTTGCTGTAATACAAATTGGCATCGAGCTTGCCACATATAATATTTGCATATCGTAAAAATAAGTCTAAGGGTACTAGAGTGAAATCTATTCCAAACATCTGAAAATTCCCCCAATATCAGGACCTGATATGTTATTCTGCTAAGAAAAGGCCATTTCCACTTATTTGCCAAAGTTTTCCAAAATAATAAAGCATCTTGACATTCAAAAAAGAAATGTGACATAGTTTCAACAATGTGTACACAGGTAGGTTTAGGGCAAAATCGTTCTTGAGAAGATTTATGTTTAAGATTCCCCTTAACTTGGAGCTTGCCATGACAACACAGCCAAGACACATCCCACATATGAAGTGGTATTCTTTTATCAGTAAGGATAGACAGGGCACAATTTTGCCTAGAAGGGGAGCAGTAAGGAAAGTGTAACACTGGTCTAGTAATAACTAGAAAGGCCTCATATAGTTGTTTTCTGGATAATGCTAATATTGAGGATTTACAAAGTTTCCAGATCCTTAACTTGCGAAAGCTGTCTACAGCGTATGTGGGATAACAGGTATGACGAGATGGTATAGGCGGAAGTAAATCCCATTTCTCCATAACTGAATGTAGTGCAAAGTCAATCCAAGCATCACTAATGTTAGATGTATATTTAATATTTTGAAACAGGTGAAAAAGAAAAAAAAGAAAAAAAAGCTATAGGATGTATCATACCAAGTCCACCCTGAGAAATCGACAAGTATGTAATATCTCGTTTAATGGAGTTAAGTCTGCTACCCCAAACCATCTGAAAACACACACTAAAAATACGGGTTTCTAATTGTTTAGGAAGGGCATAAATATGACTGAGAAACAAAAAGACAGGGAGGATAAACTTTTTAACAACTAAAACTCTCTTCTGTTTGCCTAATTTCCATGATTTCCAAATACTCACTTTACTTTCATCTATATGTAAGCGCTGTTCCCAATTATAAGTGGCAGCCTCATCTACGTTAAACCAAATCCCCAAAATTTTCTGAGGGGAGAGGGATATATGAATACCAGCAACTGTAGCAACAGTAGCAGAGTCTGCATCCAAAGGGATTGAGACACATTTTTGAATGTTCAATCTGCCTTCTGAAAAAATAGAAAAATCTTGAAATACTTGAACAGCTTTATTACCAGAGAAAATATCTTGCATAAATAAAACAACATCATCCGCATAAGCTGCGATCTTAACCTTGGGAAGGGAATAATGAGGTGCTAAGCCTATAATTTGGGAATCCCAATTAATTTGTCGTATAATGGGATCTAAGGCGAAAACATATAACAGTGGACTAAATGGGCACCCTTGTCGTACCTCAATCTTCTGAAGTAAAGGTTCCCCAATGAAGCCGTTAACCAGCGGGGAAAAATATGCAAAGGAAAAAATATGGGCGATCCATTGTATAAAAGTTGTTGGAATACCATATAAGTGTAAAACCTGAAAGAGATACGAATGATACACTGAATCAAAAGCTTTAGCCTGATCCAGGGATAATATAAACTCGAATGTCATTACGGTGTTTGCATTTCAAAAATTTCAATTTAAAAGAAACAGATTGGTATTGATGGATCTCCCAGGCATAGCACAAGACTGAGCAGGGTCTATAAGATCTGGAGCTATTCGCTGTAAACGTGTACTAAGTATACACGTTAAAATTTTAAAATCAGTGTTCAAAAGGTGAAGAGGTCTCCAATTCAGTAGTGGGTGCTTGTCACCTTTTTTGAATATAAATTTGAGAAAAGAAATACCAAAATTCATTATCGGAGAGGAGTCTCGTAAAACATAGTTGTAAACTTGGGTCATTTTTTCTGCCAAATCCTCCTTAAATAATTTATAACATTCCTGTGTAAGACCATCAGGTCCCTGCGCCACCTGCAATTTAAGATGAGAAATAGCCGAAATAACTTCTTCCTGAGAAATGGGAGCAACAAGCTCTTCAACAAGGTGTAATGGAAGTTGTGGAGCAGGGGCCATAAAAATCTGAGATAAATCAGGAATGCGATGAGGTATAGTACAAAATTGAGAAATTAAATGATCATGAACAATCGAGAGCATACCAGAAACATCTGAAACAACGCATCCTGAGCCATCAAAAAGACCATGCATGACAGTAGCCTGAAGTCTAGAAGCATGAGCGGAAAATGAGTTAGCTGAAGGGGACACTGATGTCCCCACTCTCATAAGAAAATCCAAGGAACGAGCACTCTTATATTGATGTGCAAACATATGACGCTTAATCTTAGCAATTTGTCAGGAATAGTCTATCGAGGAAGATACCGAAAGAGACATTAAGTAATATAGTTGATTCCGAAAATCCAAATAAGTAAGGTAAGAATCACGTGCCATACAACGTCCAATCTTCTGAAAAAGCGTACGTAGATCATGTTTCGTATCCGACCACCATTCCCAGATTGAATCATAACAACAAAGAACCATGATTCGAGTCTGAAAGAAGGATCTAACTTGTGCTTGAACCACAGGCTTGGTCAATAAGGTATTGTTTAATTTCCACTGAGGTGTTGGGGACATAACGGGTAAGGTGTCATTATCTAAGGAAAACTTACAGGTTAATAAGAAGTGATCTGAAAGTTCAGTCGGTCTAATGGAAACTGCCAATGGAATACAATATCTAGAGGAAAAGAGATAATCTATACAGGTGTGATATATGGATCTATGGTATGTATAGCCAGGATCTTTATGTAAATATCGGTAAGCATCATGTAAACTAGCTTGTTTGACAATATGAGAGAGAGCAGTAGAATCACAATAAACCTTTTTTCCAGCATCCGTCCTACAAGAAATGTCCAAAGAACAATTAAAATCACCACCCCACATAAGATGTTTCCTGGTACAGAGAAAAGGAGTGACAAGATCTAGTAACTGTATCCGAGCATGCTTCGATTGGGGACCATAAAAATTTATGAGGCGTATAGGATGTTCCTGAAAAGTACAGTCAAGTATTAAAACTCTACCAGGATGAATGTCCAGAATGCGTGAGATCGAAAACGTCGTAGAAAAAAATAAAATAGCTATGTCATCAGCGTAATCATCTCCAAAAGTCCAGTATGAGGGACCTTTATACCAACCCCATTTAAGAAGCTGTACTTCAGCAAGCGAGGTGAGATGTGTTTCTTGAAAAAAGAGTACATCCAAGGAGAGAGATGCAGCAAGATGAAAAAAAAACATTCTCCGTTTGTAGCTCTTTAGGCTACAAACATTGAAGGAAGCCAAGAGAAGAAGAACCAGTGTGGAGAATAAGCAATCAACCACTTCCTTCCGTAACATTCATATTTTTGCATTTTTTACTTCCTTTATTGGTCTTAGTCATTTTTTTACGAGAAACATCAGGAGGCTTAGGTATAGTAATATCCATATCAGAAGGTAAGACAGACATTTCTGAATCACCTTCCGAGTCCTCCCTTCCATCTCTCAAACATTCAAAGGAGTTAGAAAGGGAAACTTCAGGCAGCTTCAGTGATTTGCAAGATGCTGCCCTGGTTATTCTCCTGCTAGTCTGAAAACCATCTGAGACTAAACAAGGGAGTACTCGAGGGTTGAGTAGATAAAGATGGTAGAGGATGTGTAGCCAATACCTGAGCAGTAGGAATAAGCTCTACATCCTTAGGAGGGTCTCGTGCAGGTGTAGTGGTAACAGAGGCATCAAGCATATTGGGGGGGGGCGCAGGCAACTCAGGTACATCAGACAGTGATATCAAACTCATAGATTAATCTTGAGCTTTCTCCTGTGCTTTTTGAACCAGGACAGTGGAATCCCACCCCTCCTGTCTATTCTTGCTAGCCCAAGGGCATTGATGATACGCATGCCCTTTCTCGTCACATAAGTTGCACTGGAATACATTCGTGCAAGAAACACTAGGATGTCCAAAACCCCCACATAAGCTACATTTTAGCAAGTCACAGGTGCTACTGAGATGCATGGGAGCCACATTTATAACAGGCTCTGGGTTGACCTCCATAAAACATACCCTCTATCTTTACCCAAAAAAGCTGTTGGGAAGGTGAACAACTTCAGAATTGACTTGAAACAGCTTTACACGAAACTTCCAGCTACCTGTCCAAAGACCTTCCTCATCTATAACAGCTTCAGGAGGGGATAAGACTGTACATCTATTCTGTAGCCAATGATAACTATCACTGACGCTAACTCCCTCATTGTGAAACATGATAGTTACAGTTCGAACTGCTGGTTTGGTGAGGGGAATGACTGAAAAGGGGACCCATAGAGGAGAAGTTTTCAGTGTAGCGTATTTATTCCAAAATTTATCTAAACCACTAGCATGTTTAAAGCTAATATCAAAGGTTTCCTCCCCGGAAATATGTATTAAAGCATAAATATCAGATGCCTGAAAATGCATATCACCTTTCAATAAGTTTCGGGCTACATAATGCCGGTCAGGAAACACAGAGAGGCCTCCTTTATAACGTAGACGTACTGCATGACATCTGGGGGCCTGATATAACTTATTTTTAAATAAATCAGACAAGATAGGACCATTGTCAGATGCTATACCTGGTTGCAATGGGGGAGTCGGAAGAGAGGAAGTTCCTTCTCCCGGATCCATAACAAGAGGTGTAACTGGTGCTAGTATGGAGGGGGATGAACTGAGAGCAGGGGGCAAAGTGGGAGTAGACACATTAACTACAGAATGAGGTAGGCCTGAAAGGTCTGAAGTAGATAAGCCAGTACTGGATTGTTGTGCTTTCTGGAAAACACCCAGTGGGGAGGAGGAGGAAGGAATATAAGGGAGGGCGGGGATGCCAGAAGTCATAGGAGGGGTACCAGAAGATATCTGAGGCCTAGAAGTAACACTCTCCTGCAATAACAGAGTAGGATGAGCATCAGGGATGTCACTAGAAACAGTAGAATCATGTTTATGCATACCAGTCACAGACACACTACATGGATCTATAGAATCCATCATAACCCCCCATGTAGTCCCATGAGTAGCATGAGTAGATAATGTAACAGGGGTGGAAACAATACAATCAGTCATAATAGCAGCTGCAGAGTTAGGTACCTCGGTGGAGCTCATGGTCGTAGGTGCAGGCCTGTGTGGAGAGTAGAGAACCCCATGTTTATCCGCATCCCACGTCAGGTCTGGTGTCCAAGAATCCGAGTCCGTCTTAATCCAACCAGCTTGCATGAGAGCCGAAGAGACTGACCACGTAGGGTTCACTATAGTGTGGTCCTTGTCAATACCAAAACGTGTGCGAATCAATGAGGAGGTAGATACAGAAGCAGTACTCACTGTTTTCGGCACTGGGAGCAGAGTAGCAGGCAAGGGACAGCCAAGTGCAAAATCCACATCCCCTGCTGTTTTCAACTGTAAGCCGGTATCCGTGGCATGATCAGAGAGACAAGCTCCGGAATTCACAGGGGGAAGACAAGGCGCCATACCAGCAAGCACCAGAACAGAAGGTTCCATCCTCCTAAGATGTACTGAAGTCCCCGAAGTTTCCAATCGAGATGCTGAAGGAGATGCAGTACAGGAAACAGCATCAGTGCATTCCTCGTTGTGGAAGTCGGTCATCGCTGTTTCAATCACCACAGCAGCACATTCAGTCGGTGAAGATGTTCGCGTTGCAGGAGCTTCCAAAACAGTCTCCCGGGTAGTCGTGCAAGCAGGCAGCATCTCTGGTAACATCAGCATCGAGGAGGTAAGCTGCTCACCAGAGCATCGCTGGTCTCCAACCGAATCCTCCATCTCAGCAGCAGAAAACCCGCCGCCAGAAAGAGTAGGGGAATTTCCCCGGTGTGGTAGCCAAATTTCCCTCATTCACTGAAAATACCACCAACAGTTTCATCTGGTTCAAGGTCAGTTGGCATTCATCTGTATCCCCCTCCCAAGGGTCGTGCCTGAAAATAGGCAGGATTTGTCTAGTGCACTTACCTGGTCAACAAAAACTAAATAAATAAAAATAAAAATAAAAAGAAACTGAAAGACACCCAGGCAGTATTTCAAAGAAATGGTTGTTTACTAAAAATATGATAAAAAGGTAAAATTAAACACAGGACAATATATCATACAGCATACAATCATGTAAAATAAAAAGGAAGTTACAGACAAAACCACTCCTACCACAAAGACTTAATTTCTTTCTAAGTATTACCTTTCTAAGTGCTTTCCCAGTCAGGGTCTAGAATCGTATGTCTCCATCCCATATACAGTGTTTAATTTTTAACTCTATCTGTCCCCACCCCCTTTTGATGAGGTCAGCTAGAACCTCCCTTACATAATTTCTGACATAAGTGTCTCTGAGGATGTGAGTCATTGCTTTGAAAAATCTTTAACTAGCCATTTCCCAAATATGACAGTCTTTAATTAAACATTTTCTCTTTGAACTTAATCCCACACTCATGTCCTCTTGGGCTGATTCCCTGTGCTAGTGTGATCTGAGGGATTTTATGACTCTTCACACATTTCTGGTTATATGCTAAAAGGAGAAGAACCAGCCCAATTACCCTGCCTCCTGTAATGTCATAAAACTCACCTTTGGTTTTCAACTTCAAAAGCCTGGGCAGATCATAAAAGGGAAATCAAATACCCTTCTGTAAGGAAGTCTTAATTAACTGGTACTTCTGGTCTGTTTTACGACATCCGGTGATTTCAGCAACTGACCTTAAAAGTTAAAGGCCAAATCTCTCACATACTGACATTTCATACACAGACCATTTATTTATAGTATAAATATCATACAGGTAACCAGAAGCAGGGGCAGAGCATCACAATGAAATGTTATATTTCAATGGGGATGGGGATCAGCGCAGGGGAAGGATGCTGAACCACTAGAGTATAGTCTGCACACTGCTAAAGGCTGGGTTTCAGAAGCGTTAAACTGCGCTGCTGCTGCTGGCTGTTTAGTGCTTCTGAACACTTTCAGTATTGAGCTGCACCACATATGCATGAGGGATCCCTCATTTGCATAGGCACAGCACAATATTATGCACAACATTGCTGTCGGGGGTGCACCGTGCATCTGTGCCCTTTGAATATGGGCACGCCCCCGACAGCTGGTACTGATCCAGGTTAGCGTGGCACAAACCCAGTTTGTGCCACGCTAACCTTTTGAAAATGGGGCCCTATGTTGGAAATCTGGGGTCAAAATGTGGGAGCTCACTGAGAATTAGATATTGCCTCTCAGCTGGCTATCCTGGATAAATACAATTTAAAAATGTATAAAAGCAGGACACCACTGAAAATGAGATATTGCTTCTCATCTGGTCTATGCTGGGTAAATATATAGTAAACATGTGCAAATGCAGGAACCCAGTACAGCAGAGCCCTCACTGAACTGTGTGTACAAGCTGCTCTATCCTGGGGAAAAATGCATTGTAAAAGCTGGACCTCGCTGAAAATGTAACTTGCCTTTCAACTGGGTTATCCTGGGTGAATACACTATAAAAATTGGTAAAAGCAGGGCCCTTTCAAAAACAAGATATTGGGTCTCGGCTGTGCTATCCTGGGTAATACAGTGTAAAAACTGGGGACAGTGGGATCCCACTGAAAACAACATAGCACCTGAGCTGTGCTATCCTGAGTGAATACAATATAAAAACTGGGAAAAGTGAGATCCCACTGAAAACAAGATAGCATCTGAGCTGTGCTCTCCTGGGTGAATACAATATTAAAACTGGGAAAAGCGGGATCCCACTGAAAACAAGACAGCATCTGAGCTGTGCTATCCTGGGTGAATACAATATAAAAATTGGGAAAAGTTGGATCCCACTGAAAACAAGATAGCATCTGAGCTGTGCTATCCTGGATAAATACAGAACAAAAATGTATCAAACAGGACCCAGCTGAAAATGAGATATTGCATCTGTGACCAAGGCGCCACCTCCCAACAGGCTACTTACCCCTGCCTTGCAGGCCTGACCAAGGTTGAGGGGCCTGGGTTCCTATTTGAGATTTAAAACTGGTTCTTTCCCATTAAATAACAATATTGTACAGTGCCTCCACCCAGAGTATACATTTTCAGTCGGCCAGATATTAACTGGTACAACCGTCTGGGATGTTGTACCCACCCGCATTACCATATTATCACCCCGCACATGACCCAATAACCAAAACCCCACATTTCAACATTTTTTGACTTAAAGGCGCACCCTAATTATATGCTCATGACACAAGATATATAAAAACAAGTAAACAACAATTTATTTACAAGGGGTGAGGGTTAGGATGGGTGAATTGGAAGCAGAGGTTAAATATTTACATAGATTGGCATCAGGTAACTCAGACTGTCATTCTTGGTATTGCAATCAAAATAATCATTTAGCATCTTTAAATGTAAACCTTTATCACAGTGGCCATCCACCAGCCTCTGATGGTATCAGAATTAACTGGGCTATCTAACTAGCTGCTCTAGAAGGTGAAACACATATGCCCGATGCCCACACTGGTACCAGTCGCAGACTATTATAGAACCCCACAATTCTACACATTAAACCTGGATACCCAGTGTCACAAATGTACTCCGCAGGTCAGGCCCTCTTCTCCCACAGTGCCAAACTTAGAGTGCAATAGTGTGAACAGGTGACAGACAGGGTAACCCTCCTTTCTGTTTTGGGTCTGAATCACCTATTAGCCTTGAGTTCTGGAGGGATTCAAACTGTGAACCTTATGTTAGCACACCCAATTTACAGACTCAGATACGTACTCTCTTCAGGGAATGCGGTACAATCCTTTGCCCATAGGCACCAAACCAGGTTTCCA
The DNA here is from genome assembly GCA_016271365.2 of Neoceratodus forsteri. NCBI lineage: Eukaryota > Metazoa > Chordata > Ceratodontiformes > Ceratodontidae > Neoceratodus > Neoceratodus forsteri. The sequence goes on along the minus strand of CM028131.1, from coordinate 1,539,184,265 downwards.
AAATGAACCCTTACAACTCTATTTGAGACCTAGATATTTCTTCCCTTTTAAGCAAGCTCAGTAACACAGTCAAGCTTTTAACAGCTGTTAAACTTAAACCCAGGTTCAGCATCATGTACAAAGGAAAAACTGAGAAGACACACAGGCAGTATTTCAAAGAAAAAGGTTGTTTACTAAAAATGTTAAAAACAGGTAAAATCAAACACAGAACAATTATATTACAAATCTTCCAGTCATATAAAAAAATGGGAAGTTACAGAATATAAACTCCTACCACAAATACTTAAAGTCTTTCTTATTCTAGTTGTTACCCTTTTAGTGCTTTCAGAGGTTCAGAGAAATCTTTTTCTCTTTGAGTCCAGGAATAATACATCACATATTCACCAGATGCTGGATCATTTCAGGAGACATCTCCCTTCCCCTTTTGTGAGGTCAGTTAGACCCTCCTTTAGTGTTAATTCTTAAAATTATCTACGCGGCTGTATTTTAAATAATGTGAACATCAGCAAAAAAACATTTCCCAAATATGACCGTCTTTGATCAACATTTCCTTTGAGGTTTACAACTCCACAATCTGTCAGAAGGTGTGAGAAAACCAATAAGTCAGCCAAGACTTCTTCTTCCTGCTATGCCATAAAATTCATATATGTGGAACACTTCAAAGGCAGCACAGGTTATGAGGGCCATAAAGTATCCCTCTGGAAGGAAGGCATTAATTAGGTTTTTCCCTGGTCAGTTTAATGACATCCTCACTGACACCTTGAAGGTTAAAAGTCAGACTGCTAACTTGTGTGAGACAATTGCATACACAGATCATTTATTTATAATACAAATATTATGCAATAATATTACAGGGTTTTTCCCATGACACCCAGTACTAGATTATTAAGTTATAGGCTTGATAAAGTCGCAGTTGAGATGGCCGGTGCTGCAGCTGGTTGGGGCCCTTAGGGGAAAATCAAGTTAGCATGCTTTCTTTCAATTATCTTTAAACAATCCTAGCTGATCTTGGAAAGCAGAACCTTAAACTTTAACACTCTGGCCTGATGTTTGTACATAGCAGAACTGGAGTTAACTATTTACAGTTTCTCACAGGGTGGCAGAGGGTGATTTTGCCTACTCACGGTTTCAAAGCCATCGTTAGTGTAGAGAAGGTTTAGCTGAGGTGCAGGTAGGAGCTTTGGCTAACTCCTCTTTACCAGGATCTTGCAGCTTGTATGCTGGAATTTCTCAGCATCTTTCGTGGATTGCCCCTTCTCTCCGGGCTTGCAGTCACATTCTGGAACAGACCAGGCCAGGGCCGGGGCCGGCACTCTTCAGACTCCCACGTCTAGGCTGTGCTCCTCAAGGGGAAGCGCATATGACAGTGCATAGCTGGCACACTACCAGGCTGACTCCCAGGCCAATCTGGATAACAGTTTCTTGCATTCAGCACATTCTGGTAGCTTTAAGTGGTCATAATCCCTTTAACCATGCGCCAGCATGGCAAGCATGGTCCTTTTAGCTTTCAAGTCACAGTCTCTCAACATGGGTGCATTCCGCAAGGACTAGGGAGGACCCAAACTTGCACAATCCATGCATAAGCAAATTCTCTTTCTCTCTCCAAAGTAGAAATGCAGGAGCTTAAGGCATGTCTCCTCACCAAGTTGCAGATGGAGCTTAAGCCATGGCCCCCAACCACTTTAACACTTTACTTGTTAGCAAATCTGGTTCTCTGTAGCTTCTATCAAACTCAAATCACAATATCAGAAGTCCCTCTTGGCTATGCTGGCACTTTCAGCCCTAATTGGACAATTACAGAGTCCCCTCAGGCAACTCCAGGCAAAGCTCCAACCTCAGGATACTTTCTCCTTCATTTCTTTTGGCACACTTAAACAGTCACATCAGGCATTTCACAAAACTGGACCATCTGCGGTCACTCTTGCAACAGATGTCCACCCTGTCTCGGGCACTGATCAAATGCATGGTACAGACAGAACTTGAGCACCTCTTGGATTTCTGGGCTTCCTGGCCCCAAGCGGGTCTCCAAATATCTTGTACTTGTAAGTAGAAGTTTACTCACTCAGGCTAAGCATGTGACTTTTCATTCTTTGAAATCACAGGCTTCATCAGAACTCTCACTGCTGAGGCAGAAAGGTTCATGCAGTCCTCTCACAACTGCAGGCAGACTTCTTGCAGCTTGCACACAGCTGAAGATAGTTCAGATTTCTTCCCCATATTTTCCAGAATGTGGAAAGGCAAATGCTAGCCCTGGAGGACAGTATCTGGCAACCCCCAGGCTAGTGACTTCAATCCCTTGCAGCCACTTTTCTCTCAACAGAGGATAGACACCCCCTCCCCTGTGGAGGGGCTCCTGTAGAACTGATTAGGCCCATTATTTTTAGTAGAGGGCCAGAGCCCCCCTCCCTGTGGAGGAGCTCGCACCGAACTGAACTCAGCCAAAAAAGTCTCTGGGTTTTGAGAGCTCTGTGCAGTTCCTGATTGGCTGAATCCACTTGTCTGTCCCGAAAATGAATATTCATTAGGCCCCCTCAACGCCTCATAGGCTTCTTGTTTGGACGCCTAAATTTAGTCCCTGATTTTTCCCCACAAGTCTCTGGCACTGTCCCAAAGACTCTGGCAAAGTCCCAAGAGACCTAGTTGCAACATCCTGGCTTTCCGATTGGCTGACAGGCTGCAACTATGACTGCAAGTATTCACAGTCCTCATGCAGTCCATGGAAATCCCAACATTAAAGCTCTGGTGCAGCCAATACATTTATTTTATTTATATTATTGCCCCACAGTTCAATAGAGCTTTCTGTGCCCTCTCAAGCACTGCCATTATTTAACATTTCGCTTGAGCCCTTAGCCTGTCACTGCTGCTGAAATACACAGTCCCCTACAGCAGACAGGCACCCTCATTAATATTCAACAGGATCCTTATTAATATTCATAAGCCCTGTTCTAGCGCTTCTCAGCGCTTTTTATTTAAACTGTTCCGTGGCACCTCTTGCATCTGGTTTAGGTCTCTGGCCCCTTTACTGTCCTTAGGGACTGGGACCCCAAAAGAGGTGAATGTTTTTACTGCAAATTGTGACAGAAAATACCAGGAGTGCTTCTGCCCATGCTCGAGCTGCCAGCCAGCCGTGAAGTGTATAAGGGAAATGCCAGTAGCTCCGCAGTGCGCTCCAAACCCATTATGGACAAAAATTATATTCAGGGGCTGTTTGAGGGCCCGGGATAACATAAGGAACTTAGGCCAATGGCAGTACCACTTGAGAGAAGATTGAGGGACACCAGGAGGCCTTAGAAGACCAATGGGAGGCAAATGAGAGACAAAGAGCAAATAAGGTAAGCCCCCATAGGGAGGGTTACACATCTCAGTTGGATTATCTTTGGTAAATATATTGCAAAACCATGTAAAAACAAGACCTTACAGACTATAGCAGAACCCCACTGAAAAGTTGTTGTTGCATCTAAGATGATCTGTCCTGGAAAAATACATTATAAAATCTGAACCACACTAAAAACGAGATATCACATCTCACCTCTACCATCCTGGGTAAATGCACTATAAAGCTGTATAAAATCAGGACCCCATTGCAAATGACATATTACATCTCATCTGGTCAGTCTTGGGTAAATATTTAGTAAAATGTGTACAAGCAGGACCCAGTACATCAGCATGCAAGCAAACATTTGGTAATGACAAAATGTGTGTTATAATGAGGGACATTCCTACTAATGTACCTGTAGGACAGTTGAGAGGTGTGCCTGGGGAGACAGTACAGAGGCAGAGTCAAGAAGTTACATAATGCACAACCTTAAGGTTTTAGGGACGAGGTTGCATTCACTACACATTTTCCTCTTCCCAAGTAAAATCTGATGAAGGAGAAACTATCACCTGCTAAATACCAGGAAACATTAACAGATTATAAAATAAATTACATTTTTCTATGAAATCTATCATTTTTAGTGAAAAAAGTCTTTATTTCTCTCTACAAAAAGCTATAGATTTGCAATCTCCCATTAAAACACACTCCTTACCTTGTCTGTAAGGATTCAAGGAATCATAAACAAGAATTCCGTTGGTTTCTTTTTCACTAGTAGCTGGCAAAAAACAAAATAAAGAAAAGATAGAAAAGGTGAAGAAACAAAAGCATGAAAGTTTTTACTATGGTATCTGAAAGCACACGCATCTTCATTTTTTTTTAATATGTGGGTCAGCATATTGGTAGCACTCACAGAGTCAATGGCTTGCAAAATAGTAAATGAGTGTGACTGTACGCCAACAACAACAACAGCACAGCCTGCAGAGGGTGGGGATGGTGCAGCCAGTAACTAGAGAAACCAATGAAAGCAAAAAACTGGTGCTACTCACTCACGCTTGAGGAAGCACACAAGTGCCCGGTTATGCTTAAACAAATGCTTCTTTATTACACACAATCGTGAAGACATAACACAGCTACCAGTACATGCACAGGATTTGGGACACTAGAGTGATAACTGAACACCTCTATGTTTTGCTCAACCGCTCTTGAGCTTTGTCAAGAGAATTTTTTGCTTTGGTGGGTATGACAGTAAGTATCTTTGAACAACCAGAAGGTAACATTTGAGAGTACGAACAGCATCTGAATACACGTTCTGTCACAAGAAGATAAGGCACAGCGTAAACAGCAAGTCCGATCACAAATCAACCGTGTGACAACACTCACAAATGATGTGACAGCAGTCCCCTCTCCCCCCGAGCCTTTTGTACAGCACAACTGCTAACAAATGTGATTGACAGAAGTGATACCAGAATGATTTTATGAAGCACAATGTCCTGGCATGTTACACCTGTGCAAAATAAACAAGCAGGCTTATGCACTCCACTTTCAGTGGTACAGCGACCGACCTGCATTTCTGCCTGGAGTGGGGGTGGGCATGACCCAGGAAACCCATGTCTAAGGGTATACTTTGCTTACCAGCAGACCTTGCACTCAGATTCTTGGGTTGTTTTTCCTGTTGGGTCCGCACTGGATGGATGGAATTGGGGCACCATAGGTGGCTGCTAGTTAGTAAGCAATAAGTCACACTGACCTCCAAAGTTCCATGAACTTCACTTTTACCTGAGGCACTAGTCAAAATGCATATGTAGACTCCAGCCATTGTGGAACAATTAGGGCCTCAATTCATTATTCATAAGCAGTTCATTTCTACACCCAGGTTTTCACAAATAATCTCATGACCCAGCGTGGTCCTTCTATATGGCATGCCAGCTGAGTCACAGCACTCTGCAGTAGTGCACGCTAACCCTGTCATGCTCCCAGCAGATCCCGTTCTCACTATGACTTGTGACTCTCTATGTTCTTAGCCTTTGCGAGGCAGTGTGTTTATGGTCAATTTCTCCATGATTCTTGGGCAAGTACCTGCCCAGGGATTTTCTATCCCCCTCTGTCCTGATCCCTAACTGCTCTGAGCTACTTTCAAAACTTAATACATGAAGCAGGGCACAGCTTCATAGTCGTGAATACATTTCATTTTGTTACTCTGTGCCACACCAAGAGGGCATCCTATATGTGATGTGAAATCCTTTACTGAAGGATCCCATCAGGGAATTTTACTTCCCTCACCATGCCCTTTGCCCTTCCTGTAATACACTGTGCCTTTCTGGGTATTGCTGGGAACTGCCTGCACCTTGCCTGGAGTGTGTACTGGGTGAAGCCTCCAACCTGCCCTCTGAATTGCTCACACTGGTGACTCAGGTCATGGGTTCTGCCTCCATATGGGATTTCTTCCTCCCATTATACTGGAGCTGAGTCTCCTATCTTACTCACAGCCATTGTACTTCTGTACCTGCTTTCATCTGCCAGCATCGGGTGCTCACTGTCTCAGCACAGACCAGTCTCCGGGGTCACCTCTAACCAGGATGTCCACTTACATCTTCAGGGTAATCCTCCACTGAACCGAAAGTCATCAGGGAACACCTCTTAAGGGGATATTCCTTGGAGGTTCTCATATCCTTTCTGTGACCCCATAAAACTGTTCAATGGACAATGTCCACAAATCCAAACTCACCTATCCCTGGCTTAGGAGCTGCTCTGGGTGTCCAAAGTGCTATCCCGGTAGCCACCAGGGTCTCACTTGTTGGCGTCATGATGCCCTCAGCAGCCGCAAGGTGTCTAGGATCTCATTTCGCATTTGGCCCCGAGAGCAGCTTGCACCAACTCCTCCCATACCTCCGGGGGGAGCTCCCTTGAGTGCCTTCTCTGCCTTTGGGAAGAGTCTTGTGGCCAGCCACTCAGAGTGCACTGGTGACTGCCCACTCCTCCCAGGCTCACTGAAGGATGCTCTTGCACTACTGCATCCTGCTGGCTGTACCACTGTGCTCACTCAGCTGGCTTCCACTGCAACCTGCTGGCAGTTCCCTTTGTGCTCCCTCAGCTGGCACCCACTGCATCCTGCTGGCAGTGCCTCTGTGCTCTCTCAGCTGGTACCCACTGCCCTTCTGGCGGTGGCTCCGTGTTCCCTCAGCTGGCACCCACAGCACCCTGGTGATGGTGCCTCTGTTCTCCCTCTGCTGCCACCCACTGCACCCTGCTGGTGGTGCCTCTGTGCTCCCTCAGCTGGCACCCACTGCACCCTTCTGGTGGTGCCTCTGTTCTCCCTCTCAGCTGGCGCCCACTGCACCCTGCTGGTGGCGCCTCTGTGCTCCCTCAGCTGGCACCCACTGCACCCTGCTGGTGGTGCCTCTGTGCTCCCTCAGCTGGCACCCACCAAACCCTGGTAGCGGTGCCTCAGTGCTCCCTCACCTGGCACCCACTGTACCCTGCTGGTGGTGCCTCTGTGCTCCCTCAGTTGGCACCCACTGCACCCTGGTGGCAGTGCCTCGGTGCTCCCTCACCTGGCATCCACTGCACCCTGCTGGTGGTGCCTCTGTGCTCCCTCAGCTGACACCCTGGTGGCAATGCCTCTATGCTCCCCCACCTGGCACCCATGTTTAGGGTGGCACAGCCAGTCCTTCATGCATGATCCCCCTGGCTCAGCTGCCAGCTGATAGCATCAGGAGCATCAAAGTTCCCTCCCAAACTCCTAAGACTCAGGAACTGTCCAAAGAACTATCTGGTACCATGAAGGCACCCCGTCTTTATATTGTGTGTAGCTCCATCCTCCAAGCTACTTCCACAGAGGATGATGTCAAGGCACCAGTCCCCCTCTGGACATTCCTGGTGAACAACTACCTCCCCCTACTGTAAGGAGGGGGCTGTTACATTTGCAAGGCTCAAACACCTGTAATTAGCATTCCATAATGTGTGGTTTGTATCTGATTGAGACAGCACCGTCCCCACCCAGTAAAAGAAGGCTGTATGCTGTCTAGAGAAAGAGACCGGATAATATTGGGATTTGAAACATTGGTGCAGGTATCTGGGAATATATTGTGCGGCAGTAGTTAGGCCACCACTAGCCAAATAGCAATTTGACAAGCATGTCTTCATAGCTGCCAATAACTTTCTACATGCAAACACAGTACAAATCCAGTTTTCAAAGACTGCATATTAACATACAGCAAACGGTTGTTCTCTTGCATTGTACGTGGCCTTGATTTCATAGGTATCTCATAACTTCAGTGTGTACTTTAGTAACGTAGAATGTAAGTAGCCAGTATAACTCAGCTGAGTTACATGAACTCATTTACACTGAGGCCCAACGTAGGGATGTTTATTTATTTATTTAGACATCAGTTTTACAACCTTTGAGCCAGAGGCTCATTTGCAAAGGTACCTCGTCACAAGGAGGACAACAACAAACAGCAACATACAACAACGACAGACATACAAGAGAAAAAATTAGCAAGGCAGTTCAACAGTAAGGCACAGTCAAATTTCAAGTAACGCGGGAGATAACACATGTTACCCACAAGATTAGGATCAGTGAGCAGGAGGTAGGGTTAGTGCAGCTCAGTGAGCATTGTCAAGTGGGATGGGGAGGGGAGGTCAGGGGCAGTGGCAGGAGTGTGAGTTGAGTAAGTGAGTTTTCAGACTGTATTTGAAGTGAGCAAGTGAGGGAGCATCAGTGATGCCAGAGGGGAGGGAGTTGTACCAGGAGGGGGCTCTGTAGGGGAATGCCCTTAGACCATGGGTGGTCCGAGCCCTAGGAACGTCCAGGGCAGCTTTACGGGAGGCGCGAGTGCGCACCGTGGAGTTAGTTTGGTGAATAGAGTTAGCAAGGCCAGGGGATAGACCATGGAGAGCTTTATAGATAACTTGGCAGGTTAGGAACATGAGGCGCTCATCAAGGTTGAGTAGGGAGGACATGGAGTACAGGAGGCTGGTATGGGTGAGTCTATGGGCATCGGTAATAAGTCGACATGCTTTGTTGAGCATTAGGTGTATTTATGAGGTCAGCCTGGTCTGCTGAGCCGTATACAGGAAGTCAGTCAATTAGGGAAAGAACTGAGGAGGTGGACTGCCAAGCCGGAGGCGTGGCGGGGGAGGCTTTTGTGCCAGTAGAGGATGCCCAGCCGAGTGTTGGAGGCAGAGGTCAGGGCAGAGATATGGTCATGAAAGGAGAGAGCAGAGTCGAAAATTATGCCAAGGTATTTATAGGAGTGAACAAGTTCTATGGGGTGATTATGTGCGGAGCAGACTGAGAGCGGAAAGTTGCTGGAATTGTTTTGAGGGCGGGTAAAGAGCATAGTTTTAGTTTTCTTAAGGTTGATGACAAGTCAGTGTTCAGAGAACCAGGTTTCGGCAGTGTTGTAGGCAAGCTGAAGAGAGTTCTGGAGACAGACGGGGTTTCTGTCGGAAGCAAAGAGTACTGAGTCATCAGCATAGAGCAGGACATTTCCAGCACATGCGTTGGGCAGGGAGTTGAGAAAGAGGGAGAAGAGTAAGAGCCCGAGTATGGAGCCCTGGGGAACTCCTGAGCGAATTGGGCAGGTGCCGGAAAGAGTGTCACCAATCCTCACACGTTGAGAGTGGTTGGTCAAGTAGCTGTCACACCAGGAGATTGGACCAGTGGCAAAGCCCATGCTAGCAAGAGTGGTTAACAGAAGAGGGTGCAAGATGGTATCAGAGGCTTTAGATAGGTCAATAAATACCACACCAGCGAGGGAGCTGGCATCAAGTGAGTTATGAAGGAAGTTAGAGAACTCCAGGAGTGCAGTATTGGTGCTATGACCGACTCTGAAACCCTGCTGTTCAGGGCAGAGGACATCATATTTTGCGAGGTAGTCTGAGATTTGGCTAGCAACAATTTTCTCTAAGGCTTTTAGAGAGGGGAGAGAGGATAGAGATGGGCCGGTAGTTGCCTCAGAGCGTCCTGTCACCACCCTTGTGGATAGGTGTAACAGTGGCGACCCTCCAGACAGAGGGGAATTGCCCTAGGCAGAGGGACTTATTAAAGAGGCAAGTAATGGGATAGATGATCTGATCCAGGACCTGCCATAGGAGGCAGGGATCAAGGGAGTCGTTGTCAGTAGAATTGCACTTTAGGGCTTTTAGCAAGTAGGGCCTGACTTCATGAGAGGTGACAGAGCGAAGGTGGAAAGGGGGGCAGGAGATGGGAGGGGCAGACATGGGGGGAGGAGGATTGAAGAAATTGCAAGGGAGCACTGCACTAAGGTCAGTGAAGGAGTTATTGAGGTGTGATGCAATGAGGGCAGGGTCAGTGGAGGTAGTCCCATCAATCTCAAGAAGTGACGGGGGGGAGCGTGCTCCACCAGTTAGCTGCTTGACATTGTCCCAGAAGGACCTGGGGTTCCCCCAGGAGGAGGTAAGAGAGGCTTGGTAATAAACGGCCTTAGCTTTGCAGACAGCCCAAGTACACTTATTGCGGGCAGATGCGTAGGCCTGCCTGTCAGCAGGGCGGCCGGTTTCAACCACGATATGCCATAGGTTATCCCGCTGCTTAAGAAGTGTGCGTAAGGCCGGGGTAATCCAGGGGGTGTGTTTTACTTTAGATCTACGTGGGGTTAAGGGAGCGAAGATGTCACAGGCAGTGTTAAAGGTGTAAACAAAGAAGGCAAGAGCCTTGTCGATGTCAGGGGTGTTTAGAAGCGGGGACCAATCAGTGCCGGCTAAGTAGCGTTTTAAGTCTTTTAGCCCACCAGGTCTAAGTCGACGATGAAGGGTGGTATGAACAGAGGGCTTGGGCCGGGAGGTCGCCCAGTTGAAGAGAACCGGGGAATGGTCACTAAGGCAGTCTGGGAGGATTTGAATATTGTGGACGGTTGGTAAGGACCACATCCAGAAGAGTGCTAGTGCCCCAATCGGATTTAACCTGGTAGGCTGGGAGACTAGTTGTGTTAGATCTACTGCAGAGAAAGCCTCATGGGAGGCAGACGACTTGGGAGAGAGCCAATTGATATTCAGGTCACCCACCAGGATTTGATCAGAGGAGTTGGGTAGGGAGGTGATATAGTCAATTAGTGGGCCCAGTGCCTGAGTTTGGTTTTTTGGAGGTATGTAAGCTGTAGTTAGGAAGATTGGACCCCGGGAGGGGTCAGGTGATAATTTTAGAGTTAGGGCCTGGGCCTTACAGTCAAGGCGTTGGGGAGGAAGGGCTAAACCAACGAGCGGGTCTTTCACATAGATGGCACAACCACCACCTCTCCTACCGGTCCGGTCCAGCCGGTGGAGTGAGTATCCTGGGAGAGAGATCTGTGAGTCAGAGGTGGAGACAGACAGCCAGGTTTCAACCAAGGCAATCACATCCGGATTATGGACAGTCACCCAGCAGTGTAGGGAGTCCAGTTTTTTGAGGAGGCTACATATATTTATAGAAGCGATATGAAGTCCAGTCGATTTCATTGGGGCACCATTGAAGACAGGCACAGGATTGGGATGGATGTTGCAAGACAAGAGCAGAAGAAGGAGAGCAGCCCTAGGAAGGAGGTGGCAGAGGGGAAGTTTACGCTGATTGGGGGTAGCAGTATGGGGGGGTGAGGCGGTATAGAGGGTAGGTTGGGTAGAACAGACAGGGGATGCTAGCGAGATAAGATACAAGAGCGGGTAGGGGGTGTGGGAGAGAGGGAGCCCAAGGGAACAGTGGAGATGAGGGGAGGGAGTAGGGTGTGTGAAGGAGGAGGGGGGGTTGGGATGTCAGAAATAGTTGTAAACAGATTAAAACCCTTTTAGAACCCAAGGGTTCAAGTTCTAATTTAGAAATGGAACACCCTTGGGTTCTTAGTTTTAAGGGTTCTAAGTAAGCAGTAGGCCAGCGCAGGGTGCTGGTTGTCTGGTGTTAATTCATGCCCCAGTGCATAACGAGGCATGAGGCAGTTGTGACGAGTGCCCTCGGCACCACAAAGTGCATTAACCCAGACGATCAATGGCCTGGAGAATCTTACTGCACTTATGAAATGGGGGGGGGGACTCAGAAAGAATTTAAAAAACATAAAAATCCAATTTTCTTTTCTTGTATTAAAAGTAACTTATAAAAAGTAGTCCCTCTCCACTTGTCAGTACTCTGCCTTTCCATACTATCAATAGATGGCTTAATGGATTGATCGCAGGTTAAGGAGCCCTTCACCTCTAGTTCACTAGTTCAAATCCAGCACAGGTCGGTAGTGGTTGAAAGCTATTATCACCTGAGGGCAGTTCTGTGTCCTATGTGAAATGAGTTGCGGTGGTCCCAGTCACACAGCTGCCTGAGCATGGACCTGATGAACCTGTACTGGCCCATGATTTGGTCATCACTGAGGATTTTGTATGTGATTCATGGATGATCCTATCTGTGTGCAGCATAGCACCTCCATGGCGTATGTATAGGCCCATGGTGGGCATTGACCCTCTCCCCCTCCTGTACAACCTGCTGCAGCAAGTATACTATGTGTGCTCCCCTTAGCATGGTCTTACACTGTGGCCAGCAGTATGTCCTCCCACCTCTGGGATTTTCCCTGGTTACATCAGCCTTTTTATAAGTGGGAATTATGCAGCACTAAAGGGCTTGCATTTACCACGCTGTGCAGCACTAACATGTTGAATATCGCATTGCGCCAATGTGCATGGTCTCACCTCACCTTTGTGTGCTACATACATTATCTGTGCACATGGGTGCAAATGTGTTTAGCATATGCAAAGCTCCCCTTTGAATACGGGATTCTGGCATTAACTGGGTACAATGTGGGTGCGACCCCTTTATGCCTTGTGCAAAGCTTTGACTATGTGGTCCCTGGAATTAAAACTGTAAATAGTACTTCACGTTTTAAATTTGTTCATGTGAGTAAGAAGGGTATTATGAAAGGAAAAAAAATGCTTTTAATTAATTAATTAATTTAACTCTGAGGGAGTTTTACCTTTTAGGGCCTTGCTGAAGGCTTTCAGGGAGGAAAGGTGGAAGTCATGTTTGTGATGGCAGAAGGGATGAGTGAAGTGGGTCATGAACTATGTATATGTTGACTCAGATTACAAATACCACTGCCTGAACTTGTTCCAGCTTGTAAATTTTTCAGGAATTAGAAAAAGTCTGAATTAAGAGCCCCCACCCAAGTGTGGGGCAGGCCTCAATTTGCACGTTTTGGATAAAAACATTTTTTTTACTTACTGTTTACTGCAGTGTAGTAGACTGTATCAGACTCATTCTGTTGACTTCCAATCTGTAATTTGCTATAACCACAAATCCTAGAATCCGCTGCAGCTGACACCAGAGGAGGGCTGCCGCAGTGAGAGATACAATAGCATGCAGTACATTTTAGAGGCAAGGGACAGATTCTGCCAATGAAAGTTGCCACCAGGGCAGCCTTGCTTCTGAGGCAGTAATAGTCACTGTGGACTGTACTTAGCCCCGGGAGAAAAGCGGGACCAACAAACATCTGATCGGAGCTTATAAAATCTGTAAAATGCACTGCAGGCTATTGAGTCTTCCATTGCTGCAGCCCTGCTCTGATGTCAGCTACAGGGGATTCTGGGATTTGTAGTTAAAGAAACGGCAGCATGGAAGTCAGCAGAATCAGTCTGATGCAATCTACTACACTGCAGTAAATAATAAGTAAAAAGAAATGTTTCTCACACAAAATTCAAATTAGGACCAGCCCCACACTTGAGAGTGCTGCTCCCTTTTAACATACAGTGTACAGGTTTCAGGACTTATTTAGCTAATCAAGAAGCAGACAATTTCCAACCAATCTTAAAAAAACTAAATAATGCTTTTTGTGAATCTGACTGAATTGTTTTTGTAGAGCTACTAAATATGCACACTCTGGGTGGGTTAGGGTTGGGGAAACGGGGTGGCATGGGGCTATAGGAAGGCTTTTCTTTTTCCTACTACATGTCTCATTTACTACTTTGGTGTACAGGGAGTTGCTAACTAACCCTATGACAGCTCTGATGTAAATCTGTGATTTTGTGTCATTTTATAAAAGTAATAAAGTTAAATAAAAAAAAAAATTTATTTTTAATAACACTTGCCTTTTTGCTTTAGGGTCCCTTTACAGAATCCATCATTGTGATTTGTGCAGAGATTGGTATTCTTTCTCCTGATATTCAGATTAATGTAAATATGGTACTGTCTGCACACATGATTTTCAAGTCTGGAATCCCTCCTGAACTGTTCTAAAACCTATGACTAATTCTATTTCTTATGTCACATGATGTTCTACTACTAAAAGCTTTTAAATTAAAGCCCCTAAACTTCAAGTGGGTGGAAGTTCATGCTCGTGGGATGGTCTGTTTCTGTTAAATACTCTCCCACCTACTGTAGATCTCACTTGCACTCTTTTTAGAAAAAGCTTTGCATTTTGTCAATGAGTCTGCAAATGATTTTACTTGCTATAATATACACTGATGTGTTCTTATGAATAACATTTGTTTGTATGCTATACTTCTTTGTAATGTTTTCTGTTTAAGTTGTTCAGTGTCAGTCGTGATGGAAAAGGGGCCTTGTCCAAGTCCACCATTTACTAGTTAAAAATAAATTATAAATACATGTCTTTTGTTCAAAGGTTTCAAAAACAGGAGATTCCAGTCTGGAAAATCCACTGATTATTGGGAATTACATTCTAAAATGTTTTAGTCAGGCACACAACATGTTGCTCATGTGATGGTGGACTACACTACAACACATGGAATGGTGACTAGGGCATCTATGTCTTGAATGGCACACAGGGGCCCTCTTTTTTTTCTTCATGTGCAGTGAAACAAAAATATTGCTGATAGTTCACATCTTTCTTTATTTTTTCTCTTCTCCATATCTTTTTCTCTTCCTTCTCTTCAGTCCCATACAAACAACAGTTTGAGTTCTGAAGATGACAGAACCCTATAACTATTTGAAAAGTTCTAGACCAGAACCAGAATCCAGAACTTCAGTGGGTTCTGACAACCCTAGTCACTCTTGTACCAAGTACCACCACTGGGTGTACTGGACGGTGCACTGAAAGTTTAATTGACCTGTTCAAGGTCACCTGACCTGTTCCAACTGCAATAACATTTGGCTATTGCAGGTATTATACTTGTGATCTCCAATCCCACTGACCCAGAACACCTCCTGACAGATCCATAGTGGGCCACCGTGTGTCCATGTAACACTTAGACATGTCTTTTATAGGGCACAGACTGTGCTTACAAGGGCCACGCAGCCAAGTGATCAGTGAATGTTTTCTGCACTCTTTATTTTAGAGAATCAACAAGTAGTTTGCAAGTACACGTTTGCTTCCAATATGGCTCTGTATCTCGAATGTAGGATCCCACCCTAAGTAGCATTAGCTCCTGACTTAACTTTGCGAGCAGACACAAACAAGATTGTACTCACACATGGCAGGCTTCAATGTACAGTTGCTTTTACCTTGCAAACTGATGATCCACCATTTGCAAACCCAGTTTGCAAGTTAATGGTGGCCAGCCATTGAGGAATACAAGCATTGTTTGAGTAAGGCTGTAAATAAATCATGACGTGCATGGATTTCACGATTCCTGAGAAAATATTACACCTATGTGAGCTCAATGCCACAAACCAATGCGCCATGTAAATGAGCATATTTCTTTAAATGCATAGAAAACATGAATACTTGGCAACTGTTCTAACATACTACCTTGTGGTCCTAGTCTGGTAAAGTAGTGTAATTGACCTCTGATCACAACACTGCCATTAATTCGTACCTCTCTGTCGGCAAGCCGCGTTAATCACTCTAAGTGGTTTGCGTTTAAATACCCAAATACCTTTAATTGTGCTTTCCAACTGCACCAAACTGACTTAAATTACTTAACTGGACTGTTTGATTAGACCCAGGTGTAAAGCTTGCACTTGTTAACATCAATATATTAAGTGAGCATGTATGGCAGTACAATATTCTTGCTGCCCTGATCTAGTACTGCTGCTGTACTGTGATCTTGAACAATGTCTGTCCGTTCAAAGCCATCTCCTGCTTTGAAGACTGGAAATGTTGAGGCAAGGTGGAGAACAGCACAATATGACAAGGGGACATTCCATGTGTTAGGTGATATCATGTTTTGCTTGACTTGCAATATACCTGTGGACCACAAAAGGAAAGCCTCTTGTGATCGTCACTTAAAAGCGACCTCCCACATTGCCAAAAAACGAAAGCTGGAGTCATCTAGTGCTGCAGTTGTTGAGAAACAGGTAACTGTGAGGGAGTTGTTTAACACTATGGCCATACAGCAGGAGACAAAAAACTTGCTATGTTTAATTTGGTAGAGGCTTTTGTGGCTGCTAATAAATCTCTGTATGCACTTGATAACCCAGTACTACACACATTTCTGGAGAACTTAAAAGTAGTCGGTGTAATTCCGAGCACACAGTGGCTTCGTGCAGAGTTCCTACCAAAGATATTTTCATATTATGTCTCTGAACTCAAAACAAAAGTAGCAGATGCAATGTCAATTTCACTGGTCTGTGACAAAACTACAGATGTGCAGGATCATTACGTAAGCAATAATACCTGACAGGGTGGGCATTATTGGGAAATACCCGGACCGCCCGGGGCGTGTGAGCCCGGCGCCGCGGGCGGGCGCCTAGCCCCTGGAAGGTCTGGTATTTCCTAATAATGCCCACCCTGGAGGGTATTACTGCGCTTAGAAATTGGCTCATATGTAGTATTTTTTAATAAAAAAGAATAATTAGGAAGATAATTAAGACACATTTTAAAAATAAACAAACTATTTTTTTTTTTTTTTTTTGTGAAGTAGTTCCTGTGTTGTTCCGCAGTGTCCAATAGAGGGCGTTGCTGATTGGTGGAGTTTGCTTGGCTGATGTGGATTTGTGCCGCACAGTTTTATGGGACTTGTAGTTGTATGGTCCGATATGACAGTAATGTGGGAGAGTGGAAGAATCGGGTGCCGTTTGAAAAAAAAATAAAATAAAAAATCGCAAGACTGTGGCAAGTGAAATGGCAGCTCTTTAGGTTGGTAGGTAAATTTTTTATGTTACAGTCAAAGCGCAGTGAGCAGGGCAGGAGCAGGACTTATGTGAATACCGCCCGTTAGATGGAATCGGCCAGCCGGGTCAGACCGTTTGTGAGCACAGGGATCGGAAGTCGGGATGGGAGCTTTTTAAATATCTCCGTCGGGTGCAGTTTTCTGGCTGGGGGAGAAGAAGACTGGTTGCTTTGTTGTTCCGTTGTTATTTTTGGTTGTTGCTACTTTAGATTTCTTTGTGGGGAGAGGTGGTTTGACTGCTCAAGGGTTGGGCCCTCCCGCTCGGTCTCTCGCTTAGCGAGGGAAAAAATATGGCGGCTCAACATTTTTAAAAGTGAAACTGGCAGTATCTGGCGCTTGTTTTTCGGAGGGCATCTATCGAAAAATAATTGCCCAGCTCTGGGAGCCTGCCAGCCAATCAGATCAGTACAATGTTCTTTGCCATTTTCTAAATTCTAAATTCTAAATATATTTGCTTGTTTGTCACTGAATCTGAATCCTCAACAAGGTAACACTGAGAATAAACTTGAACGTGATTTGTTAGACTGTGTTGTGCTGGAAGCAACTAACTTTAAAACGGTATCACAAGCTGTTTTGCACTGCCTATAGAGCTATGAAATCCCTTACACTAAATATATGCGTTTGTGACCGACAACGCCATGTATATGAATAAATGTTGGCAGCAAAGTCTAAAGCATGTTTTATTAAATGCTGTCCATGTTACCTGCTCAGCACATCTTTTACATGTATTAGGTGACATTAGGCAGAGAAACTACAGTGATGTGAATGAGTTTGTTTGTGGCTGTTAAAAAAGCTTTTACTGTCTGCCTGCCTGCCTGCAAGAAAGGCTTGTTTTATGCAATTCCTAAGTGCAAATGCCCAGTCAACAGCCCTTCCACCCACTCCATTTGTTACTAGGTAGAATACATGGTTCCACGCTGTTTTCTACCACACAGCTCATCTTGAGGAATACATGGCCTTTTTTAGTGAGGAGGCTGCAGCGTGTGAGAAAGTGATGAATCTCACATCTACAGATTGTCAAATTTAGCCTTACTCAAATATCCAACAATGCCCCCCATGCAGATGCTGGAGAAATATGAGAGGGATGAGGTGAAGGCTCATCTAGTTTTTGATGAGCTCCTGGATTTTGCCACGTTCATGGAAGTAAAATCAGAAGAGGCTGAACATCCTGCTAGTAAAAGAACTTTGTCCATGTGTGTGCAAAAAATAAAAGACTACATGTCTGGTACTGGAAGGTATAACCAATCAGCAGTCAAGTTAGTCTGCTCGAATGCACAGCTAGCACCCTTATATTGCCGCTGCCCCACCCTCCTCTTCCCCACTCACCTTAATCTCCCTTGAACCCTGTCCCATGCCTTTTTAAAACTGCCCACTGTGTTACAGGATACCACCTCCTTGGGCAGAGTGTTCCATTTCTCCACCACCATCTCTGTGAAAAATGCCTCCTCATCTCTCTCTGATATCTTCCACCCTCCAATATATATAATGCATGACATGAGCAACAGGGAGCGTGAACCTGTAGACACTCGGATCTGCCTCATATCCCTGACCAAGAGAAATACAGCCTGCACAGTACTTGTTTCTATGTGAAATCAGGAAACACTTTCTAACAGAACATTTTTTTCCCCTGGACCCTATTTAGTTTTTATTAAGTGTTCTTTCTTATTAGGTCCTCTAACCAGCCTTCATAGAAATACAATATCCCAGGCCCCTATAGTGAATCTAACCATGTGGTTACTATATTAAATAACAATAAGGAAAGCCATGAAGCAGTGTTGCATATAGAGATATGATTGGGAACTGAGAGCTAGTTTTCAACTTGGGGGTCATGTTGCAACATGCATTATTAGCTGGCTTTATTTTAAGAACTGAAAGTGTATCTGGGTTAATATGACAAATATACACATACACTACACTTGCAGAGCATTGGAATATATATAGATATATAAAATAAGCACAGCTATATTGGCACAGCGCTATCATGATGTCAGACACATTATTGTCATAGAGTCATGTGCAGTGATACATGATGATGACGCTGGAAGGCTGGGATGGTATTTAAGTTCCTCGTTGCATGGCACTGGCACTCTTACTCCAGGAAGAGGAATGGGGGCAAGCCACATAAAATGATACGTTAAAAAAAAAAAAAAAAAAAAAAAAAAAGTTGCTGTTTCCACATATACACAGAAATGTGGTGCCAGAAAAAGGCCACATGGCCTATCGAGTCTGCCCAAACCCCCCCCCCAATTTTTATACATCAACCTTAATGCCCAAGCCCTTATGTCTGTCCCATGCCCTCTTGAATCCCTCCACCATTTCAGTTCCCACTACCTCTTCTGGTAGCTTGTTCCAGGCCTTCACCACCCTCTCCATGAAGAACTGCTCCCTGACATTACCTCTGTATTTCCCTCCTTCCAGTTTGAGGCTATGTCCTCTTGTATTCACTCCCTCTTCATTTTGAACAAGCTCCCACCCTCCATGCTATTTATTCCTTTCAAATACTTATACATCTCAATCATCTCTCCCCTCTCCCTCCTAGTCTCCAGATGGTACAGATTTAGCTCTCTCCATCATTGCTCATAAGGTACCTCATGCATCCCCTGCACCATTTTGGTTGCCCTTCTCTGGAACCTCTCCATCATCTCAATATCCCTGCACAGGTGAGGCCTCCAGAACTGCACCCCATACTCCAGATGTGGCCTTACCATGGTTCTGTACAATGGCATCAGCACCTCCCTCTTCCTGCTAGTAGAGCCCCCTTGCAATGCAGGCCAACATACTATTTGCCTTGCCCATCACCTTACTGCACTGGTTCCCCACCTTAAGCTTGCTTGATAAGATAATCCCTAGGTCCGTTTCTGTTTCCTTTTCCTTGATCACCCCCCCCCCAAAAGGAGTAAGTTTCCCTCTTGTTTTTCCTCCCCAGATGCATCACCAAGCACTTTTGTGCATTAAATTTTAGTTGCCAGGTCTCTGACCACTGCTCCAGCCTCTCCAGGCCTCCACTCCCCCTTGTGAATCCACCCTATTGCAGACCTTTGTATTATCTGTGAATACACACACTTACCCTTCCAGACACTCCGCTAGGTCACTAACATAGATGTTAAAAAGCAGTGGTCCTAACACTGACCCCTGCGGCACTCCACTTGTCAATGCCCGTTCCCTGGAATGTGTCCCATTTACCACCACCACCACTTGACTCCTTCCCTTCAGTCAATTTTCTACTCACCTGGTGATCCTCTGGCCCACCCCCCAGTCTGTCCAGCTTAAATACCAGCCTCCTATGCAGAACGGTGTTGATGGCCTTACTGAAATCCAGATAGGCCACGTCTACCGCTCCACCCTGGTCCACTATCTGCATCACCTCATCGAAAAAAGCTCTCAGGTTAGTCTGGCAGGACCTATCCTTGGTGAAGCCATGCTGTCTTTCACCCTGCATGCTGTTTGTCTCCAGGTATTCCATCAGTCTAGTCTTCAGAAACGTTTGCATTACCTTCCCCACCACCAAGGTGAGACTGACAGGGTGGTAGTTTTTGACCTCGTCCTTCCTTCCTCCCTTGTATAGTGCAACCACCTCTGCCCTCTTCCAGTCCATTGGCATGATGCCTGTGTCCAAGGACAAATTAAATAGCCTAACCAGATGTGGCACCAGCTCCTCTCTCAGCTCCTTGAGTACCCTTGGGTGCATACCATTGGGCCCCATTGCCTTGTTTACCCAAAGTCTACCCAGTTCTTCCCTTACACTGTCAGTTGTGAATTCCACTGACTCCAACTACCTTTGAATTTCTCTCTTCCCTTCCCTTCCCATTCTGGCCTCTGCCTTCATCCTCTTTCGTGAAGATTGACTCAAAGTAGTCATTTAAAGCCTCTGCTTTTTCATAATCCCCTTCCAGTATTGTTCCACTTCCCCCCTTAACCTTCTGATTCCTTGCTGTGCCCTCCTTCTGTCACCCACGTACCTAAAGAAGGTTTTATACCCCCTCCTTGCCTTCTAGGTTATCCTCTCCTAAGTGTCTTCCTTCACCCCAAGGGTGTAGACAGGCATACTCACTGTACACATCTGTGTACAGTTTTGTTGAGTGCCTGTCACAAACCACATGACTTTCTGTTAACATTTTCATTTTTATCTGTAGTATTTGGGTTAATATAGGCCACTGAGGAATGTCTCTGTTTAAACTTCTGTTGTTTAGAAAACAGGTGCATGTATAACCTCTTTAGAGATTACAGGAATCATCTGACAACAATCTGACTTGTTTGGAAAGGGGTGCCATTTGGAAAGGATGTGTACATTTTTTAATAGGGGGTGTAACTGTTGGAGACTGTGTACAAAATGGAAATTTCTGGCTACACTCCTGCTTCACCCTCATTATCCTTTACGCTGCCTCCCTCCTCTTTGCCCTAGAGGACTCTCCATCCTCAGCCTTTTTTGTCATCCTGCACCTCTTGAAGGCCTTGGTTTTCTCCCAGACCCCCTTCACCACCTCCCTAGTGAACCACAGAGGTCTTCTCCATCTTCTGTTCTTACTTATCCTTCTACTACATGTGTCCATGGCTTTTTGTACCCCTCCCTTAATCGCTGCCCATAATTTCTCCATCCCCTGATTAAATGGGTTGTACTAATATGTACCACTTGTTTTGGCTAAAAACAAGAGCCTATGTAATACTTAACTCCTCTATTCTTTATTTTTAGCCAGAGGGTACAAACATGATTTAAGAGACTGAGTAAATACCGATATATATATCATACCATACCATATGTGTTATGATACTGTGATGTGAAATAAATCTGCCTAAATATAATAAGAAATTGAAATACATAGAAGTACAATTGAGTAAGGCAGGATAGAGACAGGGATAACTGTATCAGGCAAGCAGCACAGTTAAAGGAATGAAGAGTCAAGTTTTAAGAGTGCCATTAAACCAAAAAATGTTTTACCATTACATTTTATTTTAATAGTAATACAGTTCAAAGGAAGCAAAGAAACAGTACAAGGTTGTGAACACAGTAATTAGGTACGTAAATATGGTTTGGAGTATTATGAGGGTTTTTTTTGGGTTTTTTTTCAGTTGTCTTACCATTTGAAAGTTTGTGGCAAATTTATTTAACAGTGAAATTTATTAAACCATCTTATTTAGGGTAACCTATTCCACCCTGATGAAGGTGTTTGCCCCAAAACCTTGGTGGTGTATAGGGCACCTTGAGAAACTGTTTATTCAAAAAAATTAACAAAACTGTACTAATGGTACAAAACTGTGTGAGTGGTCACTGATTTTCTATGCTTTTTCCTGATCCACTCAGTTCCCTACAGAAACTGTGTCAGGGAGGCATGACTCAGACTGTTGTCTTTTAAACATCCTGTCAGATAAACTGGAGTTTAGTCCCTCCAAACCCTCACAGGTATTCCCACTAGGGCCATCCTGCAAATTTGATACATTCCTTGATATCAGAAAGCTCACAAGGAAACTCGGCATCAAAGCATTCTATAATAAACAAAGGATGTGTTTTCCTACCACTGGCCAGGAGGCTGGTTTGGACACGGCAGGCAGCCACAGTGACTCTGGAAATGTTGCTCGCCAGGATCCCAATGCCAGTAGTGATTCTAGCATGCATGAATCTACTGATGCCAGCTCATCACAAATTTCTGGATCCAATACATTACTAAATTTTAGGCCTCCATCCATCTTTAACCCACCCCCAGGTGCCGCAGTACAAATCTTTGAGCAGGCCTGCAATAATGATATTGACGCACTTTTTTAGTCACAGTGGAGTTTACAGTTCTGTAATATCTCCATCTTTGAGAGAAAGGCCTTTAAGGAACCAGAGGACAACCAAGAAATTACTATCTAGCCGGCCTATAAAGGGGGCGCTATTGTTGTACTAAATATTATGAACTATATCTCTGAAGTACAGAGACAGCTGACTAATACATTGTTCTATAGAAAATTGGTATTTAGTATCCATGGTCATAGAGCCCCTTTATGCCAATATACCCCATGAGGGAGTCTTTCAGTGTTGGATGCATGGTTGCACGAAGCAACTAATCTGGACAGTGGGCAAACTGAGTTCCTGGTAAAGGTAGCTGAATTCATACTAAAATGTAACACCTTCAGTTTTCAGGGGTGATATTACTATCAAATAAATGGTACAGCATAGGGGCAGCATTTGCCCCAAACTATGTGAATCTTTATTTGGGACAGTGGGGGAAAATGTGATATATAATGAATCTAACAATCCTTTTTTCCACAGCATCGACCTCTGGTGATGTTGTATCGATAATGTCCTGATGGTGTGGTGGGGTACCGCAGCAGAACTTTCTGAATTTGTTGAATATTTGCACAAATCAAATCCTAACCTATGATTTACAGTACAAACTGATCTGAAACAGATCAATTTTTTGGACCTTTGCATCATGAAGAATGATGATGGTACTATAACTACTGACCTGTTTCAAAAATTAACAGACAGAAATACCCTCCTTTTGGCATCTAGCCACCATCCATGCCACACCATCAGGAACATATCACTGTCTCAGTTTCTGAGGATAAAAAGAAACTGTTCTGAAGCATCTGATTTCAAAAAAGACTGAATGAAATGTCTGATAGATTTCAAGCTAGGAGATACAGTCAAAATGTCCTTAATACCACAAGGGTAGTAACTATAAACACTCCCCGATCCTGTCGCTTAGTTTTATATTCTAAGTCTCCACAGGATCTAGCCCAGATCAATTTCATTACAACCTATGGTACAAACTCTGCAGAGATAAGGTCAGTAATTGACCTCTGCATATATTGTCCACAGATCCTGCACTGAAGGAAGCTGTTGCCATATCTCCCAGAATTATATACAAATGTGGAAGAAATCTCTCTGTCTTGCTGGTACACTCATTACAGCCTGTGGCCAAACCCACTACACAATGGCTACCACCCCTCCCCAAAGGGTTGTCATACACGTGGCCATTGCAAATTCTGTTGTGTGATAACCAAAACACAACAATTGACATCTGTTAATGTCACCAGTAGCTTTAACATTCGCCAGTTTGCAAACTGTTCTACCACAGAGGTGGTGTACCTTGCCACATGTTCATGCCAGGCATTTTACATCGGCAGAACCACCCAGTCCTTGAAATTAATGGTGTGTGAACAATTAAGTGACATCCGGTGTAAGGATGATAAAAATGCTCTGGACAAACATATCATGGCCATAGTCAATAACACATCACATAGCTTCCATTTCTGTGGTATAGAGAGAGAGTGACCCTGGGACCCAGAGGGGGGGACCTGGAGAACATTCTCCTTTGCAGGGAGGCATTCTGGATTTTCCAGCTGGGAGCTTTGTTTCACCCTGGGCTGAATGATCACCTGGACATTATGCCCTTTCTAAGGAAAAAGAAGAAAAAATATTAAACTTGTGCTCTGTGTTCCATTGCTAGCGCTATATTACAGTGAAACCAACTGAATTTGGACATTTTTTATATCATCATAATTACTTTCTTTTTTATTTTTGAATTAATTCCATTCCTGATTGTCTTTTTGTGTTTTTCTTTAACATCCTTGAAACCTGTAACTTTCTGGAATGTTTCCATGACAACCGGAGTTTCTGTAGGTTTTCCATAGGCACTGCCAAACGCTAAAAATTATACTTTTTGGTTATTACTTTGCCTTTATAGTCTGTAATGAGAGCATAGCCAACCATTGGTTTGCTGTGGTTATATGCAAGTTAATGAATCAGAGTTCTAATAATTGCACTCTCATAGCATTGTGTTTTCAAGCACTAATCAATTTTTACTTTATCCTCATTCATTAATTGTGTACACTATCACTTGTATTGTTTCTTTAAATTTTCCACTATTTATGTATGGTGACATGAGGGTTAAGACCATCCCTGAGGAAGCGCACATGCATGAAACCAGTCGGGCCTAGTGTGAGACGATCGTTGCACCTACGTGGCATGAATTGCTGTAGTTTGGTTTTTTTGCTGCCATGATTTGTATCAGAACTTTTAAGCACTGTACTCTGTCTTGAGTCCTTCGTGGTGGATGGTGCTAGGTTGCCTGTTCTGGACCCGCCATCCTGGAGGAGCCTGCTCAGGGCTGCCATACAAAGAAAAGTCTGTCACAGTTCACTGAAATTTCCCACATTTAACTCACGGTTCCCATGACCAGATGTCTTAAAAGTCGTCCACCCCCCACTGGGGTATGCTAAAGGAAAAGGCCACCACCACAACTTGACGCTCAGCTACTCCAAGACCGAACTAGGGACTGAATCAGGGAAGGAGAGAGTTGATACCCCTCCAAAGGCTCTCTTCAGTTAGGCTCCCTCAAATCTCTCAGTGAGCAACTGACACCCACTGCAACATTCCATTGTGGGTTATGGTCCTGCAAGGCCCCTCCCACTTGGAACCTCTGTCCAGGTGATTTGATTTGATTAGTAGGGTAAAACCTTTAGGCAACAAGAGCCTTTTTTCAAAGGTGACCCAGTCAGTTACAATACATCATACAT
This sequence comes from Neoceratodus forsteri, assembly GCA_016271365.2. Taxonomy (NCBI): domain Eukaryota; kingdom Metazoa; phylum Chordata; order Ceratodontiformes; family Ceratodontidae; genus Neoceratodus; species Neoceratodus forsteri. The sequence continues at coordinate 1,539,159,412 of CM028131.1, read as the reverse complement.
CTGTTATGTAATATAACAACACCATGTCAATGAAAATTATAAAAGCACATTAAAGGTGTTAAAAATAGATTATGTCTAGATGACTTTTTTCATTTTATTTATTTATTTTTAAAATTTATTTCCATTTAATGAAGAAGTTAGATTGGATCAAAAAGATTTGTTTTCAGGCACACCTTGGGGAAGGGTACAACAAGGGGAATAAAAATATTACATAAAAACACAGTAAACAAATTACATTAAAACACAATAAATAACATGAAACACAGCTGCCAGAAGAGCTATATATGCTTAGTAAGCAATTCATAACATATCATTTAAACAACAGTCTCACAATCACATACAGAGGTTGATCATAAACTCTTGCTTAAGCTTCATTTAAACACTGGATATTTAAAAGACAAATCAACATTCGGTTGTACTAGCTGATTTAGTACAGTAGGTCCTCAATAAGAAGACTGAAATATTGCAGTGGCTGTCCTTGGTCAAAATGAATCAAAGCTCTGAGTGAGTAACTGACACCCAATGTGACATTTCATTGTGGTTTAAGATGCCCCAAGGCCCCTCCCACTTGGAACCTCTGTCCAGATGACTGACAGGGATTTCAGGGGAGACCTGAAAGTTAACCATTCACTGCCCCATGTAACTAACTACAAAACGCATTACACTGCATAGGATTCTAGTACCCTTCTGCTCTATTATACAATAGCAAGAAAGAATCCTGGCTTCTGATTGGTCAGTTGGCCATCACAGCAGAGATATTACCCTGGCAAAATATCCCTGCTGATTTCTTGCCTGATCTGTCCTCCCATCTTCTGTTAAGAAACAAAAATATTTTAATATACTATCAAAAACATTCTTAAAATTATTTTTTTTCTATTCTGTATAAAACAACATGTCATTGCATAATAGGAATAATGCCCTCCAGGGTGGATGTTATGCTGGGATAACATCCCTTCTTGGGTGTTGGATGCCTTTGGCCGGTGGCCTTGGACCCAACCACCAAAGGAGGGATGTTATCCCAGCATACACTCCACCTGCCTGGCAATATTCCTTTAGTAAGCACTTCTAGTGACCCGGGGCACTGGAGTGACGGTGAAAAAAAAAAAAAAATTAATGTAATTGGGATAGTTTAGCCATCCTCTTTAGTTCTTTTGGATGACATTCTTATTTTGTAAGGAATACTAATACACATATGGAGGAATTAATTTTGTATAAAACAGAAAACTTATCTATATAAATATAACCTTAGTGGAATTGAACCTGCACAAAGCCATACAGTAATATTTTCCTTTAAGTTGGAGTTCTTGTTCCTCCCATTGCTATAGATTAGTGTATCCTAACATATATATATAACCGGCAGGTTACTGCCAGTGTTCGTATATATTCATTTAAGCCAGCAGTATTTGTTAGTCAGCTTATTGTTTTTTTCAGCACTAGTGTTCATCTGGCAAAAATATCAAGATACACATTTTTCTCTTTGTTTTCTTTCATTCCTGGATCAAAACACCAGATTTTGAAGTTTTTCCACTCTCTTGTATGCCTGCCATAAAGAAATTAAATATTTTGGTACAGTGCTGTGCTGTTTACCATCAGAAACATGCAGTAGCACCATCCTAACATGTCTATGGTAGGAATCTAGCATGGACATTCAACAGATGGCTTCAACGGAAGAAATTTTTAAAAATTGCGAGTGGCGGACATCTTTAATTAGCTATAAATGCTGTTTTAACAATATCTGAGAAAACTAAGAATATACTGAGCATGAATCTTTGGATGTTAGAAATACATTTTTGCTAAAAAAAAAAAACACTATATAATGACATTTTTTGCCAACTAACAAATACTGCGGCTTAAAACAACATATAATTATAAAAGTAAGTGCCATCCCAGTGGTGTGGGGGTGCTAAGGCACACCAGGCTCTGCCAGTGACCCAGGTTCAGAAACAGGCCAGGGTCACTCAGGGGCTGGCCAGGGGAAGGAGGATTTAATGTCCACTGACAGCTCTCCTCTCCTCTTTCACAAACTTGGGACAGCACATGCTGCTGCTTGGCTTCCACCTAGCAGCGGCTACATAGTGCAGCAGTGAGTGCCTCTCATAGATACATAGATACATAGACAGTGTCGGAAGATAAGGGCCTATGGCCCACCCAGTCTGCCCATTTGAGCTTGTAAGTTCAGTTTGTTTTCCTAGAAGTCTGTTGCCCCTTACCCCTGACCTCTAGAATTCCTTTATGTCTATCCCATGCATTCTTAAATTCCGTGATTGTTTCAGCCCCCACAACTTCCTCTGGCAGGGAGTTCCACTTGTCCACTGCCTGTTCTGTGAAGAAATTCTTTCTCATGTTTCCTCTGAATCGTCCTCCCTCCAACTTCATCCCATGCCCTCTAGTCATGGAACATCTTTTTCGCTTAAAAATAGTGTTTTCCTGCACCCTGTTCCTCCCTGTAAGATACTTGTATGTCTCTATCATATCCCCTCTCTCCCTCTTCTCCTCCAGGGAGTACATGTTCAGTTCTTTCAACCTGTCTTCATAGGACTTGTGATGCAATCCATGCACCATCTTTGTTGCCCTCCTCTGAACTTCTCTACCCTGTCTATGTCCTTATGTAGGTATGGGTTCCAGAACTGTACACTGTACTCCAGGTGGGGCCTCACTAGTGTCTTGTATGCGGAATTATGACCTCCCTTTTCCTGCTGATGCCCTGCCTATACATCCCAGCATCCTATTTGCTTTACCTGATGCCTTGTCACACTGTTTCCTACCTTGAGGTCATCAGAGATGACAACCCCAAGATCCCTTTCCTGCTTGGTGCATGCTATATCCTCACCCCAACTGATATATTGTGCCAGGGTTTTGTGCTATATGCATTATCTTGCACTTCTTTGCATTGAATTTCAACTGCCAAACCCCTGACAATTCTTCAAGTTTCTGCAGGTCGCTTCTCATTCTGTCTACACCCTCTGGTGTGTCTACTCTGTTACAGAGCTTTGTGTCATCAGCGAACAGTGAAATTCTGCCTTCTAGATCCTGCGCAATGTCACTGATGAAGATGTTGAATAGGACCGGTCCCAGCACTGATCCCTGTGGTACCCCACTGGTCACTCTTCCTTCTGTGGTGTGACAGCCATTTACCACCACCCTCTGTGTCCTGACACCCAGCCAGTTACCTACCCACCACACTACTGTCCTGCCCACACCCATATTCCCCAGTTTATGTAATAGTCTTCTATGTGGCACAGTGTCAAAGGCCTTGCTGAAGTCCAGATAGGCCATGTCCACTGCCCTTCCCTGATCCACCTCCCTAGTCACCCAGTCAAAAAATTCAACGAGGTTGGTCTGACATGACCTCCCCCTGGTGAAACCATGCTGCCTTGGGTCTTGTAGTCCATTGATAACCAGATGTTCCATCACTCTTTCCTTCAGTAGTGCTTCCATGATCTTCCCCACTATCGAGGTGAGGCTGACTGGTCTGTAGTTCCCTGCTTCCTCTTTGTTCCCACTTTTGTATAAGGGGACTACATCTGGTGTCCTCCAGTCTTTGGGTACCTCCCCTGTTTCCAGTGATCGGCTAAACAGGATAGCCAGAGGTTCAGCCACCACCTCTCTTAGTTCTTTAAGGACCTGGGTGCACCCCATCTGGCCCCATTGCTTTATCAACTCTTATTACTTCCAGTTCCTTCAGGACCCTTTCTCATGTAAAGGGACTTGTGTCCATTTCTGCACCATTCTCACCCTTGTACTCCTTCAGACCCATTACCCTTCTCTTCCTCAGTAAAGACTGAGCAGAAATACCTGTTCAATATGTCAGCTTTACTGTTGTCATCCTCCACGCTCCCATCCTCCCCTTCAGTCTCACTATCCCTCCTTTGTCTTTCTTTTTTCACTTATGTACCTGTAAAGGTTTTGTCCCCTCTACCCACTGATTTTGCAATGTGTTCTTCTGTCTGAGCTTTGGCTTCCCTTACTGACCTCCTGCCTCCCTTTGCTTCTCCTGGTACTTCTCCCTATCCCTCCTGCCTGTGTCTTTTGTATTGCCTGAATGCAATCTTTTGGCTTTCACTTTATTTGATACCTCTTGGAAAACCATAATGGTCTCCTCTTCCTTTTCCTCTTGCTAACCTGCTTAATGCATAATTCTGTTGTTCTTGTAATCCCCATTTTAAATACTGCCCACTGTTCCTCAACCCCTGATTCCTGTCCCATTCCCCTTAATGCCTCTTTCAAGTATCTCCCCATTTTCCCAAAGTCTGCCCCCCTAAAATCCAGGATATGTGTTTTTGTGTGGTTTGGTTCTGCTCTTTCTGTGATTTCAAACCACAATGACTGGTGGTCACTGTTTCCCAGGTGCTCCCCCACTGTTACCACCATCACACTGTCCCTGTTTGTGAGCACAAGGTCCAGTATTGCCTTCTGCCGAGTTGGTTCCATGACCAGTTGCTTGAGGAAGGCACCCTGAAGGGAGTCCAGGATAAATCTACTCCTAGTTGATGCTGCTGCTGGGATGCTCCAGTCCACATCTGGAATATTGAAGTCTCCAACCAGTACTACCTCACACTTGTCTGCCATCCTTTGGATGGCTAGCATCAGCTCCCTATCTGTTTCTTCCTCCTGGGCTGGTGGTCTATAGACCACACCTGTGCAGATGGCTGTCCCCATTTTCCTTTCCAGCTTAACCCACAGTATCTCTCCCCCATTTTGTTCCTCCTGGATCTCTGTGGCCCTTATGTCATTTTTCACGTACAGTGCCACTCCTCCTCCCTTCCTGCCTGCTCTGTCTCTTCTGAATATGTTGTAGCCAGGTATGGCCATCTCCCAGTCATGGTTATCATAACACCAGGTTTCAGTGATGGCCACAATGTCCAGGTCTGACTGTACCATGACAGCCTCCAGATCTTCCATCTTGTTGCTAAGGCTCCTGGCATTTGCACACATGGCTTTCCATGATTTGACCTCCTAGACTGCTTCACTGTTCTACTCAGCCCTTCCTTGGTTGTCATTTATCCCTGGTTCTCCTTGCTGTCTGCCCTTCTGCTAAATTTTGCCCCTTTCTGCTTATCCACCCTTGGGCACTAATCTCCATCTTTTGCACACTGCTTTGCAGAGATAGCCACTCCTCTGGTTCACTGGTTCCACTGCTAGCTGTGGGAGTGAGCAAGTAGGTACCCTCCTTGCTGGCCTGCCACCCCTCTTTGCTAGTTTAAATGCTTGTCAATGTAGCATTTAAACTTATCATTGAGTGCTTGGATTCCCCTCCAGGATGGATGCAGGCCATCAGGCTTGAACAAACCTCCATCCCTCCAGGTGGGTCCCCAGTCACCAATGAATCCAAACCCTTCCTCACAGCACCAGTTCTTCAACCATGAGTTAAAGTTCCTGGTGCATGCACTCTATGTTCTCCTTGCCTCTCACAGGTAGTACTTCTGAGAAAGTGACAGAAGTAGCTACTTGCTTGAGACCCTCCCCAGTTTCCTAAACTCTTCCTGAACTTCCTTTGGCTCCCCATTTGCCAGGTCATTAGTACCTAGGTGGATAATGACATCCAGCTCACACTCCCATCTTGCCTTCCCAGTGATTCCCCAGGATCTTCCTTCCATCCCTCCGTGCCGTGGCACCTTGTAGGCACCTCACCTCCCTGTCCTCCCCTCCTGTGTTCCTAGCTGGATCCCTCTTATGATGGAGTCCTCCACCAGGATTCATTTCCTCCTCCTCTGGGGTCCACTGCTTTCCCGCTGAGGTCACCTCCCTTAGCTAACCTCCACATCTTTCCTTCCACTTCTCTGGGTACCTCTATTTGGTTGTCCTCATTTGCCAGTGTGGCATATGAGTTCTTGAGTGGAATAGGATCTGGGATGTGCCTCTACCTGACTGCTCTAACCCTCCCTGAGCCCACTGTCATCCAAGTGCTCCTCGTTCTCGGCATCCTTTGAGGCAGTTGCATTCGACTGGGTGGTCCCTGGATAGGGGTGATGGTACTCCTGACCCAGTTTACTTCTGCTCTGAGTCTGGCTACTTCATCCCGCAGTCCAGAGAGATGCATGCAGATAGGGCAGCACCTCAGTGTCCAGAAGGTCTGCCTGAATATGGCTGCCCCACAGCCACTGCATTGCACCACTCCCCACATTATACTGCAATTCCACTACTTGTCTGCTACTGAAGCTCTCCTAGTTCCCTTTTTATTAATTTACTGTACTAAAAATCCTGTCACTGATCCTCAGTTAATTTTTTTTAAAGAAAAAGAAACCAATAAATAAATAAATGAGTCAAAACACTTGTGCTGAGTGGGCTTATTCCCCCTTATGCCCCTCCTACTTCACACCCCTTACTATACCCTGTGTTTAGCTCCTGTCAATCAGAATTATCAGGGCATATAATTAAGAGTTGGGGGAGGGGGGGCGAAAATTTGCAGCTATTAAAGACAGCACAGAATTACACCACCACTATGTTTTAAATTTTCAACAGCCCAAAAACAGTTATAAGTAAAGACAACAAAGAAAGTGTAGTGTCACTAAAAGCCCACAATCTAAGTTTAAAAGAAAAATAGCAATTACCAGTTACTCTAAAGCACTGAATTGAATATGTTTCCTTCCTTCCCCTTCTGGCTTCTTCTGAGAAAAAAAATGCACTGGATTCTGCTCTATTATACAATAGCAAGAAAGAATCCTGGCTTCTGATTGGTCAGTTAGCCATCACAGCAGGGATATTACCCTGGCAAAATATCCCTGCTGATTTCTTGCCTGATCTGTCCTCCCATCTTCTCTTAAGAAACAAAAATATTTTTATATACTATCAAAAACATTCTTAAAATTATTTTTTTTTTATTCTGTATAAAACATGCCATTGTATAATAGGAATAATGCCCTCCAGGGTGGGTGTTATGCTGGGATAACATCCCTTCTTGGGTGTTGGATGCCTTCGGCCGGTGGCCTTGGGCCCAACCACCAAAGGAGGGATGTTATCCCAGCATAACACCCACCCTGCCTGGCACAAGAGGCCAGCAAGAGTAACAGAAAGGGGCACCATGGACTGGGACTAGCAGGACCAGATGGCCGGGGGGATAGCAAACAAGGTAAGCACCACCTGTGTGTGTGTGTGTGTGTGTGTGTGTGTGCATGTGGGTGGGGATTACACTGTTTTGCAGTTTATTCACCCAGGATAGCCCAGCTGAGATGCAACATTTTCTTTCCTGTGAGGTTTTGCTTCTACCAATTTCCGCAGCTGCACTGGAGCACTCAATCAGCCAGGCACAGATGCAGCATACATGTGGCATTTTTACATTGCACGCCTATGTCATTGCATCTGTGCCAGCTTTGGGAACAAGGTAAAATAGGGAGAAAAAGAATCCTGACTGCCAGGATAAAGAAGGTGGCTCCTCAGGCTCCACACCACCACCTGAAGGCACCCATGATGATCCAAGTAGATGGGGTAGATCCTGGACTTGTGGATGACAGGGCTGGAGGTCGTTGTCAGATAGGTTCAACTGGGAGGTGCAGGACGTAAATAAAGATGACAAAAATGCATACAAGCACATAATATCATTATGTCAGTGTCGGTTTCTCAGTAAGTAGAACACCCATCTCTGGGGCCAGAAGATCTGAGGGTCAATAGTTCTAGCCCCACACCAGGCACCTGGGGTAATACCGATAACTAACACTGGTGTGGTACAAGGTGGGTACTGCACTGGTAAGGTGCCGTCCTTCGAATGAGATGTTAAACCGAGGTCCCTTCTGTCCATCTCTGATCACTGACAATGTGGAAGTAAAAGATCCCATGACCCTTATCAAGGAAGAGCGGGAGAGTTTCCTCCATGTCATGGCCGGCATTCCCCCATCAATAAAACAGGTCTTACAACACCCCACAAAGGATGCACCTGAAACAAGCTTTTACAGCTTAGTGTGCCTTTTCTGGTCAAAACTTACACATAAATAAATAAAATAATACAGCTGTGAAGCACTGCTAATTTGGGACTATTGACATAATTTAAAAGTGTTAGTGAATGCACATGCAAAAAGAATGGTGCCTAAAGAAACAATTCAATCTGGGAGGCTGCAATCAGTGCTTGCAAGATGTAATGCTAGAACTCAGGAGTTGAAAAGTACTCCCATATTATCTCAAGAACAGCAGATAAATTTTTTTTTTTTTTTTTAACATGATCTTCAGTAGGACTTGGGGAATTAATTTAGCAAAGGGGGTAGCATTTAATGGAAATATTTCACTTGTAGGAATTCTCAGAGTTAAAGTAAACATTTCTTTCTATCTTCTTGTGTCCTTTGTGAGTCTGAAAGCTACAGTAATTGAATAAGAGATCAGGAAGGCCAGGGCAAGCATTAACCTCTGTAAATTGTATCTTCCGGCTGCTCGGCAATGTTATTTCTAGGACACTGAAGAGTTACAAACCTAGCTGCACAGTTCAGACAATTTTAACCTGTACCATATTAAATATTTGTGTAGGGACAGAGAACCCCAGATACAGGTCCTTCTAGTCAGTACAATGCTCTGACAAAAATCCCAACCTGTGGAACCCAAACCAGATGGTTTTTTTTTAATTCATAAATGTAAATTATTGTTGTAACCGAGTCACTGTGTATACTATGGTTACAAACCCTGCCTTGCAGGCTCAAGCAAGGTTGAGGGGCGTAGGCTTTGTTTTGGATGGAAAGGGGGGTTCTTTCTCAAGAGAATTTAATTAGTGCAGTGCCTCCACTCAGAGTATTGTTAAAGTGGGCCAGCTGTCTGATAGGTACAACCCCCTGAGATGATGTACCTACCCACCACCCCTCAGTCACCCCACACATGAAATGGCAACAAACAATGCAATGTTTCAATATGTATGCAATTACTGACTAAAGCTAATAATATTCTCATGCAACTTATGCTCACGAAGCAGGTTAATAATAACAATAGACAATTTGTTAACCAGGGTAGAGGATTGAGGTGCTAAGATAACTTATTTAAAACATTTGGTGTAACTGTTAAAAGCATAAACTTCAGCAATAACAAAACAGTGCCCACCCCCACCAACTGCAACACAGACTGAATGGCCTACCTCCCACTGGTGCCAGTGTCCCCAAATGTCCCTTCTGGGTACCCAGGTTGGTGAGTCGATGCAGGCCCGATGAGGTGCAGCTGGTTGGCCGGCGTTGGTGCACTTTAAAAATGGAACAGTAACTTTTGAAGACACTATAAACAATCTCTCCAACTCAGGGCAAACCCTGAGTTACTCACAGTTCTGGAATACCAGTCTTGGAAATCTGCAGGATGAAGATCTTTCAGACTGTGACTCTGGAGCTCTGGCAGCTCTATGAATATCTTGCAGCTCTTTGGGGTTCTTGCAGCTCTCTTGAACTCTTTCAGCTTTCTGGAGCTCCCCAATCTGTCAATTGGGCTGTCAGTCCATCAAATTAATATGCAGAATATTCATTCGATGCCTGATTGGCAGGGGAAAAGGCGCTAATACACAGTCCTCACCTTTCCCCCGAAAGCCCCCTTTCTGTAATCATATGAGTTCCTTACATTCCCATTGTCTGCAGAACAGGTCAAAGGCAACAAAGATGGCTGCAAACAAAAACAGTCTATGCAGTTTACACAGAGTCCCATCTTTAAGTTCATATTGCAGGGCTCTTGCATTGTTTTAACATTAACTATCCCCCGACTTTAGTAGCTGCCCCTTTATCTTATTGTCCGTTGGCAGAGTGGTGCAGGACAGAGTCTCCCTCTGTTGTCACTAGCTCCAAAGTGCTGGTTCCCCCAGGTGGTAGGCAGAGCATTCATTCATAATGCAGCCTCAGCTGCTCTTAAAGAAACACTGCTTAATTGCACTGATGCCAAGTTTTTTATTTCTTTTTTCTCTCTCCCCCCTCCTGTGTTACTCCAGACCCCCCATATTTGTTTCTGGGGTCCCAGGGATCAGAACACACAAAGGGGGCTTTGGCACTGAGCCACAAGGGTGGTTTTCACATTAGGCACTGTAGTGCTATTAGGATCTGTCCGCAGACTGCTGCAGCTCGCACGTTTGAGCAGGAGCCAGCTTGAAGATGCACACACAGAGTTGTGCAGTGCTCCACTGGACTGCTCTGTGTTCTCAGTGCTGCATCACCGAGCTGGCAGTTTTAACCTTAATACCACACTCCTCCAGTCTCCCACAGGAAAGCAGGCACAAGAGGCCAGCAAGAGTAACAGAAAGGGGCGCCATGGACTGGGACTAGCAGGACCAGATGGCCGGGGGGGGATAGCAAACAAGGTAAGCACCACCTGTGTGTGTGCATGTGGGTGGGGATTACACTGTTTTGCAGTTTATTCACCCAGGATAGCCCAGCTGAGATGCAACATTTTCTTTCCTGTGAGGTTTTGCTTCTACCAATTTCCGCAGCTGCACTGGAGCACTGCAAGTTTAAGTGACTTGCTCAATGTCACATAGTATTTAGCTGTTGCAGGGTCTGAACTCCCCATCTCCTGGCTCCCAAGCCATTGCTGTAACCACTGCACCACACTGCCTCTAAACTACCTAAGAACCATTGTTTTTATTTATTTATTTATTTATTTATTTATTTATTTTTATTTTTTTTTTTGCAGTTAGTGCTCTTTTTCCACAGAGTGCAAGCTACCTTCTGGATGTTGGATGCCCCAGCCCCACTTCCCCCTTTTTTCCTCTGGGATTTACCTTCATGCAAAATGCAGAGTGACACAGGTATTTGATGGGGTACAGTGCTACAAAGCAGCCGGGTCAGTGGCAGCTCAGATCTCCATTTTCTGCTTTTCTCCCGGGAGAGGCATTGTACAATGCCAGCCAGACGTACCAAAGCACACTTCCATGCATCCCCCAATGCCATCAACCCCAGCCTGCCTCACTCCTAGTCGATGCTAGGGGCCAAGTGAGTGGCCAGGTGAGTGTTGGATACTAAAATCCTACCTTCCCAGCTGACCCCTCAAAAATTGAATCTGCATCCAAACCTCAGTCGCCCTCTGGTGTGAGGTGTGGCGTCCAGTGTCTTAACCTTCAGTGCCACCAGGGTAGCACCTAAGAACCACTGTGCAAATGACACTACCGGACATTGGTTGTTGAGTTAATGCCCATCCAGGAGCATAATGAGGCATGAGGCACTTGCACTAAGTGCCTTTAGCACCTGAAAGTGCACTAACCTCAGATAACTAATGACCTGGAGTGCCTTATTGCACTTTTAACATGGGTAAAACTGAGAAATAACTTTAACAAAATAACATTTTTTAACTCACAAAATGGTATTGTTTTTGTTAAAAGTCATTGCTAGAAAATAGATCCTCCTCACCTGTCCTTCATCTGGCTTTCAGCAAATTCAATAGACGGATTGTTTGTTTAATATAGAATACAGGAGCCAGACTTCCGCAGCATTCCTCTGGTAGAATATTCACCCACTCACACACAACACAAGACCTTTTATAGGGAGCCAAGGTCTCAATTTTATCTCTGGCAGGGTATGCAGCAGAGATTGCCCTTGTAAGTTGGTAAGGGTAAACCATTCCTCACAAAGATCTCCAAGGCAAACTCCTCCTTCCTTGTACCCACACCTGCTGGTCCCCTCCTTGAAAATGTCCCTAGTTTTAAATACTTATGTGTCCCTCTGGACTCCTCCCTTATGTTCACTGACCATGTCAATAATTCTGTGCTCAGAGTTAATCAGAAGGCAGGGCCACCTACCGCTTATATCAATTCCTTTCTTATAAAGTGTGCATAGCAATTGCACAAGGAAACCTTCTACCACTGCTTGAGTACTGTTCTCCTGTCTATTCTCTCATATCCTCAGCTCTGCACTGTAGACTGAACTCAGTCTACAACAGTATCTGTCGCTTTGTCCTCCATGCCCCCTATTCTACCCATCATTGAGTATTGTACCAGTCACTTGGTTGACTCCAACTGCAAGGACGGTTTGACTATGCCCTTGGTTGCTTAGTTGACAATACTCTGAGAGGCAGACACCTGTCCCCGTACTCATCCCTCCTCATGAGTAGAGTGGCAGCTAGGAGCCACCTCCCCCCCGGTATGGGTAGTAAAGCCTTTTCCATCTCTGCCTCCCCCCTTATGGAACAGACTCCCCACACCTCTTTGCTCTTCCACCTCCCATCTCTCCTTCAAAAACAATTTAAGAGAGTGGCTTCTGGCTGAGGCCAAATGCCACTGCTCTCCTGGGTAATCTCTGGCATCCCCTCCCTCCAGCCCCCCCCCACCTATTAGCAGTGTCTCATCCTTACACTCACCACTACTGTTCCTGTCCTCTTCCCCTACTTTTCAGGTCTTCTGCTGTTGCCTCCATATTCCAAGTCCCATCACCATTTGCTAAGAGGAAGTGTTGTACTCATTTTCAGAGTTCCAGTCTGCTCGTTGACCTGTGCACTATTAGTGTACCTGAATGCATTTTGCACTTTATGCATCATATCTGGGACTTATGTTTGGTCTCTGTGTTTTGTGACTTATACTTCAGACTGTTGCCTGGCCTGTGACTATGTATTTTTGACCTGTATGCTGGCCTTCTTTGACACCTTGTATTCTTATGTAATTGCACTTCATGTAATTACCCCTTGTTCTATAATTTTCCTTCACCTCATGTTGAGGCCCGTGTTTACTCTTGTTCACCACACCTGGATTGCTTAATGTGCCATGCTGTGGCTCAGGTCATACCTGAAAATGGTCCTTTGGATCAGTGCACCCACCTGGTTATCGAAGACATAAATAGATAAATAAATAGGCAGAAGGGGGATTTCTTATGGTCACCAAAGAAACATCGCAAATTAAAACTGAATGATACTTCATTTTTTTTTCATTCCTTTATGTGTGTAAGAAGTACAGCATTAGAAGGAAGAATGTTTAATTATTTTTCTAGATTTACTAGCGTTTCATTTTTTAGGGCCTTGTTAAAGGTTTTCAGTGAGTAAAGGTGGCAGCCATGTTTGTTATGGCAATATGGGACGAGTGAACTGGCTCACAAATTCTGTCTGTAACTGACCCAAATACTGAACTTCAGTGCCTGAACCTGCTCCAGCTTGTTCATTTCTGGGAATTAACATACTGTATGTAGGAACTTATTTAGCCAGTCAGGAAGCAGGACATTTCCAACCCATTTTGTAAATAAGAGCACACAGAAGGAACATTGTTTTGATATAGGAAGTGGGAGCAAATGGACATAGTCAATCTAGTTTGTTTCGCCACTGTTCAGTGGCCATAGCACAGCTCAGTGATCATATGTTGATCAGCTCTTATACCCCCAGTACCTTTTTACCTCTAGGTGCCTGCCCTGTCTGCCACTGAAGGATGCCACACTGTCTGCTTCCACCCCTCTTCCCCAAGGCAGGCAGTTCCATACTTTAATCACCTTCTGCATTACATACTGTTTCTTCATCGCTCTATCAACTCCCCTAATTCTGTACTGCTGTCCTCTTGTCCTACAGTCCCCTAGTAATCAAATCCAGTCCTGCTTCTAATTGGGCATAAGAGAGAGGGTGAGTCTTGCCTGCCTCTCTTCAAGTTTGTGCAGTACACTTTGAGAACTGTTTGTTTGATTGACTGCTCTTGATTACACATGGCTGGTTGTAACAGACAATTACAGCATGGTTATGTGTGCATTAGAAAGGTTCCACCAAGCCAGTTCAACAACAATCACACTAACACCCCCCACAGTGACACCAGAATCCCAACATCCAGTACAGTGACACATCATAAAACCAACACACCAAGAAGCCGACAAGCACCGGAACACTGAACTATGAAATCGATCACATATCAATACTCCACCCTCTGCACTCCCCATAATTGATATAATCAACTCCACATCACACACACAGTGGCGGAAAGGGCAGTTCTGCCAGCAGCACTACTACAAACCCACCGGACAATAAAAGAGGGCATACATTGAGGTTTTCTGACACCGCTCACTTTTGTACACAAAACCACCAACAAGAAGCAGTTTCTTGCCTCTGGCACTTACTACGTACTCTAACGGCACCCTCCCATATGCACAGCCGCCCACGGCACCTATATAGCTGTTTGATACAGCACATCTGTCAACACTTCCACCTGTCAACATTTCATACATGTCGTTCTCATAAGCTTCGCTGTAGTCTACTCACTGTAATTGTGTTGCTGTAATGGAATTGCTGTAACAACAGTATACCCATTAGAAATAATGACCAATTATTGTTATAGGATTATGCCTAGATGCCTGTGAAGAACAAGACAGTAATGTCATCGAGTGAAGCTGGGGCAGGATAAGTCAGGAGCCCGAAAGGCACAAATGAAATAACCACCTAGTCAATCACAAGCACCTGTGTATATTTTTTTATAGTACATTACATAATAATGAATATGGTTTATGTTTCTGGAGCTTTTCCATGTGGGAATGTGTCTGGGAGTGTTAACTGAGTGTGAATGAGGTGTTCCCTTGTGATAGGAAGGCATAGTCATATGATTCTTATAGAAGTACTATAAGTGTTGCTATAAATTGCTAGCAGTGAGTAATGGAGTATTTGTTTATGTTTTGAGGTGTTACTTCACATTCTGTTATTCACAGTCCATTATTCACACTCTATTTCTCACTGCTAAAAGTGAATAACAGCATTTCTCAGCAACTGAAAATCAGTGGGTGATAGGGGTCGCCCTCATAAAATATAAGGAATAATCTACAGTCAGGTGCAGGCAATAGTGTAGTAACTACATGCCTTGTGTGGGTTGTGAGGCCCAAGGCACAACCAAGGGCCTTCATCCACACAGGAAGTGAAGTTATTGCAGCTCTGCTGCACACTAGGAGTGGGTTATTCCACTTATTCAGAAAAAGGTTAAAAGTGTTACAAATAAATAAAATTATTTATATAGGCACAATACTAGAGCAGTGCAAAACGCAGACATCCTCTGGTGAAATGACAATTCTGCCTCAAAAATGCTTTCCACAATTTTTTTTTTTTTTTACTTTTGCTGAATTCCAAAAAGCATTATTATGTAAATAAAGAAGTAATTTTCTGTGGATCATGCAAACAGCAGAATCCTTTTCTGTGATTGCTTAAGAGGATTCCATGGTCCAGGTAAACTGTGGATTATTAATCCGCAAAAAAAATTCACTCTCCAAATTTTATAATTCCACTACCGATGGTGCTCCACAGAATTAGGCAGAAAATTCCACAGAATTCCATTTGTTAGAATTTGAAAATGCTCAGTATAAATATGGAATATGCAGCAGGGGACTTGAAATATGAAATTTATCTTCATGTGTGAGTAGGCAAGACCATAACTCATGAGTGGCAGATCTACCCATGAGCTATGGAAGTCATGCCCCCACAAGTGAGGATAAACTGTGTATTTTGAATCCAACCAATGTGTGTTCGATTTATACATCAGTTTGCTAGTTCTACATTTTAAATGTGCTCTTTGTATGAAGATATAACTGTTTGATTTCAACTGCTGGCTTCAGTGATGCACTTGGCTATTGTGGTGTTATCAGCATTGTGAAAGCTGCACTCTGGTTCAGTATGCAGTTTGACATATCGTACTTTGCAAGATAACATTATCTTGCTATGTTAAGTCATTATGATTACTATCGAGCAATTTTTTAATGAGCATAGCCAATAGATATTCGCTGCAAAAACCTGTGGATTATTACAGCATTCACGTGCTCTATCAAAATGGAGCACTCCCTCATTGGCTCTCACTATGTGTGTGGGTAGGCTGAACAGTTGCTCAAACATGGTGGTTCTTTATCTCTGTATCTCTGTTAGAAAGGAGCCACCACAATAAGACTGTTCATCTTCCCATAATAATTTTTTTTCTATCTGCTTGACCCTACCTTTAAACAAATAAAAAAAATCCTTGGGTGGGCGTGGCTCAACCAGCAAGCAGGATGGCAGCTTGAAGTGTCAGCAGCACCGTGCTGATTGCATCATCCGACAAACTCCACAGTTAAATCTGCTACCTACCAACGGCAAAACGAAAAAAACATTGCCTAAGCTCTCAGCTATGTGGATATACCTTTTGTGCTGACTTGGGAATTATTTCTGACCCTCACATCTCATCAGCGAAGTCCGGCCTGCAGCATGGTGTCTGCGCCGAGCCCAACCCTAGACTTTACCCATTTTAACACCATTTTTGAAAAGCTCCTAGGCCACATGGATAAAGTCACTGAAGCCTCGCAGCATACAACAATGGCGATTCAAAGTCTGACTGGCCGCTTAACAAAAATAGAGAAGCAGGCACAAACACACAAGACAGTGATTGATGTCATTCAGGCAACACAGAGGGACCAACAAGCTTCTATGAATCTCCTCCTAGCCAAAATCGATGACCTGGAAAACCACAGCAGGAGGAACAACTTAAGGCTGTTGGGTTTTCTGGAGGGAGTGGAAAAGAGACATTCCGGTTTCTTAAGCAGGCCCATACCTCTCAACCTTTTGTCCCGCAAATGTGGAACATTGCCTGTCAAAATGTGGAACAAATGGGCAAAATGTGGAACACTTAATCAAATCTTTACCTAAGAAGCTGAAAACACTGTTAAAATGTTGCATTTATGTTCAGAAAGTCTGTTGTTAATTGAATATATTTTTTGCATCATTTACGATGGATTTTTGCTTTAAAATGTTGACTATGAATGTGGAACAAGTCCTCACAATGTGGAACAGGGAGCTTTTGTGAAGTAACATGAGGAACATTCCTCGTAAAGTGGTACAGTTGAGAGGTGTGAGCAGGCTCTTCCTGAAATCCTGGTCCTAACCCCAGAGTTCCCCCTGGAAATCGAACGAGCTCACTAGACCCTCGCTCCAGTCCCATTGCAAGGGGGAAAACTGAGGGCAATCCTTATGAAACTGCTGGCATATATAGTCCGTCAAGATTTATTACAATGGTCTAGAGAAGTGGGACGCCTGAACTGGCATGAGCATCCCATTTCCATATACCAAGACTTTTCTAAGGACCTGTCTAACCGGAGGAGGGAATACACAATAGCCCGTCGCACCATGCAAAAAATGGGCATTCAGTACTCCCTCCGGTGTCCAGCCACCAAGCGTATAATCCAGAACAGGATCCCTCTTTCCTTTGAGACACCAGTGGCCCTGGAAGCCTTCCTAGATCAACAAACAGGGGATCAACTAGTTAAACCCCAGGACAGCTCCCCTCGGCGCACCAGTTCAGAAAAAATTCACTTCGGAGAGACATCCCAACAACACGATCAAGGATGACTCCCCCGACCTAGCAGGAAAAGGATGGCGAGAGAGTAACAAATGAAGGGATCATCCCCATGTGTGAACAGAGCTCCCACCACAAGAGTCAGACAGAGAATACCAGTGAGAAGAGAGTAAGACCCTAGTCTGGTACATGATGCAGAACCCATACGAGATCCTGAGATCCCCATCACAGAGCTCCAGGGACCTGGACTCTGAAGAAGCACCCTCAACGGACATGCTCTCCCAAGCCTACATGACTCTGATGCTGACCAATGGAGTGGATCGACTGGAAGCCTTGAGCCTACCACTGATGCAGCACACTCCAAGTGCAGCATCCAAAGGCCGTGAATCATGTCAGGCTGATACGGAACTGCCAGCAAGATCCAGAAGTCCCCTGATCGCTACAGTTGGTCAAACAGACCCCATTTAGATAAGTACCATTGTTTCTTTCTTTCCTTCTTTTTTGTTTGTCTTCCTTATCCTCTCATAGGGTAAGCTCAAGGGGGTGATCTAGCTCAGACCTGGAACTTTGTGAATTTAGCAACATTGCAGCCGGAGATTATGAGACATTGAGACTTTTTCCGCTCCAGGTGCCCTGAAATCTCCCAGGTAACTGATCACTCCCCAAATCATGACGCGTGTGTGTGTGTGTGTGTGTGTGTGTGTGTGTGTGTGTGTGTATATGATGGGGACATAGGGCAGATAGGAATATGGGGGAACTAAAAGGTGCTATGAGGGGACAAAAAAGAACAACCCCTGGGGGTGGCACTGCTCCTTGGAGCATGGCTATAGCAGAGCAGTAGGGATCGGCCCACAATGAGACCATTGCCCCACAGCTGGATACCACACAGTATCCCCTTCCCCAAGGCCTTGGGAGATGAATCCCCACGAGGAGATCACAATGGACCTGGACAAGCCAGCGCACCCCCCCCCCACATCCTAACTTTCCGTGATGGATCCTAGCCCTGCTTGGATAACCCCTCCATGACACCTCACCTACCCAGGCACAGAGGCCCCCCTCTCCTACTCCATTAGTATTAGATGTCCCATGCTAACCTTACAGTTCGGCTAAAAGTGAACACTGTCAGGTGAGGTGGTCTCAGACCCTATCTGCCAGCTGCCATCCACCACCCCCAATACTGAGACATAAAACTGCTGATTGGTCAGTAACATACATGGCCTCCACATCCACAGGAACCACCCAGCAGGTCTTGCTGTGCCATGCTGGGCCAGCGATTGTTCACGCTGGATAGCTCCAAAGGGGCACGAATGTGCAGTTTGTAAATATGTTCACTTTTTGGTTTAATTTTCTGTTTCTGTTGATGTTGTTCTGCAAATCTTTCACCAGACATGTTCATTTCTAGGAGGGAAACCCACCCTGGGAGTTGCTCCTAAACACAGGTAGGTCACACCGCACAGGTCTAGCCCAAAAGTTGCACTGGGGATGCTATCAAGCCTCTGGTGAACAACCCTGTACAGAGGTTCTGCACTATCCAGCTGATCCAGCGCTCATCTCCATAAAAGACTTGGTGGGGGTCTCCCACTTTCTGCATCAGTGGCTCACCTGATCTATCACCATACGCTCCCCTTAGGGGGACACCTCTTCCTCTCCACTGGTTTTAGTCACATGATTTACCTCCCATTTTCCCCTGACAAGTATGATTATGGTTAATCCTACTTGGAATGTGAGGGGGTTGAACACACTGGTGAAGAGGAAAAAGGTGATGTCATACCTAAAACAGGCTAAAACCCAAGTTGCCTTCTTGCAAGAGACTAAATTCATTCAGAAGGATCATGAGCTCCTGAAAAGGGACTTGGTGGGAATGGAAATCCGCGCCTCTGCCCCAACCGAAAAGCGGGGGGTAGTTATCCTGGTCCACAAACAACTGCAATGGTCTCTCATCTCATCCAGGGTGGACCCGCAAGGCAAATGGGTGTTTGGTATGTTCCACACCCCCGTAGGCCCCATCCTGTTAGGCAATCTGTATGGCCCCAATGAGAATGACCCAGCCTTTTTTCACCAAATCTCTCAAACCCTCCTTAATTGGAATCAAAGTGGGATACCCACTATTATTGGGGGAGATTTCAACCTGGCCCCAGACCCCCCTTATTGATAAGAATGTACCAGGAGGGGGGAACTCACATGGTAATGGAAGGAGAGCCCTATTAAACTGGATGAAGGACCAAGGCTTGGCAGATGTTTGGCGGGTGATGATCCCCAGAGAGCGGGATTATTCCTTTTACTCCCCAGTCTACAGTTCCTATAGCCACATTGACTTCCTGCTAACCTTGCCCCAGATCACATAAGCCACCATAGCTTCTGACATCCTGCCTATCATAATCTCTGATCACGCTCCAGTCCAGTTGGATATCCTCTGGGGCCCCCCATCCCCACATCCACCTCTTGCAGGTTGGACCCCTTATTAGTTAAAGACACTGACTTCCTGAAATGGGCCCAAGCTGAAGACAAGTTATTTTTCCAAGAAAACCCCGCCACGGAAACTACGGCAGGGACTAGATGGGAGGTGTTCAAAGCCACGATGCGGGGTAAGATAATTGGATATGCAGGAGACAGGAGACTTCATAGGGAGCAGCAGCTCAAAGATCTTGACATGGCCCTTGAAACAGCTGAACACCAACAAAAAATACGTGGGAGGAAGGCCCAACGGTAAACCCTCAGAAGGAAGATAACAGGCCTCCGCATGGAGATTAATTCCCTCCTCTCGAGAAGGGCAGAAATCTCCATTCTGAGGCTGAAACATGAATACTGGGAGGGAAGGGAGAAGGGATGCAAGGTACTAGCTTATAGGTTGTGGAAGCAACAAATGGAAAGACACATTGCCGGGCTGAAAGACACCTCCGGGGTAATGCACACTAAAGATGCTGACTTAAATGCAGTCATGGCAGCATACTATTCCTCCCTGTACACCTCCTTCAGAGAGGCCAACCCCCAAGCAACATGCTCCTTTCTTCACTCTGTGCACCTCCCTACTATAACTGCCCAACAGGCCCAACAACTAGATGCCCTGCTCACCACTGAAGAGGTGAAAGTGGCTCTGTTCTTCCTCAAACCAGGGCAGGGGTCGATCTTAACATTGTTTTACTATTCCAAACACTAGTGCAAATTGACCAGGGCTAGTGCAGCTAACTCTCCACTAGCCTGCCTTGACTAGTGCAGATTTTCATGGCTGTTAGTGAAGTTAAAAATGTCTCTACTTAAGCATTCTCTAGTCTTCATGCTAATCTCTCTGTGTTCCAGATGGCCAGGCGTGATTAACAGCTCATTAACAGCTACAATTATCTGGCAGTTCAAGAGAAAGATCCCACAAAAGACTCAATGTGAGTCATTATCACTCCACTTTTAAGACTTTCAGCCTGTGTTCAGGGTGTGATCAAGGGTAGAGTGCTGTTAAGTTACTAGGTTCCAGTTTTCTGAATGTGTCTATGTCTAACAATTTGTCCAATATTATTAAGACCAGTGCCCCTCATTTCTCTACATTTTGAGTGTTTGTATCCAACATTTCAGTGACAAAATGCAAAGAGGTATACAGGATCGGCCCTACAGGTGGTGGGTTTAATCCCAGACTCACCATAACTTCCCTCTCCCCTTGAAATCTCTTAACTCTGTTCTTTTCCTGGACACCACTGCAGACCAGACTCTGAAGTGACCATCCATAGCTGCCATTACTGGCAAGTGTAGGGGGTCCATAGCTCTTCTAAATGGACCATGCCAGCCATCACCATCCATACAGTTCCACCCTTATCCCACTCAGCATGTCCTTTCAGCCTAAAAACAAAGCTTTGGATCATGTATGGTACAAAAATAAACCTTGATAAAATGCATAATTTGAAACCTTGAAATAGGCATTCCTGGGGTGCATAGATCATCCTTTACAGAAATAGAAATAATATAGTGTTATGCTTGTGTACTGTTTCTCCTGGGCTGATGAAAGGACAATGTTTAAGAAAAATCTGTTATTGTTGGGGCAGAGCATATTAAAATCAATGCTTTTACAAATAAAAATCTCATAGTTTTCTATTTCCCAAGCCTCTTAGGTTTGTCTAGCCCCCACCCCAAAGAAATCTTAGATGTGCTCCTGGCTCACTTGACACTGTACAAAACCCTTCAAAAGTGCAGGCCTCCAGCTGACTATAGGGTGGGGACCGAGAGTGTCTTTTTCTGCCTGACTCTGTTTATTGCCCTGTGGGTGGTGGTGACAGTGTGGTGAGGTACATGATGATGTCAACTATTGTGTGTACAGAGCTAGGATTGCTTGATTGAACATTTGCTGTTGTGATATCATCTCTCTGTTTGGTGTGGGGGGCAGAAAGAGGAAGAGAAGAGGCTATGGTACAAAACAATGGGGGGGCTCACTGTGATGGCACTGCAGTCTTTTTTTCTGCTGGGGAGCTGGAAGCAATGTTGGAGCACTTGTACAGTCGATTGGTCCCCAGACAAAATGTCGTGGTCAAAATAACGTGGACATTTCGTCGCCAGAACAAATAAAAGCCATACATTTGGTCGATGGCATAACTCATAGTTAGGTTGCCGTAAAAAAAGATAATTGGACAAATAGTCGCAGCATTACCTGTCTCCATCCAGCAGTCAATCAAATAACTTTTCTGCTTCCCCTTATGGCCATTTGCTAGTATATACATTTATCACCCTTGGCAGCAGCCAAAACTTGCAGCCCACATGAATAGTAATGCCCCATTCATTATTCATAGAGCTGTGCCGACACTGTGCTGACTGCAAGTTGAAGTTTGATCCTGGGGCGAATACTCAGTAGCACAGTGCTTTCCCGATTCAGGCAAAGCAGACAGAAAGCTACTGGGGAACAAACAGGGTAGGGACAATCCGGGGAGAACCGGCAGGTATCAAGACATGCTCCACCAATGGGAGCAGAATGGAAGAAAGTGCCCTCACATCATTAAATCATTTTTTCTTCTGGAGTGTAGCAAAACTTATACCTGGTCACCATTCCCAGTACTGCATCTGAGCATTTGCCTGCTTCTCCCACTGCTCTTTTCCCGGCGTCCATGGAGGTCTCAAGACCAATAACCCTATTGCTCGGGCTGTCAAATTTGTCCACAAATCCAGCCACAATCTGGATTAGGTGAGTGATTTTTCACTCCCAGCATCTGCAGTGTCTCCTCAGACACCTCCTTCATACTGTTCATATTGTCACCGTACATCAGTGGACAGAATGTTGTGGGTATCTGGTTGTGGTGGCTACATTGTGCCCGCTACCTGTTGTACCGGTGACAAGATTACATTTCGACAAGATCGGTGCTACGATTTGACCGCGGCTAATTTTACCACGACTAATCGACCGTATGACTCGGTGCAGGATAAATGTGCAATAATCAGAGTATTTCTTAGCTTTGCTTGCATTGTTTCCTGCATAAGTGATAACAATTTACCATAATAATTAAGGGCTAGTGCAATCATCTGTAGGCTAGTGCAATTTTGAATCAACTTGCCCTGCTGGCTAGTGCAAAAAAAAGTTAAGGTTGACCCCTGAACCAGGGAAGGCCCCAGGAGGAGGAGATGGGCATTCAGTTGAATTCTGTCAAGCTCTTGCGAATATCATTGCTTCCCTTCTACTCCAGACATATGTCGAAACAGAAATACATGGGATCCTTCCCCCCACTATGCGGGAAGCTGTGATCACTGTACTGCCAAAAATGGGAAAGACCCTCTCTCCCCAGGTAGCTATTGCCCAATCTCCCTCCTTAATGTTGACAGCAAGATCCTCACTAAAGCCATAGCCCTCAGACTAAAACCCTTACTACCACAGCTCATACACCCATCCCAAGTGGGGTTTGTCCCAGGTAGATACAGTGCAGATCATATCAGGACTCTCACTAACTTGGCCCAGGTGGCACACCATCTCTCCACCCCAGCGACTGCAGTAGCCATAGATTTTGAAAAGGCGTTTGACTCCCTCAAATGGGACTACCTTCATGCTGTCCTTGAGAACCTGGGCATAGGGCCTCATTTTAGGGCATGGGTAGTGGCTATTTATATTTATAGCTCCCCAACGGCCTGACTACTGACTAACTCCACTATATCTCCCCCATTTGAGTTGGCCCAGGGTATTAGGCAGGGTTGCCCTTCCCCCCCACTATTTGTCCTGGCAGTGGAGCCACTAGCAGCCACCCTTAGGGACAGTGTGGGTATCGGAGGGATCTCTGTAGGCAACAAAGTGTACACCACACTCATGTATGCAGATAACCTTCTGGTCCTGCTGGCAGATGTGCCCTCAGCACTACCCCTGTTGCTTGATACCCTCCATCATTTTTGCGGCCTGTCAGGACTCTGTCTCAATTAAATGAAAATGGAAGTACTCCCCCTGAACCTCAGATGCACCTCCCAATCCCTGGGCAACACCGTTCTGCAATAGGCAGAGGACACTATTACATACCTAGGCATTCATTTCACCACTACATTTTCCCAATTATGGGACCGCAACCTCCAACCCTTCCTGATACACATGAAAAAGAATATGTCCAGATGGATTAAACTGCACTTGGCCCTAGCTGGGAAGATAGCGGCGATTAAAATGATCCTAGCACCAAAACTGTTTTACATTCTGATGCATATTTCCCTCTCCCCCCCCCAAAGCTGGTCCCAGAAGATAGATAGGGCTATTAGACACTTTCTATGGGAGGGGAAACCCCCAAGATATAGCAGGAATAAACTCAGAGCAGATTGGAGGCTGGGAGGCTGGTGTTTCCATGGTTCGAGGGCTACAAGTGGCTTTTCATATGGCCCAATCCCTACACTGGCTTCGGATAAGCAAAGTCCCTAAACCCCAATGGGTAGACATAGAGTTGACCAGTAGTCAACAGCCATCCCTCTCACTTCTGTTCTACAACACCCCATCTGCAGAACTCTGATTACATCCCACCATTGGAGCCTCTTTACAATGCTGGACCGCAATAGGGAGAAGGCTGAAAATGACCCTTGCCCCAGTCAAACTGACCCCCTTATGGGGAAATGAGTCTATGTATAGACAGAAAGCAGGTGCACTGGAAGGGTTGGGTGGGTAGATAGGGGAATATCCAAGATAGAGGACCTATTGACCCCAGCCACTATGACGGTGGATACATTTGCCAATCTACAAGCCAAATGGTCACTCCCCACCTCAGATTTCTGGAAGTACTTGCAAATCGGCAGCACAGTTCACACATACCTCTACCAACTGCCCAAGGGGGACTCCCAGATCATACCCATCTGGTTAAATAAAGAAAGGGGCCTTGCTAGCTCTATATACGCAGCCCTTAGGGATACCCTACCCAGCCAAACAGACAAATCTAAACAGAAATGGGAAACTGCCCTGGGCACGAATTTACAGAACAGTGGAGAGAGTGCTGGAATACAGCCTGTTATGCTTGGATTATGCCCGCTATCATCCCACATACACCTCACACTGTATTCCTGGTCTGTTGTACTGTGATACTGCTATTTTGCACTTATATATATATATGAGAGGTATGAGTGCTAGGAATGTGCTTTGCTGCTAAGATATGCTAATATTGTCATGCATAATTCATTATACCTCACTATAATACATTAATCTAGATTATGTTTGTCTTTTATAGATATTCCATATATAATCTACCTAATCACTGATAAGATGACTCAGCGGACTCATACTTATGCTCTCATATAATTATATGTAGTATGTTTTACACTCAGAAAAATATGACATGTAATAGGCCTGTCAGCAGTTCTCTTTGTCTAAGCAAGCTGACAGAGACAGAAGGCCTTCATTATGTCTTATGTTTTATACTGGCATAAGTAAGAAATGGTGCATGTAGTTTGAACTGTCAGCATTTCTTTTGTCTAAGCTATAATGCTAATGGAAGCATATTCTGTCTCATATGATACACATTAGTAATTCAGTCTCCTAAGTCATTCTCCAATGGAGAATGACTTAGGACCAATACATATTGATTCCCATATATATAACTATGTTGTAATCTCTGTTGCTATGCTGTTATCTGTAGTATTTAGCTGTCTGCAACCCATTGTAGCACTCTCGAGACACTACTGTAGCTTCTCTAGAAGGGCAGAGAGCGCTGGAGCATGGGGATAGATAGAACAAGATCTTAGAGAACCTAAGATGTACAAATCTGGAGATTATGTACATTCTTCAGGAGTGGTGAGAAACCCATCTCCCTTGTGATTTTCTTTGTCGCATGCTTGGCGTAAGTAGCATAATAAACTTTATTAGTACTCCTTGCTTGTTTACAAATGTTTCTTGGCAGACTCCGAGACACAAGAATCTGTATTATTATTATTATTATTATTGTTGTTTACCCTACACACCAAGAGTGTTTAGACAACATAATGGTGACCCATAAATATTTTAAAGACACAAAAAGTCAATTGATACAAAACAAGATTCTCCACTCTTGGTACCGAACTCCAGTGGTACTTCACAAAGCAGGGTTGTTAAAGTCAAACCAATGCGGGAGATGCACATCTCATCCTGGGATCTATTACATATTCTATGGACCTGCCCCCTAGTACAGAAAACATGGGATTTTGGTATGCAGATGGTGGACAACGGAGACCCCCACTGTCCAGGAACTCTTGGCATCCATGACTCAGATAGCCATAATGGAGAGACTTTCCTACCTGATTACAGACTCTATGGTGACCTACAACCAGTGCTGGACCCCTTTTAATAGATATGTAACCCCCACAACTGGGGTAGGCTGAACCTTCAGAGGTAGGACTCACTACCTGGTACCTGATAAATATCTGGGCTTACTGTGACCCACACATTTGAGACCTGATCAAATGAGATATGTCTATTGTTCTTTCTATTGTATATAGTTATTGTAGTTAAAATATAGAACAGTGGTTCTGTGTTTCTGATTCTGCTTAGGATGGTAGAAGCCCAGACGACACCCGAACCCACAACGACATCCAAAGAAATAGTCATGTGGATCATGGAAGCCTTGTCCCTCCATTTTCTCAAGGTTAACCACCATATAGGACAGGGTACGTGCATATTAAAGATACAAATTCATCTTTCAGATTTTGATGTCGAGTTGTCTCTGTAACCAACAACTCTTGTATATTTCACTTGCCCTGAGTGGATCATGATTATTGTACCTTGGAAAAGTCAATAAAGAATTTAACAGCAAAAAAAAAAATCCTCATCTGGTTGATCCTATAGTTCAGCAACTTCAGGCGATACACTCTGGGAGTGGAAATGGTTCCATGGCTGACTGCATGCAGTCAGGTAAGTGCAATCACGATGTCAACTTTAACTCTAAGAAAAAAAACCAATAAATAAAGAACAAACTTCTAAGTGTGGAAAAGGAAGGAGGAAGAGAAAGAGAGACTGTGTGTGTGTGTGTGTGTGTGTGTGAGAGAGAGAGAGAGAGAGACATAGGATCACAAGACTCAGGCTGGAAAAATTGCTCACCAGCAATCATAAAAAATAAAGGATGAGGAAGTGTACAATATGAGAATTTAATGCACACCCTTGGTGTGGGATAGTTTTATTAACCCCTCAAGATATATCATCCCACACCTTGGGTGTACCTTAAATTCTTGTATCACACACGTCCCCATCCTTTTTTCTATATATAATAACTGGTGACCCCTCTATAATAACTGGATATGCAGTCCTTGTAAAACACCATAATAATCCACTGAATTCCATAATAACTCGATAGTGGTTTATTTCGGCAGTTTCCTCCTTGCACTCTCACTTCACTGAACTGTAAAAGAAAGCACACTGTATTTGGGTGAGTACAGCAACTGCTCAGGGACACAATCGCTCATACAAATACAGCTACAGTTTTTCTATTGAAGCCTTGCAGTAGTTATTATAGGAAATAATGCCTGTGCAAACTTTGTTTCATGAGGATTTTTTACACATCCTCGGTGTGTGATAATCTCAAACTCCTGCAGATTCACTCTCTGTGTTTATGTATTATCGCACACCTCAGGTGTGTGAAAAATCCTCATAACACACACACCTCCACAGGCATTATTCTCTCTGTAACATACCATGTGTTTTATGTATATCTATAAAGGTTTTTCTCCAGTCTTGGTTGCTTGCAGGCAAACTCTTCAGTCCTATCCCTGTTGAAGGAAGCTGTATAGCATAGTGGTTAAGGGCACTGAGCTGCAAACCTGGAGAACATCCACCACTTGCATACTATGTGACCCTGAGCAAGTCACTTAACTTCCTTGTGCTCCCAGGTCTCACCTGGAAACAAGCTATGGCTTAGTGTGCCTTTCCTGGTTAAACAATTTCCCCTTTCCCTGTCCCTGCCTCCTCTCATCCTGTGCTCACCTCCCCTGAACCAACAAGCCCAAGATTTTGTAATGACTTTTAGTCGAACAATAAACCTATTTACTTAACAAGCCCTAGATCACCAATGGATTGCCCCCCATGGCGGAGCTGGCAAAGGGAGAGATGTCCTCCCTTACCCAGTGACTCTCATCCAGATTGGGCCAGGTGGAAGCATGGAATGGAGGCAAGTGGGCAAGACTTCATATACCCTGCGCCAACCAATTTTTCTTTTTCCACTGATGCTTCAGGGCTACAGCAAACACAGTTTGCATGTGCACACAGAGGCACACATGCACACTGGAACCACCAGCCCTGTTCCACCCACCCGGCATAACACCAGCCCCCAGAGCATCTGTACCACCATTGAACCTCCAAACAGTGGCAGCCAAGAGCCTGGAAGGCTTACCTCCCCAATTGGAGAGGAAAGCTGCCTGACGGCCATTCAGTCCTCCTCCAGCCCTCCACCCTCAGCTAACACCCAGTGACTTGATCTTGTTCCCAAACTTGGATCGCCAGCATGGGAGGGGTAAGGCATATTTCAGCACCTCAGCCCTCTATTCTACCAGGTCAGTGAAATGCCCTAATTTGCAAGATAATATTATCTTGCTTGGCTGGGTCAAGATAACCCTTGTTATCTTGTTATTTACCAGTACACAGGTGTCATATAAAAGATTCTTCAAGTCACTCATGTAGTTAGACTTGCAAAGATGTTTACAAGCAGAAGCCCTTGAGGTGAGCTGGAGCACTTTTTCTAACATTCATATTTATCCATTATTTTGCCCCATCATACCCACCTCCATCACATGCTCCCCCCTCACACCATTTTCTTGGAACTTCTGGTTCCTCTTTGAGTTCCATCTGGCCAGTGCTGGTAGAAATCCTCCAGTCCTTGCCTGTACCCTCTCAAGAGCTGCTGTTACTTGCAGTTCCATTTGATCATGGGCCCATGTCAAGCCTCCTTCTTCCCACCACTGTCAATGCCTCTCCATGTTTTCTGGGTAGTGAGTCTTCAGCAGTAGTACTCTGTCACCACTGCTCACTCCCTCTGGGCAACCAGAGGCCAGACATGCACTGACAACCACAGCAACCTCCCTCCCTCACTCATTGAAGAGAGCTGATTCACAAGGCTGGCACTACAGCCTCCAGCAGCCAGTTTGTGGTCTGGAGTTGCTTGACTAGAATCTGAGTCCCCTGCATGGTAAGCAGAGGAGTGAGGGAGAAAGTGTTTCACGTCTTGGCTGCCAGCAATAAAGGAAAGTCATTGTTAAGACCATACATTGAGCTATAAACTGATCCAAAAATGAAGAATATTGTAGCTGCCTTTCATGTTCAAACATATTGATCAAGCATCTTAAATACTAGATATAAAAAACTACCACAAGACCAGCAATTAATCAACTGTAATAGTGGCTTAGGTTTTTCAGAGGATATTGACCTTGTAATATTACTATGCCCATGGTTATGCTGGGACATTATTTAGCGCAAATGTATTCACCTTCAACTGAAATAATAAAAAATGCATTTTCCACCACCAACCAGATGCTATTACAAAAAATTCTTCTTGTATTTATCAACTACTATTAAAAAATGTAACATCCTAGATAATCATAGAAAATATAGGACTTTGATCCATGTAACTGATGTATTCCAAATGTGATGCTATATTTCTTATACTGATGATGACTATAGCTGTTATTTCATGTATGTTGCAAACCTCGCTACCTTCCAGTCTTCCATCTCCAGAGGAGAGTGAGCAATCTACTGAGTTATTGATGCCACTAGAGAGCCAATGACACTGCTGCTGAACCACTGGCACTGCTGCTGAGCCAGTGACACTGCTGCTGAACCACTGGCACTGCTACTGAATAACTTGCACTGCTACTGAGTCACTGACATTGTTACTGAGCCACTGGCACCTCTACTGAGTCACTAACACTGCTACAGAGCCAATGACACTGCTACAGAGCCAATGACACTGCTACGGAGTCGCTAGCACCTCTATTGAGTCACTGACATCACTACTGAGCCACTGACACTGCTACTGAGTCACTAGCACTGCTACTGAGCCACTGACACTGCTACTGAGCCAGAGCTACTGAGTCACTGACACTGCTGCTGAGTCACTGACACTGCTGCTGAGTCACCCACACAGCTAATGAATCACTGATACTGCTGTTGAGCCACTGACACCATTACTAAGCCACCTACACTGCTACTGAGTCACTGACACTACTGCTGAGTCACTGTCACTGCTTCTGAGTTACTGATACTGTTACTGAGTCACTGACATTGCTAGTAAATTGTCAACACTGTTACTGAGCCACTGGCACTGTTACTGAGCCACTGGCACTGCTACTGAGTCACTGGCTTTGCTACTGAGCCACCCGGACATTGCTACTGTGCCACTGACACCACTACTGAGTCACTGACACCACTACTGTTCCACTGACACTGAGCCATGGACATTACTAATAAGTCTGTGACACTGCTAAATACTCAGACTCTGCTGCTTAGTCATTGACACTGTTAATGAACCTCTGACACTGGCACTGAGTCACAAAAACTGCTAAGAGACACTGACACTTTTAGTGTTTCACTGGCACTGCTACAGAGCCACTGACACTGCTACTGAGCCACATACACTGCTACTGAATCACTGATGCCACTTCTGAGTCATTAACACTGCTACTGAGCCACTGACACTGCTACTCAGTCACAGATACTGCTACCAAGTCACTGACTCTGCTAGTGAGTCACTAACACCACTTTGGAGCCACTGACACTGCTACTGAGCCACTAACACCACTAATAAATCACTGACACTGCTGTGGAATCACTGATGCTGTTATTGAGCCACCAGTTCTGCCACTGAATTCACTGACACAGCAACTGAGCCACCAGCATTGCTACTGAGTCACTGACACTGTTACTGAGCCACTGGCACTGCTACTGAGCCATTCACCTTGCAACTGAAACACTGACACTGATACTGAGTTACTCACACTGGTACTGTGCCACTAACACCACTGTTGAGTGACTGATACTGCTACTGAGTGACAGACACTACTGTGGAGTCACTGACACTACTACTGACCCAGCGATACTGCTACTCAGTCACTTAAACAGTTACTAAGCCACTGACACTGCTACTGAGTCACTAACTTCTGCTGAGTCACTGACACTGCTCCTGAGTCAGTGATAATGCTGCTGAGCCAGAGACACTGCTACAGAGCCACTGGCACTGTTACTGAGTCACTGACACTGGTACTGACCCAGTTATGCTGCTACTGAGTCACTGATGCTGTTACTGAGCCACTGATGTAGTTACTGAGTCACAATGCTACTGAGTCATTGACACTGCTCCTGAAACAGCAACACTGACACTGAGTCACTGACACAGCTACCAAGCCACTGATGCTACTACTGAGCCCCTGGTACATGTAACTGAGCCACTGATGCTGAGACTGAGCCACTGACACTGCTATGGAGCTACTGACACTGCTACAGAGTCATTGATTCTGCTACTGAGTCACTGACACTGCTACTCAGCTACTGATGCTGAAACTGCATCACTGACATTGACACTGAACCACAGATGCTGCTACTGATACTGAGTCACTGATGTTCCTACAGAGTCACCGACACTGCTATAGAATCACTGATGCTACTATTGAGCCACTGATGCTGATAATGAGTCTCTGATGCTACTACTAAATCCCTGGCACTGCTAATGGCTCACTCACACTGCAACTGAGCCAATGAGATTGCTACTGAATTACTGACACCACTACTGTGCCACTGATGCTGATTCTGAGCCAGTGATGTTACTAGTGAGTCAGTGACACTGCTATATAGTCACTGGCACTACTACTAAGCCACTGATACAGCTACTGTGCCACTGGTACCATGACGGTGTCACTGACACCTCCACTGCACCACTGACACTGCTACTGAGTCACAGACACTGTTACTGAGTCACCCACAATGCCAATGAGCACTGACTCTGCTACTGAGACACTGACACTGCTAATGAGTCACAGACTCTCCTACTGAGTCTCAAATCCTGCTACTGAGTCACTTGCACTGATACTAACTTACTTACACTGCTACTGAGTTTCGCACACTGCTATCGAGCCAATGACACAGCTACTTAATCACTGACACCACTACTGTGCCACTAATGCTGATATTGACCTGTGATGTTATTAGTGAGTCGGTGACACTGTTGCATATTCACTGACACTGCTTCTGAGTCACTGACACTGTGACTGAGCCATTGATACTGCTACTGAGTCACTGACAATGTTTTGGAGACACTGTCACCACTACTGAGCCACTGACACTGCTAGGTCACTAGCCCTGCTACTGAGACATGACACTGACACTGCTACTGAGCCACTGACACTGCTAAGTCACCAGCCATGCTACTGAGACATGGCACTGACACTGCTACTGAGCCACTGACACAGCTACTGAGCCACTGATATAGTTATTGAGCCAGTGACACTGCACATGAGCCACAGACACAGCTACTGAATCACAGACACCACTATTGTGCCACTAATGCTGATACAGAGCCTGTGATGTTATTAGTGAGTCAGTGATGCTGCTACATAGTAATTGACACTGCTTCTGAGCCACTGACACTGAGCCATTGATACTGCTACTGCATCACTGACAATGTTTTGGAGTCACTGACACTGCTACTGAGCCACCATTGTTGTTAATACGCAGGGACACTGTTTACCAGGATTGAGAAAGGGCATATTCCACTTTGCACATTGTAAAAAATGGTACTGTCACCGGAGTCTGCTAAGCCAAAATCCAGTTTTGCCATTGTTTGGTTTTGTGTACTTTATTTAACAATTTCTAACTCTGCTAACATGCATTTTAGCAATTTTGACCTCCGCTATTACACATCCTTCCATCCTTGTACCAATTTAAAGTTATTTTAGATACAAGATGTGATGGCAACAGCAACACTACAGCCCCTATCCCTAAGGTGTGATGGAAGCAGCACTATGACCCCCATCCCTCTGAGGTGATGGCAGCAGCAACAGCACTATGACCTCCCTCCCTCAGGTGTGACAGAAGCAGCAGCACTGTGGTCCCCATCCCTTAGGTGTGATGGCAGCAGTACTATGTTCACCATTCCTCAGGTGTGATGGCAGTATCAGCACTATGGCCCCCATCCCTCAGGTGGGATGGCAGCAGTACTACAGTCCCCATCCACCAGTGGTGATGGCAGAAGCACTACAGACCCCACTCCTTTGGTGTGATGGCAGTAGCAACAATGCAGTCCACATCCCTCTGAGGTGATGATAGTAGTGACAGCACTATGATCCCCTTTCTTCAACACCCACACTCCACATGCACAAGTTACAAATGACTTGGCCTCTTCGCTTGTTAGAACTCAGATGTGAATTAATCTGAACCATCACCATTTAGGTGGACTACCTTTGTTTTTTCCTATCTATAATTTAACTGCCTGAATTGGATTTCTGCCTGTGACACCGCTGACCAGGGTTAGGGAACAGACTTGGGTGTTGGAGGGTCAGCTGGTGGGTGAAGGCTTGAGTGTCCAACGACCACTCACCTTCTCCTGGGAGGGAGGGTGGGTCATGGCTCAGCATTTGCTGGCCTGTGGTGGAGGCCAGAGGCATGACAACATGTCAGTCCTCACTGCAGGAGGAATGTGATGGACAACGGCTTGTGCCTTGACATCATGTGGCCTGTCACTCTCCCAAGAAAATGGGAAAACACCCGATGACCAACTGAAGGATGGCTGCTGGTCCCTCCATAAGCTGGAAGCCCCAGACATATGTCTGTTCTGACCCCTGCCATGCCCAGGATACACAGGAAGCTCTTTGGGGCAATTCTCCTCCCCTGGTAGCTTCCCACAGGGGTAGGGGCCCACTCAAAGAAGGGTTACTTTGGGTTACCTGGTAGCACAGCAGTAAGGGTCAGTGGAAGGTGGTCAGGACTCAGCAGCAGTGGTAGGAGGCCTTGGCAGGCCTGAAGAAGTGGATGGCCAGGGGGGTAGGAGGAGCAAAAAAACTGCTTGATTTTGCTTCTTTAAAATAAAGTGTCTTCACCTAAGAACTCCACAAGTGATTAGTGGAGGACCTTCAAATGGATTCATGCATCTCCCAGACATGTGGATGCTTTTTATTTTACTTGGTGTAAATGAAAAGTGTGTCTCCCAGTTTTCATGTCTTTGTTCAGATGTGAATTGAGCACCACTCTGCCCACCGGCATCATACAGCCCCTGGGGTCTTACCTTCAGTATGTCATTGACTGTGCTTTCAAAATCCACTGGCCAAACATAAGTACACTTAAATACTTAACATTTGTTTTTGTTGAAGCAGTCTATCAGAAAACATTTTGTTGTCACAGAGACTGAAACAGCAGGTGGGAGAAAAGGTGCAAATGATCCAATTCACCTAAATGGGGTGCTAACTGTGAAGTATTTTCATAAGTAGTAAGGCAGTTTCTTCTTTATGAAAATACTTTCATTCAGACTAGTTTTCATTCAAACAACTAAGGATTTTGGATGGCCCTACTGATTATAAACTTGAATAAGCTAGTTGGAAACAGTGATCCTGTGTTTAGCAATCTACAACCTAGATGTGTATATGCAAAGAATACAATAAAAATCTGACTAAAATCTAAAAACAAGCTTACAAAACACATAAAATGTATCTGAACATTTATCTTTACCTACACAAAATCATTGCAGCCCAGGTAAAACACAGGTAAATTGCATGGTACCCTGACTACTATTCAGTGATGTAAACATATATATTGGTATCTTTTTATATTATTTGTAAAGCAGGTAAGGCCCACTAGGCAGAACTGTCTGTTTTAAGGAGTGACCTAGAAGTACTGGGGAGGTTAAGTGACTTGCTTGGAGTCACACAGTATGCAAGTGGAGGTTGTGGGACTCAAACTGAAGTCTGCTGGATGTACCCAGTTCAATCATTATTTGTTACTCTAACCACTAGGCATTGGTGGCTAAACTGAATGACTGATTATAACAAAGCAGTGCAGGTGATTTCCTTACTGAATGTATATGCAGCAAAGCACAGCAGCATTCATTTTAAGATGCTGAAATCTGGGTCTGGCACTGCAGTAGCACTACTACTTGCAATGCCAGCGACCCAGAGTCAGAAGCAAACTCAGGTTGCTGGAGGTCTGGCCAGGGGAGTAGGATCAAGCACCTGGGGGACTGCTCTCCTCCTCCAGGGAGGGTGGGCTGCAGGTCCTGCTTCTTTACCACCACCTGTGTGACCACGGGTGGTGGTGGTGCAATGGTGCTGCAGAGTCATCAGAAGGGGAGGACGCTAGCCAGGATCTGGAGCAGTGGCATGTCTCTATGTGACCTACCTCCTTGGATCTCTAGGGCTGGTGCCCTCAGGAACAGAGACCAGAAAACCAAGAACAATCACCCCACATCACCCACTGGCAGAAGGGAGTCAGGTGCCCCAGACTTCATAACCAGGCCCCATGAGGGGCCCACTGAGCTGTCCAACACACACTAAGGGAGTGTAGAGGAGTGACCTGGGGTACCCTCCCTTCCCACCTGGGGGGGTACAATCCAGGCAAGATAGGGGCAGGCCCACAGGAGCTCCTGATCATTACCTGGGGGTGAAGCTAGGGGATACCCAGCTTGGGATCTCTGAAAAGTGGAGACTGATGCTGTGAGAAGGGGGCATAGAAAGAGAAAATAAAAAAAGATACTAAAATCTTAGAGATTCTGTGCAGTGACATGCAATTTCCGTGAGGCACCGGTACAAGAATTCAAAATCCGCAAACCAAACAGGATTCTGTGATTGTTACCGGTGTTACCGGTAAAAATGGAAAACCAGGGTCCCTGCTAATACGTCACTAGAGCTCCTACCAAACCACTGACACTGCTACTGAGCTGCAGACACTGCTACTAAGTTATCCACACTGCTACTGAGCCAATAGCACTGCTACTGAATCACTGACACCACTACTGTGCCACTAATGCTGATATTGAGCCAGTGACACTGCATGTGAGCCACTACTGAGCCACTGACACTAAGTCACCAGCCCTGCTACTGAGACATGACGCTGATACTGAGCCACAGACACTGCTACTGAGTCATCCACACTGCTACTGAGCTAATAGCACTGCTACTGAATCACTGACACCACTATTGTGCCACTAATGCTGATATTGAACCAGTGATGTTACTGCATCAGTGACATTGCAACATAGTCACCAACACTACTACTACAGAGCCACTGATACTGCTACAGAGCCACTGATACTGCTACTAAGCCACTGATACTGCTACTAAGTCACTGACAATGTCTTGGAGCCACTGACACTGCTACTGAGCCACTGATACTGCTGAGTTGCCACCACTGTTACTGAGACACTGCCACCACTACTGAGCCACTGCTGCAGCTATTGAGCCACTGACACTGCACGTGAGTCACAGACACATCTACTGAATCACTGATACTACAGCTGTGCTACTAACATCACTATTGAGTCACTGACACTGAGCCATCAACTCTGCTACAGTTCCACCAACATAGAAACATAGACTTTGACAGCAGATAAGGACCACTAGGCCCATCTAGTCTGCCCATTTCCCTACCTACAGGATAGACCGCAGATCCTAGTTAACCAACAGCCTATATCTTCCTGCCCCCCACAAGAATTGCCTTATGTCTGTCCCATGCATTCTTGAATTCTCCCACAGTTTTAGACCCCACAACTTCCTCAGGAAGGCTGTTCCATGCATCCACTACCTCTCTGTGAAATAATACTCTCACATTGCCCCTGAACCGCCTCCTTCTATCTTTAAATTGTGTCCCCTTGTTCTTGCAAGTCTCTTTTTCTGAAAGATGCTACCTTCTTGACTTTGTTGATTCTTGAGGTACTTGAAAGTTTCTATCATGTCCCCTCCCTTCTTTCCTCAAGGGTATACATATTAAGCTCCTTTAGTCTCTCCTCATACGGCTTCTCTTGCAGACCCTGCACCATTTTAGTTGCCCTCCTCTGACTGCCTCTATCCTGTCTATGTCCTTGCGGAGATGGGGCCTCCAGAACTGGACACAGTATTCCAGATGGGGTCTCACCAACTGTCTGTACAGAGGGATAACAACTTCCTGTTTCTGCTGCTGATGCCTCTCCCTATACATCCCAGTATACCCGGCCCTCCCTACTGCCTTCACATTGCTTGCTAACCTTAAGGTCATCTGATATGATTACCCCCAGGTCCCTTTCCTGTTTTGTTGTTGTTACTACCTCCCCACCCATTGTGTATTCTTCTTCCTGGTTCTTGTTTCCAGGTGCATTATTTTGCACTTTTTGCATTGAATCTCTAGCTGCCATACGTCTGACCATTCCTCCAACCTTGCCAGGTCCCTTTTCATCCTTTCCACGCCTCCTGAGTATCAACCCTGTTGCAGATCTTTGTGTCATCTGCAAAAGGCATACTTTTCCTTCCAGTCCTCTGCAATGCCACTGATGAAGACATTAAAAAGGACTGGACCCAATACTGAACACTGCGGTACCCCACTAGTAACCACCCTTCTTCAGAGTGGACTCCATTTACAATTGCCTTCTGTGTCCTGTTGTCCAGCCAATGTTTTATCAGGCTACCACCCTGGGACCTACTCCCAGGCTGGTTAATTTGACTAATAATCTTTTGTGTGGGACTGTGTCAAATGCCTTCCTAAAGTCTAGATAGGCTATGTCCAAAGCCCCTTCCTGGTCTACTACTTTGGTCACCCAGTCAAAGAAATCTATTAGATCTGCCTGACATGACCTTCCCGCTGTGAACCCATGCTGCCTTGGATCCTGTACTCCACTGACCTCTAGGCACTCAACTATTCTTTCCTTCAGAAGTGACTCCATCACTTTCCCTACCACAGAGGTCAGACTGACAGGTCTGTAGTTTCCTGCCTCTGTCTTGGTCCCACTTTTGTGAAGGGAAATCACATCCACCTTCCTCCAGTCCTCAGGTACCACACCATCCTCCCATGATTTATTAAAAAGAGTAGCCAGTGGTTTCACTAGTTCCTTCCTTAATTCTTTTAGAATTCTGGGGTGAATTCCATCAGGACCCATTGCTTTGTCCACCTTCAGTTTTAGGAGTTCTTGCAGAACCTTTCTTCTGTGAAAGGACTGGGATCGACCCCCATCAAGAGTGCTTCTGTTAATTGGATTAGGCACTTCCCCCTCCTCTTTTGTGAATACTGAGCAGAAATATTCGTTCAGTATTTCTGCTTTTCACTGTCCCCCTCTGCCCACCCACCGTTCATTCCATTCAGCCTCACTATCCCTCCCTTTGTCTTTCTACGCTCACTGATGTACCTATAAAAGGTTTTATCCCCCTTCTTAACTGAGTTGGCTATCTTTTCCTCAGTTTGGGCCTTTGCTATTCTGACTTCCCTTCCTGCTTCTTTCTGCCTTAACTGGTACAGCTCTCTGTCCTGCTCCTCCTTCTGTGTTTCCTTATACTTCCGGAATGCTATCTTTTTCTTCCTGACTTTCACAGCCACCTCTCTTGACAACCATAGTGGCTTTTTCTTTCATTTTGATTTATTTATTTGCTTCACACAAAGGCTTGTTGCTTCTGTGATGGCAGTTTTGATAATTCCCCATTGTTGCTCCACACCTCCTTCTAGCCTGTTTGCTAGTGCTTTTCAACACTGGTTTTGAACCACTGACACCACTACTGAGACATTGACACTGCTACTGAGTCACTGACACCACTGCTGAGTCACTGACACTGCTATTGAGCTACCAGTACACCAGTCACTGACACTGACACTGATACAGACTCAACAAGATTGCTTTTCAGTCACTAACACTGCTACTGAGCCACCAATGTTGCTAATAAGTCACTAGAGCTCCTAACAGGCCACTGACACTGCTACTGAACCACAGACACTGCTACTGAGTCATCTACACTGCTACTGAGCCAATAGCACTGCTACTGAATCACTGACACCACTACTGTGCCACTAATGCTGATATTGAGCCAGTGATGTTACTAATGAGTCAGTGACACTGCAACATAGTCACTGACACTACTACTGAGCCACTGATACTGCTACTGACTCACTGACACAGCTACGGAGCCACTGATACTGCTACTGAGCCACTAACATTATTACAGAGCCAGTAACACAGCTACTGAGTCACTGATACTGCTGAGTCACCAGCCCTGCTACTGATGCACCGACACTGACACTGCTACTGAACTACTGAGCTACTGACACTACTACAGAGCAACTGACTCTGCTATTGAACCACTGACACTACTACTGACTCACAGACACTGCTACTGAGTCATGGATGCTGCTACAGAGTCACTGACAATGATTCTAACTTACTGTCACTGCTACTGAGTTACTCACACTGCTACTGAGCAATGGCACTGCTATTGAATCACTGACACCACTATTGTGCCACTAATGCTGATATTGAACCAGTGATGTAACTAGTGAGTCAGTGACACTGCTGCATAATCACTGACACTGCTACTGAGTCACAGACACTGCTATTGAAACACTGCTACTTCAACTGAGCCACTGGCACTGCTAAGTTACCAGCCCTGCTACTGAGACATGACACTGACACTGCTACTGAGCCACTGACGTTGAGCCATTGACACAGCTACTGAGCTATTGACACAGCTACTGAGCCATTGATACAGCTACTGAGCCACTGACACTGCACATGAGCTACACACATCTACTGAATCACTGATACCACTACAGTGCCACTGACACCACTACTGAGCCACGGACACTGCTATAGAGTCACTGACACTGCTACTGAGCCATTGACACTGCTACTGAGCCACTGATGCTATTACCGAGCCACTGACACCTATACTCAGTCATTGACACTGCTGTTGAGTTACTGATACTGTTATTTAGCCACCAGTACTACTAAGAGTCACTGACACCGATACAGACTCACCAAGATCGTTATTGAGTCACTGATACTGCTACTGAGCCACCAGTGTGCTAATAAGTCACTAGTACTGGTAACAAGCCACTGACACTGGTACTGAGTCATGCACACTGCTGCTGAGCTAGTGGCACTGCTACTGAGTCACTGATATGGCTACTGTGCCTCTAATGCTAACAATGAGCCAGTGATGATACTAGTGAGCCAGTGACACTGCTGCATAGTATTTTACACTGCTACTGAGCCAAAGGTGCTGATACTGGATCACTGACACTGCTACTGAGCTACTGATGCTGCTATTGATTTATTACCACTGATACTGAGTCACTGATGCTGCTATACAGTCACTGGTGCTACTACTGAGCCACCAATGCTGATAATGAGTCATTGATGCTGCTGCTAAGTCACTGGCACTGCTGCTGAATCATTCACTCTACAACTGAGCCAATGACACTGCTGCTGCATCACTGACACCACTACTGTGCCATTGATGCTGATACTGAGTCACTGATGCTGCTATACAATCACTGATGCTACTACTGAGCCACCAATGCTGATAACGAGTCATTGATGCTGCTGCTAAGTCACTGGCGCTGCTGCTGAATCACTCACTCTACAACTGAGCCAATGACACTGCTGCTGAATCACTGACACCACTACTGTGCCACTGATGCTGATACTGAGCCAGTGATGTTGCTAATGAGTCAGTGACACTACTGTATAGTCAATGACACTACTACTGAACCACTGATACTGCTACTGAGCCACTGACACCACTACAGTGTCACTGACACCTCCACTGGGCCACTGACAATGTTACTGAGCCACGGACACTGCTACTGAGTCACCTACAATGCCAATGAGCACTGACTCTACAACTGAGACACTAATATTGCTACTGAGTCACTGACACAGCTACTGAGTCATGGATGCAGCTACTGAGTCACAGACACTGATACTAACTTACTGTCACTGCTGCTGAGTTACTTACCCTGCTACTGAGCCAATGACACTGCTACTGAATCACTAACACCACTACTTTGCCACTAATGCTGATATTGAGCCAGTGACATTACTAGTGAGCCACTGATGCTGCTAGT
The DNA here is from genome assembly GCA_016271365.2 of Neoceratodus forsteri. Lineage (NCBI taxonomy): Eukaryota > Metazoa > Chordata > Ceratodontiformes > Ceratodontidae > Neoceratodus > Neoceratodus forsteri. Next base: position 1,539,118,847 of record CM028131.1, on the reverse strand, counting down.
CACTGACACTGCTACTGAGCCACTGACAGTGCTCTGGAGCCACTGCTACTGAGCTACTGACACTGCTACTGAGCTACTGACACTGCTACTGAGCCACTGATAATACTACTGAGCCACTGATACAGTTACTGAGTCACTGATGCTGCTACTGAGTCAGTGACACTGCTACTGAGTCACAGACATTGCTACTGAGTCACAGATGCTGCTACTAAGTCACTGACACTGATACTAACTTACTGTCACTGTTACTGAATTACTCATACTGCTACTGAACAATGACACTGCTATTGAATCAGTGACATGACTATTGCACCACTAATGCTGATATTGAGCCAGTGATGTAACTAGTGAGTCAGTGACACTGCTACATATTCACTGGCACTGCTACTGAGTCACAGACACTGCAGCTGAGCCACTGACACTGTTACTGAGCCACAGATGCTGATACTGAGTCACTGACACTGCTATGGAGCCACTGGCACTGCCACTGAGCCACTGACACTGCTGAAACACCAATCCTGCCACTGAGAAACCAACACTGAAACAGCTACTGAGCCACTGACACTGCTACTGAGGCACTGATGCTGCTACTGAGCCACTGGCATTGCATGAGAGCCACATACATAGACACTGAATCACTGATACCACTACTGTTCCACTAACACCACTATTGAGTCAGTGATGCTGCTACTGAGTCACTGATCCTGCCACTTAGCCACAAACACTGTTTCTGAGTCATCAACTCTGCTACTTTGCCACCAACACTGCCTTTGAACCACTGACACCACTACTGAAACACTGACACTGCTACAGAGCCACCAACACCACTGCCGAGTCACTGGCACTGCTGTTGAGTCATTGACACTGCTCATGGGCCACCAGTACTACAAGAGTCACTGACACTGACACTGATACAGACTCACTGAGATCATTGTTGGGTCACTGATACTGAGTCACTGACAGCACTACTGAATCACTGACACTGCTATTGAATCATTGATACTGCTTTGAGCTGCCAGTACTACTACAGTCACTAACACTGATACAGACTCACTGAGAATTCTGAGTCACTGACACTGCTATTGAGCTACCAATGCTGCTAATAAGTCACTAGAACTCCTACCAAGTCACTGACACTGCTACTGAGTCACACTCACTGCTAGAGTCACCCTCACTGCTACTGAGGCAGTGGCACTGCTACTGAATCACTGACATGACTCCTGTGCCACTGATGCTGACACTGAGCCAATTATGTTACTAGTGAGTCAGTGACACTGCTACATAGTCATTGACACTGCTACTGAGCCAATGATGCTGCTACTGAGTTACTGACAATGCTACAGAATCACTGACACTGCTACTGAGCCTCCAACACTACTGAGTCACCAAAGCTGCTACTGAATCACTAATACCACTATTATGCCACTGACGTCACTATTGAGCCACTGACACTGCTTCTGTGTCACGTGCACACTGCTACTGAACCACAGATGCTGCTATTGAGCCACTGGTGCTGCTGCTGAGTCACTGACACCTATCCTGAGTTGCTGACACTGCTACTGAGCCACAGACACTTCTACTGTGTCACTAAAACTGCTACTATGCCACTGACCCTGATACTGAGTCATTGATACTGCTACTGAGTCACTGACACTGCTATTGTGCCACTAATACTGATACTGAATAACAGACACTGCTACTTAGTCACTGATGCTACTATTGAATCGCCAAAACTGCTACTGAATCAATGACAAAAACAGTGGGGCAATTCAACAATGCATGGGACAGACATAAGGCGATTCTAGTGGGGGGTAGGAGGAAGTAGGCTGTTGATTAACTAGAATCTACAGCTTATCCATTAGGTGGGGGAAATGGGCAGACTAGGTTGGCCAAGCGGTCTTTATCTGCCATCAAAGTCTATGTTTCTATTGCACTGCTACTGAGCAACCAATATCACTACAGTGCCACTGACACTGCTACTGAGTCACTGACATCTCTATGAAGCCCCTGACACTGTTACTGAGTCACTGATGCTGCTACTGAGCCACTGGCACTCAGCTGAGCCACTGGCACCACTAGTGAGCCACTGACACTGCTACTGAGTCACTGCCACTGCTACTGAGCCACTGACACTGAGTCATTTAAATTGCTACTGAGTCACCAACGCTGCTACTAAACCACTGACACTGCTACTGAGACTCTACTGAACTGAAGACACCACTACTGAGCCATTGGTGCTGCTTCTGAGCCATTGACACTGCTATGGAGCCACTGAAGCTGCTACTGAGGCACTGACAGTGCTATGGAGCCACATATGCTGCTGATGAGCCACTGCTTAGCCAGTAATGGTGCTACCGAGTTACTTACACTGCTACCGAACCAATGACACTGCTACTGAGTCCCTGACACTGCTACTGAGTTACTGACTCTGCTACTGAGTCACTGAGTCTGCTACTGAACCACTGAAACTGATACTGAGTCACCAACACTGCTGCTGAGCCACTACTGCTGAACCACTGACACCACCACTGAGCTTTCAACTCTGCTGCTGAGTCACCAACACTACTACTGAGTCATAGACACTGCTACTGAGCCACTGACACTACTAATGAGTCATTTATACCACTAAGTGCCACTGACACTGACACTGCTTCTGTGCCAGTGACACTGCTACTGAGTCACTGATATTGCTACTGTTCAACTGACATCCCTAATTCACTGACACCTCTACTGACTGACCCACCAATACCACTACAGAATCAGCAACACTGCTACTGAGCCACTGACATTGCTACTGAATTGCTGACACTTCTTCTGAGTCACTGACACTGCTACTGTGCCACCGACACAACTCCTGAATCTCTGACATTGCTGCTTAGCCACTAATACCACTGTTGAGCCACTGATACTGCTACTGAGCCACCAAAATTGCTACTGAGTCACTGATGCTGTAACTGAGCCACTATTAGCACTGCTCCTGTGCCACTTCTACTCTGCCACTGACACCACCACCGAGCCAGTGATACCACTACTGAATCACTGATGCCACTACTGTGTCACAGACACCACTGGTAAGCCAATAATGCTGCTATGTAGTCTGTGACACCACCCCTGAGTTACTGATACTGCTAGTAAGTCATAAACCCTGCTACTGAGCCACCAGCACTACTACTGAGTAAATGACACTACTTCTGAATCACTGACACTGCTACTGAGTAAATGACCGCTACTGAGTCAAGTCACTGACACTGCTACTGAGCCACTGACACTGCTACTTAGTCACTCATACTGCAACTGAGCCACTGATACTGCTACTGAGGCATTGATTCTGCTACTTAGTCACTGACACTGTTACTGAGCCACTGACACTGCTACTAAGTCGCTGACACTGCTACTAAGCCACTGACACTGCTACTGAGCTGCTGACGCTGCTACAGAGTCACTGACCAATCAATCAATCAAAGTCTTTTATTTTTACAAGCGGTCACTGTTGAGCAGAACTTGTTTACAAGGAGGAGGAACTGTTTTTCACATATATACATAGATTTCACATTCAGCGCAAGGCTGATACATTATACAGATAGGGCACTGCCCCCAGAAAACGTTATACAAAGACAATAAATCAAATAAACAAACACAGTTAACCCCAGACAAGGGATAACATAAAATATGGATTACAGACCCCGTGTATAAGTAGGGTCATAACTGTATGACAGGTGACACTGCTACAGAGTCACTGACACCTCTACTGAGCCACTGACACCTCTACTGAGCCACTGACACATCTACTGAGTAACTGACACTGCTGTTGAGCCACTGTTGCTGCTATGGAGCCACTGACACCACTACAGAGTCACTGACACTGCTAAAAAGGAAGGGAAGGGGTGAAGGGGAAATTGTATAACCAGGAGAGGCACACTAAGCCAAAGCGTGTTTCCAGGTGTGACCTGGGAGCACAAGGAAGTTAAGTGACTTGCTCAGGATCACACAGTATACAAGTGGTGGCTGTGGGATTTAAACCCAGGTCTCCAGGTTTTCAGCTCAGAGTTTTAAACCATTGCGCTATACTGCTTTCTACAAGAACAGACATCTGTAGTGCCCCAGCGTTGGTGCGCTACAGTAAGTTAACTCCGGAACCCACCCCAGAGGCATTTATGGAAAGGCAATGTGTTAGGGATCCCAAGAGATGGAGTGTGGGGACCTGAGAGAAAGAATAGGTGCAAGTGTCCAGTTTGGGCCCTGTACCCACTGATAGGGGCCCCAGCATTAGCAACCCCCCTTTTGCAGCATCAGGCTCCCTTTTGCCCTGCCAGCCCAAAGCCGTCCCGTGTTGTGCCCTTACTGCAAATGAACTGCCACTCCTGTGTGGTGCCTTACTGCAAACTAAACTGCCAATCCTGTGTGGTGCCTTAATTACAAACTAAACTGTCAAGCCTGTGTGGTGCCCTGAATTGCAAAATGAACTGCCAAACCTGTGCTGTACACTATCTGTAAAGGAACTGTCTACATCTACACTCTTTTGGATTACAAGTGGGGTGGCTGACTCAGCTTGTTAGTGGACAGTCAGGACAGGCCCCTTCAGCCACTCATCTTTGCTACAACCCTACCCCATTAAGGAAGTGAAGGAAGTCTAAGAATCACTCCAGCTCAATAGTTAAGGTCTCCAACATGCAGTGGAGTAGGATTTTTTTTGTTGCAAGAACAATGACAGCAGCAAGACTTGGAGCAACAAAAGCATCAAGACTAGGAGTGGCAAAAGCTAAAGAAACCCAGATTACAAATCCTTGTGTGTTCAGTGCGACCTTGGTCGGTAGTCTGCCACGACTTCCGTACTGACTCCCAGAGGGTCAGTGAAAGGAATCAGTTTTTCTTCATTGATCAGCAGTCTGCAATGACCTGTTTACGGGATACAGAAGCCTTGGAGTGCATTCGGCCTGGCAGTCTGTCATGACCTTTCCCAGGCTTTGAAATTCTTCAAACCTGAGGGACAGGGAGCATCCTTTAATGGTCTCCTCTTTTTAGAGTAAACTGGTCTTGTTCTGCCTGGAAGCATCTTTCTTCAATCCATTCTGGTGCATTTGTCCTCTGAAATGCCCTTCTTGTGCGCATCTTGTTGCTTGTAGAGTCTACCTCCAGGTCACCCTTCACAGCTGCACCAGCAGTTAGCCAGACTAATATTTGGGTCACCCCTGGTCAGGGTTATAGAGTTTAGAGTTCTTTGCCATTGTCATAGAGCCTGCAAATTGCTTGCCATTGCCTTAGTGTCTTAGAATCTTAGCAATCTCATAGAGTTTAAGAATTTCACAAAAGCCATAATCTCGATATCTTTGAAACCGTTCTAGCAGGGCCACAGTAATGGGGGTGCGGAAGTGTCCGGGGCTCTGAGCTCAGGAGGGGCCCACCTGAGGAGCTGGCATTACCCCTGGCATTAGCTGGTTTGGGACACGTGGGCCCATTTCAAGTGACTTGTCTGGGGCCCCAAAATTCATAGCTGCAGCCCTGCGTTCTAGTATAGTAACCTTAGAGATTTCTGAATTCTTGCTACTGCTCACAGGTTTAGCCTCCTAGTACCATCTTTCCAGCGTTCCAGTCTATGTGTATTCTGTTGTGACACTTGCACTTCTCACTTTACTATGTAATCCCTCTTGGGCAGGGGGCTTACCTTTATGGGCTACTACCCCACAGGCATCCCTGGCAGCGGCTCGGGGGGGCTGGGCTATGGAGCACACCCCGATCTTCAGGGCTGTGGCTACCAGCAGTATTTGGTTCCTCGTACCAATGCTAGAAAGGGGCTGTGGTCCAATTGCTGTTCGGTGCCTCCAGGAGCATGGGGAGTGTTTTCTCAGTCCTGGCGAGCTGCTAAAAACTGGACCAAACACAAACAATAAATGTAGCTGTGCTGCACCGTTCTGCACATGTACAGCCAGGTATGTTAAAGGCATTAAGGCTCTGAAAGTGCTTTTGGCCATGCAGCCACTACTAAAGATTATCCTCAACTCCAGGGCAGGCAGAGGAGCTGGGGATCAGCATAGAAATGCCTCTGGGCATGAGGGAAGTTGTTTCTGCCCTCAGAAGGGCAAAGAATAAAATATGTAAGAGCTGACTTTTTGGGGCAGAAAGGCAAACAAATATGGCAGCCACAAGGGACTCTGGCAACAAGGGGACCACTGGGAAAAATGTCATAGGGAACCAAAATGCATGGGAACGGTCAAGCCAGTCAGCTGGAGGCTGGGCAAAGATGATGAAAGGAACTGGATGCTCACCAAATGAGGAAATTTCATGGAAGATCCCAGGTGGAGAGACTGTTGTGGGCTACCTAGCCCCAAAGCCTGATTTTGCAGCTCAACGGCCTTCTGGCCCAAGAGGGTAAATCAGAGGCAGGGCAGTGTAGAAAGCAAGTGGTATCGGAAGGAGAATTTAACCCACTCCTGAGATTTGAACCTGCTGCTGTGAGGTCTTGACTTATAAGTAGCAGCCTGCAGAATGGTGAAAGTGCAGCCTGAAGCAAGCGACTGTTCAAGTGCTGCCTGAGAATAGGGAGACTGTGCAAGCCATGCCCCATAGTGGGGAAAAGTGTTTTTGATTGCTCCAGAGAAGTTGAAGTGTGTGTGCTGGAGCTAGAGACTGAGCCAAAGCCCAGCTGCAGCTATTGTTCCAGAGAGGTTGTGTGCACTGGGGCTAGAGACTGTGTCAAAGCCCAGCCAAAACTGAGTTCCAGAGAAGCTGTGTGGCAAGCAGGAAGTCCAGGGGATTTCCAGTCTGCCGGGTCCCCTGGACCATCAAGGACTCCAACAGAGAAGAAGAATCAAGAGGTCTGTCAGGTGAACACCATCTACAAAGGCCTCAGAGGCAAAGCATTGAAAGGCCTGATGGGGAAAACCAGTGGCCTTCCATCTGCAACCTTCCATCGTGGTGCACCTCCAACAATTTCTGATACCACAACAGTACTGTGTGAACCAAATCTGCTGAAACCCCCCCTTCCTCCAAACTGTGAGTACCTCTGGGCTGGTTCTCAGAGAAGTTTCTGATTTAGCTAGATAGCTAGATATTAGCTAGCTAGCTAGTTAGAAAAAGGGGGTTAAGTCCTGGGCAGGACTGCACCATCCACCAAAATAGGCCCAGGCAGAAAAGTTAAAGTTTGTTATGTTAAAATTTTATTGGGCCCCAATAAGATTTCCAAGTTAGAGACTGTTTATCTTCACCACATCTCAGCACCCCAGTGTGGTACCCACCTCAATAACTGACTGTGTTTTAATGACTGTTTTGGAAAACGTCAGGTGCACCCACAGGTGGGAGGTGGGGGATAGTGTGGGGTACCGTTCGTTGTTGCTTTTATTACTGTTGTGCTACTTTCTCCCTTTTTCATTCCCTCCTCATAACAAAACAGAAAGTTGATTTATGGTACATTTTAGTATTACTGGTTATTGTAAGCTGTTTGCATTTACTGTGTGGTGAAGGTACTGTGGGAACAGTTACTGTATTTTCCTTGGGGGTGGTAACCTGCAGTTTATCCACAGGTGTCCCATATCTCCCCCAGGTGGAGGTACCGAACCATTTCTTCTCCTGTCCACTAATGAACCCAGGCCGGCCCCCTCAGAGGTGTGTCTAAGTGAAGCCTGCAGGCCTCAGAAACAGCCAAAGGGGCTATTACAAATAAAAAATCTTCTGATCGAGTCTGAAGTCTTACCTGCCTCTTCTTGCAAATCAGACAAGCATCAGGTCTGAGCAAATGAGGACCAACCTGTATTTTCTTTGACGGTGGCAAGAAAGTGTGTCCCCACTTAAGATCCAATATGTACAAACACAGAAATATTGGCAAAGTTGTGCCTGAGGCGTCCTTGTTAAGTGTCTCACAGCAGTAGTTACATGATTATTTACTCAATTTATATGACACTGAAATTGGAAGCATTAAGGGACCGCTGTAGTCAAATAATTTGCTCACTAATAACATAAAAATACGTCCATGTTTTCATCATCTCAAGTGCTTAATAGCAATGGGCAATTTCTTCTCTCTCGTTATTTTGTGTCTAAGCATCCCAAGTGGATGTGAAATCAAAATGAAAGTCATATATTTGCATAGCGTGTTTGCATAGAGATGAGAGTGATTGTTTTTATTCCCGGTGGCTGAATGGCATGAACATTTGACTTGCAAATACACCATATAAAAATCAGGCGGTTGTGACCCAGGAGGTGAGTTATGGTCTCTTGTTGCTGATTGACGTCTCAAATAGGCAAGTACAATTCTAACCAGCTTTAATATTACAGTACAAGGGGAGTTTCCACTGGAAGTATAATAAATCAATAAGTTAAAACTTGGAGGTACAGCTTTGCCAGTTTTGGGGGAAGCAAAACATTATGTTCCAAATTTGAAAGTGGAAAATGGAAGCAAAATAATACATATTTTGTCAGTTTTGGACATTTTTCACAATTTTTTGCATTTAAAGATGTATTATCAATCAGAAGGAAATTCAACTGATGGATACTGTTTCTGGGTGACCATCAGCTGAATTTTTTGGAGAAATTATGAGTGCACATTCTCAGAGGCATGTAACTGTAGCAAAATTGGCACAAACCAATGTGACAATCATTTGGCTGTGACCCCAAGAGTTATGCTCAGAGGGAGTCCTGGGGACCTTCTGCACTAGTGCACATCAAATACCACTGGTGTGTGGAAGGGGTGGAGTTTATATGTAAATAGAAAATAGTGCCAGTCACATTGACAACTTGCCCCAGCACATTGGCGCAGTACTTTGGAGAAGGCCACTGACTATCCCCTATTAAAGTGGGCAGCAGGGTCCATTGGAGTGCTGTATGAGTGCAAACAGATATCAGGGTCCTGAGATTGCTGTGGGACTGTTTAAGAAATGTCTATGTGCAAGGGAATGGGGCTTGGGAGGAGGGTACCACTGAAGCACCAGTGACAAATTCAGACTAGGGCCCACTAAAGAACCAGAGAGTATGGTGGTGGATGGAAAACAGGAAAATGATTTTGGGCCATGACAAGGCCCTGAGATATGGGACCAGAGTAATGAGTTCTTAGAAGGGTGCTGCACACTCATGTATTGCACTGTGCTACGTGTATGGTGTTAATCAGCACCATTACTGTGCACAAATCACGGGCCCTTTGTACAAATGTGCAGGTTGCCTATGCGGAGGTGCGTAGGCAACCATACATTGGAGTGCCACGCAGTGGCGGTCCAACGGACCACTGCTGGCATTCACAAAAGTTGCATGAGCCACCTGCACAGTAGATCCTCATTTTGGCCATGTGGCTAAGCACATGGGTGGTCCAGGGGGAGTGTTGGAGGCATGCCAACACTCTGTGCCATGCAAAAAGGTGCGGAGTGAGGGGCATGAGGGGTACAGGTTACAGCAGTGGGGACCCTGCTGTAACTGTAGTGCATGCCCCCAACAAAGACACCTGCCACCTCTGCACAGCAGGATGGACTGACAGACAAGGGCCAGGGACAGCACCTTAGATACTGAAGTGCCCATGAATACCACTGGAACAGGGCAGTGAGCCCATGCCATAAGGAATGCCAGCACACTATGATGTATGTCATGTAAGCCTGGTACCAAACTGGACAGTAGTTATTACAATATCTACTGCTACCATTTATTTGTGTGGCTACTGGTGTAGTAGATGTGGCAGTATAGTGATCGCAGGCTGCCCCTAGCCGTATCATGCAGCTAGATGGGCTGGGGCACCACAGTGGGGTGGTTCCTAGTTCCGATAAGTCTGCCCAGATGGTCCCTGCCTAGTCTGTCCCCACAAACCCTAACTGGTCTCCAGCAGCCCTCCCTGCTTATTTACTAATATACCCCTATGTTTATCCCATGCATGCTTGAAGCCCCCTTCTGTTTTTGCTTCCACCACTTCTGCTGGCAGTCTATTGCAGGCATCTACCACTCTTGCAGTGAAGTAGTACTCCCCCCCTTCCCTTCATTGCATGCACTTTGGTCATGGTGCTCTTACTCATTTTAAAGAAACTCCTCTCCTGCAGCTTGTTCACCCCCTTGAGGTACTTGCAGGTCACTACCATGTCCCCTCTCACTTTCCTCTCTCCCAGGGTGTTTTTTTTTTTAGATCCCTCAGTCGGTCCTCATAGAACTATTGGTGCAACCCCTGTACCATTTTAGTTATCCACCTCTGCACTGCCTCCACCCTGTCTATGTCCTTTCTGAGGTGCAACCTCCAGAAATGGACACAGTACTCTGGGTGGAATCTGACCAGTGAGCGATACTGTGGCAACACCACAACCCTCCTCCTGCGGGAGGTACCTCTCCCAATGCATCCCAGCATTACACTACCCACTGCTTTGTCACACTACCCTGCCACTTTGAGGTCATCAGGTATGATAACCCCAAGGTCCCCTTCCTGCGTAGTGAATGACAACACCTCTCCCCCCATGATATACTCAGTTCCAGGGTTCCTATGCCCTAGGTGCATAAATTTGCACTTTTTGGCATTGAACCTCAGTTGTCATGTTTTGACCACTCCTTGAGTTTCCCAGGATCCCTGCATATTCTTTCCACCCCTTCCTTATTGTCCACCCTATTACAGATTTTGTATCATCAGCAAAAAGGCATACCTTCCCTTCCAGTTTATCTGCAGTGTCACTAATGAAGACACTGAAGAGGACTGTTCCTAGTACTGAGCCCTGCAGCGCCCTGCTGGTCACTCTCCCATCCTTAGATGAGTGCCATTAACCACCACCCTATGTCATCTATCCATTAACCAGTTTTTAGCCCAATTCACAACTTTGGATCCCACCCCGGGCTGCTCAATTTTTCAATCAGTCTCCTGTGTTGCACTGCTAAAGTCCAGATAGGCCACGTTCAACACACTCCCCTTATCTATCTCCTGGGTCACTCACTCAAAGAAAACAATCAGATTCATCTTGGATGACCTACAACCCCCAGTCAATCCATGCTGCCTTTAGCCTTGCATCCCATTGGACTCCAGATACTCTACTGTCCTTTCCTTTATCAGTGTTTCCATTAATTTCCACACCACTGAGGTGAGACTAACTGGACAACTGTTGCTAGCCTCTTCCCTGCTGCAGCTCTTATGTAGAGGGACTATCTCCGTTTTCCACCACTCTCCAGAACCACGCCCAAATCCAGTGAGCTATTGAATAAGGCCATCAGCAGGGCAGACAGCACCTCCTTGAGTTCTATTAGTACCCTTGGATGTATCCCATCCAGTCCCATAGCCTTGTCCACTTTCAGAGCTTCAAGTCCCTTCAGGACTCTTTCCTCTGAAAATCTTCCTTATTCTCACTATCCCTCCCTTTGCTTTCCTCTTCTCACTTATGTACCTGCAGAAAATCTTATCCCCATTTGCTACCCTTTGGCTATCATAGAAACATAGAAACAAAGAATTTGACTGCAGATAAGGACCGCTTGGCCCAACCAGTCTGCCCATTTCCCTACCTAATGGATAAGATGCAGATCCTAGCTAACCAGCAGCCTACTTCTTTCTACCCCCACCCCCCAGAATTGCCTTATGGCTGTCCCATGCATGCTTGATTTCAACCACTGTTTTTGACTGTTCCATGCATCCACAACCCTCTCTGTGAAAAAATACTTCCTTACATTACCTCTGAACCGTCCCCCTCTATCTTCAAATTGTGCCCCCTTGTTCTTGCACACCTCTTTTTTTGAAAGATGCTACCCTCTTGGACTTTGTTGATTCCCTTGAGGTACTTGAATGTTTCTCTCATGTGCCCCCTCTCCCTCCTTTCCTCAAGGCTATACATATTAAGCTCCTTTAGTCCATATGTCTTCCGGTACAGACCCTGCACCATTTTAGTTGCCCTCCTCTGGACAGCTTCCATCTTGTCTGTGTCCTTGTGGAGATTGGGTCTCCAGAACTGCACACAGTACTCCAGATGGGGTCACACCAACTATCTGTACAGAGGGATAACAACTTCCTGTTTTCTACTGGTGATGCCTCTCCCTATGCATTTCAGTATCCTCCCAGGACTCCTTACTGCCCTCTTACATTGCTTGTCCACCTTTTAAGTCATCTGATATGACTACCCCAGATCCCTTTCCATTTTTGTTGTTGTTAGTATCTCATCCCCATTGTGTACTCTTCCCCTGGGTTTTTGTTTCCCAGGTGCATTACCTTGCACTTCTTAGCATTAAATCCAAGCTGCCATACATTTGACCAATCCTCTAACCTTGCGAAATCCCTTCTCATCCTTTCCACCCCACCTTGTGCATCAACTCTGTTGCAGATCTTTGTGTCATCTGCAAAGAGACATACTTTTCCTTCCAGTCCCTCTGCAATGTCGCTTACAAAGACAATGAAGAGGACCAGTCCTAATACTGAACCCTGGCGGCACCCCACTAGTAACCCTCCTTTCTTCAGAGTGGACTCCATTTACTATTACCCGCTGTGTCCTATTCTCCAGCCAATTCTTTACCCAGGCTATCATCTTGGGACCCACTCCCAGGCTGGCTAACTTGTATATTAATCTTTTGTGTGGGACTGAGTCAAATGCCTTGCTAAAGTCTAGGTAGGCCATGTCCACAGCCCCTCCCTGATCTACTACTGTGGTCACCCAATCAAAGAAATCTATTAGATTCATCTGTTATGACCTTCCTGCTGTGAATCCATGCTGCCTTTGGTCCTGTGCCCCTCTGGCCTCTAGGTACTCGACAGTTCTTTCCTTCAAAAGTGATTCCATAATTTTCCCTATCACTGAGGTTAAACTAACCAGTCTGTAGTTTCCTGCTTCTGCCCTGCTCCCACTTTTGTGAAGGGGAATCACATCTGTCCTCCTCCAGTCCTCAGGTACCACCCCATCCTCCCATGATTTGCTAAACAGGGTAGTCAGTGGTGTCACTAGTTCTACCCTTAGTTCTTTTAGAATTCTGGGATGAATCCCATCAGGCCCCATTGCTTTGTTCACCTTCAGTTTTAAGAGTTCTTTCAGAACCCTTTCTTCTGTAAATGGGCTGGTATCAACTTCTGTATCCAGAGTGTTTCTATTGTTTGTTTTAGGTACCTCCCCTTCTTCATTTGTAAATACTGAGCAAAAATATTTGTTTAGTATCTCTGCCTTTTCACAGTCACCCTCTGCCCACCCCTTTATTAAGCCTCACTATCCCTCCCTTAGTCTTCCTTCGCTCCCTGATGTACCTAGAAAAGGTTTTATCCCCCTTCTTAACTGAGTTGGCTATCTTTTCCTCAGTTTGGGCCTTTGCTGTTCTGACTGTCTTCCCAGCTCCCTTTTGCTTTAACTGATACAATTCTCTGTCCTGCTCCTTCTGTGATTCCTTGTACTTTCTGAATGCTTTCTTTTTCTCTTGAACCTTCACTGCCACCTCCTTTGAGAACCATAGTGGTTTCTTACATCATTTTGTTTTGTTTATTTGCTTCACACAAAGGCTTGTTACTTCTGTGATGGCAGTTTTTATTATTTCTCATTGTTCTTCCACCCCTCCTTCCTGCCCATTTGCTAGCGCATTCCCTAGGCACTCACCCATTTTGGCAAAGTCAGCCCTCCTGAAGTCCAGTACTTTTGCCTTTGTATGGCTTGACTCTATTGCTGTGTTTATTGTGAACCATACTGTTCGATGGTCGCTAGTTCCCAGATGGCTACCCACTTCTACATCTGTGATCCTCTCTCCATCTCCATTTGAGAGGACCAGGTCTAAGGTTGCTCCTCTTGAGTGGGTTCCAATACTAGTTGTCTAAGGCATGCCCCTGTAGGGCATCTAGAATAAACCCACTCTTAGAAGTGGCTGCTGCAACTGCACTCCAGTTAACATCTGGCATATTCAGATCACCCATCAGCAATATCTCCCCTTTATCTGCCATTTTAAGTATACTTTCTATCATTTTCCTGTCCATTTCCTCCCCCTGGGGTGGGGTCTGTATACAACCCCTGTGCGTATTGTGGTGCCATTGCCTGCCTCCAAATTGACCCACAGTGCTTCTTCTCCTCCCTGTTTACCCTTTTGTTCTGTAGCTTTGATTCCTTCTCTTATGAAGAGAGCTACTCCTCCTCCTCTTTTACCCTCCCTGTCCCTCCTGTAGATAGTGTATCCTGGTATGTTTATGTCCCAGTCATGGTTCTGTGTGTGCCATGTTTCTGTGACTGCCACGATATCCAGATGTTCCTCCTCCATCAAGGCCACTAATTCAGGAAGCTTGTTACCCAGACTATGGGCATTGGTACTCATTGCTCTCCATTGTCTCTCCTCTGTCTGCACCTCTGCTCCATCACTGCCTTACCTGCCCTTTTCTGTTTTACCTGGGACACCTCCCTGTCTTCCTCCATCTGCGTTTACTTATGCTTCCTAAATGCCACTCTGTTTCTTCACCACTGTGGCCAATTTCCTAGAGTACAATAATCAATCAATCAAAGTTTATTTTATATGGCACAATTCTCATCACAATCTAATGTGCTTTACATACAGTTTATAAAACGGTAAAAATATTAACAATCAGCCCTGTATTTCAATTAAAACGATCAATTTTAAATTATCAATAAGAACCTGCCTAGTTCTGAGGGAAGGCCTGCATGAATAAAAAAGTTTTTAGTTCCCGTTTAAATATCTCAAGTGTTGGGAAATCTTGGCTATAATGAGGGAGAGCATTCCACAGGGTTGGGGCAGCAAACAAGAAAGCACGGGCCCCCAATGTTTTCAAACAAACCCATAGAATCTCTAATAATCCCTCATCTGCTGAGCGGAGGTGGTGGAAGGGGCGGTAGGGGCACAGCAGGTCTTGCAGGTAGCCGGGTCCATGGCCATGTAGGACCTTATAGGTCAGCAAATTGATCTTGAAGGAGATCCACCACATAACCAGCAGCCAGTGCAGAGAGCGCAACACAGGTGTAATGTGACACGATCTAGGTAGACTGGTCAACAGCCAAGCTGCCACATTCTACACTAGCTGCAGGTGTTGAAGATCTACCCCCAACAGCCCTAGCTACAGGGCATTGCAGTAATCAAGACGAGAGGTCACAAAAGCATGCACTAGTGCTGGCAGATCACCGGGTGGTACCAGGTGTTTGACTCTGGCGATGTTCCTCAGAAAGTAGAACAAGGTCTGAACCATGGCCGACACCTATGGTTTAAGTGTCAGGCCGCAGTCAAGATCAATTCCAAGATTCTTTACCCGGTCTGAAATCATAAACTGGGAGTCCCCGAGCCTCAGCCCTGCGACTTGACTAGCTTGCACCCCTCACCCCCTGTTGACCAGATTTCAGCACTAGTACTTCAGTCTTGTCTGGATTCAACCTCAACCAGTTGGCTCTCATCCAGTCTTGGATCTCAGCAAGGCAGCTCTTTAACATCAACAGTTTCTCTTATTGCTCGGGCGCTAAAAACATATATAGCTTAGTATCATCTGCATAACAGTGAAAACTCAGCCCATTCCATCTTACAATGTACCCTAGAGGCAGCATATACACCGTGAATAACATGGGATACAAAAACAGAGCCCTGCGGGACACCACATGACAGGGGCAAGGGTGCAGAGGAAAAAATCCCAGACACCACTCACTGTGCCCTGCCAGTGAGGAAAGATTTAAACCAGTTGAGGACTATACCCGCCAGTCCACAACACACCCACAGGTGCTCCATCAGCACCCCATGGTTCATATGTCAAACGCCGCTAAGCAAGATCGAGGAGAACCAGGATGGAATGTCTTCCCTGATCCCTTGTTGCCAAGAGATCATTTAACACTCGAACCAGGGAGGTCTTGGTACTATGCCCTTTTCTTAACCCGACTGGTGAGAATTGTAGATGTCATGGATTGTTAAATAGGTCTCCAGTTGAATGGCCACCACCTTCACAATAATGTTCCCCACAAAGGGAAGGTTAGAGACTGGTCTGTAGTTCACTGGGCAGTCCAAATCCAGTGTAGGTTTTTTCAGGAGTGGTCTAACAACTGCCTCCTTCAGGGGCTTAGGAAAAAACCCTGACATTAGGGGACTCCGGACTATCCTAGCTAGGATTGGGCCAATAACATCAACACACCCAACAAGGAGGTGTGTTGCTCCTGGGTTCAAACTATAGAAGGTTGGCTGTAACTCCCAGATGACCCTCACGACATTCTGACTGCCCACTGATCGAAGTCGGACCAGACCGATGGAAGGCACATGGCCTCAGGCTCGTCACCGCAAGCCTCATTAGAAGGTGCTGACTAAATTTCTGATCTGATTGATGCAATCTTATCAGCAAAAAACAGAGCAAACTCATCACATTTTGCTTGTGAAAAAGCTCCCCCAGACTGAAGACAGACTGGATTTCACAGCCTGTCAACAGTGCACAAGAGCTGAGCTGGTTTGTTGATTGCTGCTGCAATCTCCTTGGACAGAAACTCTGCCTTCTTACAGCAGCTTGCCGATTGATACTTCTTATAATGGGCCATCAATATAAACTTGTCCCCCTCTAAATTGGTCTTCCGCCACCACTGCTCCAACCTTCGACCCCTCATCCTCATCTCCCTGAGTGTCCCATCAACCCACGGGGATCCCCGGTGTGAAGTGAGGGGTCGAACACGGCCAGGTGTGATGGAGTCAAGGTCCTCGGAAATAATCCTATTATAGGTCACCACCAGTTCCCCAGATCCTTGCACGAACTCATAAAACCTGATAGGTTCAGTCCTGCCATCAGACCCTGTGGTGCCAAACCTCTTAATGGGTGGTACCAGACCATCTCTGTAGGAGTAGGTCTATTGGGGGGCCTCGAATGAGAATTTCACAGAATGGTGGTCTGACTACATGACCAGCTCCACCACAAGGTCAGAGACCTCCATTCCCAGAAGGAAGATGAGGTCCAGCGAGTGGCCGGGTATATTGGCTGCAGGGGTAACAACCTGTGTTAGGCCCAACGAACACATCAGTTGGAGGAAGTCTTGACCAAACTGCAAGAATTCATTGTCAACCCAGGCATTGATGTCACCCAGAATAAACCATCTTGGTGACTCCAACACCAGTCCGACAACGAAGTCTGTGACTTCCTGCAGGAATTCCTTCTCATCCCCCAGGGTATGGTAGATGAAGAGGATCCTGCAACCTACACCTGCAAGCCTTTGAATGGCCACACACTCAGAAGACCTTGTTGTTCCTACTGGGAAGTCTGTGAGGTTCAAGCCCATCTTAAAACAGATTGCCATACCCCCACCCCTACGATCCTCTCTCGGGTGGTGTGCCACCAAGTACCCAGCTGGAACAGCAGATTCCAAAACAGGTCTGGCATTTTAATCCAGCCAGATCTCAGTGATGCAATCTAGATCAGAAATTGCAACAAGATCGGCAATAATTGCTGTCTTGTTCTTAATAGAGCTGGCATTGCACAACACCGCCCGAGAGAGATAAGCAGATGAGGCTGGTCCAGCTACCTTCCCACTAACTGTGGAGCCCCTGGGTATGGGCACCAAGTAGGGAGGACCCCTTTCCTTAACCCATTTTACCCCAGGGAGCCTCCTGGTTCCCACCACCCCAATCTACCCCGCCGGCTATATTTCATCCACCTGACCCTGCAAATCTCCACCTCTCATTCCTCCGTGTAGCAGGGTTCAGGATAACAGGATACAAATTATGGGCTGACAACCAACTTTAGTGCATAAAAAAGCACCTTGCAGACACTTATCATTTCATTTTCTTCATTTCAGAGACTTTTTGTACAGAAAATAAGACAGGTTCATTTGCTTACTCAGGATAAGCCAACAGCATTTTATCTCAACAAGTCCATCATTATGCCCAACAGTGGCACATTTCAGTCTCTTTCACACATCTCTATCTCTCAGCTCATCTCAGCATCTCTCTAGCTTCTCTACTCTAGTGGTAGCTTTTATAGCACATCTTATGATGACCTCACAGCATAGGGATCCACCCACTTAGGTCAATTAACCAAATACATCATTTTCTAAGGCTCATATCCCAGCCTATACAGAAATAAGAAAGGGATATTTCCAAGCCTGTAACTGGAATTTACTTTTCTGATATATCCCTTAAATATTCCAGCCCCGAGCAGTTTTATTTATTTTAACAACTTAACGATCCTCATTAGTCTGAACTCCTCCCACTTATCAGCTTGCTCTATGATCCAGTTCAATATGTATACAGAACACTAGAGGCTGCTATCTTCCTATAGGAACTGTCATTTTTCCATGAGCTTTCTAGGAACAGGTCTGTCTGAAGTAAACGTTCTGCCATCTTTTTGCATGCATTTTTAAACTCTGCAAAACCCTGCAATTTATCTCTCACCGTGTTTTGGGACGATGGGGTGGTACCCGAGGACTGGAGGAGGGCAGATGTGATTCCTCTTCACAAAAGTGGGAGCAGGGCAGAGGCAGAAAACTACATACCAGTTAGTTTGACCTCAGTGGTAGGGAAAATGATGGAATCGTTTCTGAAGGAAAGAATTGTTGAGTACCTAGAGGCCAGTGGGGTACAGGACCCAAGGCAGCACGGACTCACAGTGGGAAGGTCATGTCAGACGAATCTAATAGATTTCTTTGACTGGGTGATCAAAGTAGTAGACCAGGGAGGGGCTGTGGACATGGCCTACCTAGATTTTAGCAAGGCATTTGATACAGTCCCACACAAAAGATTAATATACAAGTTAGCCAGCCTTGGAGTGGGTCCCAAGATGGTAGCCTGGATAAAAAATTGGCTGGACAACAGGACGCAAAGTGTGATAGTAAACGGAGTCCACAGTGAAGAAAGGAGGGTTACTAGCGGGGTACCTCAGGGTTCAGTACTGGGACCAGTCCTTTTTAATGTCTTTATAAGTGACATTGCAGAGGAACTGGAAGAAAAAGTATGTCTCTTTACAGATGACACAAAGATCTGAAACAGGGTTGATACACAAGATGGAATGGAAAGGATGAGAGGGGACTTGGCAAGGTTGGAGGAATGGTGAAATGTATGGCAGCTTAGATTCAACACAAAGAAGTGCAAGGTAATGCACCTGGGAAACAAAAACCCAGGGGAAGAGTACACAATGTGGGGTGAGATACTGACAACAACAAAAATGTAAAGGGACCTGGGGGTAATTATATCAGATGATCTAAAGGTGGGAAAGCAATGTGAGAAGGCAGTAAGGAGGGCTGGAGGGATACTGGGATGCATAGGGAGAGGCATCAACAGTAGAAAACAAGATGTTGTTAGCCCTCTGTACAGACAGTAGGTGAGACCCCATCTGGAGTACTGTGTGCAGTTCTGGAGACCCTATCTCTGCAATGACACAGACAGAGTGGAGGCTGTCCAGAGGAGGGCAACCAAAATGGTGCAGGGTCTGCACCAGAAGACATATAAAGAGAGACTAAAGGAGCTTAATATGTATACCCTCGAGGAAAGAAGGGAGAGGGGGACATGATAGAAACTTTCAAGTACCTCAAGAGAATCAACAAATTCCAAGACGGTAGCATCTTTCAGAAAAAGAGATGTGCAAGAACAAGGGGGCACAATTTGAAGATAGAGGGGGGATAGCTCAGCGGTAATGTGAGGAAGTATTTTTTCATGGAGAGGGTTGTGGATGCATGAAACAGCCTTCCTGAAGAGGTCGTGGAGTCAAGAACAGTGGGGGAATTCAAGAATGCATTGGACAGACATAAGGCAGTTCTAGTGGGGGATAGGAGGAAGTAGGCTGTTGATTAACTAGGATCTGCAGCTTATCCATCAGGTAGGAAAATGGGCAGACTAGGTGGGCCAAGCAGTCCTTATCTGCCATCAAATTCTACATTTCTATTTCTACTAAGGGACACACCTTCAGAACACGTGCCATTCCTAACGCTCTTTCCTTTAACTGTGCTATTCTGTTTCCTTTTATTTTCCCCAATAATATTTTGTTTCTCCTTTATCTTTCTTTATGTGCTATCAGCACACTATGCCCCACATTAGGGAATTATCCCTTCAGGCATTCATATTATTTTATAAGGAGTGCTTTTCTTCATTCTCCCAATGGCTGAAATCTCAGCCCGTTGGCTAGTCCTTTCATTTGGGCCTCTATTCTATTTCTTTCAGCCTTCTCTTTCTCTTTACTTCTTATTCAGGCAGCCTATTCAACACTTCTGTAGGGCTGCCAAACCCTTTTAAAACCCATTCATTTTGTTTCTGGGACTTCACTGGGGCTCCTATTCTCCTGCTCATAGTGTCCCACCAGCTTACACTTTCTTTATTCTTGACGCACTATGTGGTGGTCTGCAATGCTTTGGAGCATGCCCTTTTTGCTCCGATGCATGTTTCTGACTTCATGCTCTGAACTAGGAGCGCTTTTGCAGCAGCTGCAGCATCCTGCTTCGATCAGAGTTACATTCCTGAGTTGCACCTTGCAACCTGGAGAAACGGGGCATTCTTCACTCATAGCTGCATTTATTTGCAGAATTTACTCATTTGTTGGAGTCAACAGGGCCACTGCACATAACAGCAGCTGCTTTTGCAGCACGAGTTTGGCGCATACATGTGCCTACCAGGGGAACCAGCTTTCATTTACTAGGGCACCCGAGTGATTCAAAAGCGCTTCATGTGCAAGTATAATTCCTCCCACTCAGGAGTTTTTCCTACAGCGTGACATGCACTTCTATAATGAAACAGGGCATGTATTTGTTTACATCATTAGTGCAAGTGTGCTCTTTATTCTTATCTCACTTCTCACTATTCTTTCTCATTTCCCCACGGCTACTCAACTATTTACAGGCACCATACATCTTTTATACAGAAGGACACCCTAGTCCTTCTCTCTACTCATTATTACTTGTTTTCAGCGGGGGGGGGGCGCTTTCAGCTAAACAAGCCGCCATGACCACTCCAGCACCTTAGAGCATACAGAGCGCATATGGTCCTATTTTAAAACCATTTGCTTTCTTTTCTTTTCTTTTAAACCCATTTCTACTTTGTGGCACCAGTATTTATATACTCTCCAATGCAACCTACCTTTCTTTTATTCTTGCTCCCCCTCATAACTCTTTTCTCCATACAGCGCTACCTGTGGGCACATTATGACTCCTTCCTGAATCATTTTCTTGCATAGCTGTTTCTTTCTAGCTATCTACTGTCTTCTTTAGAGGGCACTTATCCCTAATAGAGGACACTGTGTCACACTCTGTACTATCCCCAGTGTCCTCCAGTGCCTGTACACCTCCACTGTTAATGGGGGATACTTAAAAGGCTGGAGATTGGGGAGTCTGGAAGGGGAATAATACCTTTCCCTGGGAGCAGTTAACCAACACATATCACCCTCACTAACTACTGTAACAGCTACAAATCAGATATCAACATTAAATAAATTTGCCAAATTACCATTCACTCCCACACACTCAACACTCACACTCACTCACGCACTTGCCCCCACCCCACAAACCTCCCCGGACATCTCCAAACAAATATAATTAAATTCTTATAATTAGGGAGTCCATAAGTCCGTGGAGCAGATCTCAAGACACGCTCTTTAGCTTATCAAGAGGCACTTTCCGTTTTCACAGGACACCTCTCAAAGTGCAATTTTCCTGGAAAGCAGCTTTCCAGAAAGGCTCACAGACAAAGAACAGAGAGTATTTCAACAGTCCCAACACCATCCTCCCTGGATCTTTCACCCCCAGGTTTTACTCTTCAGGCTGAAACAGAAAATTATGGAACCTCAAACCCTCTCACTGAATGAGGTTCCCCTTCTGGTCTTGCTTACAAAAGCTTGTTAAAAAGTTTGCAGACTCAGCTTTTGATGTTCCAAGTGAAAACCGACAAGTTAGTATTAGTCTACACCACCAGTACAGGCCCTCTCACAGCTCTTCTAGTCCAGGTGTATTCACTAAGCCCATTTAGGTCTGCAAAATATATTGGCTTCTGCAGTTCAAACACTTTCTTTTGTGGACCACTGTATCAGTTTTCAACAGGACAGCTTGCCCTACCTCAAGCAGCCCAGGGATCATCTGCATGGCACTGCATCCCTAAAAGTTCTTCCCAGCCATTGGAGCAAGAACATTTTTCCATCTCCACAATATCTCAATGAGAAAACACACTGCTGTACAGCGGACCAGGAGCAAACTGCAAGGAATCAAAAAGTTCCAGGTCTCCCTACTTCTTCTCACACACCTCCAGGAAGAACGCGGTATGTTCAAATTGTTCAGAGAACTATGGGGGCCTCTCAACTGTCGCCCCACAGCATCTAGTCCATTCTCAGTGGGAAAGTCACCCAGTCTCCTTAGGCTCACCACTTCTAAGCTTGGCTCTTCAGACCAGTATACAGCACACCGCCACATCCCAGGATTACTTGTTGATTCCGCCTATCGATCCTCCAACACTCTGGATTTCCTTCCATCAATACTCTCACAGTAACACAGCGGGCCACACACTGAGCCCAGTCGCCACTGCTGACCTGAACAGGATTCACACCGCAACTCCAGCTATTGCAGGTATGTTAAATGTATACTCCACAAACAAACCTCACTAAAAGCAACAAATCTACCTCCTAAGACTATCTCACTTACAAACCCTCTCTACGTCTCCCATCCCTACAACTAACAACTAACTACAATTTAAATTAAATGCATAGACAAATAGAATGAATAAACATGTAAAAAACAGGTAAACTAAATTTCTAAAAGCTGTTATAGTATTCAGGACTTCCTCTAACTAACGACAGCAGCCTAACATGGCCATCTTCTCTGTTTCGTTTTGCTTTTACTCACTTCCTTCAAGCAGAGGCTGGTTGCCTTAATTATACCCTCCCTTATTTTTCTCCACTGTTCCTGTACCCCTTCCTGGCTGCCCCCCTGCCCCACTACCACCACCAGGCTGTCTCTGAGGCAGTCTCTCATTTCTTTAAAATCCACCTTCCTAAAGTCCAGGAGTCTCATCCTCATGGGGTTTGCCTCTGTTCCCATCTTAATGTCAAACCTAACTGTATGGTGATCACTGGTGCAGTACCTAGGAGACATCCCACTGTGACATCTGCAATGCTCTCCCCTCTGTAAGCACCAGGTTCAGCACTGCCCTTTACCTAGTGGGTTCATTGACTAGCTCCCTGAGAAAAGTCCCTTCGAGGGAGTCAAGGGCGGCCCTGCTCCTTGCCAAAGATGCAGTTGAAAGGCTCCGATCACATCTGGCAGATTGAAGTCGCCAGCTAGCAGCACCTCCCCTTATTTGTCATCCTTATGATGCCTTTTCTAGGTGCATTATCCAACTTCTTTCCTTGGGCTGGAGGCCTGTATACAACCTGTGTATGGATAGTGGCCTCAGCTCCTGTTCCTTGGAGTATCTTTGAAAGGCACTTTATGAAAAAAAGAATCCATCCCACTGACTGATTATTACCATCACCGGTATGGCACTCAGAGTCAGGACCAATGGAAAACGCTGGCTCATCACTTAGTACCACTGCAACAGCTGTAGTGTTCAGTTGTGTTGAGTGTGCTACTGGCATGTAAATGACAGCAGTATGCTTTAGTGTTTTGCCTCTTTCCAAACCAATGGTGACCTCCTCTACTAGGGTAACCTCCTTGCCCTATCCCCAACTTCTCTGGTACTTACCCATTTTCCCCATGGCTTATCCCCACCCCTATGGTGGGGCGGGCCCTCCAGGTCAAGGGACAGAGCCCTTTGGGATATTCCCCTTCCCTTGAAGAGACTCCTTTCTTTCTTTTTATTTTTTTGTTTCATTTAATAAACTTCATTGAATTTTACAAACAGTCAAAACAATACAACAATCAACAGACATCAAAAACACACAGTCACCCCCAACGTACCCCACTCTCCCTCCCTAGAGGACTGGTTGGCATAAAACAATACAGTAACATATCATTAATCTATAGGATACATACATAAAGGATCCAATCAAGCATGTAAAATAAGATGAAAAAGACAAAAAATGAAAGACACCAAATTATCATCCATCATATGCCACCCAAAAAGAGGGTAGAGAGTATATGATGTGCAGTCTACCCCATTTCTTTTCATACAAGTCAGATCTATTATGAAGACTTACTATCATCTTTTCTACCCTCAAATTTGACAAAAGCTCTTGCAACCACTCATGGTACGAAAGCAACACTTGTTCAGTTCAGTGGTGAAGAACAATATGTTTAACTGATAGGGAAATTATAGCTATGTGAGTAATTATTTTTCCATACCAGTACCCTTGTGTAATCTCCAACAATACAAACATCAGGCACAAAAACTCTGTCTAAAGCTATGAGAGGGTCTGCCCTAGATTTAATCTGAGTCCACAATGGCGCCACCTTGGTGCATTCCCAGAAGATATGAAGTAAAGAGCCCTCAGCCTGTCCACACTGTGTGCAAATGGGAGAGCTCAATTTACCCATCTTATGAAGCTTAACATGGGTATAATAGATATTGTGCAAGATGTAAAACTGAGTAAGGCATAGTTTATCATTAGAAACAAATTGATAGAGATCTTCCCATATTTTCTTCCAGACAAAAGTGTGTTGTGGAAAGGCTGAGGACCAATATAGAGACTGTCCAGTAATATTACGAAATAACAGGGGGAAAAGAAAAGCCAAAATATGGGAGACCAAATGCAGTTGTGTTGCCAAATCCATGAGGGACTGCAGGAAAGCACTACAATCATTTAACCAAGGCATAGCACCAAAGCACTGAATGAGAATGTGGCGAAGTTGAAAAATCTTGAAAACATAATTAGTTGGCAGTCGGAACCAAATAAGTATTTCCTGGGACATAAGATGACTGTCTTGAAGCAAATCACGCATTCTTTTTTTCTTCCAGCTGGGGTAGCCAAGTGTCCAGTAGAACTGAACTGCTATTTTAAAATTAGGGTTACAGAGAAGTGGCTGAGTAACAACCAAAAGAGGGTTACAATGTATGTTTATGCAGCTGGGCATATGCCCGCAGAGAGGTGCCTATCACTGAGTCTCAGAGGAACGTCAGCAAAGATTTAATGGGTGTATAAAATAATGTGAGAGGGGAAAGCACAGCATCGGCAATCAAGGCTCTTTCCAATTTCAGCCAAATTGGAGTATATAAAGTTGTCGTCTCTAGGGTACGAATGGGCCAACTAAAATACTTGCTAGCATGGCTAGCAAGGTAATAAAGCAGGAAATTGGGTAATTGGAGTCCTCCCAAGGATTTGGGTGCAGATAGATGAAGATATACCCACCTCAGGGGTTTACCTTGCCAGATCAAGTCTGAGATAGTTCTATGAACACAACAAAACCAGGACAGGGGAAGTGTGACATTCAGGGCATGAAGAGGATAAAAAACACAGGAAAGCACATTCATTTTGATAATATTTATATGGCCCAGAGGGTAAGCAGTAGGGACGACCACCTCTTGAGGTCACTTTGAATATTTGACACCAAATCATCTAAATTGTTTCTTAGCGAGTGTAATACTCTTTATAAGAATGATGCCAAGATATTTCAGTTTCGTGGGTACCCACGCCAAGCACAGATCCCTAACATCCGATTTAGAAATATTGGGAGTTAGAGGCATTATCACAGTCTTGTCAATATTGAGTTTGTAATAAGAATAATTGCCATAGTCTTCAATGATTGGCAAGGCCACTGGAATAGAGGATTGGGGATCAGTGACATGCAACAATATGTCATCCGCATACGTGGATAGTAACAAGTCACAGTTCCCCATATGTACCCTGTCAACAAAGAGGAGCCTTTAAGCTTAAGCAGTAAGGGTTCTAAATATAAGTTGAATAGTAGAGGGAACATGGGACAGACCTGTTGATTCCCAGAGCACAAAGGGAAGACAGAAGAGAGCACCCCATTACAATAAATGTTGGCGCTGGAGCAGGAATAGATAGCCTTAATCCGGTCTATGAAGTTGGAAGGAAAGCCAAATTTACTAAGGGTAGTAAAATAAAGGGTCCAACTGACCTTTTCAAACGCTTTCTCCATGTCCAGGGAAACCAAAGACATAGGGGCTCCAGCCTCCCGGGACGTGAAGAAGGTGTATGACAATTTACAGGGATGGCCGGCCAAGGACCAACATTGCATAAAACCAACCTGCTCATGGCTGATAAGACCATCCCAGACTTTATTAATTCTAGAGGCCAAAATTTTAGCTAGTAATTTAAAGTTACAGTTCATAAGGTAAATGGGTCTATAGCTGGTGACTCTATTTGAAGGTTTACCCAGTCTGAGCAGAACCACTATCAATGCCTTAAGTAATGAAGAATCCAATATACCAGAGTCACATATGTCGACAAAAAAGCAATGCAGCAGAGGAACTAGCTCTACGGACAGAACCTTTTAAAAGTTAGGAGAGAAACCATCTGGCCCTGGAATCTTGTCAGCTTACAAGGACCAGATGATTTCCATAATTTCCTGTTGGGTAATCAGTTACTCAAGAAATGTTGGTTGAGCATGCATTAATTTGGGAAGAGGTATGGCATCCAAGCTGGCCTTTAGCTGCTCTAGTGAAGGCGTGTTGGGTGGGGGCAATAGAAAGTCTGATAATAGAATTCAAATTCAGCTACTATTTCCCAGGACAATAATTTGGAGGACCCGTCTGCTTCTGATGTAATTGAGGGGATAATGCGGGATGCCTCCTGTCTGCGAAGACATAAAGCAAGGAGATGACCCGCCTTCTCATCCTGATCAACATACATTGAGTGGGTCTTAAAGATGGCGTACTCTGCTCTTCTCACAGACATTCCTCATACTGATCACAGAGAGCAATAAGTTCACGCCTAGCCTCCTCAGAGGATACAGGTGACAACTGCTTCTCCAGAGCTCTGTTACAATTAAGGAGGCGTGAAGCCTCTGCCACCCTGCTACGTTTCTTAGTAGTTGCTAAATGAATCAGTTCACCCTGAAGAAAGCACCTGAAGCACTCCATTCTATGTCCCCTCTGACAGTGGACACTCTGTTCAGGGCAACAAAGATTTCCAAGGATTCTCTAAGTTTGGCAACAACCCTCTCATCCTTTAGGAGCTGATTATTCAGCTTCCAAATGGTGTCCTTCTGGGTATGAGAAGGGACTACATGGTCCAGCTACACTAAGAAATGGTCCGAAAGGACCTGCGGGGCTATATCACTGCCCACCCCCACCCCCACAACACTGCGACTAATTAAACAAGCATTTGTCAATGCCGAATGTTTGCTTACTGATATTAGCATTAGACGTGCACGAGTTAGACAGATGCAGAATAGGAATTTCACCAAATTTTCAACATAAGCATTTTGTGATTTCTGCTCACGAACACTGTCACTATGATTTTCTTAATCTGTCCCGAATGTTAATTTCCCACAGCGACCGCGCCTTTATGTACCAGATGTGCGAAAACACATTTTGGGCAGAATTTGAAAAATGACAGCTGTATTGTTCATAAGGAGGTGTGCAAAATTGACAGTGTTGAAATTGTATGGACATTTGTCACCAAATTTTCAACATAGGCATTTTAAGACCTCTGCTCATGAAAAGTCCCACTGTGATTTTCTTAATCTGTCCCAAACATGGATTTCCCACAGCAACCATGCAATTCTGTGCTGGAAGTGTAAAAAACACATTTTGGCAAGGATGTAAAAAATGACAGCTGTGCTTTTCATAAGGAGGTGTGAAAAAATGCCAGTGTTGAAAATCTGAATGGAAAATACTACAAATTTGCGAAGTTACGAGTGTGCATGGAAGCTGCGAAACGCACGCTCGTAACACAGTCATTCTTTGGAAATTTTTCACCAGATTTGCAACATAGGCTTATTGGGAGCCCTGCTCACGAACAGTGACACTGTCATTTCATTAATCAGTCCTGAAAGGTGATTCCATGCAGTGACCGCAAAATCACCTTTCAGGACCAAATAACCAGATGAGTAACTGAATTCAACAGATGGGATCCCAAGATTCCCATGCCGAAAATTTGGTGCCAAAATTCGTGAAAATGGCCAAGATATCCACATAAGTTGAAAAAAAACTCATTTATGCCATTATTCAGCTTATCTGCATGTCTTCAGTTCATGGTAGGCTTTGAAGAGTGCAGACATGTTCCCGGTCCACCGAAGATCGTCGCGCTGGGCTCCAAAGATATGTATGGGAATGAGGGGGGAGTGAGGAGGTGAGGTATGCAGAGGGTGGGTGTGGGTTGGAGTAGGGGACACCGAACTCAATGAGGGCCTTTTTTTTTCCTTTTACAGGGAGAAAACAACAAAAGACCTTACACGGGAAGGTTTTCTTGTTTCACAGGTGGTTTGGTATGCTGGGGTGGGCTCCCAGCATGCCACCTGGGTGTTTTGTTGGGGGCTGTAGCCAATGGGGATTAGGCACTCTGTGGCACAACGTGTGTGCGGGGGGGTGCATGAGCAGATGGGATTGGGCACCTCCCCATAGCACACAACAAATGGGGGTGGCATTATGCCAATGGGGATTGGGCTCCCCCATCAACAAATTAACTTGGGAGGGGCATGCCAACAGGGGGATGGGGAACCCTAATCAGCTTTCATGAACTGTGAAAGGCAGACAGCGATAGCGCCGCCATATTAATTTAAAACAACTGTGGGGACATTATGCCGAAGGGGATTGGGCTACCCTGTTGACAAATGAACTGGGGAAGGGACATGCCAACAGGGGGACTGGGCACTCCTGTCGGCTTTCATGGGGACTGAGAGGCAGCTGTTGACAGCTACCTTAACATCAATATGCAAATTGCATACACATTACCACTACTGATTGCAGCCGTGGTTTTCTTTCAACTGCACACCACTGCATCTGAACTGCTGTCATAGGCAGCCCAGCCATTCATTGGTGCAGTGTGGTCATGCCTAAAAAATGGATCGGGGCATTGGCAGAGCAGGCGGCACACCTCCAAAAAGTCATATGGTGGCACTATGTTTCTTGCGTGTACGTGCAAGCAAACATAAAAATAATCTATACAGGAGTAAGAACCATGAGCTGAAGACTAGTATGTGTACTCCCAAACAGAAGGATATAGTGCACATCAGGGATCACAGAGCCCTACAGTGTCCAGCATGTCATGTAGGAAGCTCTGAGCAGGAGACAGACCCACCTGTGTTCTGTAGGTCCTATCCAGATCCGGGGTAAATGGAAGATTCCAATTTCCCCCCAATATAATGGGAAGAGAGAGGAAAGGGACTAAGAGGTTAGATAACTCAGTAAAAAAAGAGGGTGTACCAACATTGGGCTGGTAGACACTACCCAGCAGCACTTCAGTGGGATCTAGGATACCTCTCACAAAAATGTAACGCCGTTGTGGAGCCTAGAATCTCTGTGAACACTAGAACTTAATTTCTCTGGACACTTAGATGGCTACCCCTTTCTTATTTGTGCTGTTTCCAGCAGCAAATACCTGCCCAATCATTTGCCTACTGAAAAGAGACCCTTCTGAGGCAAGCAAATGGATTTCCTGTAGAAAAGAGATTTGGCTATGTAATTGTTTCAGGTGTTTGATAATTTGATATTGTGTCGCCTTGGACCGGGCACCCTTCACATTCCAAGAAGCCTGTTTAATATTGGACAACATGGTCAGGTAAATCAGCTAAGTCAAGCAGACAAGGTCCAAAAAAAGATACCAAAACTCTCAGAACCAAAAAAGCAGCCCTCCGCTGGGAAGTCCACACCCCAATCAAATAATCTATGCCAACCCCCCCCCAAAAAAATACTCTTCCACTCCACCCCAATATAAGTGTACCGTCTCCCAAACCCCAGAAAAAAATGTATAAACAGAATAAGATTAATAGTAACAAAATGTTAACCATCTCTGTAAACCCCAGTCCTAACAACTGAACTCCTAACCTTATCCAGTCCACGAGCAACACTGTACTGCCCCAAGACCCCCCAGAACAAGCAGCAGGGTGGAAAAAAAATACAATGATCCTTACAGAAATAAGTAGTCATGACATTATTTCAACTATAAAAGTCCAATCTAATGCTGAGCTACCAAAATAAATTCACTTCAGTAAGAAAATAAACCAGTGCCAAAAAGTAGTACAATTTGCCTTGTAAACGTATTAAAATTACTACATGAATTATGGTTAAACTTAAGCTAGTTCAAATTGAGGTAATGAAGTACAAAGTAAAACTAGTAGAAGTTATATTCAAAATACTGTCATTTATATAGTTCACAATGCCATTTCTAGAATGGTCCGCAGGTAGAGCCGGTGAATCAAAACATTTGAGAGCCAAGTCCAAACAGGAAAAGTTAATTACGGTTCCCAAACTGTAGCAAAGTAAGGGCGAAGTTAGATTGAAACTCTGCCTTTCCTCTGTTCACTTGCAGGTCCAGCAGGCTATCATTCTAGAAAGGGAACTCCACAAAACAATTTAACCTAAGGTGTGCTGATCCAAAAATTAAAGGCATTATCCACCCCTGTCTGAATAACAAGGGGTGAAACAAAAACCAAACGGGCACATACCACAGTTACTCCAGGTCCAGCCCAATAGCATAGTGATGTTGGCAAATCCATGAGGTGGTACGCACTAGAGCAGATATCGATAATCACAACAAGAGTGACAAGCCCAAATATCAATTAATAAGCAGGTAGTTTCTCCTGTTAACTCCAGAGTACTACAGAATCTGGAGCACCCCTGTACCGCAAAAGGGAAACAAGAGTCCGGATTCCAAACCAAGTACCCACACAGTCCCAGATCAGTAAACAAAGGTAGGAGCCAATGCCTCGGTCAAGAAGTAGCCCCAAATACCGTATCACAAAAAACAAGATATATTTTATAGCAAGCCGTGGTGGGGTTAAGGAAAGAAAAGACAAATACTTAATTTAAGTATAGAACTGCTAGTTCCTGGAATAGATTATCGAAGAATTTCAGAGGAATGAACTTAACAGTAAAGGAATTTGGACATACTGTAAGATTAAACAGGATTTTCCACATGTATGTTATTGTTTGGGGAAATTTATCTTAGTCCACCATGTCTAATTGTGCGTAACCAGGAGTGTAGCCAGAAATTTCCATTTTGTACAAAATCTCCAACAGTTACACCCCCCCAATTAAAAAATGTATGCATCCTTTCCAAATGGCACCCCCTTCCAAACAAGTCAGATTGTTGTCAGATGACTCCTCTACTCTCTAAAGAGGTTATACATGTGGATTAGAATGATAATATTAACGGAGTGGCTTATGGTTTATGGCAGGCGCTCAACAAAACTGTACAAAAATGTGTGCAGTGAGTATGCCTTTCTACACCCTTGTGCGTAGCTATTATGAGTAGGAAAGGTAGTAATTATATATATATATATATATATATGTATATGTATATGTTATGTATGTCTCTGTATTTTTTATAATATCTGGAATGTCCTCAAAATTGTAAATTAACATCAATAACAGGATCACCATGAAAACAGGCCTTGAATAAGACCTATGGTGTAAACTTTTTGCATTGACAAATTTGTTTTTTGCCTGTATAAATAAAAATGCTTTGCTACTACTATTTGCTGGGTCTAAAACTTCGGTCTCCCAGTCACAGCAGATGAGTCAGCTAGTACTGTCAGAGCAAGGCTGGGCTGGCTATCCACAAAGCAGACCATCCAAAGCAGTTTCCATTTAACGGAAACACCAAATCTCAGAAAAAGGGCTGATATTTGACAGCATACTGCAGCCTACAGTTCAGACATCCCTGGGTACAATGCAGATGTGACACCAGAAGGAAAAATCAGCCCCAGAAACCAAATTAATTTAAATAAGTCAGGGAGAAGAACTTTAAGCTTGGCTGTCACTTGCTTTCGGAGTATCAAAACTTTGCCACTGATCCCACTGCTGCACCTGAAGTCTGGAGGGATACTGGACCCTGAAACGGATAATGGCCACTATTAATTTGGAGACCAGAGGGTGTAATGCTGCTCTCCCCTGCTGAACCGTGAAAGGCAGCTCCTGTACAATGCAGATGCGGGTCTCCTCCCATTACACTTCATTAAGCTCCCAGACTTTCAGTAAAATATGCTGTTTATCCAAGTAATTAAAGAGTTTGAAAATTAGCGGGTGGGGAGGGGAACCCTCTGCAGGCGTAGGATGCAAGGTGCAATGAGCCCTCTCTACTTTGTATATTGGCCCATTAGGGGAGGGTCCCACTACCTTCTCGTATAGCTTTTTGACAAAGAGAAGTACATTGGGACCCTCTACCTTTTCAGGTAAACCGAGCACCACCAAATTATTTCTTCTGCTCCTTCCTTCTAGATCTTCCAGACGATGTTCCATCTTCTTAAGTCTCTGCCGGAGGGAGGAGATGTCAGGGTCTAACTTATTGGGCCAATCTTCTAGCGAAAAAGTCCAGGCTTGATTATCTCCCACCCGACGCAAGACGAAATCCATTGAAGAGTGCATTTGTTGAATTTCATACATTAGGACATGGAGTGTATTTTTAAGTGGGCCAAACTCTGCCATGAATTTTTCCTCGGTTAAGGCAGTCTGCGAAGAATTATGTGAAGTTCCCACAGCCTGCGGCTTTGATCTTTTGGGGGCCTTATCATGCTCGGGAGTTGATGGAGGAGTATGCCTAGGTAAGGAATCTTTATTTATTTATTTATTTATTTTATATTTATTTATTTAGTCTTTGGTAACCGGGTAAGTGCACTGATCCAGGGGACCGTCTTCAGGCATGACCTGGGCCAACACGTGGCACAAACAGTTTTGATTTCTGCATCCATCTGAAGGCAAATACCTCCTCCAGTCAGCCAACACAAGTGTAAATACAGGTAGAGTGCAGAGAAGCGCACTCAAAAAAGTAGTAGTAGCAGTAAATTATTAAATATTTCCAGCAGAGGGAAGGAGAGGATAGACAGTGCGTCCGTTCAGGCAGCCATCACGTGACCTCCCCACTCCTTACTTTCTAAGTCAAGGCTAAAGAGTACCATTGCATCATCCTGCCACAGAGGGGGGCCGGGTTCTTTCTCTTTTTCTGTTTCTCCCACATCCCACAGAATGCTGGCACATCTGGGGCTTCAGACACATATACTGTATACTGAGCATGTCGATGCAGGGCCCGGATGGTGTCATCCCTCCATCTATACCTCTGCTGCGCTGCCACCTGTGGTTACCCAGGCAGCAACACTGTGGTGGAGGCAGTGACTCTCCCTCCCTAAGAGAGAGAGAGAGAGAGAAAAGCATCCTTTGGTTACTCAGTCCCTCAGCTGCCCCTCAGTGATCCGGGCTCAGTCCAAAACCCAGGTCATCGGCATCACAAGCAGCAGTCCAGCCACTGTGTTGATAGAATGACTACTGTAGCATTATTAAACTCAAAATAATTTGTATTTCATTCAAAGGTCATAAAGGAGAACCTGCCAGTCTTTTTTTTTTTTTCAGTAAAAGCTTATTTTTAGACAATGGTTCATATTCTGTTATTTTTCTAGCTATAGAGGTTTTTAAATTATCCCAGTGGTTGTTTCTTATTATACAATGGCAAGGAAATTTCCTGTATTCTGATTGGTCAGTGGGTGCCTGAGACAGTGATGTTATTAAACAATAACATCACTGTATGGATTTATTGGAGCTTTTGATTGCTGGTGTCTCTTCAGAAACACAAAAAATGTACTAAAAACATTTTAAATGTTTTTTTATTTTGTATAACATCGAGCCAATAAGGCACTCCAAGGTGTGTGTTATCATGTAATAACGTTGCTCCTGGGGTGGTGGAAGAACTTGGCTTCACCTCATGCTTCAACCCACCCCAGGAGTGACATTATTACACGATAACACACACCTTGTTGTGCCTTATTGCTTAATTAACACACTGCTGGTAGGGACCATTTAGGAACTCTGCAATGTAGTTTATGTCCTTGTTCTGCTCTTCTATTGTTGGCACAATGCATCTGTGTTCTGCTATAGAACTCTCTAGCTGACAGAGACATAAACTACATCAAACAGTTCTGAAATAAGTGCATAAGATGGGGGTGTGGAGCTTACAGTCACCAAGTAAGAAAGAGACCTAGTGGTTATCATATCTGATGACCTTGAGGTAGCTGGGCAGTATGCCAAGCAGTGGAAAAGGCTAGCAGGATGTTGGGGTGCACTGGAAAAGGGATTTCTTGCAGGAGGAGGTGGGTGGTGCTGCCGTTGTATCGCTCACTGGGGAGGGGGCCCGTCCTGGAGTACTGTGTCTAGTTCTGGAGGTCGCAACTCTGCAAGGACGCTGAAAGGTTAGAAGCGGTACAGAGGAGGGAAATCAAAATGGTGAGGGGGTTGCATGAGAAGCCATGTGAGGAAAGGCTGCAGGAACTCAACATGTACTCCCTGAAAGAGAGGACAGCGAGAGGGGACATGACTTAAACCTACAAGTACCTCACAGGAGTGAACTAGGTGCAATTGGAGGATCCATTTCAGAGAAAGGAAGGCACTAAAACAAAGGGGCATGCAATGAAGCTAAAGGGGGAAGCTTAGGAGAGACATGCAGAAATACTTCTTCACAGTGGTGGATGATGGGCATAACCTGCCAGTGGAGGCAGTGGGGACAAAGACTGTGGGTAGTTTCTAGCATGCGTGGGATAGGCACAGGGGCATATTAGGCAGAGGAAGAGGGAGGGAAGGACACCTATGACCAGCTAGGGCTAGTTGTGATGGAATAGGCAGGGACAGACTGAATGAGCCTAAAGATCAATTTCTACCAACAAAACCTCTAGCTCTACAATCACTGATTACTTAAAGAACTGTTTTTTTTTAAGTTCTTCTGCACATATGACAGCTAACAACGTCCAAAATGTTGCAGTATGAGATGGGAATTCTAAAAAGGACATACTGCAGCAAGAGGGCACAGAAAGTAAGACAACCTTGGAAGCTCCAACCATGAGGTATGCCCCAGGCCGTGCTGCAGCCACCATGGAGAAAGATGCAGATGAGACATTCCAGAACCTTGGAGTGAAGACCAGTCAGCTTATCTCTATGGTACCAGGTCTGACTGAAAAATCTGATACTCTAACCAACAGGGTAGTGACTTTGGAAACTGACTTTATCTATGTAAAAACTAAAACTGTGGAGGCAAAGAAGTGCTCCGAGGTGGCTATGGGAGTGACAGCCAACTTAGTAAAGGAAAACCTCCATTTAAAGTAATGCTTGGAATCGCTTGATAATCAAGCTATGGCAGCCAATGTCAGGTTGGTCTGTATGCCAGAGGATAGTGAGAGGGATCATCTGCCCCAGTTTATAGGAGATTGGCTCCAACACCAGCTCAGGAACCCCATCAAAGAGAGACCTTTGAAAATCTAGAAAGCCTACAGCGTAGCAACAAGAGATAGGCCAGTCAATCCTGAAGCCCCAAAACAATTGTGATAGTCCTGGATGGGGTTGGTATCTGGGACTTCATCTTGTCATTTGCCCAAAGGAAACAAATTCTGCTGCAAGACAGGCAGGCAATATGACTTTTCCCTGATCTTAGTTTCATTACCCACCAAAAGAAGAAGAGGTTCAACTGTGTGAGGGCTACATTTGTGAGAAGCAGCAATACCACATGGCATCATATTCCCAGCCCACCTGCCTATCACCTATCAATGGAAGATTTACCTCTTTTCTGACCCAGTTGATGCCCTGAAACTGGCACAGAGACATAAGCCCCTCAACAGTCCACGTGTGAGGGGACAAGACTTTCATAACTCACTCGTGGCTGTGCCATTCATAAGTTATGGTCTTGCCCCTTCATACTTGGAGATAAATTGCATATTTTGAGTCAGGCCATTGTGTGTCCCATATTTAACAACACTATTTGAAACATAGAAACATAGAAGTTGACGTCAGATAAGGACCACAAGGCCCATCCAGTCTACCCATTCATTTTTCTACCTTATAAATGTGCCATCAGCCTTTGCTCTGTCAATGGCCTATCTATTCATATTCATCTGTATTGCTCCCTTATGCCTCTCCCATGTCTGTTTGAAGCCCTGCATTGTATTCATATCCACCACGTCCTGAGGTAGGCCGTTCCATGCATCCACCACCTTTTCTGTGAAAAAAACTTCCTCACATTACCCCTTAATCGGCCTTCCTCTAATCTCAAGCTGTGTCCTCGTGTCCGGCTATTTTTCTTATATTGAAACATGTTAGACTCTTTCACCTTGTTAATGCTCTTAAGGTGTTTGAATGTTTCGATCATATCACCTCTCTCCCTCCTTTGCTCTAGGGTATACATATTGAGCTCCGTTAATCTGTCCTCTTATGTTTTCTGATGCAGTCCCTGCACCATTTTGGTTGCCCTTCTCTGGACTGCCTCAATTTGGTTAATGTCCTTGTGAAGGTGTGGCCTCCAGTACTGCACGCAGTACTCCAGATGGGGCCTAACCAGTGTCTTGTAAAGAGGGATTATTACCTCCCTCTTCCGACTTGTGATACCCCTACTAATACACCCCAACATCCCCCTAGCCTTACCTACTGATTTAGTGGTCTGCTTGGATGATTTCAGGTCATCGGTGATGATGATGCCCAAGTCTCTTTCTTCCTTTGTGATTGCCAGCAACTCCCCTCCCAGCCTATAGGTGGCTTCAGGGTTTCTCTTCCCTATGTACATGATCTTGCACTTCTTTGCATTAAATCCCAGTTGCCACTCTTCCGACCATTTTGGCAGTTTATCCAGATCTCTTCTCATTCTGCCCACCCCATCTGGATCATCTACTCTGTTGCAGATCTTGTGCAGGCACAATATCATCAGCCTGGGTTAGTGGACTAAAAGACAATTGGTACAGATGCCCTAGACTCAGATAATGTTTGGCCCTATGGCACAGTTTGATGTTCCAGTGATTCTGAAAGGAAATGCTTCCTCTCGGGTCACCAGATTCATGGATTACAGTATTTCAATTCTGTAATGGACCTGCAAGATCAAAGTTTTCTTAATGTATTGTGGTTAAGATTTGTTACAGGGTTAAACAACATTTTTATGTAATTATCAATTGCAGAAACACCTATTTCAAAAAGCGGATTTTGGTGCAGGGCGGCAATCTCTATCGGTAACACTTGCTGGTGTACAACAATAGCAATGTACCATATTCTCATTTTCCTTCACAGGGAACAGAGACGCTGAAAGGTTGTCAGTTTTAACCGTGCATTTTTATTATCATGCTGCTCACGGTCTCATTCAACACAGCAGTTAAACTCAATTATTCACTTTTGGATGTTATAATAATTAAAATGCATCAACTCCAGAGATGAATCATTTTGACATAGGACATACTATTTGCATGTATTGAAAGCAGTGGTGCCCTCAGTGACCAATATAATTCTAATGTGCTACGTTTGGAATTTTCACTGTATGTCAGTTTTGAAAAAATAGTAAGCATATAGTTTGCAAAAAAAATGTCCACAGTGGTTACTAGAAGGCCTGTATAGATGAAGCAACAATAGAATTTGAACCAGTACTTATAAAACAACTTATACTGAAAAAAATGACCAATGGGTTCAGTGTAACTCTCCTTACGGAATCATAGAACTCTGATGGCAGAAAAGGACCCACTGGCCCATCGAGTCTGCCCTATAAACACAAAATAACAGTCCTTTAAACACAGAATAACAGTCTGTGTTTAAGGTGCTCTCATCACCCTACTGCAGTTTAAAAAAGTCAAGCTCAGACAGTGGGGGATTGATTGTGTCTCTTTAAACATGGTTTTACATATATTATTTAAATAACTTTCTCAAAGTTTTATCTTAATTACTGTTTTTTGCCTGA
This sequence comes from Neoceratodus forsteri, assembly GCA_016271365.2. Lineage (NCBI taxonomy): Eukaryota > Metazoa > Chordata > Ceratodontiformes > Ceratodontidae > Neoceratodus > Neoceratodus forsteri. The sequence goes on along the minus strand of CM028131.1, from coordinate 1,539,081,286 downwards.
ACTCTTTTATTCTGTCTATCCCCTCAAAGTAGCTTTGGATTGTAGTGCCAGAATGGACTTCAGGTCCATCTTGTCTACCTCTCCTGTGGCATGGCAGTGACTGTAACAAATCTGACTGTGTGGACACACCCAAGACTATCAGCCTGAATGATACCCCTCCTCATTCTGTGATATAACCCTTAAAGTGTTTGTCAATTAGGAAACAGACCAGTTCTGCCTTGAATCCTGGTATGATGCCAGATTCTGCTAACTTACCAGGTTGGGTGCTTCAGATGCTCAGGTCTCTGTTGGACCTAATGCTTTCTTATGTTTCCCATTATTCTGATCCCGCAGTTTGTGTCCCAGTTCTGCCATAACTCACTAGCTAAAAGTCTATCTATGTTGCACTTAATTGTTCCCCTTTAGGAATCCAGAACACTGTGATCACCACCCCACTCAGCCTTCTATATCTGTGTACACTCAACCCTGTCTATCCCCTTTAGTATTCAGAACACTGTGTTCATGTCCCCTCTCAGTCTTCTGTATCTATGTATACACCACCCTTTCTTTCCCCTTTAGTATTCAGAATGCAGTGATCATGTCCCCTCTCAGCCTTCTGTATCTGTGTATACACTACTCTGTCTATCCCTTTAGTATTCAGAACACTGTGATCATGTCCCCTCTCAGCCTTTTGTATCTGGGTATACACCACCTTGTTTATCCCCTTTAATATTCAGAATGCTGTGACGATGTTCCCTTCTCAGTCTTCTGTATCTGTGTATACTTCACCCTGTCTATCCCCTTCAATATTCAGAACACTGTGATCATGTCCCCTCTCAGCCTTCTGTATCTGGGTATACACCACCTTGTTTATCCCCTTTAGTATTCAGAATGCTGTGACCATGTTCCCTTCTCAGTCTTCTGTATCTGTGTATACTCCACCCTGTCTACCCACTTTAGTATTCAGAACACTGTGGTCATGTCCCCTCTCAGCCTTCTGTAGCTGTATAATACACCCTGTCTTTCCACTTTAGTATTCAGAACACTGTGATCATGTCTCCTCTCAACCATGTCTATCTGTGTATACTCTACCCTCTCTTTCCCCTTTAGAATTCAGAACATGGTGATCATGCCCCCTTTCAGCCTTCTGTATCTGTGTATACTCCACCCTGTCTAGTCTCTTAAGTATTCAGAACACCATGATCATGTCCCCTCTCAGTCTTCTATATCTGTGTATACCCCACCCTGTCTATCCTCTTTAATATTCAGAACACTGTGATCATGTCCCTTCTCAGCCTTTTGTATCTGTGTATACACCACCCTGTCTGTCCCCTCTAGTATTCAGAAAACTGTAATCATGTCCCCTCTCAGCCTTCTGTATCTGTGTATACGCCACCCTATCTGTTCCCTTTAGTATTCAAAAAGCAGTGATCATGTCTGCTGTCAGCCTTCTGTATCTGTGTATATATCACCTTATTCTCTTTAGTATTCAGAACACTGTGATTATGTCCCCTCTCAGTTTTCTGTATCTGTATATACACCACCCTGTCTATCCCTTTAGTATTATGAACATTGTGATCATGTCCCCTCTCAGCCTTCTATACCTGTGTATACTCCACCCTGTCTATCCCCTTTAGTGTTCAGAACATTGTGATCATGTCCCCTCTCAGCCTTCTGTGCCTGCATATATATCACCCTGTCTATCCCCTTTGGTTTACAAAAGGAAGGTCCTGTCAAACTAATCTCATAGATTTCTTTGACTGGGTAACCAGAGTGGTGGACCAAGGGGGTGCGGTTGATGTCGCCTACCTTGACTTCAGCAAAGCTTTCGACACTGTTCCATATAGAAGATTGATAAATACGCTGGGTAGGCTCAGGGTGGGTTAGAAGTTGGTTAACTGGGTGGCAAACTGGTTGACGGGCAGAAAACAGAGAGTGGTGGTAAATGGTATACAGTCAGAAGAGATGCAAGTCACAAGTGGGGTACCTCAGGGATCAGTCCTGGGGCCAGTCCTATTCAATATCTTCATCAGTGACATTGCAGATGAACTAGAGGGTAAGGCTTGTCTGTTTGCAGATGACACCAAGATCTGCAACAGAGAAGATGATCCAGATGGGGTGGGCAGAATGAGAAGAGATCTGGATAAACTAGCAAAATGGTTGGAAGAGTGGCAACTGGGATTTAATGCAAAGAAGTGCAAGATTATGCACATAGGGAAGAGAAACCCTGAAGCCACATATAGGCTGGGAGGGGAGTTGCTGGCAATCACAAAGGAAGAAAGAGACTTGGGCATCATCATCACCGATGACCCAAAATCATCCAAGCAGACCTCTAAAGCAGTAGGTAAGGCTAGGGGGATGTTAGGGTGTATTAGTAGGGGCCTCACAAGTCATAAGAGGGAGGTAATAATCCCTCTTTACAAGACACTGGTTAGGCCCCATCTGTAGTACTCGTGCAGTACTGGAGGCCACACCTTCACAAGGACATTAACCAAATTGAGGCAGTCCAGAGAAGGGCAACCAAAATGATGCAGGGACTGCATCAGAAGACATATGAGGACAGATTAACGGAGCTCAATATGTATACCCTAGAGCAAAGGAGGGAGAGAGGTGATATGATAGAAACATTCACACACCTTAAGGGCATTAACAAGGTAAAAGAGTCCAACATGTTTTAACATAAGAAAAATAGCAGGACAAGAGGACACAGCATGAGATTAGAGGGAGGCCGATTAAGGGGTAATGTGAGGAAGTTCTTTTTCACAGAAAGGGTCGTGAATGCATGGAACGGCCTACCTCAGGAAGTGGTGGCTATGAATACAGTGCAGGGCTTCAAACAGGCATGGGATAGGCATAAGGGAGCAATACAGATGAGTATGAATAAATAGGCCACTGACAGCAAAGGCCGATGGCACATTTATAAGGTAGAAAAAGAAATGAGCAGACTGGATGGGACTTGCGGTCCTTATCTGTCGTCAACTTCTATGTTTCTATGGTATTCAGAACACTTGTGATCATGTCCCCTCTCAGCCTTCTGTATCTGTGTATACTCCACCCTGTCTATGCCCTTTAGTGTTCAGAACATTGTGATCATGTCTCCTCTCAGCCTTCTGTACCTGTATATATATATATCACCCTGTTTATCCCCTTTAGTATTCAGAACACTGTGATCATGTTCCCTCTCAGTCTTCTGTATCTGTGTATACTCCACCCTGTTCATTCTCTTTAGTATTCAGAAGACTGTGATCATGTCCCCTCTCAGCCTTCTGTATCTACAGTATGTATACGCCACCCTATCTGTCCCCTTTAGTATTCAAAACGCAGTGATCATGCCCCCCTCAGCCTTCTGTATCTGTGTATACTCCACCCTGTCTATCCCCTTTAGTATTCAGAACATCGTGATCATGTCCTCTGTCAGCCTTCTGTATCTGTGTATACACCACCCTGTCTGTCCCCTTTAGTATTCAGAACACTATGATCATGTCCCCTCTCAGCCTTCTGTACCTGTGTATATATCACCCTGTCTATCCCCTTTAGTATTCAGAACACCATGATCATGTCCCCTGTCTTCTGTATCTATGCATACACCACCCTGTCTATCCCCTTTAATATTCAGAACACCGTGATCATGTCCCCTCTCAGCCTTTTCTTTTTAGTAAATCATGTGACTATGTCCAAACTTGCCTCATAGCTCTTGTTTTAATCCACTTATCAACTTGATTGTCCTTTGCTGGATCCACTCCATCTCTTCAATCTCAATCAATCAATCAATCATCAATCAATCTCTTTAATCTCTTCAATGCAACATTGTCTCATGTCCACTGTTTTCTTCTTGCAATCACTGGACCCAGGAGGGAGATGAGGGACATGACAGAGACCTTTATGTACCTAAAGGGCATTGATAAAGTGGACAGCAGTGCCCTTTTCAAAAGAATAAAGTAAGAGCAAGGTTACATGAGGCCAGGGATGGAATACATTGATGGGGCGCTTTAAAAGGGATGTAAGTACGCTCTTTACAGAAAGGATTGTGGAGAAGGGGAGTGCATAACTAGAAGAAGTGATTGACACAGAGTCCATTGCTGGCTGAAACAAACTTGGGATAGACACAGGGGAATAGTCCAATCCAGAGGAAGGGGGGAGGGATAAGTGGATTTTGGGGGGGGCAGTCAAAATACAGTCAGGGTCATTGATAGACTAGCACCAGTCCAGCATTAGGCTGGGTGTGAATGCAGGCAGGTACTGGGCAGACTTGATTATCCATTGCATCTTTTTCCATCAATAGTATCTACAGTGGCGTCCCCCAGGATGAAACCCACTTTTAAAGCACTCTAGAGAATGCTGCAGCAGACCTACTGAATAAAGCAATGACATTTCAGTGGTAATTAGTCCTTTTTGTCATGCAGGAAACTGTGGCATTCACTTCATTCTGGCAGTGTCACATTTTCCTGAATGACAAAAAGGACTAATTGCCATTGAAATTACATTGATTTATTCAGTAGGTCTGCGGCAGCATTCTGCAGAGTGCTGAAAAATGCCGCAGAATTAGGTTTCATCTTGGGGGACGCTACTGTATGTTGCTGTATTTCCTTCCTGTACTGCGGTGTCCAGAACTAGTAAAAGAGAAATAAATAAAAAATATACTTTGAGGGCAGAGATTGCTTTCAGGAGGACCACACGTATTTGTCTTATGCTCCTACCAGACAATAGGCATTTTATGAATGATCTTCAATATATTTACCAGTTTTACATCTAAAAGCTGTACCATTGCATAGGAGGTTAATTGGGGGAGGAGGATTGAGCATGTCAGAGGATGCTTGCCTTCACCATAGGGAAGAGCAGCAGGCTCCACTCCATTGCTGCCCTGTGGGTGACCACAGGGTACAGTGCAGTCAAGTGCAACTTCAGGATGGTGGACGCTGGCTAGCATCATGTGCTGACATGCACTTGTGTGTGTTGGTGCAATCAGTGCCCCTGCTCTTGTTGGGAGAAAAAGATGCAGGAATACTGTGGCTTGCACAGGATAATGCAGAAGTTCCTGGGCTCCATCACCTCGACAGCCCACCACCTTCCCACACAACACAGACTTGTGGGGAATGGCCAGCATCCCAAAGGGCATCTGCCACACTGCCAGGTAGGACTCTGTGGGGCCCCAGTGAAGAAACAGGAAAGTGCTTGGTAAGGGGTTGAATGGAGCTGGAGGTGGAGGCTGAAGGGAACAGCACCAGTGAAGAGGGCAAATAAAGTATTAAAAAATATATATACCACTGTATAGAGGATGACTTGGAAAATGTGCTAATATGATGCCTCCTTGCAATAGCAAACTCTGCTGTAGTGAAAACTCAGTAACTATGAAAGCCCTTAGTGATTCCCGATGTTTTCAAGCAGCTCTTTCTCCCACACATCTAATCAACTGTGCTGCATTTCTGTTCCCTGGCTCACCAACCACTAAGTCTCTTTCTCTACCCACATCAGGCTGTTCAGATCTTAAACTCTTTTTTTTATGTTTATTTAAAATAAGTTAAATAAATTAAAAAATACTGAGTCAGGTCTAATCAGTCAAGAGACACTCTCAAAAGCAGCAGGGACAAGGGATTTTGTCCTTTTGATCTTCTGATCTCCAGCTCTTTCTCCTAGACTGAAATAAATCTGTCTCAGCTCACCCCCTCACTCTCCCTCTGATCCCCTCACTCTGTCTATCCTCCACATTCTGACTTCCTTTCCCATGCCGCAATACCAATCCCACACAGATTCTAAGTGCCACTCCAGTCTGCTCTTGCAACAAGCCTTTGTGTGAAGCAAATAAATCAAAACGAAATAAAAAAAATACTATGGTTCTCAAAAGAGGTGGCAGGGAAGGTTGGAGAGAAAAAGATAGCATTCAGGAAGTATAAGGAAACACAGAAGGAGCAGGACAGAGAACTGTACCAGTTAAAGCAGAAGGAAGCGGGGAAGGCAGTCAGAATAGCAAAGGTCCAAACCGAGGAAAAGATAGCCAACTCGGTTAAGAAGGGGGGATAAAACATTTTATAGGTACATTAGGGAGTGAAGAAAGACAAAGGGAGGGATACTGAGGCTGACTAAAGAGAAGGGTGGGTGGGCAGACAGGGACAGTGAAAAAGCAGGGATACTGAATGAATACTTCTGCTCAGCATTCACAAAGGAAGAGGAGGGGAAGGTACCTAATCCAGTCAATAGACGCACTCTGGATAGGGGAGTTGATATCAGTCCTTTCACAGAAGAAAGGGTTCTGAAAGAACTCCTAAAACTGAAGGTGTACAGAGCAGTGGGGCCTGATGGGATTCACTCCAAAATTCTGAAAGAACTAAGAAGAGAACTAGTAACACCACTGACTACCCTTTTTAACAAATCATGGGAGGATGGTGTGGTACCCGAGGATTGGAGATGGATGGATGTGATTCCCCTTCTTAAAAGTGGGAGCAAGACAGAGGCAGGAAACTACAGACCTGTCAGTTTGGCCTTAGTGGTAGGAAAAATGATGGAATCACTTCTGAAGGAAAGAATTGTTGAGTACTTAGAGGCCAGCGGGGCACAGGACCCAAGGCAGCATGGATTCACAGTGGGAAGTTCATGTCAGATGAATTCAATCGATTTCTTTGACTGGGTGGCCAAAGTAGAAGACCGGGGAGGGGCTGTGGACATGGCCTACTTAGACTTTAGCAAGGCATTTGACAGTCCCGCACAAAAGATTAATAAGCAAATTAGCCAGCCTTGGAGTGGGTCCCAGAGTGGTAGACTGGGTAAAACATTGGCTGTACAACAGGATGCAAAGGGTAATTGTAAATGGAGTCAACAGTGAAGAAAGGGGAGTTACTAGTGGGGTACCACAGGGTTCAGTACTGGGACCAGTCCTTTTCAATGTCTTTATAAGTGACATTGCATAGGGACTGGAAAGAAAAGTACGTCTCTTTGCAGATGATACAAAGATCTGCAACAGAGTTGATGCACAAGGTGGTGTGGAAATGATAAGAAGGGACTTGGCAAGGTTGGAGGAATGGTCTAATATATATGGCAGCTTGGATTCAATGCAAAGAAGTGCAAAGTAATACACCTGGGAAGCAAAAGCCAGGGGAAGAGTACACAATGAGATACTGACAACAACAAAAATGGAATGGGACCTGGAAGTAGTTATATCAGATGACCTAAAGGTGGGCAAGCAATGCGAGAAGGCAGTAAGGATGGCTGGGGAGATACTGGATACATAGGTAGAGGCATCACCAGTAGGAAACAAGAAGTTGTTATCCCTCTGTACAGACAGCTGGTGAGACCCCATCTGTAATACTGTGTGCAGTTCTGGAGACCCAGTCTCCACAAGGACATAGACAAGATGAAAGCTGTCCAGAGGAGGGCAACTAAAATGGTGCAGGGTCTGCACCAGAAGCCATATGAAGAGAGACTAAAGGAGCTTAATATGTATACTCTTGAGGAAAGGAGGGAGAGGGGGGCATGATAGAAACTTTCAAACACTTCAAAGGAATCAACAAAGTCCAAGAGGGTAGCATCTTTCAGAAAAAGAGATGTGCAAGAACAAGGGGGCACAATTTGAAGATGGGGGGGGGGGATGACTCAGAGGTAATGTGAGGAGTATTTTTTCACAGAGAAGGTTGTGGACGCATGGAACAGCCTTCCTGAGGAGGTCATGGAGTCAAACACAGTGGGGGAATTCAAGAATGCATGGGACAGACATAAGGCAATTCTAGTGGGGGAGTAGGAGGACGTATGCTGCTGGTTAACTAGGATCTGTAGCTTATCTATTAGGTAGGGAAATGGGCAGACTAGGTGGGCCAAACGGTCCTTATCTGCCAACAAATTCTATGCGTCTATGCTTCTATCCCTTTCTGGCAGCTCCATTTTCAGGCATTCTTGACTCACTGTGATCTTTCTCTCTTTTTAAAGAAGAGATGGAGAAATTGTAGATAAGGGCTCTGATCAGCTGAGATCTCCCTTTGGCAGCTGTGCCGAGAAGTGTCATGAGTCGGGGGTAGTTTTGTTTAAATGACACACTAACACTGCTGAGACAGTTAATGACAAGAGGTCTCAGAGAAAACACTGTTCACTGAGTTGTAATACAGTTCCAGCTTTGGGTGTGTGGGAGGCGTGCTGGCAGATAGGGAACTAAAAGTGTTTGTTTTCAGTCAGTGTCTCTCAATGTAATGAACAGGGAGCTATAACGAACATATATTATGGCTACTATTTTGTTCATTATAGCGAGGGGCTACTGTACTTGTTTTGTCATAATTTACCATGGGAAAAAGTAAGTCAGCAGTGAAGCAATCTCAAGATTTTGTTAAGCCCAAAATGGGAGCATAACATGAAGGTAAGCAAACAGAAGCCCGAATACAGAAGACAGAGAGGTTAGTCTATTGCACTCTTAAATGCAATGGGCAGGATTCAACAAAAAATGCAAAGTGCCCCGCAAAGGTTTGCGCTGCACCTCGCAGTTGCGCTGAAGGGTAATCATGCTATTCACTGTCAAATAACATGGTATGCTATCCAACTGTGAATAGGTGCAGGTGGGGGCAGCGCTAACCCAGGAAAAGCAGTGGGATAACCAGTAGTGCTGCCCCCACAGCCAGCCAGGAAAATGGGCCCCCCAGCCAATAGCGCTCACATGCTAAAGTGCTATTCACAAAAGTAGCCATGCAAATGTGCCCATTGAGCATGCAAGGTGCTGATGGCCATTAGCATGCTCATTTGCATGGCATTTGCATTGTGTTGCACAGCCCACCCACCAGCCCAAGCCCCATGCAGCCACAGTCCCCAACTGTAGTGCCCCCCTGTCCTCTGATTGGTGTACCCAATAACAGTTATGTACCCCGGTAGTTCAGTGTCCCTGCCCCGATCACCGATCTCATAATGAAAAAAAACCCTTTCCATAGTGCAGTGGTCCGTCCCCCTCCCTGATCGACCACCTTATTTGTTTAAATAATTTTTCCATAGTGTAGTGTCCCTTTTCATTCCCCGAGCTCCCAACCAAAATCGAATAAACATTTTTCCATAGTGTAATGTCTCTCCCCAATCTCCCACCTGAAATCGAAATGTCCCTCACCGATTCCCACCTGATATCGAAGAAAACCTTTTCCATAGTGTAGTGTCCCACCCTGGTCATCGATTACAACCCCAGAATCCAACACCCCATGCCCTGGTAGTCAAGGGTCCCTCCCCCTAGCCCCCCATCCTGCCCAGTGTGACCCCCCACTCCACCCCTATACAAGTCTTCAGCTGGTGACCAACACAGCCCTCCTCTTATCCCCACAGCTGACCGCACAACTGAGCCTTCTTGGAGTTGTATTGTATACAGTATGGCACCTTGACTGCGACTGACCAATCCCAGTCAAGGAGCAGTACTGTATACAGTACATGCTCCAAGAGGGCTCAGTCGGCGGACAGACATGGTGGTGAGAGGAGGGCTGTGCTGGTCACCAACCAAAAATTGGTATGGGGGAGCAGGATGGCGGGTCACACTAAATGGGGTGAGGGTGGGGGAGGACCTTAGACTACCAGGGCATGGGGTGTTGGAATTTGGGGACATGAGGTGTTGGGATTTGGGGAGGACAATTGGTGACAAGGGAGGGGGGAGGGACACTACACTATAAAAAAGAGATTTTTGATATCGGATGGGAGATCAGGGAGGAAGGAGGGAGGGACACTACACCGTAGGAACTTAAACAGGTACAGCATTTTTTTAAGTATGTCTGGGATTTTATATGTATATGTTTTTATTACTGTTCCTATTCTTATTTATGTATTTTGTATCTGGAATATTGTTGTAAGGGCACCCTGAGCCTTCAGGGAAGGGTGCCCCAAACAAATAAAATCTACTACTACACTATGGAAAAAATGTTTTTAAGCATCAGATGGGAGATTGGGGAATGGGGAGGGACACTACACCATGGAAAAAAAAATGTTTTTCAATTTCAGGTGGGAGATTGAGGAATGGGGAAGGACACTACACTATGGAAAAAATGTTTTTCAATTTTGGGTGGGAGATTGGGGAATGGGGAGGAACACAATACTATGGAAAAAATTTTTTTCGATTTTGGGTGGGAGATCAGGGAACGGGGAGGGACACTACACTATGGAAAAAGGGGTTTTCAATATCAGGTGGGGGAATGTGGAGGGGCACTACACTATGGAAAAAATGTTTTTCAATTTTGGGTGGGAGATCAGGGAACGGGGAGGGAAACTACACTATGGAAAAAGGGGTTTTCAATATCGGGGGGGGGGGATGTGGAGGGACACTACACTATGTAAAAAATGTTTTTCAATTTCAGGTGGGAGACCGGGGACCGGGAAGGACACTACACTATGGAAAAAATGTTTTTCAATTTCGGGTGGGAGATTGGGGAACAGGGAAGGACATTACATGATGGAAAAAATGTTTTTTGATTTTGGGTGGGAGATTGGGTAATGGGGAGGGACACTACACTATGGAAAAATGTTTTTTTGATTTCGGGTATGAGATCTGGGAACAGGGAAGGAATATACACTATGGAAAAGGGATTTTCAATTTTGAGTGGGAGATTGGGGAAGGGAGGGATACTACATTGTGGAAAAGGGGGTTTTCAATATCAGGTGGGAGATCGGGGAACAGGGAGGGACACTACACTATGGAAAAATGTTTTTTGATTTCGGGTGTTAGATCTGGGAACAGGGAGGGACAATACACTATCAAAAAGGGTTTTTTCAATATCGGGTGGGAAATCAGGGAATGAGAGGTACACTACACTATGGAAAAGGGGTTTTCGATATCAGCTGGGAGATCAGGGAGGGGCAAGGGGCACTATACTATGGAAATAGATTTTTCAGTATCAGGCAAGAGATTGGGTAATGGGGAGGGAAACTGCACTATGGAAAAATGTTTTTTGATTTCAGGTGGGAGATCAGGGATTGGGGAGGGACACCACACTGTGGAAAAGGTTTTTTTGAATATCTGGTGAGAGATTGGGGAACAGGGAGCTGCGGCACTGCTGCTAACCATTAGGGTTGCATGGATTACCACCAGGATTTTGCAGGCGGTGTTTTTTCCATGCAAGGGCCGTTGGAAACGGCCTTGCATGGATCACAAGTTTTGTGAATTAGATTGCAGAGATATGCAGGCCCCATCCCCCTGATTTTCATTGCGCACACCCCCCCCCCCATTGCATTGCCCAGGCATATACCCAATTTGTTTGGGCAAACTGGGCTTACTACGAATACCACCTCTGGGCAAAACCCAGTTTGCACCTGGCAAAGTTTTGTGAATCCAGGCTAAGATGTAATTAATATTGCTGGATGGCTATAGGTTGTGGAACAGCTAGTGGAGACCCACTGTGAGGCGATAGTAGGAGCTACCATACTTGATCTACTGGCAAAACCTCAGCTGTGACTTCGGGACTTACTTAAGAGAATACCCTTTATGCCACAAATCACCTCAGAGAGCAAAATATCTGGATCAGTGGATTGCTGGAGGGTTCAAAGATGCAAGGCTAACTGATAATAGTCTGGCTTGGTTGATGGAATCAATGGCATAGAAACATAGAAACAGAGAATCTGTCAGCAGAAAAGGACTGTTTGGCTCCCTAGTCTGTCAGGTTGAGCCCTACCTAGTCTGCCTCCACAGACCTTAACTGGTATCCAGAGAGCTTCCCTCCTCCTCCCTGCCTATTTAGTAATCTTCTCTTATGTCTATCCCATGTATGCTTGAAGCCCCCTACTGTCTTCATTTTCCCTACTTCTGCTGGCAGTCTATTCCATGCATCTACCACTCTTTCAGTGAAGTAGTATTTATCAAATCCCTCTTTAACTCCCTCCACTCCAGCTTCATTGTATGCCTTCTGGTGCTCTTCCTTCTTTGAAAGAGATTCTGCTCCTGCACCCTGTTTACACCTGAAAAGTACCTGTAGGCCTCTATCATGTCCCCTTTCGCTCTCTACTCTTCTAAGGTGTACATGTTGAGATCCATCGGTCTCCCCTCATAGGGCCTTTTGTGCAACTCCATCAGCATTTAAGTTGCCCTCCTCTGGACTGCCTCTGCCCTGTCTATGTCCTTTCTGAGGTGTGGCCTCTAGGACTGGATACAATACTCCAGGTTGGATCTCACCATTAAGTGATACTATGGCAACACCACCTCCCACTTCCTGCTGGAGTTACCTTTCCCAGTGCATCCCAGCACCGCACTGACCCTACCCACTGGTTTGTCACACTGCCCTGCAACTCTGAGGTAATCAGATATGATGGACACAAGGTCTCTTTCCTGCTTAGTAGCTGACTTATCACCCCCCCTGCCCCATCTTATACTCAGTTCCTGGGTTTATATGCCCTAGGAGCACAATTTGGCACCTTTTGACATTGAACTCCAACTGCCATGTTTTTACCACTCTTTGATTTTCCCAAGATCCCTATGCATTCTTCCCACCCTATCCTGATTTTCTACCCTATTACAGATTTTGGTATCACCTGCAAAAGACATAACTTCCCTTCCAGTTCATCTGCAATGTCACTTATGAAGATACTGAAGAGGACCAGTCCCAGTACTGAGCCCTGTGGCACCCCGCTGGTCAGTCTTCCATTCTTAGAGTGAGTGCTATTAACCACCACCCTCTTATCGCCTATCTCTTAACCTATTTCTAACCAAGTTCACCACTTTGGATCCCAACCCCCAGGCTGCTCAGTTTCTCAATCAATCTCCTGTGCAGCACAGTGTTGAAGGCCGTGCTAAAGTCCACATGGGTAATTTTCCCTGGTCATCCAGTCAAAGAAATCAATCAGGTTTGTCTGGCGTGACTCCCCCCTTCCCCCATGAAACTATGCTGCCTTTGATCTTGCAGCCAATTTGATTCAAGATATGTTACCAAGCTTTCCTTTAACAGGTTTTCCATTAATTTCCCAACCACTGAGGTGAGGCTTACTGGCCTATAGTTGCTAGCCTCTTTCCTGCTGCTGCTGCTGTTGTTATGTAGAGGGACCACATCCACTCTTCTTCAGTCCTCCAGAACCATGCTGGATTGCAGTGAGCTGTTGAATAATACCATCAGCAAGGCAGGCAGCACCTCCTTGAGTTCCTTTAGTATATTTGGAGGTATCCCATCCGGTCCAATGGATAGCCTTGTCCATTTTCAAAATAAGCTGCCTTATAAGCCTCTCTGTTGAGGCCTTTAAAAGAGGCCTGAAACATCATTCCACCTTGGCCTTTCCTTATCAATGAGGTTAATGACACTGTGGCTGTCATGTCATTTATCATCATTGTATTCATTTCTATTGCTGGACTGGTTCTTTTTTATTGTGAGTGTATTTCTGTGTTGTTGTTTTTTAACTCTATTTTTGGCTCTCAAACCAGTTAGGGTTGTACCCCATATCTTCCCCCAGGGAAACACACTACTATCCCCCACCAGCAAGCTACCTAGCTGCCTGGGCCGGAGTCCCCTTACTTGCCCCTCACAGTGGGGCTCCCCAAGGGGAGAGACTGAGATCAAGACTTAGGCTAGCATCTTTTCAGTGCCGGATAGTAGCTAGCCCTGGGGGCTTCATGCTGCACTGCCCTGAGGGATTTTGGCGTGTGTGCGTTCCTCCCCTGTTGGAGTAGAGGTGCAATAATATCCTGACACATCAGATGTGCTACCACACCTGACATGGCAACGTCTGCCACTTCCACGAGTCACAGCATCTGCTTTGGTCCATGGCTCACCCACCCCTGGCTGCCACCAGGGGTCAGTCTATTGCCAGGCTCCGAGATCCTCCTTCCTCAGAGGAGAGCAGTCCATCAGATGCTTATCCTTATCGTGCAGCCGGCCAACCGATGCCCTGACTTGCCGGCTTGTGCTGATGTTCTTGGAATGAGCCCTTGGGACTGGTTGCTGAATAAATAAAGTTACTATTATACACAAAGAACTGAGTGCTCAGAAATGTGGCATGCAACACCCACAAAACAACAACAGCTATAAAACCTGGCAAAGGTGGTGTGCAATAAGAAGGACTGAGCAAACAACAGGTTGTTAATTGTTGTAAAATGACTACCACTTTTAGAAAGATGAGGGAAGCCAACAAGGGAGATAGAAGGACAAAGACAGAAGCTGATAGAAGGATAGCAAAGGGGTAAAGAAGAGGAATAAGGTGTTCTTCCACTACATTCAGGAGAAGTGCAAATCCAAAGTGGAGACAAACTGAGGAAGGGCTAGGCTGGGTTTGGGAGGATAAGAGTAAAGCAGAAATATTAATGTATCCCCCAAGTGGGGAATTGCCATGGGCTCATGGGCTCCAGGATTTCCCTCCTTCAGTCCCTCATAATCATTTTCATCCTTTGGTCACCCAGAACTGCTGAAATGTGGACTGGTAGGGACCCAGGACAGTGGTCAGGAGTCCAGAGCAGAAGGTGAGCACTGGAACTCTTTCATTTTGTACCTGGAGCCCCATTGTTAGTCCCACAATCCCAATCTAGGACTGGCTGTGGAGCTGGAACTGGAAACAAGACAGGAGTGCCAATGGGTGCTGTTGGAGTGCTCCTCATCCCCAATATAGGCAGTGAGGTCAGGAGTAAAGAAGAACACGGGTGCCAGAGCATCAGCGCTGCTGCCCCATGTAGCTTTGTTTCCATAGAGTTGCAGTTCCATTGGTAACTTGGGCCATGTTCCCCAAAAAGGAAAACACAAAGTGTCCTGCACTCCAGGGCACACTGGAGCCTGGACAGAACACTGGGAGTATCATCTGGCATATGTCAAAGAGTTTCCTGGCCCCAGGACAGGCAGCAGGGCCAGGAACAGAGAGAACCTGTTCCAGAGTGCCACCACGTAAGTGTGCACCTGCATACCAACATCCAGAAGGAGAGAGAGAGAGAGGTTCCGATGCTGGTTCTCCTTGCCGGCCTCCTCAACTCCCCAGTGGGCAGTGTACCCCAACTTAAAACACCTTCCTGGCCCTTGGGCAAGCAGCATGGCCAGGACAACATACAATCACCCCCTCAGAGTGAAAAATAAAGCAGCTAGAGGCAGCCAAAGAGCACAAACAGCAGATATAAACACACATGGCTGCTGCCACGTAGAGGAAGAACAGCAGAGGCTCCAAGGTAGGAGCAAAGAGCAGAGTAACTCGGTGAGAGGCACAACCAATCACATGATGCCAGCAGGATCCCCACAACCAATCACAGACCACGTTTCATACTAAAGTAAATACTAAGGTATCAAAGAACAGAGGATGGCCATGTAGCCCACGTATAGTGCTCCCTAGTATTCGCTAGTAGTACTCCATGTTACCATTTCCTAATATATATGTATATATATATATTTGTGTGTGTGTGTGTGTATGTATGTATGTATGTATGTATGTGTGTGTGTGTGTGTGTGTGTGTGTATGTATGTGTATATATGTATATATATATATATAAATATTTATTATATATTACACTGTCACAGTAGTGCCAGTATAGTTAGGGTTGCTCAGCCACTTCTATATTAAACCCCAAATTTTGCACTTTAATAACTTTGGCACTCTACAATGGATTTGCTTGAAATTTTGCATGCTTGGTCTGGTACCATAGATCTCTGAATCTGGTAAGTTGAATTACGGTCGGATGAGCGGTTGAGGAATTGCAGAGCACCCAACAACACAAAGAAAGCGGGGTTTGTGTTTCTTTGCTTGTGGCTACAGCTCGGACGATTTGTCTGTTTGGTCTGAAATCTTCAGGGAATATGCAGTATGGGTCACTGATGTGGCTTTCAAAGATTTGGTGAAAAAATATTAAACAGTTCAAAAGTTATTCAGAAAACAAGTTTCCCAAAATAGTCAATGGAAAAAAATACTTGTCTCTCGAAAGTTGCTGCCACTACATTTTTCTGTTGCAAATGGCCATTTTACTGTTGTGCTGTGGCCATCTTGTTTTCAGTTAGCGAGAGAGAAAAATGCCTGCCATTTAAATTTGGGAACCCCTAGGTAAACACTGAATGTTGTGTTTACCTAGTCGGGTCCTGAGCATTACAGCACTATCTTTTTTTGGGGGGAAAACCCTCAGAAATGCCTTTTAAAGATCTGACTTCCTGTACTGTAGTGTGACAGAAGCTGCTACATACTGTCTTAATCACTAAAGTGTTGTGCCTATTTTGCAAAACTCTCGCAATTTGCGATAGTACTTTGCCCCCCTCCCAAAAAAATTCTTTAATCCCACTGCAGCTAAACAGTTGGGGCATTTGAGCTGAAATTTGCCGGGTGGCAAGCCCTGGTCCCACAGATGTGCCTTTTGGTGGTTTGGTACCAAAACATCCAACAGGCCCATAGCTACAGGACTTCAAATTTGAGAAATTTCCCATAGGCTAATATTGCGGCGCCTGTGGTGAATTTCGATACCCGTATCTCGGAAACGGTGCGATATACGGATTTTTCATTCTCCACAGTTTAGTCCACCAAGTGGACTAAGCACATGTGGAGGTATCAAAGTCATGAATACCACTGCAGTGGAATTTTTTTCATAGTTGCTACGGTTACTGAGATATTGCCAAATACATGTTACAAGGGTTCTTTTTGAGTACTGTGGGGCTGCTATATGGCTCCGTACTTATGTGTAAGTGGGGGCGCTGGGCCTGGAGAGCCCACATTCCCAGATACGCATAACATTATGCAAAAATGGTCAGTGTGAGGGGAGTGCAAGGCCTGGAGGGCCCACACTCCCACAACCACATACCAGTTACATTACACTTTCTCAAAAAGAAGGGAAATTCATTGCAAAAAACTCTGTTAATGCATCAGTTAGGGTTAATAGCACAGCAACAAAAGTTTGGAAATGTGATGTTGGGGTTCCCCCACCACTTGTACCCCACATCCACACACTCACACCAACAGACGTCAGGGTGTGCCATGGGGTCATCACTAACTCTCACCCCATTCTCCCATACAGTAGCATATCAGCTTGTTTACACATGGAATGGGATGAGAGTTAGGCCTGATGACCCCATGGCACACCGCAGGATGTCTGTTGGTGTGTGGGTGTGGGGACCCTTACATCACATTTCCAAACTTTTGTTGCTGTGCTATCAACCCTAACTGATGCATTAACGGGAGGTTTTTGCAATGTCTCTCTCTCTCTCTCTCTCTATATATATATATATATATATATATATATGTAGTGTATGTGTAGTGTGTGTGTGTGTATATATATATATATATATATATATATATATATATACACACACACACACACATATATATATATATATATATATATATATATATACACACACACACATATATATATATATATATATATATATATATATATAATAGATAACCCACTGTTAGGTGTGTGGTTGCGCTCTGCTATCAGAGCATGACCACACATCCTAGAGTGGATTATCTATCTTACAAAATGGCAAAATTGTTTTGGAGGGGGGTTAAAGTGCAGGTGTGCGGTCGCGCTGTGATGTATGCACGGTCACCTGATGGTGTTTGTCCAATGCAATTGATGATTGTTTGTAGTCCATTTTATAAATATATATAAAATAGGGGCACGCCCCTATAGTTAGGGTTGAGTAGACACTTCAATGTTAAACCTCAAATTTTGCATATTAATAACTTTGCAACTGTTCAACAGATTTGCATGAAATTTGGAGTGTGAGGTCTGGTATGGTAGAGTTCTTGATTTACCAAGTTGCATTTCAGTCAGATATATGGTTTCTGTGTAGCAAAACACCAAAGAATGCACTTTTCACCAGTTTTGATGCGTTTTTTGCCCGTGGCTCTGTGACCACACCGTGTGGTCTTTTGGTCAAAAATTTGGAACTTAAAAGGAGTTTTGGTCAAGGAATAATCCAGCATTAGTTTGGTAAAAAAATATTAATCCATTCAAAAGTTATTACATTTTTAATTTTTGAGTTCTGAGCATGCTCAGTTTACTCAAAAATTTATATGTATCTTTTGCAACCTAAGAATTGTCTCACAGTCAAGGATTTTGCTACCTCATGAAAGAAAATCCTAGTCCATCAGAAAAATTCCTTGTCCGCGAGCTGCCATCTTGTTTACAGTTTTTCAGCCAAACAAAATGTTGTAGCTTTGTTTATGGGCGACCTTTGGGCCAAATGAAGCAGGGGTCTTGTTTAGGGTGACACCCTCTACAAAGCTATGCCTTTGGTTTTGTTAGTTCTTGTCAAAAAATAGCTTTTTAAAAATTAAAAATTCTTCTTTCAGGACTCGCTAATGATTCTAGTCCACGAGCTTTGTCCATCACGGGACAACCAAATAGCCAGAATTTCATGAACAGATGTCCTTGGGTGTGACCAGATGTCCCTGGGGATGACCAGATGGCCCTGATGGCACAAACAGATGTCCCCTCACAGACTAGAATTTTTTTAGCTTGCGTACTAGGTTTGCTCTAACGGACCAGGATTTTGCTATCTCATGAATGAAGAATTTTAAAGGTGTAAAAACTAGGGCTGCGAATACCTTTTCCCGAATATTCGGCCGAATATTCAGTATTCGGGTCCCACGTATTCAGTATTCGTTATTCAGTATTCAGCCAGAAAAGGTGTTTTTTTAAGGAAACTTTAAAAAAGCACTTTATCAACACCATTAATCACCCATTAAACCTGGTGTAGCATATACACCTTAATGAGACTTCAACCACCAACGCAGAGCTCTCATTAATGCAACACAAGCTACATGCGGCACACTTGATCCACCACACCACACATATAGCACTCCAAAAACAATATCAAGCATTGCATTGGGTCAGCACTGGAGGGTGTTCATGGTCACAGACATGGTAGCCCATGACATGGGCATCGGCGATTGAGTGCTTGCAATAATGGCAACTCAATCCTGGTGCATGTCGAAGGGGCTTCTGCTGAGGAAGGGCAACCGGATGGGGGAGGTGGGTGTAGCAACAGGACATCACTATATGTATGTGTGCGGAGGGCGTGGTCCAGCTTGACAGAAGGGAGGGAGGGAGGGTTGGCCTGGTGTGGTTGGTTTGGGTTTGCTGAGCTGGCCCCATAGCATGGTTGGTGGTTGTTAGCCTAAAGGTGGAAGGGTTCCAGGTTCAGGTCCAGGCACGCCTACATTTTTGTGTGCCCTGCCCCAATTTATTTTTCTCCAGATTTTGCACCCCCCCCGACATGCACCCCCCCTGGAGTTAAGAATTCTTTAGTAGAGGGCATGGGGCAATGCAAGGGGCACAGCCCAACTGCATGAACAATCAAAATTTAAGTCCCTGGCACTGTTTTCCTGTGCGTTGGGAGTGTACATCACTGAAATAGATTTTCGGTGATATATACTTGCCCTGCCACCAATCACGATTGCACTTTCGTGGTTATCACATAAATCCACAGACATGGGGTAGACGGTGCTTTGGCCATGGGCCTAAGAATAGTGGTAACAGTGGCTGCCATAGTGGTGACAGCTGAAAGGGTGGCTGCTGCATGAATGGCACTGGTGGTGGTGGGAAGCACACTGACTGTAGATGTAGCAGCCATAGTGATAGCAGTAGAAACACTGGTGGTGATGTCTGCTGCTTCCTGCACAAAGCATGGATGCACTAATGCCCTCCTACTACTGCACAAAAGGATGTGACAGTGAATGTATAGATGGAACAGGAGGTGACACCAGTAGTAGTAATAGTTCTGCTGGTGGTATTAGTAGTAGTAGTACTATTCCCAATGCTACAAGAACTATAAAGCTTGCTTGGGGAGAAAAATATTTGAGACCATCTAATAAAGAAACACTTGTCTGTTATTATCCATGTAGTCTATCTCACCACCTTCTCCAGAATTGTATTATGTATCAATAGTATACAGTGAAGCAAGACAAGATGCAATTCAGTACTTTGCAGAAAATGCTGTCACAAAATATTGGATGACTAGAGATTAACTGCCACTGAATTACATTGCTCCTTGCAGCATACTGCAACACTTTGCAATCATTTTGCAGGCATGGAAAATAATTGAGACTGGTGATGCCACACTGGTAACCGGAATATTTCAGGCATGTGAAATACTTGAGACATGTGATGCTATACTGGTAACTGGAATATTTCAGTCATGTGAAATACTTGAGACAAGCGATACCATACTCGTAACCGTAATACTTTAGTCATGTGAAATACTTGAGACGTGTGATGCTATACTGGTAACTGGAATATTTCAGTCATGTGAAATACTTGAGAGAAGTGATACCATACTTGTAACTAATATTTCAGTCATGTGAAATACTTGAGAATGGTGATGCCACACTGTTAACTGCCATATTTCAGGCATGGGAAATACTGAGACTGGAGATACCACACTAACTGCCATATTTTATGCACTCGAAATACTTGAGACTGGTGATGCCACACTTGTAACGACATATTTCAGTCATGGGAAACACTGAGACTGGAGATGCCACACTTGTAACTGCCAGATTTCAGGCATGGAAAACACTGAGACTGGAGATGCCACACTTGTAACTGCCAGATTTCAGGCATGGAAAACACTGAGACTGGTGATGCCATACTTGTAACTGCCATATTTCAGGCATGGGAAACACTGAGACTGGAGATGCCACACTTGTAACTGCCATATTTCAGGCATGGGAAACACTGAGACTGGAGATGACACACTGTTAGCTGCCATATTTTATGCACGTGAAATACCTGAGACTGGTTATGCCACACTCATTACTGGCACCTGGAAAGCTGTTAAAGGAATCGATGGACTATGGGCACGAGCAACAAAGGGAATGAGAGATGTAGCAACACCAGTTGAGGATTTTGTATTGGGAACAGCAGTCAATAGGTGGGTGGCAGTTTTAGGCACTGGGAACTGCAGGGCATGCTTGTTCAAAAGAATGCACCATGACAGTGGAAGTAATAAAGGAAAAGGGTGCTGGTCACATATTTGTGTTAGTATGACTTTGAATATGAATGTTAACATGTTGTGCTTATTTGCTAACAGAACAATGATGGTTAACGCAGAATGCCTTGTGTATGGGTCAATGCTACAACACACAAATGTTGTATCCAGTACAAGACAATTATTTAATGCAATTGTTAGTGGCCATATGTGTACCCAAGGTGAGGTAGATTTATTTTTATAAACACAAGTTGTTCCACATGAGCTGGGTCAAGTGAGGATCAGTGAGGTTCCACCACATCCCCAGCAGTGCTGAACATTCATTCAGATGGTACGCTGGTAGGGGGGCAACAGATATATTCAAGGGCCAACTGTGCCAAGTGCGGAGATGCTTTCATCCTTTTGATCCAGTACTCCACTGGATTCAAGGAGAATGACACCAAAGGCTCATTGAAATAACTGTTCAGCAGATTGGGTGCCGACTGTGGCTGCTGTTCTGTTCTCTTCCACTGCTCAGCCTGTAGTGATGAGCTGAGTTCAGCCCAACAGTCACCCTCCTTCTCAAAGTTTTCCATACTGCTTTCGGTTTGTGATTCTGAGACTGGCTCATCAATAGGGTTACCTGCTGGTCTCATTGACCCAAGAATGTAGAAACTAAGTTCTGAGCACATCTGCTTCTGAATGTCTGTAACCCTGTGAGTGGGCATTATAAGGTGTAGTACCTCACACTTGAAATGTGGATCCAACATAGTGGCAAATATGTGCTTTTTATTGGACCAGAGATCAGAAAATCTAACTTCTAGTTCTGTGGTGAGGTTTTCCACAAGGGATATCACTGTTCCTGGTGTCTGGTTTGGATCTTTCTCAGCATTTTCACTGAATCTCCTCATGGCTTTTTTCAGGATCTGTACAGCAGGAATTACCTGACTTAGCAGTGCAGAATCAGAGCTAAGGTCACCTGTGCTCCTTTGAAATGGGGCTAAAACCTTTACCAAGCCCTCAATCACAGCCCAGTCCTGATGTCCAAGGACTCCCCCATATCAGTTTCCATGCTCATCTCATGAAGGGCCCGCTTTTGTTCCAGAAGCCTTTGCAGCATGTAGTAGGTGAAATTCCACCAGGTCTGTACATCCTGGGTGAGATGATGCTGCTGCATTTGAAGATGCTCTTGTAGCTGATGCAGATGGTTTGTGGCTTTCACAGAGTGATGGAAGAGACTGCATATGCTTCTGGCTACTTTGACTGTGTGATCTGCCTCCGCTTTGTTTGCCAAATCCTTTGTCACCATCAAATTTAGTGTATTTGCAAAGCAGCATATCCCATCAAAATTGCCATCTCTAAGTGTTTTTATCATATTTGTGGCATTGTCTGTGACTACAAACCCTACCTGCAAATTGTTGCCATCAATCCATGGGCTCAACATCTCTTACAGGAATGACAGTATGTTTATAGCCCAGTGATCCTTTTCCCTAACACTGACATTTAGCAAAGCAGACCTGCAAGGAGAGGGAGAAGAGACAGAACCAGCATCAGTACCACCATCACCACCAGTGACTACCACATCTGCAACACACCAGTGTGCTGGCAGTGACATATATGCATGATTTGAATTCATGCTGGTCCATATGTCAGTTGTGCAGTGGAAAACTCCACCAACAGCCTGTGCTAGTAGTCTGGCAACTTCTTTTCTCAAATCATGGTAAATGTTGGGTACTACAGTACGTGAAAATGTGGTCCATGATGGTATATTATACCTAGGGTAAAAATGCTGCAGCAGCCTATGGAAACCTGTGTTTTCCACAATGGAAAATGGCTGCAGATCCAAGGCCATCATCTCACCAATTAAATTGGTGATCTGCTGTGCTGTAGGGTGTGATGCCTGGTATTTGGTCCGGGCATGGAAGACTTGCATGATGGGTGTAGTCAAAGCAGTACCACATCGCATTGATTTTGACTTTGAACCCATGGTGGAGGGTGTTACAATAATAGAAGGTTGAGCAGAAGAAGGTAGAATGGGTGATGCTCCTGTACGGGGATGTGCTATAAGTGGTGTAGGGGGAGTAGAGGGCACACTGTCTGTCTCAGTTATAGAATCACTAACAATACTTTGTGCATCTACTGGACCAGTACCAGAAGAGGGGCTGACAGGCACATGTTGTGGATGGGGGAGGAACAGCTGTGGATCGTTGAAGTGCACTGGGATGTTTCATTCAGAGATGGTTCATCATTGATGTTGTTGTGAGATTTGAAAGGTTTTTACCACAACTTATAGTACAGTCACACACATAGCATACTGCCTTTGTTGGATCATCTTTTACAACACTAAAGTACAGCCACAACACACTTTTCCTTGCACTGACAGTGGAAGTACAGGCCCCAATAGGGCGACCATGGGCATGTTTTGCCCCTTTCCCCTCATCAGACCTGGGTGCAGTGGATGCAGTTGTTCTACCCTTTTCTTTCTCCGCAACAGATGTTGTAAAACTACTTTGTGTATCAGATGGAGTTGAACTTGACACAACTCTTTGAAAGGACAGAGTGGACTGTTTTTTGTTTTTTTTTTTAGGAGAAGGAGGAGGGTGACCCTGACTGGCCTGTTTGCCACGACAAGAAGTACTGCATTTTCTGGCAGCTGCACATTCACGCTTCTCACACAGATATGACGCATATTCGGCCTCGCCGTCAAATTCACTTAGGTGGGTATCACTGTCAGATGACGCACTTAGCAAGTCTTGAGGCTCTGGTAAATATTCAGAACCAGATGAATGCTCTTCTTCAGAATCCTCCACATCAGCAAAAGGAAATGTGATGAGAGGAAACTTGCGAGGCTGAGCAACAGTACATTTTGTCAACACAATATGTGCAGTTGTTATAACAGTCTTATGGTCAGTACTAGTCACAGCACCTATGGTCATGGGCACAGTTGGCAAGGTAGTAGCACTGTCGACAGTAGTCCTGGTGCCAGAATTACAGTCAGGAGTTACAGTCGAAGAAATTGGCATCATATTACAGCTAGTTGTAATATTGGCAGCAGTAGTCACAGTGATAACAGAACACTCAGGACTACTAATGGAAGCAAAGGTTGTGGTGACAGTGGCTGTGCTTGGAGCACAAATAACAGTGCACACTGTTGTGGCAGTGGTGGTGTCAACAGTACAAAAAGGATTTGCTCTGGTTGCTGAAATCACGGCACTGGTGGTTGTGGGGAGGAGCACACTGATAGGCGATGTTGCCTCTATGGGGGCAGTTGTGTGAATAGTGCTACCGCTGGTAGTGGGGGTAGGTTCTTGTTCTTGTATAACTGGAGATGTCAGCTGTAAAGCCCTCCTACTTTTATAAAATGATGGTGCTGCAATGCAGTAATTAGTAATAGTAGTGGCAGCAGTTGAAGTTATAGTAGTACTAGTACTACCCCCAATCTTACTGGCACCAGAATCTGAAGGCTTATCAGGGAGAAAACTATTTTAGAGTGGCGTATACGAACAGACCTTCTCTCGCCCTGTTCCTCACCACTTAAGACTGGTGGTGAAGATGACTTGTTTGGACTGGACCATGCACATTTACGGGATTGATGAGACATGGTCTGTAACTTATTGTGTACATTATTTGTGATTAGTGTCTTTTTTTATGTTGGTGCTTCTTGCAGAAAACAACAATAGCAACACCGCATATGTAGCAGCTAATAAAGTCAAGCTGATACTAGAAAGAGATGGAGTCAGCAAACAACTTCTTACTTGTACGGTGTCAGTTGTGCAGTCACACAGTACAGCAGTTCAAGCTTTGAAGGTGCACCAAACAACTCGCAACACACAGAACCCAGTGAGTCACGCCTGACACACGCAGAAATACTAAAGCAGTTCACAGAAAATTTATGTGTACACACTCACAGTAGTACACACACAGGGGGCGAAGACACACAAAAAAAGAAAAAAAACTCACATGCACAGGAGGCCACTCTGGTGCAGTGAGCTGTGGAGGGAGGAGTCACCTGATACACCCTCCTCATTCAGTTGCACAGAGAACTGAGCCAAGAACCAGACTGCAGTCAGCAACAATTTAATGGGCCAAGCCTGACCCAGTGAGAAAAAAATACGTTGCTTTACATATCACCAAAAAATAAAATGCGTGCAGACAACTGTGCATGCACTTGCAAGACACAGATTACAAGAACAACAATTCAATGCACACACAGATGATGTATGTGCCTCAGTAAGCTGCAACGCATACAAGAGGGAGTCAGATGACAATCACACCTCACTTATGCAGGGAACTGAGCCCAGAACCCGATTACAGAAAAATACCAATTTGCTTCACAAAAGAAATAGAAAATACCACAGGGGCTTTGTGCGGATTTGGAACAAAAAGCTAAGCAAGCACAGCAGTGATGATGGGGCAGTCAGCAAAAGCTTGAGCCACTCACTGTTACTGAGCCCAGTAACAGTTACCCACCACATGCAAAAGCCAAACTGGACTTTGTTGACCCAAAAATCCTGATAAGAACTAATTGGTTCTTAAGCAAAAAATCAAACCACACTGTTTCAGCTGAGTTGTGAAACTGTAAGCAGTGGGGGAAGGGAGTCAGCATGCAGCAGCACATACACAGACACACTCACATACAGACTCTCCTTTTCCTTGAAACTGATGAAAAACAAAACTGCAGTCAGATGCAGTCACAAGGTGATCAGATATAAAAACTGGATCACGCACAAAACATTTTTTAAACAGTTATAAAAGTTACAAGTGGTAAACTAAACAGAGCTAGCTCTCTGAGAAACAACTGTCTCCTCTCATCTACACACTCAGAGTGAGGAGATCACATGGTGTTCCTGGCTCTGAGCTCCAAAAACAGCCTCTGATTGGCCAGCAAAGCTCTGTGAGATTTTGAAATCTCACCCACCGAATAGTACGTCCCAAATAGTAGCTGAATAGTGAACTATTCGGAATGTCCATCCAAATATTCAGCAAGCCTACTATTCGTGGTATTCGGGAAATACTATTCAGACCATGCACAGCCCTAGTAAAAACTTTAAAATTGCATAGCTCATTAACGGTTTGGTCTTTTTACTTGAAATTTACAGGGTGTTGAGGGGATGCCCTACAAGTGTGAATTATTCTGTTTAGGTATTGGGGAATTAAGTGGTTCCATAGATATGCCATCACGAGTTTGAGATTTGCCCTTTAGGATTACATTGTGGGGTCTGTCTCGCCTTTTGATGCCTATATCTTGAAAACAGAGTGAGATACAGAGTTTTCGCTACTGACGGTTTAGGTGATCCATGCCGCTGAAAAAAAATTGAAACCATAGAGTAAGCCTGCAGTGTAATTTTTTTGTGGGTGGCACGGTTAATGAGATATTGTCAAATTAGTGTCACAAGAGTTCAAAGAGTGCCTGTCCTGTGGTTTTTAGTGCCCATATCTCAGAAACGATGTGAGATATGGGTTTGGTTATTTATTGTTGTGTAAACTAATCACTGTCATGATTACAATGACACTTGAATTTTTGTTTCTAGCTGTTACAGTTCCCAAGATATGGGCAAATTGCTGTTACAAGGGTTCCGTGCCCTATAGTGCTGCTGTATGGCTCTGTAGCTATGCATAAGTGGCAGGCCCGCGCTCCCACAGATGCATATTGTTATGCAGAAATAGTCAACTTGGTGGGAGCATGGGACCCTCACCAATATATGCTTTTTACTTGTTATATTACACTTTTTTAAAAGTAAGGAAATTCATAGCAAAAAACTGTTTAATGCATCAGCTAGGGTTAAAGCAACAAAAGAGAGGAAATGAAACATTTGGGTTGAGCTCCTAACCCCCCCCCACACAACCCACACACCCATCCTCTACAGACTGACAGATGCCAGGGTGTGCCATGGGGTCATGAGGCCTAACTCTCACCCCATTCTCCTTTACCGTAGTATGTCAATCTGCTTACACATGGAATGGGGTGAGAGTTGGGCCTGACGTCCCCATGGCACACCCTGGTGTCTGTGAGTCTGTGGAGCATGGGTGTATGGGTTGTGTGGGTGGGGGTTAGGAGCTCAACCCTAACGTTTAATTTCCTCACTTTTGTTGCTTTAACCCTAACTGATGCATTAAATGCAGTTGTCTTGCCAATATAAATATATATATATATATATATATATATATATATATACACACATACATACATACATGCATGCATGCATGCATACATACATACATACATACATACATACATACATATACACACACACAGTGCAGTCCCGAAAATCTGAACCCCGCCAATCCAGAACTCCCTATTATCCGAACTTCCATTTTGTCATCCACTTGAAAGTCTAAGTGTAGAATAGCGCATCATGCAAGTGGTTAGATACTGTATTGAGCTACTGTTTATCGACTGTGTTCATTACCCAGTATGAGTACCAAAAGGAAACGCATTGCACTCACCCTGCAACAGAAGCTCTGGATACTGGAGTACTTGGAGAATGGTGAGCGTGTGGTGACACCTGTTGCTGAATATGGCGTTGGAAAGTCGACTGTTCATGACATCAAGGAGGCTAAGGAGAAGTTAAGAAACTTTGCTGTCTCCATAGAGGGTGCGTCAGGGCTAGAAAAAAGAAAATACATGTGAACCTGTAATGACGATATCAGGGATGACGCTATCTATCTCTGGTTCTGCCAGGAGAGGGAGAAGGGAGCTCCCATCTCAGGACCTCTCCTGAAAGGAAAGGCTCTTCAGTTCCATGAGCTGCCGGGTGACAACCGAGGCACTTTCACTCCGAGCGATGGCTGGCTTGATAGATTTAAAAAGCGCCACAGCATCCACCAGCTGCAACTGTGCAGTGAACGACTAAGTGCTGCTGAGGAAGGGGTGGCTCCTTTCATTCAGCAATTGAGTGCTCTGATTGTGGCTGAAGGTTTAACATTGGATTAGGTCTACAACGCAGATGAGACTGGTCTCCATTGGCATTGTTTACCTGATAAAACTCTTGCTCATGGCAATGAAAAAGACACCACTGGCTTTAAAAAAGCCAAAGATCGTGTCACCATCCTAGCTTGTGTTAATGCTACCGGTGAACATATATTGCTCCCACTCATCATTGGAAAATCAAAGGAGCCCAGATGTTTCCGCCATGTTAACATGGCGACGCTCCCACTTTTGTACACCAACCAGAGGAATGCATGGATGAACAGCTCACAGTTCACCAAATGGTTTAAGGACAATTTCGTCCCTGAAGTGAAGTGATTTCTCCTAAGAAAAAAATCTTCCTCTAAAAGCAGTTCTCTTGCTGGACAATGCTCCAGCTCATCCGGACATACCCCCTGTCACCACAAACGATGGCAGCATTAAATATTTTTTTCTCCCCCTAAAACACCGCTTCTAAGATCCAGCCCTGTGATCACGGCATACTGGAAATCTTCAAAAGACATTATCAGAAGCACTTGCTGCAGACCGTCATATCAGACACGCATGAAGATTTGTCCCTTCAAGAAATCATCAGAGCCATAAATCTAAAGGATGTGATTTACATGGCAGGGGAGGCATGGGATAATGTGAGAGCTGACACAATTGCCAAATCATGGGTCAAGTCAGGGATTACTGGGGCTGTGTCAGGAAACCTAGTGGCAGAAACAGACACAGACACTATGCCCATGGTAGAGCAAGTCTTGGAACCAGATCTTAACGATGTCATTTCGACTCTTGCACTGAACATGAGTGAACGGCTTCAGATTGAGCTTACGCCACAGGAGATGGAGGAGTGTGTGCAGTGTGATAGCATTGATGACAGGCACGCATTCATGGATGAAAAAGAGATCATCACTCAAGTTTTCCTGGACCCTCAGCACAGCTTAATGAAGATACGGGCAATACAGACGAAACCGGCGAGGAGGAGGAAGAAGATCCCATTCACATCCCATCCCATCACATTCAGAGGCTGTAGCACATTTTGATCAGTGCCTGCTCTGGATGGAAAGTCAGGCTGATTGTGATCCTATAAATGTAATGCTAGTGCGCAAACTGAGATTGCAAGTAGCACGGAAACGAACTGGAACACTGCAAGAGAACAGTGTGAAGAACTTCTTTAAATAAAAAAAAATGTGCAAATAAAAATGCACTAAAGCACAATAAGCAATTAAGCACAAATATTGTACTGCACAACAAGCATAACAAAAAAAACAAAAAAAATTTAAAAGAACAGAAGCACTAACAGTGAAACACACTACGGTAAAACAGCTTCAAAACTCTTAATCCCTGCATATACGAACTCCCGTTTGTCTGATCTAATTAACTGTTGCCGTGACGGGTCGGACAAATGGGACTGCACTGTATACACATATAAATAAATAAATAAATATATATATATATATATATTATATAGCTATATATCTATCTATCTATCTATATATATCTATATATATATCTCTATATAAATATATACTATATATATGTGTGTATATATATATAATATATTTTATAGTGGCACAGTAGTGTTACTGTAGTTAGGGTTGCCCGGCCACTTCTATATTAAACCCAAACTTTTGCAAGTTAATAACTTTGCAACTGTTTGACAGATTTGCCTGAAATTTTGCATGCACAGTCTGGTACCACAGATCTCAGGATCTGGAAAAGTTTTGTTCCGGTTGGATTTGTAGTTGCAAAGCTGCGGAGTGTCAACAAAAGTGAAAAACAATACTTTTTTGGCCATTTTTGGCAAATTCTTTGCTTGCCTCTACAGCCCAAATGGTTTGTCCATCTGGTCTGAAATTTTCAGGGTATATGAGGACTGGGTCAGGGAAGTGCCTTTTGAAGGTTTGGGGAAAAAATATTAATCCATTCAAAAGTTATTAAACTTAAACGTTTCCCATTATAGTCTATGGGAAAAAATATGTTCCCCTTAAAGCACTTTTTACTTTCGTGAAACCACTTTTTACTTTCGCAGTTGGAATTTTTACTTTTGTGCTGCTGCCATCTTGTTTTCAGTTAACAAGGCAGAAAAAAACGTTATCGTTCAAAAAATACTTGCCCTAGGTAAACACCAACACTTGGGTTTAGCTAATCGGGCCCTAGGAACACAACCCTGGCATTAGATTTTCACCAGGATGCCCAGAAATATGTTTCTAAAGTTCTTCCACCATCTCAGCAGTGGAACTTTTGAGAAAGTTATGTGGACTTCTGTGGAAGTTCCATGAGTACTTTCGCAAAAGTCCCGCATCTACAATGGTGAGACTTTCATGAAAGTTCTGCAGTATTTTCACAAAAGCTCCTCCATGTAGACCAATGGGACTTTCGCAAAAGTCGGCAAAACTTTTACAAAAGTTCCACAGTTCAACAGCCCCAAAACACCACTTTCTTTGTCATTTCATAGCAAGACAATGGTTAGGACATTTGGGCTGAAATTTTGCTGGTTTGGTGAAAAAATTTACACTGGTTCCAGAGTTATAGCAGTCCGTAGTTGCAAATTGTCCTATAAAATAACATTGTGGCAGCCGCGATGCCTTTCGGCGCCTATATCTTGAAAATGGTTCGAGATATGGATTTTTCATTAAGTGCAGCTAAGCACATGTAGAAGTGGCTAGATCATGAATGCAACTGAAAAATAATTTTTTTCACAGTTCCTATGGTTACTGAGATAATGCCAAATAAGTGTTACAAGGGTTACTTGGAATGCCTCTAGGCCTTGCTATGTGTCTGTACTTATGGTTAGGTGGGCTTGCAGGGCCCAGAGGGTCCATGCTCACACCTATGCATACTATTCATGCTAAACTAGGAGCACTGAGCCCTCCAATGCTAAGCCTCTACACTCATGAGTGGGTGGAAATGCAGGTCCCAGAGGGCCCATACACCTATGGATATGATTATGCAAAACTAAAAGCACAGAACCCTCCTGCACTATGTCTGTGTACTTACAGGTAGATGGGAGTGCAGGGCCCAGAGGGCCCATGCTGCCCCTAGGTTCCATTATACTGGGAGCACAGGGCCCTCAGGTGCTATGTCTCCACACTGATGGGCGGGTGGGAGCACAGGGCCCAGAGGGCCCACACTCCCAAATATGCATCCCATTATACAAAATTAGGAGCACAGGTCCCTCCTGAGCTATGCATGTACACTTATGGGTGGGCCCTGCACTCCCACCTGTGGATACCATATGAGCAACATTTCACTTTCTCAAAAAGAAGGAACATTCATTGCAAAAAACTCAGTTAATGCATCAGTTAGGGTTGTTTCCACACCAACAAAAGCTTGGAAATTCAATATTAGGGTTACCAACTCCCTCACTCACCCCCACCCTCCACAGACCAACCGGCGCCAAGGTGTGCCTTGGGGTCATCAGGCCTAACTCTCACCCCATTCTCCTATACTGTGTTATTGCAGCTTGTTTACACATGGAATGGGGTGAAAGCTAGGGCCGATGACCCCAAGGCACACCTCGGTGCCTGTTGGTCTGTGGAGGGTAGGGTGTGTATGTGGGGGGGAGGTTGGTAAACCTAACATCAAATTAACAAGCCTAACTGATGCATTAATGGAGTTTTTTGCAATGAATACATATATATATATAGAGAGATAGAGAGATAGTGAGAATTAGGCCTGATGACCCCAAGGCACACCCCGGAGCCTGTTTGTCTGTGGATGGTGGGGGTGTGGGGTGTGGGGAGGGATTGGGTTAGCAACCCTAACATCGAATTTCCAGACTTTTGTTGGTGTGGAATCAACCCTAACTGTTGCATTAATGGAGTTTTTTTGCAATGAATTTCCCTTCTTTTTGTGAAAGTGAAATTTTACTCATATGGCTTCCACAGGTGGAAGTGCAGTCCCTCCGGGCCCTGTGCTCCCACCCACCCATCCATCAGTGTAGAGGCATAGTGCAGGAGGGCCCTGGCTTCAAGTTTTGCATAATGGGATGCATATTTGCCCACCCATAAATGTAGAGACATAGCAGCTGAGGGCCCTGTGCTCCAAGTATTGCAAGATAGTATCTATGGATGGGTTCGCAGGACCTCGGGGCCCTGCACTCCCACCTACCTATAGTATAGAAACAGTGCAGGAGGGCCCTGTGCTTTTAATTTTGTATAATCATATCCATAGGAGAGAGCACGGCCCCTTCACTCCCACCCACCCATGAGTGTAAAAGCATAGTGTAGGAGGGCCAGTGCTCCCAGTTTAGCATAAATACAGTGCAACCTCGAAGTTACGAACACCATGAGAATGATGGGTGTTCATAACTCTGAAAAATCCATCTCTGAAACCAACAGAATTTATTTAATAAATAGAGTCAAAAAACGGTGTTAGCTTTTTTGCTTTGTTACTGCTTTATTTAATCAACATTTTACTGTGCTGCACTGTATTTAGAATAAAAAGGCAAAGTTCATGACTAAGCCTCTGAGTTTTTAAAGAAATCAATAATAGCGCTTTGATTTAATGAGCTGTAGCACTGTTTTGCAACCAGATTATGCAGTCTCGTCATCTCTGAGAGAGTTCTTTTGTTCCACCTCGCTTTTTGCCAGTGCTCTTTCTTCCATGAAATGTACCTGACTATTGGTGACATTGTTGCACTACTGGTCATCAAGTTCATCATTAGAAGGCCATAGCATGTTCCAGGACCATGCTAAGGATTCCACGGTAATCTCACACTCGGCTTTGGAACTCAGTTGTTTGCAGAAGAGAGAGAGAGTGACCCGCTTTTGTTTTCACACTGCTTGCCATGATTAACTCCATGTTAGCGCTAGCGGTAAACAAACACTTGCAATTAGCGCCTTGTAAACTTTGAACCACAGGTGTTAGAGGTGTGACAGTTACAGATAATTGATGCCTGCATGGGGGGGAGGGGGGTTCGGTTAACCGGTCAGTCCGGATTAGTGAAGTTTGTAACTCTGAGGTTGTACTGTAGTATGCATATGTGGGATCGTGGGCCCTCTGAGCCCTGCACTCCCACCTACCCACAATTACAGACACATAGCACAGGCCTAGAGGCTTATTTGGCATTATACAATGGCAAGAAAGAATCCTGGCTCCTGATTGGTCAGTTGGCCATCACAACAGGGATGTTATCCTGGCATAACATCCCTGCTGATCAACTAGATGATGATAGGCTAGATAGGCTAGATGATTGTTTGCATCTTTTCTTAAAAAAATATTTTTAATCACTAAACAAAATTCTTTAAAATTATTTTTTTTCTGTATAAAACAATGAGCCATTGTATAATAGGAATAATGCCCTCCAGGGTGGGTGTTATGCTGGGATAACATCCCTTCTCGGGTGTTGGACGCCCTCGGCCAGTGGCCTCGAGCCCTACCACCAGAGGTGGGATGTTATCCCAGCATAACACCCACTCTGTCAGGCATTATTCCTTTAATATCTCAGTAACCATAGCCATAATCATTCTTTCACAGTTGTATTCATGACCTAGCCACTTCTATGCGTGTTTAGCTGTGCTTAGCGAAAAATCCATATCTCGAACCATTTTCGAGATGTAGGCTCCAAAAGGAGCCGTGGCCGCCACAGCATTATCCTATGGGAAAATTTGCAACTTCAGACTGCTGTAACTCTGGAACTCCTCTGCTATCTCCTCGGGGGGAAAATTTATCATGGGATGGGGCAGTTGATGAGGTTACTTTTTCCACGTATCTATCTGCTGCTTGTTTCTGAAGTCTCTGGGCCAATAACCTACCTGCCCTCTCTCCCCTCTCAAACTACTTCTGCCCTGCGTACCTCAGGTTGTTCTCTACCTGCCTCTGTAGTAAGGAGTTATAAATATCACGGGTCTGCCTCAGTTTGTTCAAAACCGCGGCCGCCCCCATACATTTGTGCTCTGTTTCCAGGTCAGCAATCATATCTAAGGTGCTCTGGAGCTTGGATTGATGCTGCTTATACTTTATGGGAGGCATAAGAGATCGTATGGCCTCTTAAAACTGCCTTCAAGGCATCCCATATGTATTTTGGGACAGAATCAGGTTCCAGATTTCCATTTATATAGTACTGAATGACTTGTTTGACCGAGTCTAAATATTGTTTGTCATTTAGTAAACCTGTATCATGCCTCCAGAGCCCTTTTAATTTAAGTTCTCCCCAATGCAATTTTGCCTTCACCATGGCATGATCTGACAAGGTTATGGGAAGAATGGACACATCCTTAAAACTATATAAAAATTCCTTTTGTGTATAAAGTCTGTTCAACCTGGAGTACTTCCCTGAGGCTGAAGAGAAAAAAGTATAATTTCTGGTTGTAGGACTGAAACATCTCCAGGGGTCGACCATTCCAGACTCACACAAAAGGTCTTTAAAATATGGGAGCATGCTTTTAAGCCAGGGGGTATAGAGGAGCTTCTATCCCTCACCACATCTTCAACACAATTCCAGTCCCCCTTGCAAATAATCAGCCCCAGGGACAGCCCAGACAATTTAGCAAACAATGACTGAAAGAATTCCCCTGAAGGAGGGGTAGGGGCATATATCCCACTAGGTGTAGTGGCCTTCCCCTTAGTAACCCCCCAGACACAATCAGCCAATGGCCGGAGCCCCCTTGTTGGATCTCCTGAATCTGGAATGGCAGGCCCCTCCTTAGGAGAAAAACCACACCTGCTTTTTTAGCAGTAGGGTGTTCATCTGAGTACACGTTGCCCACCCAAGCCCTACGGAGTTTCAAATGCTCCTGTAAGGAGAGCTTGGTTTCTTGAAGGCAGGCAATATCACAGTTTTCTCTTTTCAATTCTGCTAAAATGTTTGAGCATTTTACTACATTGTTAATTCCTTTCACATTTAAGGAACAAAGCATCAACATAGCCATGGTTTAATTTGAGTGTGAAAGAGTAAGATTCTGGTCAAATAACGATCTTCCCTTGTGCAACCTTTAACCTGTACAAAATTGATATGAGTGCATAATCCCTCTAACAGTAGGAAAAAGGAAGGAAGAAAAGAAGAAAGTGAAACATAGAAAAGAGAACTAGGTTGCACATTATAAGAAATGTACCAGAGTAACAGAAAACAAAAAAACTTCCCCCACCTCAACAAACAACAATGGGGAAGCAAGGGAAACACAACTTGTCGGCAGGATCAGTAAATGCTGACAAATCCTTCTCTGGGGAGGTGATATTCTCCCCCCTGGGGAGAAGAAAGGGACCTATGCCCTTGAAGGGTATTACACCCTCTCACTGGTGTGTAAGGTTGAAGGACCTGGGGTTAACCAGGAGCTCTGAAGCCTGTACCCTCCCTGTGGTGTTAAGGATCTGCTGGTGAAGCAGGGAATGCTTTCCACTTCTCTTGCTCTTAACTGTGCCCATGGTTCATTATTATTCAGAGCATTATAGTTATTCAGAGCCCTCCCCTCCCCCTCCATAGATGAAAGCGGTATAATATGTTTCAATCATCCGCTCTGTCAGTATCTGTGTACCCTGAGATACAGGAGATGAAACCTCTGCGAGGTATGGGCTTATGAAGGTCATTTAACTACTGAAACTGTAATAAAAAACTGTGCTTCAAACCCTTATCCTTCTCCCTCCCTCCCTCTCTTTTTAACAATGTGTGCCGTATTGTTCTATTTCAAGGTCCAAAAATCCAAAGAGGTTTGTGGGGTTGAAAGGGTATGTCCATCTGTGCCAAAAATCAATCATAGCTATGAGAAGCCATGATGCTGAGAGTGGTAGCATGGTCTGTTGGGGGCCATATTACCATCCAGACTCCAGTGGTGTCACAACACACAAGCCCCTACGAGTCCTGGTCACAATAAGGAGTAGTTCCTGGTAATGAGGATTTTTAGAGTCCTCCTGATCACGAGGTCTTCCCCGACCCAGCCCCATCTGTGGAATTCAAAAACAGTGGGGGGCCTGGAAGCGAAATACAGGCCTCAAAGGGACCAGTCCACAGAAATAGTAAGTGAATTGAAAAGTTCTCCTTGTGGCTAAATCAAGTAAACCCCTTCCATGTTGTCTGCGTACTGAGTGTCACACAATATGTCCCTTAACCATCTCCTCCCCTGGGCCAAACAGTTGAACTGGTGAATCATTTATAAGCCATTTTAATTAAGTAGACTGACCTTTTTGAAGCCATCTGGAGAGGTCAGAATGTAGTGGAAGTAGTGCTTCTGCTCTGGAGTACAGATTTGGGGTTTTCTCAGTGCCCGGGGCTAGGGACCACAGAAGCTGTTCTATTTGGTTCTCTGCAATTTCTTCTTTCAGGTCTAGTAGGGAGATGCCCTCAGTTTTCCAAAAATCTGCAGCAGCAAGAAGCGATTCGAATATTTTCAGGCCGTCTGGCAGCTCTACCCACAATTTGGCTGGGTATCTGAGGTATGCTCTCTTGCCCTTCTCTCATAGTTGCTTAGCTACCCATAGCACTTTCTTTCTATGCACAGCCATAGAGGGTGGAAAGTCCTGATCGACATACACCTTCGTTCCATCAAAATTGAGATCCTTCTCTGCCCAGGCCATACGGAGGATTTTTTTTTGGGGGGGGGTGGATTTGAGAAACTTAGAATTGCATGGGGGGGGTGGGCGCCCCTGGTTTGGGTTTAGGGCCAATTGTCCAGTGTGCTCATTCTATTTCCAGCGGTATGTCCTCACCCAACTGTAGCTCCAGCCTGAGCCAACACTCCATATACGAGGACATGTCCTCTTGTTCAGCTCCTTCTGGGATTCCCATCACATGGATGTTATTCCTCCAAGAGCGGGCTTTGGAATCTTCTGCCTTAGCTGTGAGGGCTCTCTCTCTCTCTCGTGTAGAAATGCAAGACAGCAACCATACACCATGTGCTCGTTTTGAAGATTTTCTACGTGTTTCTCTATGGAGGTCATTCTGGATTTGAGTTTCTGAAAATCTTCTTGTATGTCAGAGACTTTGCTATCTATGCACTGTAGCAACTTCAGAATCTTCCTTGCTTCAAGCCTTGTACCCATTGAGCCTGAATCGTCCTCTCCTGTACCTAGGAGTATGAACAAACAGGAGGGTGCCGGGCTAAGGCCGGAGGCCGTTTTCACTTTTTCACTCATAGCAGCCATTCTGGGGCTAGCTGGACTTCTCTTTTTTGTCCGCTCCATCACTGAAAGTTGAAAGATACTCCAGTAGCATGAATTGAGGTGCAACAGCCAATTACCAATCTGGATTACATACGATCAAGAGCTGGAGATAAGTCACCGGAAGTCCTTAGTTTTTTGTTAAAGTTACTTGATAAATGGCACTTTTAAAGTTTAAAATCATTTTTCACAATCCCTTTTTGTGAGATCGGCTGGCAAAAAGGGATCGCGAAAAGGGATTTTAAAGGTCACTGCCCCGTGCTCCTATTTTTTTCTATGTCTTGACATCAGGGAGCCCATGCCCCAGGTCGGCCTTTACCCCTGAACCCCACAGTAGTATGGAGCCCACCCCCAGTGTCCCAAAAATCTGTTTTTTTATTTTCTCTGAAAAAAAGAAAACAGTCCCCAACATCTTTTTTTTATTTGATGCAGAATCCTGCATCCAACTGCCATTTTTGATGCAGAATCCTGCATCAAACTTCCCCCTAAACCCATTTCTTCACCAACATCGGGTGCCCAATCCTGTGTCAGCATTTATCCTCCCTCTACTACTATATGGCACACTGGGAGCCCCAGTGTGCGAAATAATTAGGTTATTAAAAGTATCTCTGACACTGGGATGCCCACCCCGGTGTCAGATGCACCCCCCCCAAAAGCCCGTTGGTATAATAAATAAATATTTAGATTGCCGACATTGGTATGCCCAATCCCCGTGTCAGCATTCTTAAGTAAATACCCCCCTCCAGTACTCAGGGACACTGGGGAGCCAACTCCCAGTGTCCTGAAATTATGTTTTTTGTTAAAGCTATTAAAAAAGAAAACTGTACCCCAACTTTTTTTGTTTAAATCTGTAAAAAGAAAATAGTCCTCATCGTCTCCACTGTCCCCTCCCCATCCCCACCCTCCCACTGAGCACCCACCTCCCGCACCCCTTACCATATTCTTACCTCTGGTGGTCATCCACTGTCATCTTCTGTGGACTGGGACATGTCTGCACTCTTCAAGGACGAACCACGAACTGAAGAATCAAGGTAAGCACCATATAATGGCAGACAATGGGGTGTTCAACTTATGTTGATATCGCAGCCATTTTTAGGAATTTTGGCCCCAAATTTTCAACATGGGGTTCTTGGGACCCCACCTCATGAACACTGACACTGTCATTTTATTACTTGGTTCCAAAAGGTGATTTTGCATTTACTGTGCGGAATAGCCTTTTGGGACCAATTAATGAAACAACAGTGCCACTGTTCATGAGGTGGTGTCCCAGAAAGGCCATGTTGAAAATCTGGTGCCAAAATACCTAAAACCACCCAAGTTACATGCAGTTGTTGAAATTTCACTATGCATGTGTGTAACTTTGGCAAATTTTAATATTTTCACTCCAAATTTTCA
This sequence comes from Neoceratodus forsteri, assembly GCA_016271365.2. Lineage (NCBI taxonomy): Eukaryota > Metazoa > Chordata > Ceratodontiformes > Ceratodontidae > Neoceratodus > Neoceratodus forsteri. The sequence continues at coordinate 1,539,043,123 of CM028131.1, read as the reverse complement.
ACATTGCCAGTTTTTCACACCACCTCATGAACAGTGCAGGTGTCATTTCTCACATCCTGCACAAAATGTATTTATGCATCAGTGGCATGGAATGACGCAGTTGCTGCAAGAAATCATCTTTGAGGACCGAGTAACAAAATGACCGTGTCAGTGTTCATGAGGTGGGGTCCCAAAAAGGCCATCTTGAAAATTTGGTCCAAAACTACCTACAAATATCCGTGTTACATATGGTTGTTAGAATTTTTCTACGCACGCATGTAACTTTGGCAATTTATCATATTTTCACTGCAAATTTTCAATATTGCCACCTCACACCACGCCGGTGACCCCGGTTTGGGAACGGACTTGGGCCACCAGGGGCTAGCAGGGGAGAGGTTGGATTGAGCATCCCAGGACTGCTCTCCTTCCTCTGGGGTGGGCTTGTGAGGTTGAGTCAAGCTTGGGCGGCCCCTGGCGAAGACCAGGAGAAGCACAAGGCATGGTGCCAGCATGGGGAGGAGTTCGGCAAGATGCTTGCATAAGCGCAGCATGTCATTGCACTGCCGGCTCTGGGGGACAAAAAAACCAGGGTGGAAAAAGGTCTGGGCACGACCAAGCAGCTTGATGGCCATGCACCCGCCGACCTGGAGGCCTGTCGTGGAATCACATTGAGGGTCCGGTGACGGCCATGCTTGGACCCTCACGTATCGAGTGAGCCTGCTGTCCTCCGGGTCAGTGGGGGCCGGTGGCTGGATGTCCCCACCGGAGCGCTGCAGAGGCACAAAAATCAAAGTATGATAAAAACAAATTTTCAATATTGTAATTTTTTTCACACCACCCCATGAACAGTACAGCTGTCATTTTTCAAAACCTGACAAAAATGTTTTTCCGCACCTCTATGGTGCAGAATGGCATTACAGTTCATAAATTACATTTCGATGAGGATTTGAGACATATGTTCTGTACTGCACGTGGTGAAGTGATCAAGAAGGTTATGTCGAACATTTGGGGGTGAATATTATTTAAGATGGCACAGTTATTACTATTTGTTGCAATTTCACTACACCTGCTTGTAACTTAATGTGTGTAAGTGCAGGGGTTGGAGACCCGTGTGGAAACACAAGAGCCGGAGACCCCTGTGTTTCCACAGTTAGATACATATGTACATCTGTGGAGGGGTGGGACCTGTGCTCCCACAGTAAAATAAAGATACTATTATGCTATCTCAAAAAGTAAGGAAATAAATTGCAAAAAACTTCATTAATACATCAGTTAGGATTGAAGCGACAAAAGTTGGGAAGTGACACATTAGGGTTGAGCCCCTAACACCTTCACACACCACAACCCCTTCCCCCCACCACCCATCCCACCAGGCCATCCCAGTCCCACTCTCCACAGACCAACAGGCATCAGGGTGTGCTTTAGTGTCATCGGGCTTAACTGTTAGGGGCGCAACACTAATGTGTCATTTCCCTACTTTTGTCATTTCAACTCTAACTGATGCATTAACAAAGTTTTTTGCAATCTATACACACACACACACATAATATATATATATATATATATATATATATATATATATATATTAGAGGCAAACTCCATTTAATGCATCAGTTAGGGTTGTTCCACAGCAAAAAAAAGCTAGGAAATTTGAAGTTGGGGTTGAAACCCTGGACCCCGCCCACCCCCAACTGGCATCGGGTGTGGGTTGGGGCCAACGACCATGGCACACCCCGACATCTGTTGGTATGTGGCGGGGAGGTAGGGTAGTAGGGGTGGTAACCCTAACTCTACATTTCCATGCTTTTGTCGCTGTGCTATGAACCCTACCTGATGCATTAACATATATACAGTGTATATATATATATTCACTTTTCAGAATGCTTTAACTTGTCCCAGTACACCACCACCCTTCGTGTGAAAGAGAGCTTCCCGTAGTCCATCCTAAATTAATTTCATTCAGTTGTTTACTGTATCCTCTAGTTTGCAATGTTATGTTTTTAAATTCTTGTCCTACATTCTCCATTATTTATTTATTTATTTCAATCTAGGATTACAATACCTTTGAGCCGAGGCTCTTTTACAAAGATTCCACGTCAGCGTGTGCAACAGTCTTCATTTTTAGTTACAAACATAGAGTCATTGACTTACAGACCTGAAATAACCGGGCAAAGACTTGAGCTAATGAGCAAGACAAAGGAAGGGGTGGTGGTGGTGGGTGAGGTGGAGATTGGGGGGAAGGAGGCACGGGGTAAGGGGGAGTATGGGAGGTGGTTGGGCGGGGCAGGAGTGGAGATACGGGGGGAGGTGGGTGAGGATGGGAGACAGTGCAGCCAGGGGGCCTTGTCAAGGGAATATGACAGGTAAGGTGCTAGGGGTGCAAAGACTGATTGTAAGTGCTGGGTGCTGGGGCATTTGCAGCTGGAACGGTGGAAATGTTAAGATGGGCAATTGCAGGATACAAGCAGTGAGAGGCGCAGCTTGGACTTGACGAGGCCAAGTGTTGAAGCAGTCGCTATGTCGCTGCCAAGAGAGTTGAGCCAGTTGGATGCCCGATAGGCGAATGATCTTTATCCTTGGGTCGTGTGACATCATGGGATATGTAGTAGATAGAAATTGGATCTCCTTGTAGTGACGTTCCTATGTCTAGGCTTAAGGAGGGCACAGACACCAGGTGGGGCCAGACCCATTATAATTTTCTTGGCCATGATGCAGGTTTGGTATTTTATGCGTTTGTCCAGTTGAAGCCATCCAGATTGGGAATAAAGGTCACATGTGTGGGTACGGCGATGTGAGCCAGTGATGAGATGACAGGCCTTATTCAGGGAGGTTGCAATACGTTTGAGAGCAGAGGTAGTTGCAGACCCATATATGATAAGACCATAGTCTATGATGCTGACGATGGAGCTTTGGATGGCCACTGCCAGTGCTTCTGGGGTTAGATGTTTCTTGTGCCAGAATAAGAAGCCTAATCTTACATTGGCAGACTTTGCAACATTGCTGATATGGACAGCATATGAGAGGTAGGGATCAAGGGTGATGCCGAGGTACTTGAACGATTGTGTTTACTCTAGGATAGCTCCTGGTTTGGTTGCAATGGAGAGGTGGAGTTGTTTGTTTTTGTTGTGGGGGCTGCAGAAGACCATAGACTTGTTTTTTTTCTGATTGAGAAGTAGTTTATGATTTAGAAACCAGGATTCAATGGAGGAGAAGGCCTGCTGAAGTTTATTTTGTAATTGGATTGGATCAGGGTCCGAGGTGAGGGCCACAGTATCGTCAGCGTAGAGAATTATTTGTTCTGGGCAGCTGTCCAGTAGTGAGTTTAAGAATAGGCTGAAGAGGAGGGGTCCCAGAATGGAGCCCTGGGGGACTCCTGAGCGGACCGGTCTATGGTCCGAGAGTGTATTGGCGATTCTTACTGTTTGGGACCGTTCTTCAAGGTAGCTCCTAAACCAGCCAATGGAGTCGGTTGACAGCCCAGTGTTCTGAAGCTGGACAAGCAGGAGGCTGTGATTGACAGTGTCGAAGGCTTTAGTTAAGTCAATGTAGATTGAGCCTAGTAGTTCACCAGAGTCAAGTGTGTTGTGGATTGCGCCGGTGAATTCAAGTAGGGCTATGGAGGTGCTGTGACCTTTGTGGAACCTGTGTTGTTGCTTGTACAGGATATTGTATGTATCCAGGTATTCAGTGAGCTGGTCCATGATGATGTGTTCTAGTGCCTTGGAGAGTGGGGGTAGTAGGGAGATAGGTCTGTAGTTATCGTGGGCAGTTTTGTCACCACTTTTATGGATTTGGGTGACAGTGGCAGATTTCCATCTGTCCGGGAACTGGCTAAGGCTGAGGGAGAGGTTGAAAATTCTGGTCAGAGGACTAAGCACTTCATCAAGTGTGAGAGACAGGATTTTGAGATCGAGGGAGTCATTACTGAATCTTGATTTACCAAGGGCTTTGGTTACATATTTGCGTACTTGGTGAGCCTTGACTGCTTTGAAGTAGAAGCAGGGGGAGCTAGTGTTTTTTGCAGACAGAGGGGCTTCACCATTTTTGAAGTAGTCCTGGGGTAGGACAGCACTGAGGTTGATAAAGGCTTTGTTAAAGGTATCCGCAATGGTTTTTGGGTTGAGGGTTGTGGTTCCGTTGATGTTGAATATTGATGGGGGGGTTTTGGGTGGATTCCCAGTGAGTTCCTTTATGCTTTTCCAGAATTCCCAACCATTGCCCCAGGAGTTTGTGAGGGCATGCTTATAGTAGGTGGACTTCATTTGCCAGATGGTTTTGGTGCAGTCATTGCGGGCATGTTTGTAGTTTTGGATGTTGTTTTGCCTTCCAGAGTTTCTGGCCAGCTCCCATAGGTGGTCTCTTGTTTTTAGCATCCTGAGGAGGTCACCTGTGAGCCAAGGGTTACTGAGTGATTTGACTTTGTGTTTCTTAATAGGAGTATACGTGTCACAGGCCACAGTGAAGATGTTTATGAAGTGGTCAAGGGCAGTGTTTACGTTGGTTGCGCTGAAGATAGAGGACTAGTCTTGAAGGAGGAGGTGGGATTTGAGTCGAGGAAGGTGACCACTGGGTAGAACCATGCTGGTGACAGTTTTTGGTGGTTGTTTGATGAATTTATTTGACCAGGTGCAGCTAACAGGGGAGTGGTCGCTGAGAGAGTCAGGGAGGACATTAGTGTTAGATATCCACAATGGGTGACTGGTAAGGATCCAGTTCAAGAGTGTGCTGGTGCCGGTCCTGTAATTTTTCCTGGTTGGTGAGTCAGCCATTTGTGTGAGGTTCACGCGGCAATGGTATCCCTGTGTGCACCAGCATCGGCCGCAGGCCAGTTGATGTTGAAGTCACCTGAGAGGATGGATTCGGTGTCCAGTGGGAGTGACTTTACAAAGTCAAGAACAGCTGTTAGACCAGTTCCCTGTTCTTTGGGAAGGATGTAGATGGTGGCAACAGTGAAAGTTTTGTTTTGGGCTCCAAGGAGGATTCTCACTGGCAGTATCTGAGCAGTTGTGGGTTGGAGTGAGGTAATGATGTGGTGCCCCTGTATGGAGTCTTTTAGGTAGAAAGCGCAGCCCCCACCTCTTTTTGAGAGGCGATCCAGCCTAAAGACGTTGTAGCCAGGAAGGCTAATTGCATGGTCTGGTACTGATGGCGTGAGCCAGGTTTTGACAACCGCCAGGATGTTAGGGCTGTGCTGGTGAAGGCCTGTAGGGCATCCATTTTAGGAAGGAGGCTGCAGATGTTGATTGATATGAATGAGAGGGCACCCGAAGGCTTGCTCAGATTAATTTATTCTGTGCTATTTGTCACATCATACAGTATTGACATGTCACCCCTCACTCTCCTTGTTTCCAAACTCACACCCTGTAAGACTAATTGAACAGCTCTCCAGGCTCAGTCCTTCCTGAGGCAAAAAGTGCTGAAGAAGGGTGATCTGCCCAAAGAGCTTTTCCCAGCTGGGTACCTGAACCCAACCTCCAGGTCACAGAAGGCATTCAGCAAATATCTTAAGAGACTGAAGAAATGGTCATGGGTCTGGCAATAAAAATTCAGTGCAAAAAAGTGCCACATTATATGTATGGAGTTCAGAAACCTTTAGACAGAACATAGGATGGGAGATGTGGTGGTAGAAAAAAAATGACAGAGGAGAAGCATCTTGGGGTGTTAATAGCAGACAACTTAAAGCAAGCTGCACAGTGCAAAGGTGCAGTGGGGAAGGTAAATAAGATGCTGGGGTGCATGGGTAGATCAGCAGCAGAAGAAAAGAGGTGGTCTGCCCCAGTACAGATCCTTGGGGTGGCTGTATTTTGAGTACAGCATCCAGTTCTGGGTCTGCACTCAAAAAACGGCAAGGATAGGGTTGAGGCAGTGCAGAGGAGGGCAACAAAAGAGTCAGGGGCAGCAGCAGAAGTCCCTACATGAAGAGGCTCCAGAACCTCAATATGTAGGCATTGGAGAGCGGGGGGGGGGATTTGACGGAAACTTTCAAGTTTCTTCACAATATAAGCAAGATAGACACAGTGAACTGTTTATAATGGGCCCTATGCATTATCGAGGGCTACATACACACTAAAGGCATGTATCTGGCCGTGTCCCTGGGCTCCATCATGCAGGCATGCACAGTGTGCCATGCATGAACCTCAGCCACCCACCATGGCCCCACCACCAGGTGCAGAGGAGCATGGCGGTAACAGGGGGCTGCACGACAGTGGCACCAAGGATGCTGTCTGGCATCCAATCGGATACCTGCACTGCCGGGGTAATGGATCCCCTGCTCCACACAGTGCATGGGGTTAAGCATAATGGCAAAGTTCAGTACTGTCTGGTGTTTTCCCTACAGGCAGGTGGTGGCTGCAAGCTCCCAGACCTTGCAGCATGTCAAGAGTGCTGGGAGCTGCAGTATGGGGTGGCCACGTTCCCTGCCGGGTTGTCTGAGGTAAGCTGATGGGGGCATGTGGAGGCAGTGGCAGGGTGCCAGTAGTCATAGCCTGCACACACACCCCACACCCCTGCTGCTGGCACTTCACACCATTGTGAATGGCATGGAGTCTGGCTCCACTCCAGTTACACCTCCTTTTCCATTCAAGTGTGCAGTGGCATGAATGGAGAGGAGATCCAGTGTGGAAGGGGCATGTACCCCTTTGTGAATGCCGCAGAAGTCTGACTGGACTCCTGATTCATGGCAGGGAGACTCACATATATGCAATGCATAGGCATAATGCATAGGGCCCAATCAGCGGAAACATGGACACAAGGGGGAACTCAAAGAAGCTGGCAGGAGAGACATTCTGCAAGACATCAGGAAATATATATTTAGACAGAGGGTGGTGGATAAGTGGAACAGGCTGCTGGAAGGGGTGGTCTGTGCAAAATCGGTGGGGGGCATTCAACAGGGGAGAGACAGATGTGCTGTATGGTGCTGGTGAGGACAGCAGAAGACTATGGCACAGGGAGTGGGGGAGTGAGTGACTACTAGGGCATTACCATCATACTATAGGTAGAGCTGGGAAGACTGAAGGGGCCAATCAGCCTTTTTCCGCTGTCTGTTTCTATTTCTATGCTTTCTTGTTATATCCTGTCTCTTGATCTATCAGGAATGAAGATGACCTCTCATTGCTAATAGCTCTCCCTGCCTTTTGACTTTAGACTAGTGTGGAGACTGGTGGGGATGGAGAGATTCAGGAGGGATAAAGGAAGTTTTTTTTTTTTTATGGAGGAGCTGGTGGACAAAGAAATAGACTGTACAAAAAGGTGGTTGAAGCCAAGACTATTGCCCCATTTACTCTGCCCATTTCTACACCAGTGTAGATGGTTCAGACAGCCACATTGGTGTACATTTGTGTGTGTAAACTATGCAGGCATCAAACCAATGTGACTCTTCTGCTTCTCTCCCAGACAAAGGAACTGAACTGGTGTAGGTGGTTTCAAGTGCTGTGTAAATGGTGGTCACTTTTCACTTCACTGCCTGTGGGTAATTTAGCATCACAACACACAGGGAACTCCTTGTAGGATGGGGCCTGCAATGCAGTCCCCAAGACACCACTTTGGAAGCCAATATCCTTAAGTCGGGTACTGTAAACCACTGGCTTCATAAATGACCAGGTGCAGACTGTCACCAGTGTGAGCTGTAACAGTTTGGTCAGTGTAAATGGGGATTATGACTGGGTTTAAACTTGGGTGACATAGATATCATGGAATAGTGAGACCCTCAGGCAGAAAAGGTGAAGGGGTACCTAAGGAAGGACATAATGATCAGCAACTAGGGCTATCAGATCTCTAAATTCATGCTGGTATTAGGCTGAGCATGGAACTAGACAAGGAAATGGGCACACTGGCTGGACAGCTGGGTCTTTTTCTGCTGGCACAATCAATGGCTGTATGTTTCCATGACTTACTCTCAGTGATGTACTTTGTACTCCTAGACACATTCTAAATCTGGTCCTCTGTTTGACTTTGGAAATTACAGGCCAATTTCTATTTTATCAACCCTCTAAAAAATTCAAGAAAAATTAGTGTGCAACCAAATGATGGAATATATTGATAAGCACAATCTCTTGCCAATTAATCAACACGGCTGTAGAAAAGGGCATGGGATTGAAACTGTCTTGGTTGAATTCACGAGTGAAGTGTATGATGGCATAGAGGAGGAATGCCTCGCTGGGGCAGCCTTTGTGGACTTAACCAAGGCTTTTGATGTTGTGGACCATATTTTGCTAGTGAGAAGATTAGAGCAATTGAGGTTTGGGAAACTTGTCATAAACTGGTTCAATAACCATCTGACTGATAGGTATCAATCCTTCTGGTATGGAGGCAGTATATCAGAAAAAATCAGGGTGGGGTGTGGTGTCCCACATGGCTCAATTTTCGGACCTACCTTTTTTCCTTTTTGTTTGACCCAATAATGACAGTTGTAACAGAAACAAACAAAAAAAAAGTTTTACACTCATGACACAGTTATGTACTGTCATGGATCATCAGCTACTGAGTTGGACATGGTTTTGACAAGAGAACTACTGTAGGTACAATACGGAACTGGTAATGTAGGAATAACATGGTTCATAACTTAAAGTCTACCTAAACACAAATATAATGGGGCACACTGTTCCGGAAACCCTCCTGTGGAATTAGAGCAGACGGAGAGGTTTTGAATAATATTATCCATTACCTTAAATTCTGCCATTTAACACATTTTGGACAACTTTTTTCTAGCTGCCGAAACCAGGAAACATTTTTGCAAGATCATGCCAATCAGAGGCTAAGGCTGCTGGGAAAGTACAGCGTGATGATGTAATCTTAGCGAGACCAGTAGTCCCCTGTATTCAGCCCCTATGGAGTCTTATGTACTATGCGTAAAATTATTAGTATGTGTGTACTTTGTCATCTTTATCGTTATTTAACTTGTACCGTAGCATGTACTGTACACGTTAATGATAACGATAACACAGTACACATATGCCAGTAATTTTACACACGGTACATAAGGTTCCATAGGGACTGAATACTTGGGACTACTGGACCTGCTAAAATGACATAATCACGCTGCAAGGTCCCAGCAGCCTTAGCCTCCAGTCGGCGCTGTCTTGCAAAAATGTTTCCTGGTTTTGGTAGCTAGAAAAAAGTTGTTGAAAATGTGTTAAATGGCACAATTTAAGGTAATGGTTAATATTATTCAAAACCACTCTCTGTCTGCTCTAATTCCACGGGAGGGTTTCCAGAACAGTGTGCTCCATTATAATTGTGTTTAGGTAGCCTTTAACTAAAACCAAGACGATGGTCTTTGGGACTCATTCCAGGCTGAGAGACCATGGTAATAGTATAAGCATGGTGACACTTGATGGGACAAAGTACGAAAATGTTACTTCCTTCAAATATCTTGGGGTAAACTTGGACCCCACTTTGAGTTTTGAGCCACACATGGGCATAGTTACGTCAAAAGTTTATGCAAAAATTGCTACTCTATACAGAATTCAAAACTTTCTAACACCTGAAACCAGACTGGCGATCATTAACCAAAACTTACTCCCTCTAGTTAATTACGTTTCTACAGTGACTGACTTGGCCCCTACAAATATACTGTCTAAAAGACAGTCGTCCTTCATAAGATGGGGAGATTTGCACTATCAGCTCCAAATACAATGCATCATTGTGAGACACCTAGAAGAGTGGGTTGGCTTCCTGTCCCCTTAAATTATTAGCTTTCCTTGTCCCGACTTGTCTACAGGATCCAGAAGGCAGGCACCCCGCCTACTCTAAGTCTGTCACGGACCATGTACCAAGTTTCATCTAATGCTCCTCGCAAGACCTACACATTTTAAAAGTGCCATTTGTACATACTCTAAGTGGCCAATGTTCATTTGCTCATTCTGCAGCATGCACTTGGAATGAAATACCCCCCTCACATCAGGTGCTTGCCTACTTACAATGCTTTTTCTACAACACTATGAACCCATCTGGCTGAACTTCCCAAATGTCGATGCTTTTAATGCTTTGTACCAACGTATTGCACTGTTTAATTGACGTGGAAATTTATTGTCCCGTCTATTATTGTCCTTTTGTATCAACTTGTTGTCTGTTGTTTAATTAACATGGCACTTTATAGCCTATTTATTCCCGTTTTTGTTGAACTCTCTGTATCTGACCTCGGGTTGTACCTGTAAATGAAATTGTATTCCAGTGTTCTTACCCAAATAACAAAATAAAAATAAAATGAATGAAGTGGAATTAGTTGTCACATAACAATGACTTCCGTCTTGCTGGGGTAAGCCCCCCTCCCCCCAAAATGTGACTTACCATTATGGGTCATGTGCCCTGAAAATTAAAAGCAGTCCTAGCCCCATGGCAGGCAGCGGGTCCAGGACAGGAAAAAAGCAGCCATCATAGGTTAAAATAAAGGCAAGAGAGGATGGAGCAACAGAATTGCAGGATGTAAACATTTTGGGAAACATCTCTGCAGTTCTGAGCCTCTGGCTCCAGCATAGACTACTAAAAAATGGGTCAGAGGTCATAGATCTCCAGCTCGGAAATTTGGGCTAATCATCTGTTTGCAGCAACACTACAGACTGTGCATGCATGCTTTGCATAGCCAGGATCGCATTCCAGAGCTCAGCCAGCCTGGGGATCTTTCGATCAATAGGGCAGTGAGTTCAGTAAATATAAAAGGAAATTGAACAAAGAGATAGGAGCTGTGAGCCGGTGTCTGCCAGGCACTGCAGACCTGTCAGGTCAAAGAAGTCTGGGATCCTAGCAACTGACTTTTTTGTGAAGAAAACTTTTTTTTATCAAAACTAGCAATTTGAAGGCGAGCATTGGTGGTGTTTTTTTTTCCCACCCTGAGCTACTTTGAAGATCAACCTACCAACTGAGAAGGCAACTGCCTGCTTCAGGGTCCCTGGACCCCCTGCACCTGCAGCCCTAGACTGAGCATGAAAGAACTGAAACCAGTGAGCGAATGCCAGATGACCCTGGGTTAGCCTGCTTTCCAGCTGGAAGTACATCTAACCATCTCACCTGTATATCGTAAGACATCAGAGGTATCTGTGAAACTACAAAACCTTGAGTAACCATTAAGGTTTTAGCCTCACTACAGGGCAAAATTGTGCCACTAAGATTGAGGGAGAAGCCCTGGGTGTGATTTTGCCACTCTGAAAGTCCCAGGCGGAAAACCTGTGGAGGCCATTTGGCCACTCATTTGTGTGTGGATTACAAATAGGGGCCCTTTTGAACAGTTTAATTGTTAGCCATAGTTTAGGTTTTAAGGTCTGCTTTGCCTACAACAGTAAAAGTGTCCCACCAAGCTCCTACCCTGCTAGCAGCAACTGCATCCCCAGGTAGGTACCCACTGCAGCTAAAAACAGAACTCTTGCCCATGGCCTTGGGGGGTGGGGAGGATTTAAGTCAGGTGCACCTGCTTCAGGTTTTGAGGACTGCCGGGGGTGAGCAGATTGTGTTGGGAAAATTGTTGTTGTTACTGCACAGAATATAAAGATTTTACTGTGAACTGTGACCCCACTGTTCCCAGTTCTCTGACTGTTTCCTTGTTCTTTCTGTATCCTTCACTTTTAAATAAATTATTTGTTTGAACTGCATGTTCTTAAACAGCTACTGATATGTTCTAGTGTGGATTTACATATATGGCCAGAAATGCTAACCTCAGAAGCCATAATAACAGATATTTATCCCTAAAGCCAACACTAACAAGAGACAGAATTTTTTCACATTAGGGCTGCAAAACTGTGAAATTCACTTCCTTATGAAATGGTTAATTCAAAAAATTCATCTGAATTTAAAACTAATCTAGATAAGTATTTGAATTGGTATGGGAACCCGCAGTAATTGAGATACCCACTAGGACTGGGAGACACATCATATGGGCTGATGCCTTCTAGTGTCTGATTTAACCGAGTAAACCGAGTATACTCATACCAAGAAGTTGCCTACCCAAGGAGTTAATTTAGCTATTAACTGAATTTTTTGTTTAGGATTAAATGAAAGTTTTATCTTATTGTGCTTGGCTTGTAACTCATATGTATGAGCCAAGCTGCCGAACAGAGCTGCAGTCCGACCCCTAAGGAAAGTTTTTTAATGACGCAAAGTAGGGAGCAGGGCTGCAGGGGCTCTATGGACACATCAGTGGGATCGGGGGGAGGGAGCTGTCTAAAGGTACATATAGTATCTTTGCTTGCAGTTATAGATGTATGGGGCTGTAATATATATTATATATTAGCCCCATATATGTATAACTGCCAGCAAAGAAAGATACTATATGTACCTTTAGACAGCCCCTCCCCCAATCCCATTGATATATCTGTAACCCCCTACAAATGGGGGTTCCCGAAAAGTCTTCCTTGAGCTTGCCTAAATGCTCACTGCCAGGCTGATGTACTGCATTTTAGCAGTTTAAATGCACTGCCAGAGAGTGCCTGTATGCCCTCTGTGTACTGTCTCTCTTTAAGAGCTGCCTGGATTGCAGTCATAATTAATCTGAGAGGGAGCTCTGTTAGAAGATGTCCTTGTTTGCTGATCATTTGTTAGAGCAGTAATAATATTGCAGTTTGTTCTAACCTGCCTTCTTTGCAGCATGGACAGTTCTGTTTGTTTCCATCATCTTGGTCCTGGACTGTCAGAATGGGCCAATCAGTACATTTGGGACTCTAAAATAGAACCTGCCTACAGGGGCTTTGTGGGGCCAAAACTTGTAGGAATTGTAGTTTTGGGCTTTTGGCACCTAAAATAACCTGGAAGGGGAGTTCTTGTTGTGACTGACAGACAGATCAGCCAACCAAACCTTTTGGATCTTGGGGAAAGTCCCACACTGCTTGCAGTTTTAGTTAGATCTGAGTTGGGAAGTGATGAAGTAACAGCTCGAGATAGTTTGAGCAGCAATCCATAGTGGATTCATGTGGGAGAACTGTGGAAAGGCCTAAGTTTGGCCTGCATGCCTGCCTGCTGTTCCTGAGATGGAACTTGTGTTTTCATTTTGGACTGAATCCAAATTTGGAGAGCGAATTAAGCCACTGAATTGTGACCAGGCTTTAACCTGAAGAAGACTGAAGATTTGCTGAATGCGATCGGCCTGTCAGGACTACCAGTTACCTCTGAAATCCCAGATTGTGCAGAGACTCTGTAATTGCGACCGGAGAGCCATTTGCCTGGTACAGTGGAATTTCCTTACATGTGAAAGTGCTGTGTGCTTATAGTGGGTCGTGATTTGGTTCCCCACTGTGTGTCTGAACTGTGTTTTGCTTGCTAGAGGCTGTATCCAGCTCCACGGACTGAATCTGCATCCATTTACATTTGCCTGGGCCTTGCTACACTGGCCCAGCCAGAATACCAGCTACGCAAAGAAAGTCATCGACGAGAGACCGGCCTGGGGATTAACCCCCTGCTCAACGCCTTAAACAGGAACGACGCCTCGGTGATTCATGTGGGCCCTGCTTCTCCGGGCACTCTAGTTCAACAGCCTGCAGTCTTGATTTCATCCTGTCTGTGTCCAGTATTGGGTATCGTGAGTAAACATCAGGGTAGCTCCCTGCAACAACAGCTAAATCTAAAAGTGTTGTCATCTGATTGTCTTGTTGTTTTTTCTTTCACAAACTGAGCCCTCCAGCTCTGGATTACAAATAGTGTGTGTTGTGCATGTTGCTTTCTTCCATCAAAGGGCCCCAACCAGCTGCAACGTTCCTGGCTAGCCCACCTTTTTCCTACCTGGGTACCCAGAGTGTGTGACTGTGTAGGGACTCTGAACTGCATGCATAACTGTCTGATTAATATAGTTTTTAAGCAAATCAACCTGATTACACCCCTCCCTTGTTCAAGTCCCCTGAATAAATCAGATTTAACTTTGTTTGCATTTAACCTGACTGTGGTTCCAGTTTGTGCCCAAAGTATTGTACTGTTGCTATTTGCTGTGCTTAACCTTGTTTTACAGGGGGTCCCCAGGGTCAAGCTAGAGGAACTAGCCCTGGTGGTAAGTGCAAACAGTGTGGGTAATTGCCTGGTGAATAAGGGTCATTGTGAAAGTAATTATTGTATATTGTTCAGGCCACTAGAAGGGAAAGACGAGGGTTACAGTGTCCCGGAGGGCTGTGTCCAGGTTAGTTTGACCACTAACAACCCTGACATCCGGGTGAAGGCACCAGTTTCATTACCCAGGCCCCTTCACCTGCTACTAGCCAAGCAGGCAGGGGTAGTAGCCTTTGGGATAGCGCCACCTAGGGTTTACATATCTATAGAGTGCCTGCAGCCCCATTCTGTACCTCCAATCATCAAAAAGGTTTTTTTTAGGGTGGGGCTGCAGCACTGATTGGCCTCTCTGCTCATACACGGAAGTTATGAGCCGGGCATAATAAGATAAAACTTTCATTTAATCCTGCACAAAAAAATGTAATTAATAGCTAAATTAGCTCCTTGTGTAGGTAGCTCCTTGGTATGAGCTACCTGCTAGCAACCTTATATCATGTCAGCTGCTCTTTAACATAGAAACATAGAATCTGTCGTTAGATATGGACCACTTGGCCCACCCAGTCTGCCCATTTGTCCTTGCCTATACATCACCACATACCCGACCTTATCTCCAGCTATCCCCCCTGCTTCTTACCAGGATTCTGTTCTGCCTGTCCTATGCATGCTTGAAGCCCACTACTGCTTTTGTCCCCACTACTTCAACTGGAAGACTGTTCCAGGCATCCATCACTCTTCACTGAAGAAATACTTCCTCACATCTTTCCTAAATTTCCCTCCTTCCAACTTCATTGCATGCCTCCTTGTTCTCATGTACCTCCTCTTCTGAAAAATACTCCCCTCCTGTACCTTGTTTACTTCCTTGAGGTATTTATAGGTCTCTATTACGTCCCCCCCCCTTTTCCCTTCTCTCTTCCACGGTGTATATATTAAGATCCCTCAATCTCTTCTGATAGGGCTTATGATGTAGCCCCTATACCATTTTAGTTGCCCTCCTCTGGACAACCTCTACCCTCTCCATGTCCTTGCTGAGATGTGGTCTCCAGGTTGGGTCTCACCAATGATTAATACAGTGGCAACACACCCTGTCTCCTGCTGATGATACCCCTCCCTATGCACCCCAGCATCCTGCTGGCCCTGCCTACTACCTTGTCACACTACCTCTCCACCTTGAGGTCATCACACATAATTACCCCAAGGGCCCTTTCTTGTTTTGTAACCGTCAGTACCTCATCCCCCATTTTATAAACCACCTTTGGGTTTCTGTGCCCTAGATGCATAATTTTGCACATTTTCACATTGAATCCAGCTGCCATACCCTTGACCACTCCTCAAATTTTCTCGGGTCTCTACTCATTTTCCCCACCCCCTCCTGAGTATCTACCCTATTGCAGATTTTGGTGTCATCTGAAGGAGGCATACCTTCCTTCCAGCTCTCCTGCAATGTCACTTATACAGACATTGAAGAGGACTTGTCTCAATACTGAGCCCTGAGGTACCCTGCTGGTCACTCTCCTCTCATTAGAGTGTGTCACTTGTGTGCCATTTACCACCACCCTCTGTCGACCATCTATCAACCATTTCTGTACCCAGCTTACCACCTTGGGTCCCACCCCCAAACTGCCCAGTTTCCTTATAAATCTCCTACATGGTTCAGTGACAAAGGCCTTGCTAAAGTCTAAGTATGCCACATCTGCTGGAAACCCTAATCTAATTCCTTGGTCACCCAGTCAAAGAAATCAATCAGGTTTCTGTGGCATGATCCCTCCCCCCCCCCAACACCGTGAATCCATGATGCCTCGGGTCTTGTAACCAACTGGATTCTAGATACTCCACTAGCCTTTCTTTTAAAAGAGTCTCCATTAACTTCCCCATTACCGATGTTAGACTAACTGGCCTATAATTGCCAGCCTTCTCCCTGCTGCCACTTTTATGAAGCAGGACTACATCTGCCCTCCTCCAGTCCTCTGCAGCCACTCCTGTTTCCAGTAATTTGTTGAATAGGGCTGTCAGAGGTGCATGCCAGTACTTTCCTGGGCTCTCTCAGCCCCTTTGAACGTATCCACTACAGCTCTATAGCCTTATCCACTTTCAGATTCGCAAGTCCTCTCAAGACTCTTTCCTCTGTGAATGGACTTGTGTCTACCTCCCTCCCTCTAGTGTTTCTGCTGCTTTTATGTGGTCATTCTCCCCTCTCCCTCCACTGTGAAGACTGAGCAGCAGTATCTGTTTGGGATATCTGCCTTTTCTTGATCCTCCTCTGAACAGTCGCCCCTGTTCTTCTTAACCTCACTGTCCCTTCCCTTGTCTTCCTTTTTTTGCTTACATATCTGAAAAATGTCTTGTGCCCTTTAGTTCTTAATTTGGAGGTTGGTATTGCTGTTACAGTATCACCTGTTCTGGGAGAGGGATTGTGTGAGCAGGTTATGTACTGTTTCTTGGGGGGGGGGGGAGTAACGGCCTTGTGTGTCAGCATCCAGATACCTATATTGATACCCCAGGCAGAGACACTGTGCCACTTTTAGGCCAGAGTACCCACTGTAGCACAACTTTAGGCAATGAGATCAGCCCCCTCTGAGGGTCTGGAAAGGTTAACCCCGAGGGTCCCAGTCGGTCCGCTACACTGGCATAGCTGAAGTGTGCATGAGTACACTTACTATAATACACAGTCAATGCTCTCCGACAAGGAGCTAAGACATTTTTTTAAGACACAAACATTTTATTTTAGTGCCAACCAAATTTGTGCCACTAAAATATAAAAGAGTTCTTGTTTACTTAAACTGAGCACAGCTGTGAAGAAGAAACTTCACCAGTTTGACAGAAATGTTCACACTCTGCCACACAAGAGGAAAGAATAAAATACGTTCATTGTTTTTGAATGTATTTATTTCTTTGCTTATTTATTCAGAAGTACACCTATGAGCACAAGTGCTCTTTTACAAAGATTCCACGTCATTAAAACTCCACAGCGGTGGAGTCAAACCACATAAAAGCGAGGGTCCTGAACTCCGGAAGGGCAACTTTTCAAAGTTGAGGAAATGTCTTAGGAAAGCCCTGGAAAGGGGGAGGAAGTGGGGTATAGAGGAACAGTGGGCAAATCTAAAATGAGCCATAGTGGAGGCAACAAACCTTTGTGTTAGGCAACTAAGCAAGAGCAAGAGTGAGAAAAAACACTACAGTTCTCAAAGGAAGTGGCGGGGAAGATAAGAGCGAAAAGACTGTCCTTCAGGAGGTACAAGGAAACACAGAGGGAGAAGGACAGGGAAGTGTATCTGGAAATGCAGAGGGAGGCAGGGAAAGCAGTCAGGAGCACAAAGGCGCAAACAGAGGAGAAAATAACCCAGGCAGTAATGAAAGGGGACAAGACATTTTCAGGTATGTTAGTGAAAGGAGAAAGACCAGGGGAGGGATTTTAAGGCTAGAAATGGAAGGAGGGGAAAGTGGGGAGGGAGACCTGGAAAAAGCAGCAATCCGGAACAAATATTTTTGTTCAGTATTCACAGAAGAAGGGGAAGGTGAGGGACCCAAGTTAAGCGTCAAGAGCATCAATGGAAGGGGAATGGACAACAGTCCATTTATGGAGGAGAGAGTCCTAAAGGAGCTTTCTAAACTGAAAGTGGGCAAGGCAATGGGGCCAGATGGGATACATCTGAGAATATTAAAGGAGCTTAGAGAGGTGATGGCTGCACCACTGAGAGCCCAGTTTAACAAATCGCTGGAAACAGGAGTGGTTCTAGAGGACTGGAGGAGGGTAGATGTAGTTCCTCTTCACAAAAGTGAGAGCAGGAAGGAGGCTGGAAACTACAGATCAGTCAGCCTGACCTCAGTGGTGTGGAAATTAATGGAATCACTGCTAAAGGAAAGGACTATGATATATCTTGAATCCAACAGATCACAGGATCTGAGGCAGCATGGATTCACAGCGGGGAGGTTATGTCAAACAAACCTGATAGATGTCTTTAACTGGGTGACCAGGGAATGAAATCAGGGAAGGGCAGTGGATATGGCCTACCTGGAGTTCAGCAAGGCCTTTGACACTGTTCCACATAGGAGGCTTGTAAACAAGCTGGGCAGCCTGGGAGTGGGTCCCAAGGTGGTTAACTGGGTCAGAAATTGATTGAGGGATAGAACACAGAGGGTGGTGGTAAATGGAGTTTAATCTCAGGTGAGTAGGATGGCCAGCAGGGTGCCAAAAGGATCAGTTCTGGAGCCAGTCCTCTTTCGAGGGACAAGAAGGGAAGGTATGCCTCTTTGGAGATGACACAAGATCTGCAACAGGGTGGACACTCCAGGTGTGTTGGGAAAAACTGAAGGGGGACCTAAGTAAGCCAGAGGAGAGTTCAAGAGTGTGGCAGCTAAGATTCAATGCAAAGAAGTACAGAATTATGCATTTGAGGCATAGAAACCCAGGGGAGGGGAGTACATGATGGGGTGAGGTACTGATGACCACCAAACATGAAAGGGACCTAGGGATAATCACATCTGATGACCTAATGGTGGTCAAACAATGTGAAAAGGCTGTGGGGAGAGCTAGTGGGATGCTGGGATGCATAGGGAGAGGTATCACCAGCAGAAAAAAAGGAGACGGTGATGCCACTGTACAGATCACTGGTGAGACCTCATCTGAAGTATTGTGTCCAGTTCTGGAGGCTGCACCTCTGAAAGGACATAGAAAGAGAAGAGGCAGTCCAGAGAAGGGCAACAAAAATGGGTCTGGGTGTGCACCAAAAGTCACATGAGGAGAGACTAGAGGACCTCAATATATATTCCCTGGAGGAGAGGAGGGAGAGGGGGATATGATAAAGACAAACTACCTCAAGGGCATAAATAAGGTGCAAAAGGGTAAAATGTTTCAGAGAAAGAGATGTTCAAGAACAAGGGGTCATGATATGAGGCTGGAGGGGAATAGACTCGGGCAACATGAGGAGGTATTTTTTCACAGCAAGTGTGGTGGATACATGGAACAGTCTCCCAGCAGAGGTGGTGGGGGCCAAAATGGTAGGGGAATTCTAGAATTCATGGGATAGGCATAGAGTAACCCCAGCGATAGGAACGCCAGAGATTAAGTAGGGTCTGCAGTATGGCAGTAGGTAGGGGAAAAGAACAGACTAGGTGGGCCTAGCGGTCCTCATTTCCCATCAATTTCTATGTCTCTATGTTCCTATACAGCAATTACAGTGCTTTAAAATATAAGAGAATACAGATCCATAACAGCAATAACAAAAGCAGTTCACATAGGAGCATTGTCAAGAGCCTTACAAGCAGAGTAAATGAATTTATGTTGCTGCAAAATAAATGAGCAAGATCAAGAGAGGCTCCAAAGGAGCATTGTCAAGGGCAGAGCAAGCAGAACAGCGTACTTTTAAATAGCAAAATGGTTACAAGTTGTCCAGGATCAGTTTAAGCAGTTATATAAGGAACCAAGATAGAGAGCCTTTCTTAGCTCCCTCTTATATTGGGCTAATTTAGGGAGGACCAGCAGGGGTTCAGGTAGTTCCTGCAGCAACAGTGGCTTTGAATTTAGTAATATGTGTGTGTGTGTATATATATATATATATATATATAATAGAAAAAAATCCATTTAATGCATTAGTTTGAGTTGTCCCACAGTGACAGTGTTAGGGTGAGGCTTTGCAACCTCCGCCACCCCTCAATCAGCATTGGTGCATTGAGTCGGCCAGCCCCCAACTCACCCCATGACATGTGTAAAGCAGCAGAAGTATAGGAGAATGGGTGAGAGTTGACCATCGATGTCTCAATGCACACCCCAATGCCGATTGGGGGTGTGCGGGTCCAAGGGTCTAACCCTAACAACGAATTTCCCACTTTTGTCGCTGGAACAACCCTAACTAATGCATTAAACGGAGATTTTTGCCTCTAATTTCCTTCTTGAGAATGATAACGAGAAATAGTGAATGTAATGCAGCGGGAAGGGCCCTGCGCTCCCGCCTCATGATGTCTTGTGGCATAGTAACAGGAACAGCAACGCAAACAGAAGCGCTAACAGTGGCACACATGGTAACACAAGCGCAAATGAGAACAGAAAGGGTAACGCACATGGTGGCATAGACGGAAACGATCTGCCACATGATGTGTTGTCACATAGTAACATGGTGCCTGCAAACAGAAATGTCAATGGGCATGGTGACGCAAAGTGAAACAGAAAGAGAAACAGTACTGTAGACACAAATGGCAAAAAATAACAGAAACACAAGCGCAAATGAAAACGCAAGGGATAACTCACATGGTGGCGCAGACGTCAACGGTAAGTGAAACGGGTACGGAACCGCAAGCGGAAAGGGTAACAGTAACAGTAATGTAAGCGCACAGGCTGGTTTTCCCCAAAACCTGCATAGAGAAAGACAGTGAGTACAAATAATGTATTCATAATAATGAGTATCGGAGCATAAAATGAGAACTTGGAATACTAAATACGTTATATCTCAGGAACCGTACGACGTAGAAAAAAAATTTAAAAGTCGTATGATTTACAACTGTCCTGGCTAATTTTGTGCTTAGCCCCCAATTTTCTGACAAAAAGTCCGTACCTTGCACCGTTTCCAAGATACGGGCCCTGAAAGGCGCAGCGAACGCCGTAATGTTATCCTATGGGAAAAAAAGAGAAGTTCGGAGTGCCATAACTTTGCCTCCCTGTAATATTTTTTTCACCAAACCACTGAAAGGCACATCTGTGGGCTGTTGGCTGTGTTCTCTCCAAATTTCAGGAAAAAAGACTAAATCGTTATTTAGCAGCAGGGTGCCAAAGGATTACTGTAATGCGTCGGGCGCCGTAATGTTATCCTATGGGAAAAACCATCAACTTTGGAGTGCCATAACTTTGCTGCCGTGTAATATTTTTTCAATACAACACTGAAAGGCACATCTGTGAGATGTCATCTGCGTCCCCTCCAAATTTCATCCTAAAACTTCCAACCGTTCTTTGCAGTGGAGTGCCAAAGAATTACTGTTATTTTGGCATAGTGTCATTAAAGTAGTGTCAAGACTTATAAAGTGTCGCAAAATAATTTATACACTTTCATGAGTGCGACACTACTTTGCCAAAGTACTTTTTCCAGAAATTTGAAAAACATATTTCTGGGGTGTTTTACCCTAAAATAAAGACATGGCTAGCATCCTCAGGGCCCGACTAGGTGAATACAAAAAGAATTAGGTTGCTAGAGGGTCTCAATTTTTTTTTTTGAAACAGCAATTTTATTAATTTTTCCAGCAGCAACAGTCTAGACAGTTACAACATGACACTGAAGAACAGGACCTCAGAACTTAAACAATAAAGTCCGGTTTTTTCTTACCTCCAACTCCAGCTCCTCTCCCCCCCCTTCGGGGAGGAAAAAGAGGAGTAGGGAGGAGGATCTAGACCCTTGAAATCCATTACATTAGAACCATTTACATAAAAGAAAACCCCACATTGTAGATTAATAAAGTCAGTTCCTGAGGTTACAAAAAGTCTAGCCCTTATTGCAACTTTCTTATTTTACAAAAACCTACGGGACAAGGGGAAAGGAAAAGAAAAAAAAAAAAAAAGGGGGATCAGTAACATCATCATCAACAATATATCAATCCATTGCCCTATAATAAGAAAAAAACAATATGAGCAAACTCCTTGGGTGTTTCATTTCTTCACCTCCCCCTTCCCACAGGAGGATCCCAGCCCTATTTACACCTGTTAACAAAATTTAGCCAAGACTTCCAAAATGTCTATCTGTTCCTTTTGAGCCTGAAACTCGAGAAAGGGCATCCAATACATTCGAAATCTGTCCCTTTGTAGTCTCACCTTCGCCGTGAGAAATTCCATGTCCATGATCGATAGGCAATTCTTGTACCATAACTCATGCGTGGGGGCCATCTTGGACAGCCAACATTGTGTAATTGCTTTGAGAGCCGAGGCCACCAGAACATTGAACAGATATCGCCGTGACTTTGACTTAACCTGTTCTGGGTACAGCCCGAGAATCCAATGAATAGGGTTATCCGAAATGAAGACCCCTAACATCCCACAAATCTGCTCCCTCACCTTTCCCCAAAAGCTATTAATAACTTGGCAATCCCAGAATATGTGTAAGTGCGTGCCTCTCTGACTGCATTCCCTCCAGCAGAGGTTGGAGAAGTTCTGGCCAAAATGTTGGGTGGCCACCGGGGTTCGGAAATACCTGGAAACCACCTTCCAGCGAAACTCTCGCCAGCTGTTAGAGGCAGTAGTCGAGTGTATAGCTTCCCATATTTGACCCCAGTCTGGGGTATCAATCCCCACCCCAATTTCTGTAGCCCAGTTTGCTTTTATGGAAATAGTAGGGTCAGGTTCTAATTCCGATATACATTTCATCAGCCGAGATATAAACCCTTTTGTCCCCATTCTGGTAGCCTCCGCTTCCATCACCACCGCCAATGGATTCTTGTCTCCCCCTGCCGGCTTATCTTTAATGTATTTTTTACTTAACAAGAAATGCCTAAACTGCAGGTATCTAAAGAAATCAGAAGTTGGGAGTTTGAAATCCCTTGACAGTTGTTGAAAGGACTTAATTCACTCCAAAGAATAGAATTGACCAATTTTATTGAGGCCCCTTTGATACCAATGCCTAAAGCCCAAATCCCAACCTAGTGGTCCAAAATCCAGGCAAGCCCTAATTGAGGAATCCTCACTCAATTCCATCATAGTACCTAGCTTCTTATTGATTACTACCCAAGAAGCAATTACCTACCCAGACCAGGGATTACACCCATTCAGCTGTTGGACTCCCTTGTGATCCATATAAATCAAATCCCTAATGTTTCCTAGTGACGAGTCGGGTCGCTCTATTACCACCCAAGACGGGGGATCTTTCTCCCTCATTAAGGGGATTAGAGGTTGTAACTGTGCCGACAAATAATATTTTCTTAGATCTGGAAGACCCAGTCCTCCTTTCTTTCTGTCACTAAGCAAGACAGACCACCTTACTCTGGGGGACCTACCCGCCCAAATAAACCTGGACAAGGAAGTCTTAATGCCTTTCCAAAACTGAGTGGGGGGGTAATCGGCAGAGATTGGAACAGAAACAAGAAACGGGGCAGCACGTTCATTTTTATGCAGTCTACTCTACCCATTAACGACAGGAGTAACTCGGCCCATCTACGCAAATCTTCCTGTACCAGCTGTAGCAGTCTACCATAATTAAGGGCGTAAAGTTTGGAAATGTCCCTAGGCATACTAATCCCCAAATATTTAATTTCATCCTTCGCCCATTTATATTTACCTATTACTGGGGGTTTCCCACCCCGTTGCCCCCCCAAAAGCATGACCTCTGACTTAGAGTCATTAACCTTAAATCCCGATACCACACCAAATGATTGAATTAGAGAATTAACCTGGGGCAAATGTCTTTCTAAGTCAACAATATACAAAAGCGTATCGTCCGCATATAATGAGATTCTAACTTCCACCCCCTGGATTTGCATACCCTTGTACTCTACCGATTGTCTTATAAGGGCCGCAAAGGGCTCCATGCATAGAGCGAAAAGCAAGGGTGAAAGGGGACACCCTTGTCTAGTTCCCCTGTTAATATTGAGTTTATCTGACGTCACCCCGTTCACTTTTACTCTCGGCCAAGGATTCCTATATAGGTTTGAAATCCAGCTACGGAATCTGTCTCCAAACCCGAATTTCCCCAGAACATGTTCCAAGAACATCCAATCTAGGCGATCGAATGTCTTCTCTGCATCAAGTGCCAATATTGCCCGGCATTTATCTGATGGGAGTAGTCGGGAAGCGGACAAAACATTAAGTAGCAGTCTTATATTATCTTGGATATGACGGCCCGGGATGAACCCCGTCTGGTCCCTGTGCACCAAATCCGGGATATATTCCTGCACTCGAAGACTTAAAATTTTGGTGAGTATCTTAGCGTCCTGATTAATCAACGAGATAGGCCGGTAACTACCACACTCGATTGGGTCTTTACCCGGCTTTGGTAACACAGTGATCATTGCCTCCTCCCAAGAGGGTGGAAGATTACCCTGCTCCTGTGCCGCATTACATACCTTACATAACAAAGGGGTCAAATCATCTATGAAAGCTTTATAGAATTTTCCTGTAAACCCATCAGGTCCTGGGGCCTTCCCTGTTTTTAAGCTTTTAATGGCCATTCTCACTTCTGATTCAGATATTACCCCGTCTAACTTATCTCTTTGCGGATCCCCTAGTTTTGGTAACTCAACTTCGTGTAAGAATCTCTGAACCTTGCCAAAATGGTCATGAGTTCTTTCCCGTGATACAGCTCTTGATAGAACTTACAAAAGCTGTCCGCTATTTGCTTGGGATCGGAAGATACAGCCTCATGCCCCATGGATCTTGAGTTGTGAGATATACCTCTCAGCCTCTTGCTTCCTAAGCCTAAGGGCCAATAATCTACTCGCCCTACCACCTGTCTCGTAATATCTTTGTCTACTATATCTTAAGGCGTCTACCGTTTTTACATTCATTGCCTTATTATATTGCTCTCTAGCCCTTTGTAAATTCTCTAAAACCGTGGCCTCCCCCGTAATTTTATGCTCCCCTTCCAGGGCCCTAATTTTATCCAACAAGTTACCTATCTTGGTCTGAGAACTGCGATGTTTAAATGAGGCATAGCTAATTATCTGACCCCTTAAAACAGCCTTTAAACCATCCCAGATAAAACGAATGTGAGTATCTTCTTCCCTGTTTTCTAATATAAAAAGCCTGATGGACTCTTTCAGCTGATTGACAAACCCCGTATCATTTAGGATGCCCGGGTCGAACCTCCAACCCCCCCTGGTCTTGACCTCTGAACACCATAGCTTCGCACTCACCATAGCGTGGTCAGAAAAGGTCACCGGGTGAATTGCTATGTCCCTCAGATCATTGAAATACTTTGATTGAATATAAAGTCTGTCCAATCTGGAATAAGTTTTGGTCACCGAGGAGAAAAACGTGTAGTCCCTAACATGGGGGTACCGTTGTCTCCACGGGTCTGTCCAGCCTCCTTCCGTAAGCAGAGCTCTAAGGAGCCTGGAACATGCCACCCGGTGGCCCCTTCCTCCCCCGCTCCTGTCTAATTCACCATTCTCTACGCAGTTCCAATCTCCTACCAGTACTATTCTCCCTGGGGTCAAGGAGTCTATTCGACTGAAAAATTTCCTAAAGAAGCTCCCTGAAGGGGGTGTAGGCCCGTATACAGCCGCCACATGAAGGGCTTGCCCCATACACTCTCCAGATATTACCACAAAATGACCAGATCCCTCTGATTGTACTCGGTGAATTATTATTGGGAGCCCCTTACGAATAAGTATGGCGACCCCTGCTCTGGGTGCTCCCTGGCACGAATCCGCGTATACCTTACCCACCCAAGATCTGCGTAATTGAGTGTTCTAAATCCGATAACTTAGTTTCCTGGAGGCATGCTATATCACAATTCAACCTGCCCAATTCCCGCAAGATTCGTGCTCTTTTCACCACTCCATTTATCCCCTTAACATTAACTGATACGATTTTAAGTGAAGTCATATTTGAATCTTTGAGCTATCATAAAACCCTCATCATCCAACCACCCACTCCTCCCACCAGGCAATGTTGTACCATGGTATACCAAACCCTTAACGAAATAAGGGTAGTGTAGAACAAAAAAACAGAAAAAAAATATTAAAAACAATACAATAAGGAACATATAAATATAGATCTTACAAACAACAAACAACACCCATTTTGAAGTTACCATGGGTAAACTGTCCTCCCCTGTCAGAACTCGGGAGAGGAATATACAAACTTTAGTCACCATCCGCCTAAATAGAGTACCTGTTACCAGGTTACCCGCAAGCTCAATCAGAGCTAAATGACTGGAGGTTAGAAATAAACTCTCCAGAACTAGGCACTTAAAGTCCTAGAGTGGTAGGAGTGCAGATGCCTAAAAGCACCCAAGGCTAGAAATTCGGCTCCCCAAGGTTCCAACCTTCTCCTACCCAATACACTTCCGGCCTGGCAAGCCATCGAGACCAGGCACCAGGGGCATTACTATTATCATGTGTGAACTACGGTGAGGCACGGAGTACCCAGCACACCCATTCTCTTTCCCTCCAAATCAAAATTGGAAATATTTTACACTAGGGGCAGGGTTTACGCCACCTGTCCCGGCCATTCCCTGGTTCAAATTCTGATATCGCCGTGCCCACCTCCCCTTCGGGTCATTGTCGAGACCTCGCTCTTAAATTCAAGGAGACTTGCACTTTACGCCTCCCCAGGTTGCCCCCTAACCCAATACATGCATTAATTAATTAGTCCCACAGCAACTGGGCTGCAATTTTAGTCCGAAATATGTGGGGGAACCATTTCCAGGTTGCTACTAAAATTAGGTCCAGCTAGAAAAAAGTTCCTCTGAGAAACATCAGCTCAGATCCGATTGGGCCTATTCAATCACCCATCCAAACGAGCGAAAGCAACCTGAGAGAGCAGGAAGAAATACAAGGGGGAGAGGGGAAAAACCAGGATCTCCATTATAATAGGTAAGATTACCAAACGTGCCCCAGCACCCCTCTCTCTGTCATTAATATAAGAGCAGTAAGTGTCCTTCAAAGTCACCACCGCACTGAGGCGATTTTCAAGACTCCTTCACCTGAACCCATCTTGCCAAGTCCGCGTGTAATGGTAGCAATGCCTCTCCCCGTCTCTTCGCCCGCTTCCTTGGGCCTGGAGCAATCGACCACAACAAATCTTCTATTTCCTTCTCGGCCTGTTCTTCCTTCAAATCCAGCATCGGGACTTCGAGTGATGACAGAAAAGAAGCTGCCGCAAACAGGGAGTCAAAACTTTAATGCCATCACATTTGAACCCAAAGTCTAGCAGGGTATCTAAGATAAGCCTTCAAACCTTTTCTCTCAAGACTTTAACCACCTGAAGAATTTTCTTGCGCGAACATGGACGGGGAAATCTTGGTCCACGTGACACTTTCTGGCCATCTACATTGAGATCTTTCTTTGCCCACGCCAATTTTAATATTTCTCTTTGGTTGTGTATCGTAAGAATCTCACAATTACTGATCGTGGTTGCATTCCAGGTTTAGGTTTGGGCACAATGGATCTATGGACCCGGCTTATCTCCAGATCAAGCCTTCCTCCAAGCTTAATTCTTGTTTCAGCCAGGAATCAATAAAGCCCTCCATGCTAGGGGGGTCCACCCCCTCTGGAATTCCGAAAATTCTGATGTTATTACGGCCAGCTCTCGCCTCAGCGTCCTCCGCCCTTGCCGTAAGTTCTTTCTCTCGCTTGTGCAGGTAGGCCAGGGACCTACCAAATGCCATATGCTCCGACTGTATCGATTCCACCTGTTTCTCCATCGTAGTCGTGCGAGCTTCTAGTTTTTTAAAATCATTTTGCAAGCCCATAATCCTAGCGTCGATCCGGTGCAGGATCTTGAGCATTCTATGACCATCTGCCTTAGTAAATGTGGCTTCTGAACCCGAGCCATCTGAGTCTTCCCCCGAGGCGGTCAATAACGATGAACGGGACTCGGCTGGACTCGCAGGCCTCAGACCTCGGCGACTATTCGACCGTCCCCTCTCCCTTTCTGTAGGCATTTTTTTGGAGTGGCCCATTAAAAACCGTGAGCAGGGGAACCAATTCTTGCAGTTTGAGTATCAATCTGCACCTCGACGATGGCCCAAAACACCGGAATATTATACCCGAAGTGCCCTCGACTCGATTCAGGCCGCCATTAGATCAGTGACGTCACCGGAAGCCAGAGGGTCTCAATTTTAAATGCAAGCATTTTTCTGATCACTAACTGAAAACAAGATGGTGGATTTGCAACAGTAACAGGGCCATTTGCAACAGTAAAAAGTGCATTTGCGACACTGTCGAACTTTTTGTTAACTTTTCCCATTGACTTATAATGGGAAATTGTTTTTTTAATAACTTTTGAACCGTTTAATATTTTTTCACAAAATCTTCTAAAGGCACATGGGGGACCCTGGCTGCATGTTCCCTGAAGATTTTGGGCCGGTCTCACAAACCGATGACCTGTAGGCACGACCAGAATTCCAGAAAAGCGTAAACGCGCACACAGATCACGCTTAATAACTCCATAGCTGTATATCCAACCAGTACAAAACTTGGCAGATCCCAAGGGCTACGGTTCTTGATTGTACATTCCTAATTTCAGGCAAATCCGACAAACGGTTGCAAAGTTATTAAGGTGCAAAGTTTTGGGGTTTAACATAGAAATGGCTCCTCAATCCTAACTATTATATGTGTATAAATTAGAAGCAACTGACTATATTTGATTTATCTGATGAAGAGACATTGTTTGTGAAACCTAGTCCCTATAAATTGGCAAGTGTATGCACAGCATACTTGTTTCAGCCCTGCTTGTGAAATGGGGGACATGATGGACATTGAGTCCCTTCTGACCTTAAAGTTGCAGTGCAATGAAACTGGACAAAAGATTTGACCCTACTTTTTTCACAATAAAAGGTTCCAGGCAGCTACCAGCTTTATTTGGTGGAAAATGTTCTAGTTCCACCAAAATTTGCATATTTTATAAAAGTTTTCATTTAGTTTAAAACAAAAACAACTGGTCACTATTTGCAATTGTCTGACTTTGGAATAGCACAGTAGTCCTAGCAAGGGTTAGGATAGAAAACATTTAAAAACTCATGGCGTGCAGCACAATAGGCACCTAGAAAAGTCAATTCAACTGATATGCTAATATTTTTATTTAACTGTAGCTGAAACTAGCATTTTGGAAAACATTTTTGTTGCACTGCTGCTTTCATTTACTAAGTATGTTACTAGGCTTTTGCTTTTAAGATCTTTTGCCTGTTACTACAACAAAAAAGTATCATCGCCAGCAACTTTTTTTTCTGTGATTAGAAGTCACAAAAATTACAGCCAGAATCGGTACAGAAATAACAGATCAATGTTCCTCAATACCAGTTAAAGTGTTTGAGAGCCACAAACCCTTAGAATGACAGCAGACTGACTGCAAAGAGATTTGTTGTGCCCATTATACAATACTGTGATTTCACAGCAGTTTGCTAGAGACCTTCGAACTGGTGTCATCAGCTCTGTCAGAGCTCATTATGTGATTATGTGTGGCTTGTTTGACATGTTGTATGCAACCAGGCTTACTCTGATGTTAAAACAAAACAAAACAAAAAACATTTAGGAACCTCCAATTCTGAGAGTGAGTCTCAGAACCAGAATTGACCTTTCTGTAATCTATAGTCAGGAGTACAGCGTTGCCTCAACCAGTTTTATTAGTGTAGAAGCCCATTGAAGTAGGAGTGTGGCAGACTGTTTTGTCTATCACTGTTTGGCTTTAAAGAGCTACTGCAGAAGAGCCTTTCCAGATAGTTTTTTTTTTAAAAGTAGCCAGTTGTTATATTTAATTTCTGAAGTGCTTTTACTGTTTTTCTTCTGCCAGTTAAAAGGCTCAATTCCAAGCCAGAACAGCAGTGTGATGGGATCAGGCACTAGTTGCTTTACTGCCTACCACGCTGGCGACCCTGGATTGGGAGCAGACACAGGCCATTCAGGGGTTGGCCATGGGAGGGTGGGGAACGCATGTCTCAGGGGTTGCCTGCCACCTGGAGGAAGCTGGTTGGCAGCAACTCGAGGCTGCAAGGGGACCCCACACCTGGATGTCGATGGCGTCTCCATGGATGCAGAGCATATGCATTTCATAATTGCATGCACATGGACCCAAGGAGAACATGGAGGAAAAAAAATAGGACCGCAGTGCAGTGATTGCCCACTTCCTCGCAGTCCCCACACTGATTACTGTGCACCTCCAGCTGAAGTCATGTAGCAGAGGACACCAGTGGAGCCAAGTAAGTCACAGAGAAGTCAGATGATGGGGCCATGGGGGGGGCAGTCCAGATGGGGGCCAATCCAGAGCAGGGCTGGTCAGAAAGGAAGCTGGAGAGAAACAAAAGATTAAAAAAAAGGCTTAATTCCTCCATGGCGGTGCCAGCTGTAATGTGTCGAGAAGCATTTTATCTGCAGGCTAATGGAGCCACTGCTGTTCCTCTTCCTACCAGTGACCTTATTCAGTTTATTCCTCTTCTGCCTTACTAATTAGCTGTATTTTTGTTTTTCAGTAAAGTATTTACCAAGGTTAGCCCAGCCGAGATGCAGCATCTTGTTTTCAGTGGGGTCCTGCTTCTACCCACTTCCCCAACTGCGGATGGATTGTAACACTGGCAGGTTCGGTGACTTACCCAAGGTTACTCGATGAGAATTTTGGTTCTAGCAGGGTTTGAACTTTTGATTTTCCAGTTCTCAAGCCAGTGCTCTTGGCTTTAGTGCCTGTGAAGTATAGAGGTGTACAGTACTTAATTTGTCAGCCTTCAGGTAAAGTGTTGTTTTACACAGCATTCCACATACAGGACTACATGCAGAACATTTCCTTACCCGGCCAAAGGAAGTGTACTTTGCAAATAAGAAATTAACAGCTATCTACTTACTCTTTAAAATTAATATTTTCAATTTTCTACCCAAGGGCTTACTAGCCCTTTAACAAACACGATGCCTGGCAGAGTATTCGGTCCTAGAGTATTCAAATCAGTGAGAATGGGGCTCGCTGCTAGCACAAGGGGTTATTCAAATAATACTGTATGGCTAAATATTCACATATTGAAAAGGTCACTAGAAAATGAAAAGTGCTCCAGGGGATTATGATGGACTTCCTATTGATTTTGGAACTGATTTTAGTTAACATCTGCAGACATAAGGGGCACGTCTTCAAGATAATTAAAAAAAGAGGAAATAAAGCTGTATCAGTGCAGACCAGCAGTCCACAGTGCTTTAGCAGTCTGGATGTATTGTTATGATTAGAGATCACTGGATATTTCTGTAGTTAGACTAACAGATTGACTTGTTTCTGAACATGCCAGGATGTCTTCTTTTGCTAAGAATGGCGTCTCAAGCCAACATCTTTCAAAAAAGTGGATTTTCCAAATTTAATTGGAACAGAAACACAGAATCTGATGCCAGATAAGGACTGCTTGGCCCATCCAGTCCACCCATTTCTCCCTACCTACACTATTACCGTAGACCGTACCTGATCAACAGCTCTTTCTCCCTTCCCTCTTCCTTTCCACTATGATTCCCTTATGCTTATCCCATGCGTTCTTGAACCCCACCTCTGTTTTCCTCCCTGCCATGTCGTTTTTTTTCACCATTCTGTTTATTGGCATTTTGTTCTGTTCTCACCTGAAACTCACCCCATCTCCTTTAGACTTATGTGCCCCAGTGGGATTCAAGGCACAGCCTGTCTGCTGAAGTGCTCATTTGTATGGTGCAGTGATGAGAGGGGCTGGCCCCCTGACTGAAACACGATGGAGCTCCCTTGCACTGAGTAGCCACACCAATCATTCCTCCTATCTGCCATTACTGCACATACATCGGTGTAACGAACAGTGTGGACCTGGGGGCAGACACATGACCCCCTGGTCAGGATGTGGCACCTCTTACTGCATCGTGTCCACCCCCCCTCCTTCCTAGTCATAGTTATTGGCTAACCCCTAATCTCTAATGCACTTACAGTCAACCTTGCACTTTTGTTATACCTTGTAAATTTTGTTCTATCTGTGTCTCTACTCGCAATCTTTCTCTAGTTCAACCTCCTTGTATTCTATCCACCATTTTCTAACTACAAAGCTATGTCCCACCAAGTGTTTGCCAAAGATATTTGTGCTATCGCATCTTTCTAGTCCAAGACTGTTGGCATTGTTCCATCTAGTTCATACCTGTTAGTATTCCTCCTTTTCAGTACTTCTGTATAGTCTGCTCACTTTATTGAATGTAATCAAATTTTATATCTATATTGTGTACCAAATCTCTGTATACTATCCTCATGTTCCCTTACCCCCCAGGTCGCACCGGGAGATGAGCAACTTGTTGCTCAGCATGCCTTCCTGGCGAAACATTTCAATAAATAAAAAAATAAAAAAAAATGTCACTGTAACCAGGAAAGATAACAGGTGTTGGCCCTGGTGTCAGCACCAGGGGACCGGCCAGTGGGCACCCTGCAATCCCAGCATCCATGAGTGGAGATGGAACTAAGCCATGTTCTGTGTGGAATGGGTCCTGATCACTGTGGGCCACCAGGAGGCAGCAATTCCATGGGTAGCACAAGAGGCCCACACCGGGGAGAAGACAGTATCCCTCAGACTGTTGCTGCTGCTTCTGCTGACTGGGGGCTGCAAGCTCCAGACTGAACTCGCAGTGTCCCCCAAGTATAAAGTAAGCAACAAAAAAACCCTAGGTCATCGTGGCTGGCAGTATAGCCTAGAGGTTAGAGTAACATGCTGTGAATGAGCTTGGCACATGCAGCAGACCTGGGTTTTGATTCCCACAACCTCCACTTACATACTGTGTGACCCTGAGCAAGTCATTTAACTTCCACAGTGCTCCTGAGCCCTCAGAAAACAGGCCCTTGTGCCTAGTGAGCCTTACTCAGTTACCAAAAAAAAAAAAATATTTCATTTGCCCTGCCATGTGGTGTCCCTAATGTTCCTGTTAAGGCAAAACATTTCAATTTGAAGTTCAAAATTCCATTTTAAACAGGTTTCGGTAACACACTATATAAATAGGAGATGCATAATGACCAGCACTGGGATAATCATATTTATCTTCACTTGTAAGGGTACGCCCCTCATGAGTGGCAATGTTTTTTTCTCATGTATGTGTACAGCATTCAGCATCAGCCTTAAATAACAGGATTTATTCTACACTGTTTATCGAATTCCCAATCCACCAGTATAATTCATAATACATGTATATGTATGTTTAGTCTGTCATATGATATGAGTGCCCCGTCACAAGACTGTATGCTGACACAGTTGCTCAACTTTGCATTCGAGTTCTGTCACCCACAGCCCTCATGAGAAGACGTTCATCTTCTTAGGTTATCTCTGAAGACCCTAAGAGGGTCTCCACAGCAGTTCTTTTGTGAGGAGCCAAAGGTGAGACATTCTGGTGCCCTACGGACACACGATGTGACACTCGTATGCCATCTACATATAATACGAGGATCGGCTCAAAGCACTGAACATGTACTCACTGGAGACCAGATGAGATGGGAGAGGGGGTGATATAATAGAGACCTTCATATTCCTGAGACAAATAAACAGGGTTAACTGTGAGGATCTATTTAGCATGAGTAGCAGTTCAAAGACACAAGCGTAGGGGTGGAAACTGACAGGGGGGAGAATCAAGAGGGATATGAGAACATTTTATTTTTCAGAAAGGGCAGTGGAACCGTGGAACAGTTTGCTAGCAAAGGTGAAGGGCACCAAACCAATAAATGCTTTCAAACATGTCTGGGACAGAGTGAAGGGCATGGTAGTTACTCAGGGCAGCAGTAGGAGGGAGGGAAACGGGGGGTGAATAGTGAAGGCTAGCACTCTGTATGGATCCTGAGTCCCGAGTTTGATGGGGAACTGTGGGCCGACTGGATGGTCATTGGTGTTTTTATTCCCAAACTGTCTACGTTTCTCTGTTTCTAATATGAATTATCATACTATTTTGAACGAGTTATAATGCATAATTCTTTTTTTTTAAAGTACCAGTGCAACAAAAAAAGTTTTTTCCAAAAAGCTCGTTTCAGCTACAGTTAGTAAAAAATATTTTTTTTTTGCAGTCAATCTTTTTATTAGGAGATTTCAGATTTTTACATACATAGAACCATTAAACCAAATGGCTGACAAAGTGGTTTACAACCTTACCACTTAATACAAACAGCCGAGGCACCAGACAAACAACCATATCGTGCAGGTGTACACGTATTACAACTAGCTTAACAAAACATTAACTGTGAAGCATCACTAACCTGGAAAATCCTACCATGGGTATACTAAGAAAAATCCAGAGAGAAGGTATTTACTCACTTTAAAAAGGCGGGAACAAGAATGACAGAGCCTCTTCACATAAGGTGTAGAAACTTGCTTTGGCGGGGGGGGGGGCCTGTATGACCATCTGGAGGAGGAACACTCAGGATAGCTATGAGGAAAAGCCATTGCAATCTTTTAACAATCAATCAACCATTACTATTAGGGTGGTCATGGAGGTTTCAGTTTGTCCTTCGAATATCTGGAGGGCAAAGCATGGGTAATGTGGTCAACATAGGTCAAATAAGGGGCCCAAACTGCTTCGAACTTGCTATAACACTGGTTTTTAACACAAGATATCCTGGTCAGGGTGGCCAACCTTTCTATGGCACTGAGCCACTCTACAAGGGGTGGGACCTCTAGGGATCTCCAGTGACGTATGATAAGATGCTTACATTCTACCGAGGCCTGTATAAGCCATAGTGTAGAGGCTTTGGGGAGGCTGAGAGCCTCGGGTATAAGGCCTAATAGCCAAAGACCAGGATCTGCTGGAAGGGATGTCTTTAAGATAAGGGAATAATGCAGGATTACTGCCTCCCAGTAGGACTTCAAAGGAGTACATGACCACAGGATGTGAAGCAGATCCGCTTCTGAGGCCTCACATCTCCAGCAACATTTGGAGGAGAGAAGACCCATCTTGTGTAGTTGGGACGGGGTATAATACCAGAGGTGCAGTATTCTGTTCTATAAAAGAAGGCTTTGGAGGATGCAGCAGGCCTGGCGAGTTCTCAACCAGCACTGTCGCCATTGTAGATCTGTAATGGTGATCTTTAATGCGGTGACCCACTGGGTTTTGGCCGGCAGAGAGAGGTTGGGAGCACTGTCTCTTTGAAATCTCTGTATAAGACCAGCCCTACCTTTGGAATGCATAATCCAGTCATCTATAGGAAGAGAGGGTCTAACAGCTTTACATTTTTTACAAGTGACACAGGTACATCTTTTCTTAACCCAAGACTGGTAGAGGCTTCTCATCTGAAGGTATTTCCAAAAATCACTGTGGGGGAGGCCATACCTGTTTTGCAAACCCTGGAACGGGTCCATGTCAGAGTGTTCTGGGGATCTCAAGTCCCCAATGTAAAGTATTCCTTTAGAGGCCCAGTCCACCCAGTTCATGGGAGATTTATTAATACAGAGGCTGGGGTTAATCCAGAGAGGGGTATGAATTCCCAAGCCGAGGCATCAAGAGGTTTTGAGTCCCAATTTTTGCCAGGCTTAATGTGCATGATGGATGGAGAGCCAGCCCTTGTGCAGCTTTGGAAGGGGGTGTGGTACCAGCGCAGAAACCGAAGGTCCCTGCAGAAGAACTCTTTCAATTTGGGACCATGCAGGAGGGTGAAGGGAATGACAGGTACCCTTCTCCTTTAAGGTCTTTGCTACTATAAAGGCGATGGAGTACTGAGAGAAGTCAGGTAGGTTCCAGCCTCCCCTCAGGTTTTGAGCCCTCAATTTACCTCTACTATATCTAGGTCTGTGTGAACCCCATAAGAAGGAGCTAATCAGAGTGTTCAGCTTTTGATTCCATGCTTTGGGAAAAAGAAAGGGAATATGGGATAGTAGGTGGTATACTCTAGGGGCAAGCAGCATTTTGATCGCGGCAATCTTGCCTGCCAGGGAGAGGTGCAAATCAGCCCATCTGTTCGTGGCAGATTGGAGTTTGGTCACTAGGGGTTTAGAGTTTATGTCCATTAGGGACAAGAGTTTGGAGGTAAGCCAGATGCCCAGATATGTTATTTCAGATCTTGTCCAGGCCAGACCTTGGGAATCCACACCGGCCGATGTTGTAAGTGCATTAAGAGGGAGGATTTCAGACTTTGCTAGATTGATGTTCAAGCCTGAGATTTTGCCAAATGTTTGTAATGTAGAGAGGATGTGTGGAAGGCTGTGTGGTAGGTCTCGGGTTAGGATCAGGCAGTCATCGGCATACAACTCAGTGATATAACATTTGTCCTTAACCTGAAGTCCATGTATATGAAGGTGATTTCTGAGGGTTGCCATGAGGGGTTCAATAGCTAAAACAAAAAGTAGGGGGGATAATGGGCATCCTTGTCTGGTCCCCCTCTGTAGACAAAATGGTTCAGAGAAGACATTATTGGTAAGGAACCTGGCCGTAGGACAGGCATAAAGAGTTTTTATCCAAGCGGTAAAGTACAGGCCAAAGTTGAAAGTGTTCAGAACTGCGAATAAATATTCCCAGCCTACCGTGTCAAAGGCCTTCTCGAAGTCAATTGTAACCGCTGCCGCTGGGGTGGGGAGGGAGGCCGCTATCTGTATTAAGGGTACTAGGGCCCGGATATGATCTGAGCTGATTCTGCCCTTAACAAACCCCACCGGTGAAGGGTGGATAATCTCTGGAAGGAATTCCTCCAATCTAGTGGCCAAGACCTTGGCCAGGATCTTGGCATCAGCATTGATTAAAGAAAGAGGCCTGTAACTGGAGGGGAGGGAGAGATCTTTACCCTCTTTTGGTAGTATGGTAATCATGGCCTCAGATAGGGTAGGAGGGAGCTGCCCACACTAGTGCGCCTCATTCAACATGGTCGCCAAGGGGGCTGTAATCAAAGGCTGAACCAGTTTGTAAAAATCCACCAAAAAACCATCCCCCCCAGGTGCTTTATGAGGGGCCGTCTTAGTAATGACTCTGCCAATTTCTGCCTCTGTAATGGGTTGGTCTAGTGCGACTTTCTGTGAGTCAAAAAGTTTAGCGAGGGGCAAGAGCTCAGTAAATTGAGTGTAAGACTCACCGTCCCAACATCTATGGGAAGAGTAAAGAATTTTTTAGAACTCGGTCATAGTGTTATTAATAGAGGAGGGGTTCAGTGAGAGCTTCCCTGACCCCTCCCTTAGGCTGGTGATAGCTCTTTCAGCTTGTCTTTGTTTTAGCCTGTAGGCCAGCAACTTGCTAGCCTTTTCTCTCTCAGCTTGGTAGCGGTGCTGGGCTCGATGAATATAGAGCTCGGCCTTCCTGCTTACCAGAGGGTTGATTTTTAAATGGGTGGCAGCCAGAGCGGTTAATACTAATGGAGTCTGACTCATTGTGGGCTTCATTTTATACTTAGCCTCCATATCTTTTAAAGTGCTCTCCAGCTGAAGAAGTTCCTGGTCCCTCATCTTCCATCTATATGAGGCAAAGCTAATGATTCCTCTCCTAATAGTGGCCTTGTAGGCCTCCAAAGTGCTTGCAGCTAAGGCAGAGGAAGGGGGAGTGTGAAGGAAAAATTCTTCTGTAGCCATCTGAAGCCACAGGGTAAAGTCCTTATCAAACAGCAGGAGGGGATCCAACCTCCACAGTAGTGATTTAGAGATTTTTAGAGCAGGTACAAAGGTAAGGGAGACAGGGGCATGATCGGAGATATAGATTTGGGAAATAACTACCCCAGAGGTGGCCGTAGAGATGTTTGGAGAAGTGAGCCAATAATCCAATCTACTAGCCATTTGGTGTGGTGCAGAGAAAAAGGAAAAATCTTTTACTGAAGGATTCAATATCCTCCACACATCGAACAGCTGGTGCAGAGAAATAAGATCCTGCAGTGCCTGCTGCACTCTGCAATGGGGCTCTGGTCTGGCATTGGACCTATCCAGGAGGCTGTCCATTACCAGATTAAAGTGACCTCCCATGAACAACTCTGGATTGTCATACGATATATCCATGAGTTTTTGTGAAATAGAGTGAAAAAATTCAGGAGAATCCTCATTGGGACCATATACATTTGCAATGATTAGGGGCCAGAGGGAGTAGAGATCTTCAGAATGATCCACCTACCATCTCCCCCTCTGTAAACCTCTTTAGACTGCAATTGCAGTGATTTATGCAACAAATGGATACACCCCGTTTGGCCGATTTTGCAGTGCAATGCGCATCTGTACCTACCTAATCCCTCACCAACTTCGCAGCTTCTTTGGAACTTAATTTAGTCTCCTGTAAAAAGGCGACTTGGGTGCCCAATTTTTTTAGCCGGGACAGTACCGCTTTTCTCTTTATGGGAGAATTCAAACCCCTGACATTCCAAGCTAATATGA
Source organism: Neoceratodus forsteri (assembly GCA_016271365.2). Lineage (NCBI taxonomy): Eukaryota > Metazoa > Chordata > Ceratodontiformes > Ceratodontidae > Neoceratodus > Neoceratodus forsteri. The sequence continues at coordinate 1,539,005,279 of CM028131.1, read as the reverse complement.
ATATTCCAATAATTAAATAAGGGTCCCCACCTTAACCTGAGCAGCACAGCAGCCCTAAACAGGGCCATAACATGTTCTCTGCAGGTCCTAATAGACACTGAAATCATTTTTGTAACTGTTGGTAAACCTGATAGGACAACGAAGAGAAAAAGAAACCTATATACCACCCTGGGGTGTCCCAGATGTTTCCAGAGTACCAACACAATCCAGGGGGTTAGTTTAGGTAAGTTAAAGAGCAACACCTCAGCTGAAAGGCAGGTCAGCATGCTGAGTATGCAGTTGGGTTCGTTGGGATGCTGAGATGCCTCACCAAGGTCAGAGTTGGGGGTGTAGTCTATTTTCGACCAGGGAGGAGAAAGACACACCATCGGCTCCCAATGGCCCAATACTATCCCTGGGGGTGGGGCGTGAGACACTTGGACACCTGGTTCTGATCACTATATCATTTTTTGTAATATAAAAATGTGTATGGACTGTCTCCCATGAGAAATGCTGAAACAGCATGTGTGTTCACACATACCCAGGTTTTAGATACAAGGGGCGGGATATTCAGACTGCACCAGGCTGTGGTGCAAGCCTGGGCACAGCGCAACTTGGATGCACAGAGGTGTTGACTGGGTGATATTCAATGGAGCTGTGCCATGGCACAGCATCATTGAATATTGCACCTTGGCCACCCGCAATGTGCATGGCGCAGTGGCACTACACCAGCGCAAGTGGCCAGAGTGGAGAAGGGGGATGCGCTAGCACAAGTGCCATTGCGATAGGTGCAACCACCACGATATTCAAAGTGCACATGCAAATGGGGCCATAATGTATGCAAGTCATTATGACCCCATTTGCATGCAGGTGCACCAATCCCCTACTCCTGGCACCCTGCCAGGCTGCAGCCATTGGGGACTGACACTCCCTGCACAAGCGTCAACATGCTCCAACACCCGATCGCGGGCACATGAATTAAATGTACATGTCCCATATCCCTAGTGGTCCAGAGGACCGCTCGCAGACCGATTGTGGGCAGAAGTACATTGAAATACACCCTCCCATATCCCTGCTGGTCCAGTGGACCGCTCGCAGCCCGATCGTGGGCATATGTAGAAACATAATAGTCCTATATCCCTGGTGGTCCAGTGGACCACCACAGACCAATCACAGGCATCAGTACAAAATGACACACACCAATCCAACCCTGGTCATTCAGCGGTACCCCCTCCCACCCACCCACTGAGCCCACCTCCCACTTCCCCAGTCAGTGGCGCGGCAGCAGCTCCCCACCTGTTAGCTGCTCCACCATCCGCTGACTGACTCCATACATGGTTGTGGTTTAATGGGTCCGCTGCGCATGAGCTAACGGCATGTATTGTTCCATACTACACAGTCCAGGTATGCACTCATTCCTGGACTGTGTAGTATGGTATGGGCTGCAATCCCATTGGCTCATGCTGTGGACCAATGGGCATAGAGTCCTACCGTACAGAGTCAGTCGGCGGGTGGCGGGGGTTTTTACATCCTTAGGTTTAAGGAAAGGCTGAAGGAGCTTATGGGGACAGCCCAGAGCAACCTGGCAGCTGCCCAACAGAAACAAAAAGTGTGGTACGACCACAGAGCCAGAGCTCGCTCTCACATGGTGGGTTAGGAAGTCATGGCCCTTATTCCGGTCCAGAAAGACAAGCTGCAGGCTGAGTGGGCAGGACTGTACAAAGTGATTAGAAAGATAAATGATGTGAACTACATTGTGGAGTTACCTGACCGAAGACAGACCGAAAGGATGTACCATGTCAACATGATGAAGCCATATGCAAATAGGGCTGACATGGTGTTTGCAGTGTGTAGTCCTGGGGAAGGGACGGATGAAGGAGACCCCCTTCTGGACTTGCTGGAAGAAAGTAAGTGGGAGTCCTCTGTGGAGGCAGTAAATTGTCTCCCCTGCTGGCCCCGGACCAGATCCAGAAAGTAAGGGAGGTTTTAGCAGACTTTGCCCCATTGTTTAGAGCCAAGCCTGGACTAAACCCCTTAGTGACGCACTTTGTGGAGACAGGGACACAGACGCCCATACAGTGGACAGCATATTGGGTGTCAGAGGCTGTCCAAAGGGGCATTAGGAGGGAAGTGGAGGAGATGCTGGATTTAGGGGTAATCCAGAGATCCCACAGCCCTTGGGCCTCACCGTAGTCCTTGTGCCTAAGCCAGATGGCTCTACTCATTTCTGTGTGGACTATTGTGGACTGAATGCAGCCACGAAGTCAGACGCCCACCCGATGCCCCGGACGGACGAACTCCTGGACAAGTTAGGGGTGGCGACCTACCTTATGACGATTGACCTGACAAAGGGGTACTGGCAGGTAGAGCTGACAGACAGAGCTAGGGAGAGGTTGGCCTTCATCACTCCAATAGGCTTATTTGAGCTTACAGTAATGCCTTTTGGAATGAAGAACGCCCCTGCCACTTTCCAAAGGTTGGTGAACCAGGTGTTAAATGGTGCTGAGGAGTATGTCGTGGCATACCTGGATGACATTGCCATCTTTAGTACCAGCTGGAAGGAACACCTGTTCCACCTCAGGGAAGTGCTGGGCAGGCTACAGAGGGCCGGGCTCACTGTCAAATCTGAGAAGTGCCAGGTGGCCATGGGAGAAGTGGTATACCTCGGGCATGTGGTAGGCCGGGGACAGCTCCATCCTAGCCAAATAAAGATAGAGGTAATCCAGGCATGGCCTAGACCAGAAACACAGAAGCAGGTCAGGAGTTTTCTAGGGACAGCAGGGTACTACAGGAAATTTGTACCCAATTACAGTGCCCTGGCTGCTCCCCTATCAGACAAAGAAAAGGATGCCAAAGAAAATTACCTGGGGCCCAGCCTGAGAGGAAGCCTTTTACCAACTAAAGGAGGCATTGTGCAGTGCTCCTGTTTTGACAAGTCCTGACTATAGCAAAACCTTTATAGTTCAGACTGACACCTCAGACATGGGTATTGGGGCAGTACTGAGTTAGACAACCAGCCAAGGGAGGGATCACCCAATAGCTTGCCTGAGTAAAAAGTTACTTCCCAGGGAGCAGGCATACTCCACCATGGAAAAGGAGTGTCTTGCCATTGTGTGGTCCCTAAAGAAATTAGAGCCATACTTATATGGGCAGCATTTTGTGGAGCAGACTGACCACAACCCCCGGTTTGGCTGACGCAGATGGGAAAGAACAATGGTAGATTGCTAAGATGGAGTCTTGCTTGGCAAGGGTATGATATGACAATCGTACATAGGGCTGGAGCCAAAAATCAGAACTCAGATGGGCTGTCTAAGATCTATGAGGAGTGAACTGATTTGGGAAGCTCATCCTATGCAGGGGATAGAGCCCCCAAATTCAGTCTAGGTGGGGAGGAATTGTGACACTTGGATAGCTAGTTCTGATCACTGTATAATTTTTTGTAATATAAAAATGTGTATGGACTGTCTCCCATGAGAAATGCTGAAACAGCATGTGAGATCACACACACACACACACACACACACACACACTGGTTTTAGATACAAGGTGTTACCTGGATGGCCAGAAGCTAATTACAGACTTTTCTAAGTTAATTATAGCTTTAACTGCTAAGAGGGAAATCAGTATCCCTTTTATGACGTTTCCCGGGGGAAACCAGGTTTAGTACACTGGTACAAAATCATAAATACTCTGATGTCTATGTGAGAGGAGATACTGCTCACAGATCAAAGAAAATCATTTGAAGAAAATGAGCTGTGCTGAGGATTACAGAATTTAATACTTTGAAAAGACATCCTGGTTTTGTATAGATATATGTTTTTATATATATTATTTCAAGGAGGAGCTAGGTGACCTCATGCAAAGAGGTGGGCAAAGCCAGCTTTTGACAATATTCTGTTTTACTTCAGAGACACTTCTATCTAGACTCTGACAAAGAAACATCTCTGAGCACTTTAGGCAGGTATTTAGAGAGAGAGAGAGACAAATCTAAGTACTGTAGTAGGAATTGTACTGTTTAAACCTTGTTCTTTTAAAAGATTTGTATGGTTCTTGTGATATAATAGTTCTGTATTTTATGTTTTACATATTTTTTATCTATTTTAGTAAAACTCTATTTTTAGAGCCTACTTGGTCTGTCTTTGATTTCTTTCCTTTACAAGTGGAGTATATATGGTTAAGCAGGCACCGTACATAAGCTTGAATGGTGATACCAAACTGGAAAAAGGTAAGTGTTTTAAATCTGAGATCTTTATTAAAGTTTTTAAGGGTTCATTTCTGTACACCTGGTTAGGTGCCGTAGGCAAAGATATCTGGCAACCCCGAAGACAGAATTATCTGAGCCTGTGCTTTGGGTACACTAGAAAGAGGTTCACAGTTTGAATCCCTCCAGAACTGAGACCAAAGGTTGATACGAACCCACAAAAACAGACAGGAGGGTTACCCTGTTTCTGTTAACTGTTCACAAGACTGCGCTCGGATGTTGTCAGTTTGGGAGTAGAGGGCTGACCTGCTGAGTGGGTTTGTGACAGAGGGGAGTGCAAATAACCAGTGGGATCCGGGTCCCACAAGATGAACAGCACTGTACGTGCATCTCTAGCCAACAAAAACATTGTCAAGGGGGTGCCAGTTCTCAGTATCCTGGAACATATACACCCACACCAACCCTAGACTAGCTTGTGCCAATGGGTATAAAGAGCAGAGAGTGCCAGAATGCATTGAGAATTACATTGATATTGAGATTCTTTCAGCTTAGTATATAAAGAAAAGAAAATAAGTACCCCTACCGGAATGGTAGGTGCAACTAACTTATACATTGCTTTGTCACAAATACTGTCACCATGGTGATATCATTGCTATATCAGAGCCCCTAGGATGTAAAAATGAGGGGGACATTCATAATCCAGACACCCTTTGAAATGTAGCGGCCACTAACAACAGTGGGCTTTGTGCCTGGAAATACTCCATAATAAACCTTTTTGAAGCCATATTAGCTTCCAATAAACCTCAGGCTTTTAACATATTCCATAGGGCAACATTCTACAGACAGCCCATGTTCTGTACCTACTTACTCTACCCCGCATGAGAGCTATCCCCTGAGTGCCAGAGGGCCTTATGTATACAAGGCAGCAGCACCGATGTGCAGGAGTGGCCTCGGGGATTAGAATCCCAGAAAAGTTACAAGGTATCATGTCAGGGGCTTCTAATATGGAGCTAAATCAAAACCCCCTGCCTGAGATCATGCAGGAACCCAATGGCAATTAAAAACCAAAACAGAACGATGGGGCGAAAACCATTGATGCTATATATTGTGGTAGCTGGGCTACCCTGTAGAGCATGTATCAGGAATAATTCCTCAGTCGAGGAGATTAACATATAACTAGGAGCCCAACTAATTACATTTTAAGCGCAGATCAGGCCGGACAGTACACGGCCCATTTAATCCGGGACCTGAACAGCATTTGCAAGTCTCGGAGAGTGAGTGGTGTGGCTGGAGAAAGAATGGGGAAAGGGGTCTGGGACTCACAATAAGGGATACTCAGTGTACATCGCACAAGGCAGGTGTTATGGCCTAGCCCTAGGAAAGGGGGCATTACACCGAGGACAAGCTAGGGAATCCCTGGATTTCCAGCCGCCCCGTATACCACAGCAAACATTGACAAAATTGCTTAACCCTGGGACCTTTACCCATCCTGCGGCTTCTCCAAGAAGGACATGGCACTCCTGTCCTCCCATGGACTCCAAGGTTCAGCTGCCCAGTCTGTCTAAAAGGGAGCCCATCCAGTCAGCCCCTCAGCATTGTCCAGGCGGCGTGCATCTTCGTGGCTAGTGTATCTGTTGGGCATAACCAGGGCTGCTGGCACCAAATCTCTGAGCGGCTCATATCTATTGGATAGCTTCATGGTCATGGAGTAGGTGGAGGAGCCATTGCTCCCTGAAGCTGGTGGGACCCACTGTTGGCTCCTTGAATGATTCCTTCGCGGTTTCTCTGTAGAAGGCAGAGAGAGCTTCCCCGACTTGCCAGGCGCTTTCTTTCATTGTCTGCCTCTATGCTGCATCTGCCACTCGGGTCTTTCGGATGGCGCTGTGGGGGGCGCTTAGAGTTTCGTCCCTGAGAGCATTCGGGAGGAGCAGAGGTATCCATAAATGGCGTGGCATCACCACGAGGCGGAGGGGTGGAATTTTGTTGCGGCCTAGCTTCTCCTCCGATGTCCTCCAAGAAGACTTCCACCTCAGCCAGGGAGTTAAAGGTAAGCTGCTCACCTTTATGCAGTACACGTAGTTGCAAAGGGTATCATAGGGAGGTCAGAAAGTTTAACTTGTGAAGGGCCTGATTTACTGGACCATAGGCTCTATGTCTCTGTGATAAATCATATGAGTAGTCCTGGAATATCTGAACAGGAGCCCCATCCCAACGCAGCATTCTGAGGTCTCGAGTAGCTTTCAGACATAGTTCTTTAACCGGGTATCTGGAGAATTCACATAGTATTGGATGAGGTCGGTCCCCAGGCTGAGGCTTTGGGGCTAGTGACCTGTGGGCCCTCTCCAGCTCCAAGGGAGGGGGGTTGTTCAGTTTAAGCATTATTGGAAGAGTTGTTTGCAAAAAGGAAATCATATCTGGGCCCAGTCCCCTCTGAGAGCCCCACAATCCGAATGTTTTTTCTTCTCCCTCGATTTTCAAGGTCATCGACCTTGGCCAGTAGATACTGTATCTGGCTATGATGGTACCTAGTTTGGAGAAATTGGTCATGTAGGATTTGATCTTGCTGTTTAATTTGAAGTTTAGTATCCACCACTCTGGAGGTTAACTTCTCAACGTCCTTTTTGGCATTAGAGGTGGAGGAAATGAGTGCAGCTGTATCCAATAATACTTTGTTTAGCATGGAGATAATATTACCCAGTTGTTGGTCCACTGTCTGAGTAAGGGGGATCTGAGGCTCATCAGAGTGGGCCATCTCCTCTTTTGGGACTGCTCCCCTACTGGAGCCTGGTGGTCTGCAAATGTCTTACAGGCCTGAGGTAGCAATAAGAAAAAATCTTCAACAGATAATAAAATAGCAATCCCTTGTCCGATTTACTCACTTTAGGTAGATTTGGCTTCAGCTCAATGTACAGAGTGCAAATCCGGAGAAATATCCTAGGGATATGGGTGTTGAAAATTCAGATGTAACAGGATGGATAAGAGTGGAACTGCAGCAGCTTAGTTACACAGTTTCCATCTTGGCTGGTTCAGTAAAAAATATTAACATACCTGTCGGAAATATTTTTCTGAATATCTCCTATGCTGTGCACAAGTGAGTTTTCTTTAATTTTTTCAATCTTGACCCTTGCCAGGTCTACAAAGCTATTTCAAAGTCAAATGTGGCAGTCATCTTTCTTCCTGAGGAAAAAAAAATAATTAAAACATTTATAAAATACTCCAATTTTGGTAGAACTCGAACATTCTACCACCAATAAAACTAAGACGTCTGGAATATTTTATTGTGAATAAACTTAAGGTTGCACTTTTTACCCAATTTCATTGCACAGCTGCTTCAAAATTGGATAGTAAATCTGAAATTGCATTTTTGAATCAAATTTCATCTGAAATGTTGCTTTTCACTCTTGTCTTTTTCTGTCCATAAATAAAACCAATGCCACCTACTATAAAACATACTTTTTATGCAGCTCTTCAAATTTTATATGGAGGTGTAGTTCAAATTTTCAGAGGTGTGGGGAGGAATGGTCTGAAAAGTGGCAGGGCCAAGGATGTTAGGGGTAAATACCCCCCCCCCCAACTGAATGGGTTCACCCACAGAATCAGTGTTTTTTTCACATTCAGACTTATAATCTGTGGGGACCCTCTACCCACTAACTGAAAGCAGCTTCCAGTGCCTAGTTCCTGGATACCGACCTGAAGGCCTGACCCTTCCTTTACATTTTTAAATGTTTGACCACTGTATTTTTACTCAGCAGGCTATGTACCTAGACTACTGTAATCAACACTACTTGGGCCTTCACTTTCCGAAATTCTGCTGATACCCTGCAAGCCACAAAGGGAGTGATTAGTTAGTAACACTGCTTACTGCACATGCTACATTTTAAAGGCACAGTCCTCTCAAGTAATAAATTAACATGATTTAAAAAACTGATAGGGCTAGGCCCTTCCACTTATGAAAGTGATAGTGTCATGGCCATAGTGCCCCCTCCCCGTTCCAACACCTACGCGCCAGATAAAATGCAACGCTGTTGGTACAGTATTTTAATGATCCAAAGCCTTTGCTGCTTGTGTCCCATTAAGGCCCTGTCCACACTTGTGTTCTTGTAATGTTAGTGGCAGTCTGTAAAGTTACAAGAACGTCAAAAACAGTTCACATCCACACTGTAGCACAGTAAGATCATGCTACAAACCACGTTTAAAAAACGTACTAGAAACCTGATTGGAACAGGTTTCTGTCATGTTACAGACCAAAAGGGTTACCTTAAACCATGTTAACAGTAGTGTGGATGCAAAGCATGCTGTAACACAGTTTAAGGCAATCCTCATAACTCTTCTGCGGCTCTGCAATGCTGCCACGATGAAAAGGGGAGAACATGCATGTATCGACAAGCTCACGGGGATCCCCTGAACGGTATGGCACCATTTTCATCTGGATTTGTTACCACGTCCCATTGTGAGTATCCCGACATGCATTGCAGCACCACACACTTTGCAGTTCTGCAGCAATCATGCCTGGGAACTCAAGCAGGCAAGCACGGTTGTCAGAGCACAGTGTGGATGCTCTCACAACCATGCTCAAACACAGAAACAAAAACATTTTAGAAAACATTTTAAAAACTACATATAGTAAGGTGAATAGGAATTGATTAATTCACACCTTTGCTTTAGTCCAATTGTTTCTGTTCCGTTTTCTGGTAGTCTGCTTTCCTGCATTGGACAACCATTAATTTATTCAGTAAAGTGTAATTTTAAAAAGGAATCAGCTGTTAAAATCCATCCCCCTCACCTTCTCCCCCTTTCCCACTGTCCTACCTATCTTTTCCTCCCCTCTATCCCTCCCTGCCTCCTTCCCTCTCTCAATTCCTCTCACATTCCCCCTCTATTTACACAATTATATTGTACCACTGTGTTTTACCTGTTGTATTTATACTTGCTATATCATTCTTTATTTCTATACCTCTACTAAATACTGTATAGCAGGTAATTTTCATGTTCAGATAATTTTTGCTATATTTGCTATTTAGATTATATCCCCGAAATCTACCTGAAGGCGATAATTAACTGCAATTCCACCACTATCCCCTGTGCTGACTAGTGCCACATGTTTAGCATGGTAAAGGTACAAACATGACTCAAGGTACTGTATTGTACCAGGTACTGTAATTTACTGTTCTCTCTGACCTGCTTTATCTTAGGACGTAGGCACCGGATGAAGTCTTGTGGAAGTCCGACTTGGCTGGTGGACTGCTCACAATACACCAAGACGTGTTGAGACTGAGAACGTACGCATCGGTGTGTTTTGGTGATGTTATGCATATAGCATGCGTCATGGTGGTGGTGGTGGTGGGGGCTAATACAAGCAACAACAAGGAATGCCAGCACTGTGTCTTTGAACTTTATTAGAGTTCCAAATTAAAGTGCCATAACATTAAAAAAAAAAAGCAGTCCATAGAGTTTTTCCTTCGAGCTTTCCCATCCATCATGCTGTGTCCTGTGAAAATGGGAGCGAAAGAAAGTGAAGGTTAGTGTATGAGAGGCTGTACTGCTTCAGACGTGAAATTTTGATTGTGCTTACCTCTCAATCTGTGATTTCTGTCAGTCTACTATCTGCGAATCTGGCACCTGAACCTGAAAAAAATGTAAGAAAAATTTAAGAAATGCAGTTTATGATTCCAGACCAGGATAGAATGAGATTGACAACAAATAAAACTTACATGGTTCAGGCAATTGTGGGCCTCTTGTATCCCTGCCTGTCGGAATCCATGTAAAATATCATCGTACCTTACTTGTAGCATGTTAAAGCTGGTCTCGAGCCAGACTGCATGGTGCTCTTTCAGTTTCAGTTGTTTCAGATCAATATTCAGCTCTGTTACTGCTGAGCCAATTTTGTCTGAAATCAATCCTGCATACCCGTCCGTAAAACTGTTCTTCAGTAAATTTTTAAAGATTTTATTAACTGAAACATCAAGTGGTTGAAGTGAGTCTATACAAGAAGCTGGCACATAGACAGGGATGATGTTGCATTCTTCCAGTTTCTGAATCACTGGCTGTGTAGTATGGATTCTATACAAATCCTGCATCTACAGACACTTCTGTTCCTGGGGTAGATCCATGGTTGTCTTATGACAATCAAAATATGGCACCAGAATCTTATCGATAAAGTCAATAGTGCTATGCTCATCAGTCCATCAGTCCAGTGGTTCAATGTCTGTGTGATGTCCCAGGCCGGTGGAAATTTGTGCGCAGGGGTGCACAACCCTGTATTGACCTTGTATATCACCTGTGGGGCGAGCATGTTGCCAGAGAGAGTGCAAGCTAAGACAACAGAAACCTCTCGCTTGTCGCCCAGTCCAGTCAGTGATACCTGTTTTGAGCCAGTGGCCTCCATGGTCCACTCAGAAACAGGGACCATGTTGACTCCTGTTTCATCAACATTGATAACCAGATTGGGGGGGATTATCTTTTGTGCACAAGCTGTAGCTATTCTCTTCAAGAATCCAACTTTTTAAAACATCAGAATCAGAGGGAACCTTCCTCGTTATTTTTGTGCTGTTGCGTTTGCTAAACCCCATCCGATGTAGGAAACCCCACGCCCACTTAGTGCTCAGCTGTAAATGCCCACCATTCTCAAATAACAGTTCTGGAGACTTGGCCTTCACAATGCCAACTGCTACAGCGTGTATCACACAGGTGTTTACCACTGCTCCTTCAGTCCTCATTGATCTCACTATTTTTTTAACTGTTCTTCAAAATCATATTCTAGGTGTGTGGGTCTGCCACTCGGCGCCCGAGGCAGAAAGGGGCACATGTTTGTTGGGTCACCAGCTTTGTTAACAGTAGCCAGGTAGTCACTTTTAAATTTTCTCGCTGTACTCTCATTAATCACACTATCTGACTGTGAAAGGTGCTACCGCACAGCCGCCATCACCCCGTTCTCGGCAGCGTACTTGCTGAGCTGAAATCGTAAGTCAGGGGTGTAGGTGGCATAGGAGGATGGTCGCATATTTTTTCAGGTGGTGGGCCAGAAACGGAAAGCTCCCTGACAACAGACAAGGCAACATGAGGCTCTACACCAGAGCTTGTGGCAAGTGCATCACTGTCCGTATCGCTGGCTTCAAGAGGGTACTTTCGCTTTGTACCCTTAATCCATCGTAGTAGTGACATGACTGACAGCAACATGCTGCGTTCTGACAGAGAGTGAGCAAGAGATGAATCAGCAGGTACAGTGCTCCCATTTAACTAGTTTTGTCTACATCTGTGAGAAACCATATTTTGCAGTAGGCGAATAGCGCTAATTCTAGCTGACGTGATTTAAAACACCTGGCTATGCTCCGTGAATATTGGAGACTGTGAATTCAACTTGCTATACAGTATCTCAGCCTGGTTATTGTTTCTTGCTGAATACCATCAGTGACATTGCTGATGGTCTTGAGGGTAAAGTCTGTCTATTCGCAGATGATACAAAACTATGTAATAGGGTGAACAATCAGGAGGAAGCCTCCAGTATGAAGGAGGATCTCAAGAAACTTGAGCAGTGGTCCAACGACTGGCAACTTAGATTTAATGCTAAAATATGCAGAGTGATGCACCTGGGAAAAAGAGAACCCAAGAACTCAATACTTCCTAGATGGGCATTGACTTAAAGAGACCAGGACTGAACAGGGCTTAGGCTTAATCATATCGGACAACCTCAAAACAAGGAATCAATGCAAAAAAGCAGCACAAAAAGCAAGTAGCTTCCTTACATGCACAGGTAGGGGAATAACTAGCAGGAAACAAGAAGTTATTATTCCACTCTATAGATTCCTGGTGAGGCCACACCTGGAGTGCTGTGTCCAGTTCTGAAGGCCCAACCTGAAGAAGGACATAAAGCGCTTGGAATCAATTCAGAGAAGAGCCGCAAAGACGGTGCAGGGCCTCCATCGCAAGTCATATGAGTCTAGACTCCAAGACCTAAACTTGTACTCCCTAGAACAGAGAAGGGACAAAAGGGATATGATATAAACATTGAGATTCATCAAGGGAATAAACACTGTTCAGGCAGGCAAACTCTTCCATGCAAATGGAGAAGCGCATACAATAGGGCACAACCTACGCCTGAGAGGGGGAAGGCTCAGAGGGAATATCAGGAAGCACTTTTTTACAGAGCGTGTAATAGACACATGGAACAGCCTGCACCCAGAGGTGGTTGCAGCAATCATGGTGAATACATTTAAACACGCATGGGACCGGCACTACGGTATGAACAAAAACAGCAAAATATAGGGGAGGGGGTTAGGTTCATGGCCAGACTAGATGGGCCACTCAATCCCCACCTGCTGTCAAATTTGCATGTTCTTATATCTTGTAATTTGTATTTGTATTTTGGCTCCCCTAGTCTCTTTCCCCAGGTTGCACCTGGAAATGAGCCTCTGCTCAGTGTGCCTCTCCCTATTACCAAACTAAATAAAAACATAAAATATGTAAATAAAATTAATGCTTAGAGTCTGTGGAATACATCTGAAGACATAGCGGACCCACATTTTTCATCACCTGAATTTTCTGTTTCTTTCCGACTCTCTCTCTCAAAACTTAACATTCACATACACGCATATATGCTTTTGTAATGGCTATAATAATAACTTTTTAACTGGACTGTGGTAACCTAGTCACTGGGCTTCTGTACCCTGAGGCATTATGAAAGCAATAAGACATGATGGGGTGTGAGTTGTTGCCTGACAAGAGCATGCCCCAGATGTATAGTGAGGCTTGCTCTTATTAAGCAACAACCCACACCCTGAAGTGTCTTATTGCTCTTATAAAATGGGTTTCAGTACTAAAAAATTAGAAAAAGTAATAACATTTTTTTTTAATGGTAAAACTGGTTTGTAAAGCACTGTAATGAAATTTGACATTAAGGGTCAGATATTCAAAACGTAGTCCCGGGGTCAAATTAGCACAGCATGGCATGCTAAAGTAGCCCTGAATCAGTAGCAATCTATATTCAAAGGAATAGCCCCAGGGTTAAACCTGTTGAATATAGCACACAAATGAAGCAGTGCAAACAGGGCTGGGAGTGCAGTGCTAAAATAGTCCGGGAAATAAGACAGCTCTGAATATAGCAACAGGGAAGTGCAAAATGCAACAGCAGCTCAGTGGACACAGAGATGGAGTAAGGCAGAGTTGAAGTTGGTGGAAAATATGTGCGATAGCAATGAAGTGTTGCACAACAACTGTAAACAACAATGCAGGCTACACATTGCAGAACTGTGCTATGCTTTTGAGAGGCTTGCCCGGAGCTACCCTGATTGCACGGTGTAAACAGGTTAGCCCGAGGCAAAAGTTTGCAATATTCAAAGATCCTATGCAAATGAGCCTACTCAGGCAATCCATGGGCAAACAGTCACATTTGCATTTCATTATGGCCTGCTTTGCATGCACTCCCATATACTTTGCCTGGCGCTGTTGCAAGGATCTCACAGCAACTGGTTGGAATGGAAGTACAGGCTGGAAGCTGCAGGCCAGGGTATGCACACAGCAAGCCCCTGTTGGTTGGAATGGAAGTACAGGCTGGATGCTGCAGGAAATGGGTGTTGGCAGGCACATTCAATGCATACCACTTGCCCATGCATCACTGCAATGAGGGACACAGACGTGCTGAATGAGGGGCAATGAGGGACAGCGCTACCTAGAGGTTGGGACACATTCTCAAACATGGAGATACAAACACAGAACACACATACCAACACAGTTCTATGTACAAGGGGTAACTATACGTATGCCCATAGCCTAGAATCCTCTGTGGCCATGTCTGGCTGTACATCACAGTCAATGTGTGCAAAGCACTGTTCACATGGGGATGTATGTAGGCCAGGGCTAGATTGAGGGGTACATTGAGGGATGTCCCCATAATGAGGGACACAGTGGGGAATATATGACTGTGTGTAGCACTATATAGATGTACATACATAGTTATAAAGGCATATACTGTATCTACACACAGAAAATATATATACTGTATATATATATACATATATATGTTGCAAAAACTTTGCTAATGCATCAATTAGGGTGAACACCATAGCAACAAAGCAAGAAATGAGTCGTTATGGTTTACAACCCTAACGCCCCACCACATAGAATCCCACCCCACTTACTCAATTTTTCATTCTCCACTGGTCAGGTGAGTCAGAAGAAGGAACAGGCTCAACCTTCACCCCATTGTCCTATACTGTAGCATGTAAGCTTGTTTACACATGGAATGGGGTGAGAGTTAGGCCTGATGACCCCATGGCACACCCTGATGCCTGTTGGTGTGTGGAGGGTGGGGGGGTGAGGTGGGGAGGTAGGGGTGGAAACCCTGTGGGTGGGGCATTAGGATTGTAAACCTTAATGCCTCACTTCCCTGCTTTTGTTGCTATGGTATTCACCCTAACTGATGCATTAACAAAGGTTTTGCAACTACTGTAGTTTCCTTACATTTTGCAGTAGCATAATAGTATCCCCATTTTACTATGGGAGTGCAGGGTCCTTTGGGCCCTGCACTCCCATCCCTCCATCCGGATAGTAAAACAGTATGAATATGTCACAGTGGGAGTGCAGGGTCCTGCATGTAGCTGTGGAAACACAGGGGTCTCTGTCCCTGCACCCCTACACATTAAGTTACGAGCAGGCATAACAAAATTGCAACAAATAGTCATAACTGTGCCATCTTAAATAATTTTCACCCCAGAAGTTCAACATAACCTTCTTATCACCTCACTGCATGTACCCAGTACAGAAAACTTTCAAATCCCTGTCAAAATGTAATTCTGTGCAACTGTAATGCTGGTTTGCACCACACGTGCAGAAAAACATTTATGGCAGGATTTGAAAAATTACAGCTGTACTATTCATGAGGTGGTGTGAAAAAATGGTAATGTTGAAAATCTGGAGTAAAAACATGAAAAGTAGTAAAATTACAAGCTACATAGAAACTGTGCAATGCACGCTTGTAATGCGGTCATTTTTTGGAATTTTTTTCACCAAATTTTCAACATAGCCTTTTTGGGACTTCCCCTCACGAACAGTGGCACTGTGATTTTGTTTATCCATCCCAAAAGTTGATTTCGTACAGTGAGTGTGCCATTCTGCACCACCGGTGCGAAAACCCGTTTTGGGCAGGATATGAAAAATGACACCTATACTGTTCATAGGCAGATGTGAATAAATGGCAATGTTGAAAATCCGCAGTGAAAATTTAAAATTGGAGAAGTCACAAGCATGTATAGAAACTGCAATGCACGCTCATAACGCAGTCATTTTATAGAATTTTTTCACCAAATTTGCAACATGAGCTTTTTGGGACCCCACCTCATGAACAGTGGCACTGTTGTTTCATTAATCAGTCCTGAAAGGTGATTCTGCACAGCGACTGCAAAATCACCTTTCAGGACTGAGTAATGAAATGAGAGTGACAGTGTTTATGAGGTGGGGCCCCAAGAACTGCATGTTGAAAATTTGGGGTCAAAATTCCTACAAATGGCTGAGATATCATCATAAGTTGAACCCCCCAATGACAGCCATTATATGGCGCTTACCTTTGATTCTTCATTTTGCAGTTGGCTTTGAAGAGTGCAGATGTGTCCCGGTCCTCAGAAGATAACAGCACCAAACTCTGGAGGTAAGTATGGGGCAAGGGGGGGGTAAGTGGAGGTGGGTGCTTAGTGGGACGGTGGGGATGGGAGAGGGGGATCTGGGAAGATGACGAGGGACCATTTTCTTTTTTCCAGGTTAAAAAAACAAAAACACGGGACATTTTTCTTTATTTACAGGTACAAACAAATAAATTAATTAATTTGGGCAGACTGGGGTGGGTTCCCAGTGTGCCACGTGAGTTGGGGGGTTGGGGAACATGATGCTGACATGGGGATTGGGCACTCCGATGTCAGTGGATTTTTTGGGGCAGACTACAGAAGTTCAATGCAGGATCCTGCATCAAACATTTTGATGCAGGATCATGCATCAAAGGAAAAAGATGTCAGGGGACGGTTTTCTTTATTTACAGGTATAGAAAATAAAAAATACATTTGGGCATACTAGAGTGGGCTCTCAGTGTGCCACATGGGTTGGGGGGGGATCATGATGCTGACAGGGAGATTGGGCATCCCTGTCAGCAATAAAAGTGAGCTTGGGGGCATCCAACACTGGGGGTGGACTTCCGGTGTTGGAAAGTTAAAAAAAAACAATGAGCTGGCTTATGCATCACTCACCTCTATGCGCCTATTCAGCACTCAGTCGGTGGCTGGCCATGGAGGTGAGCGGTGGGGTTGAGCCAGTCACCGCTCCATTTGGGGATGGTTGAGGGGAGCGAGGGGTCGGCATTGTTGGGAGGGGTGGGGGGCCACTAAACTACCAAAGAAAATACATTTGTATGAAAGCTACGGGGATCGGGAATCATGATGGGGGTGGAGTGGGGGACCACTAGACTACTAGGGAAAAGCTTATAATATTTCACAATGGGAGTCAGGGATCACGATGCCGGGGTTGGGGACCACTAGACTATCAGGGGTAGAATTCAAATTAGAACCGTTTGTAGGTAGGACAGGCACTGGGGCGGTGGTGCAAAACACAGAAAGATACAGACTCAGTTCAGAAATTAGTGTTGCACTTCACCCCTCCAAAGATAAGATGAACTCCGTGTGACTTGCAGTTCAAATAATTTATTTAGCAGTCACTGCCATCAGCAGAGCAGTGCCGCAGCACAGGAAATGATCTCACGTTTCATCCAGACTCAACCCGGCTTCATCAGAGAATAAAGAAATTATGCAAACAGCTCATTATTTATGCAAGTGCCACAGAATCCATAAACCAATCAAAAATGATTTCTCTTTGAGTTTGAAAAAACATGATCAATCACCATATATTCACTGTGATAGTAACACAAACCAAGCTATGATATCTCACAACCCCATAGTATATAGTTAATAGTATATTTAAAAAAAAAACCTTTTTATATCACTTTTTTCCTTTTATGTTTTCAAGACAGATCCCACTTTTTATTGCTTTGAATCCACTTTTTTAATCCACTTTTTAAGGGATGTGATCAGCTCCATTTATCTAAACAGTCCAGTCAGGAGGACCTGCAAAAGAACCAAAACACGAAAACATTAGTTTCTTGCATCAGTTGGTACATATCCCCTCAGAATTACTTGGGGGGGGGTAAAGATAATACAATACAATTACAGAAATGCAGGTGCAGTTCCCCTAAAGTCCTTTAAAGGAATGGGTATACAGGCAGATAGATAGGGGAGGTGGGGGATTTGAGATTTACCATATATTCATATATTATTTTTTAAGAAATGGCATGATTTCAGATTTGCCATTAAGACTCAGAAGTCTTAAAGCCCCCAGCCTAAAAATCCATTCTTGTTCTTTATCTTTAGCCTGCTCTCTAACTCCCCACCTTTTGCACTAATAGGTATTGTTTCTATACCTACTGCTTTCATTCTATGATCTTGTTTGTTTGATTGTGAATTGATTGTGCATGGCCATAGTATATTTTTCATTGTTATTATGTATGGCATTCAGATGTTCATTTACCCTTTGTTTAAATTTCTGTTTCGTTCTGCCCACATAAAATTTACCACATGTGCATGTTAAAAGGTAAACTATTGCTTCAGTATTGCAGGTAATGTGCCCACTGATTTTTTTTCTTTCACACCTGTTTTTGGGTTTGTAAATTCACTGCATCCCTGTAGAACAGGGCACATATTACAGTCTTCACAAGCTCTTGTTCCCCATTGACTCCTGCCATTCTGCCATGGTCTCCTTTTTTAGGGAGGTAACTGTGCACCAAGCAGTCCCTTACATTTACTCCCCTTCTGTAAGAGATCCTCAGTAGTTTTGAGAACATAAACTCAAGCTGTGGTGTGCCTCTCAGAATCTGAATATTATTGCGAACAATATTCACAATTTCAGTGCCACAACCATATGTGATGACAAAGGTCATTGCAGCCTTCTCTTTTTTACTTTTGTTTTTAGGGAGGAATAATGATTCCTGTTCCATCTGGTCTGTTTTGCTTTTAGCAGAAGTAATGTCAACTTCATTGTACCCCCTAGTTCTCCACCTTTGTTCAAGTTCTTCAGCTCTTTTTTCATACAATTCATCATTCCCACAATTGCATCTTACCCTTTCTGAATATAATTCAGATTACTTTGAATTGCTTTGCTTTACTACAGAATGGGCGTGCCGCATTACCGCATGTTTTTTGCAGGCGGTATTTAGTGCGGCGCTACAGGTGGTGCAAAAACCTGTAGCGCGGCGCTATTATTTTGAATATTCCTGTGCGCTGGCATTCATTGCCACTCCCTTCACTCCCTCCCCTGAATACATTAACTTTTAGCGTCGGCGCTATCACTCAGTGCCGGCGCTTAAAGGACTTCTGAATATTGCATCCTGGTACAAATTCTGCACTATTCCAGTGCGAAGGATTTTCACCAGGTGCAAAGCTTTGAATATCTGGCCCCAAGTAGTCCCTGTATATAGTAAGGTCTACTGGAAAACAGAATAGTGTAGAGAGTTCCATTAGAGAGCTTCTCCCTAGTGTTTCTTCATGATTGTGTACCTTCTCACACACATATTTAATTTTGCATTTTGAGTCTTTTCTTGCAGAGTTGTTTGGCACTGGAGAAGAGCACTGTTTGTAGAACTGTGAGCAGTTCAAAAAGAATGATGTTTACAGCATTGCCAGCTGTAGCTGTAGCCAAGCGAAAGAGCAAGCAAGTGGTGGATTTAAAGGGTCACGGTCTCCCCTACACACCAATACTATTTTTATTTATTTGATTGTTTTTTTTGGTTTTTAATGCAGAGCTGAATAGTAGTGGAGAAGCGTGCTGAAAGTGAACATGTTCCTCTGCAGCTGCCATGGTGAGCGCGTTTTACTGCGCAGTTTTACTTACGGTGCTGCAATCTGAACAAGTGGGCTGCTGAGCCGATACTGTTCCATTTGGCATTTCACCCCACTCGCTCTAAATTAGGATTTTGAAATTGTGGCAGCCAGGCACTGTGGAGTAATGTTGGGGGGGGGGGGAGTGAGTACTGGAGAGTGTGGGGAATGATGTCTGCAGAAACAGCAGTGGTCCAGAGGAGGATGGGGCAAATGCAGCTTTCACGTCGCTGTGGGTGGTATGTGCAGTTCTTGACAGGGACTGGCTTCTGGCAGGCGTGGATATGGGGGCTGTGCTGCATCCTGCTTGGCATTGAAAGTGTCAGTCACAGGGCTGTTGTCCTGTAAGGACACGGATCCTGCCAATCAGGATGCAGGATTCCATTTACCCATTTTATAAGCATAGTTAAAGCAGCAGTATTTCTTAGGGGAAAACATGTCATCATATAGGTTTTTAATAGTAATGTATTTCTGGAAAAATATCAATATATCTATTTTTTCATGTTACTGTATTTCACTCCTAAACTGAGATATGGAGTTTTAAGCTTTTAAAAGTTTTTGTCTCTAGCCACGTCTACTATGAATAAATGAAACATTTTAGTGTGGTGCTATGCTGTTTACCGTCAGCAATGTGTGCTAGCTGGGATGGCCTGTAGATGCAGTGGTAGAGTTTTTGCTTGTGATGGCAACAGCCTGGGTTCATGCCCCATGCCTGGATCATCGGAGGTGGAGGAGAAGGCTTGCGCATCTGAGGGCCTGCTCTCCTCCTCTTCCAGAGTGGGGGGTGGCATGACACCTGGTGTTAGCCTGGCCTCTTGTGGTGGCTGGTGGGCAGAATGCCAGCGCTGCAACTTGTTGGGGTCAAAGGAGTGGCAGTCATCTGGCGTACTTTGTACGGAAGCGTGTGCAGTGATGCCATTGATAGTACTGCATGACGCACCAGAGCAAGGGAGGAAATCAGGAAAAAAAATTGCTCTGGCTGGCAGGATTATTCCCTGACACCTCAAAGACCCCACACTGGTAACCTTGGCATGGCTCCACTGGATCCTTGAAAGGGCGAGTCGAGCCAGGCTCTCCGATGCCCCATCATGTGGGAAGGAGCTGATAACTCCAGAAGATGTCAGGTGATGGGGCTAGGGGGTAGTCAGCTAGGACAGGGGCCAGCCAGGGAGGAAGAAAAATACACACCAAAACCAAAGAATTGCATTCTAGCACCTTCCTAATACATTCACAGTGTGAATCCATTATGTAAACAATTGCCCAAAGTGGACCCCCAATTCAATCAAGACACCACACTGTTTTTGGTATAAAAAAGGGGCCACAGCTCTTTTTACTTAAACAAAATTGCATACATTACATGGGACACTTGGCTTTTACGAGCCTAATAGGTACATCACAATTTACAGATATGCACTTTACATATATTATATACATACACCAAGCTATACAGAAAATTGTAACATATGTACATTACATGTCCCATCCTGTAAGACCCCTTGGGCAGCCCTAATTCATGTACTGCTGAAAACTCCCAGCTCCTTCATCCGCTTGTTTTGAGGGGAACTCTGGCCCTTTAGTCCAACAGACCCGTTGAGGGCCATGCCTTTCCACAAGACAGTTCCCCCCCTTCCGAATTAGGGGCCTCCTAGCCCCTTGACGAGGAGCATACCTGTCGGGGGCTGCACTCCTCCTCTTGGAGTCTTGGATCCCAGTGTTTCGGTGCACGTCCCAGCCTGGGTGCCTTCCTCTCCCAATCCTCCGAGGCATACCCGTCCTAGGGTCTTGCCTCTCCCAGGTGACACCCAATCACAGCTCTTCTTATGTCCGGAGCCTCTTACCCAGGGTCAGCCATGAATTTACTGCCACTTCATACTGTGACAACCAGTATCTCCCACTAATGCCCAAGGGATCTTACTTTTCCCAAACAGCACTGTCTCGCAAAAATCATTAAGTGTATTGTTAAGGACATCGTTTCCCATCCCTGATAAATGAACCCCATCCCGGCTATAAAAATCCCAAATCTGTTTTTACAATCATGAAGTGCCTGATTACTTCCACGCCCAGTGAGGCCGCAAAATGGGACACCTCCTATTCACGGACCTCCGCGCTTTATCCATAGCCCTGCTTTCCCGCCCACCACGCCAATGTCACGTGAGTAACATTCGAGACCATGCCAGAATGGTGCAGCAATAATTGTTTAAGTGGGACAAACCTCTTCATATCCCCAATTAATCACTTTGGCCCCAGGGTGACCAAGTCATTCCCTCCCAGGTGAATCACCAGTGCGCGAGCGGTGGTCGCAAAGTAGACCCAATGCCATGATTGTTTTGCCAATGCCCCCACCTCATCCCCCTTTTCCTGCCCATTTTATCACAGCTCTACTTCTTGAATGAGCAGCTGAGTTGTATATGGTCAGCCCCTCCTGTATGCCTCCCTCACGTGCGAATGACCCACGATCCATATCTGAGGGGATGTCGCCGACATGCCTGTAAAACAAAAGTAGAAACATGTGAGTGTTCTCAGGTTTGAACTATCAGTCCTAACTTGTGCTGGGTTCCCCAACATCACTTGCTGCTGTTCTCTGCTGAGGCCTTATGTAACCCATGTACGCCTTTGAAGCCCATCTGCCAACCCCTTTTATCTGATCCTCGTTTAAACTGCACCTGGCAGCCTCAGTGGCTGCTCTGATTCGGAATGAATGGGTGTTATACGAGGTCGGGTTTTTTCCCGCCATCCATAAATCCTTTCGTAGGACCGCAGTGAATTGCCGTCTTGTGACCACTTTTCCATCCCCGTGCACAAACAAATGACCTGTTCCCATAGGACGACCCGCCAAATACTCCCTCATTGCCATCCATGGGCAGATATTCCCGGGTGGGGCCTTAAACAGTGTAATCATAGCCAGGGGGCCGCACTGGTTAGTTTTTGATTTCCGCAGCTGAAGACACAGTCTGTCTTGCCAGATGACGAAATCACTCAACTGGAGATTGGTGTTCTGGCTCGGAGAGTTGGACTGCGGTACCAACTCAGACACCCGGAAGGCCCCAAAAAATGCACATGTGTATAGGGCCCTGAACAGCTTGGTTTCATAGCCAGAGCTGCAAGTGACCACCAGTGCTGTCAGGAGGTTGGACAATTCCGGTAATCCTATGGGCTTCCTTGTGTCCACCTTTTTCCCCGCGAGTCTAGACATGCCCTGCACCATTTTCTTTGTAATGAAATTGTTGGTTGGGTCGGGGAAACCTTCGTATTTCCCAAGAAAGGCAATGCCTGCTAGTTGGAGGCGATAGCGCTGGGATTTTCCAGTCATTCTAAGTGTAGGATGTAGCTTTGAACCTGTCTCTGGGTATTGTGTAATTCCACCTTACCTCGTGACCACAAAATTGCTGGAAAGATTCATAGCTACCTACATACTTCCTCCATGTCGGGGCCACAGCGAGCTGTACCAGTTGCTGCAATCTTGGTTCCCTAGTCTCCAGACTGCTTCCGTATTTCTGTTGGGAACTGGTCCGCCCGCGGGCTAACTGCCTGAAGTACTCGAGCTGAAATCGAGACAGGGCATCAGCTATAACATTTTCTTTTCCTGGCAGATGACGTGCCTTAAAAGAGATGTTGTACCGTAAGCAGCATAACACAAAGACCCGCAAGACCTTCATCACATCTTCAGAGCGAGATGTCTGCGAGTTCAATATGTCCACTACTGCCCTGTTGTCTGTGTGAAACAGCACTTTCTTATTCTGAAGTTTGTGTCCCCACACCCTTATGGCTACCATGATGGGGAACAGTTCCAAAAGGGTAATATTCTTTGTGAGTCCCGTCAACACCCACTCCTGTGGCCAGTGTCCCGCAAACCATGCTCCCTGCCAGAATGCCCCAAAACCAATGCCCCCTGAAGCATCGGTTACCATGTGCAGGTCCAAAAATTGGTCTGTTGGTGTTCGCTAGATGGTGATACCATTAAAATCTTTCAGGAAAAGTTCCCAAACCTGTAGGTCTGCTTTTATGCCCTGTGTCAATCTGATGTGGTGATATGGTTTTAAAGCCCCACCCGTGGCAGATGCCATCCGCCTAAGGAATGGCCTGCCTGGGCAAATTGCACGGCATGCAAAATTCAAGTGGTCTATAACAGATTGCAGCTGTTGTAGGGTCACCTTCCTTGCTTTTCCCATCTCACCCAATATTTTGCACAAAAGTGCCACCTTGTCTTGCGGTAGCCAGAAACCATGGCCTCGGAGTCTATTTCTATGCCCAGGTATGAGAGACAAGTCGCTGGGCCCTCTGTTTTTTCCCCGGCGAGAGGGACACCATAATAACCCATCAGTGAGGTGAAGCCTTGCAGCGTCTCCCCACATGTGGTTCCCCCCTTTGGCCCCATAAATAGGAAATCATCGAGATAATGGACTACATGTATGTTTTTTGTGTGTTCTCTGGTGGCCCACTCCAAAAAGGTTGAGAATGCTCAAGGCTGAGCAGCTGACGAGCATCCCATAGGCATAGCCTTGTCCATATACCATCGACCTCCCACTTTG
Source organism: Neoceratodus forsteri (assembly GCA_016271365.2). NCBI lineage: Eukaryota > Metazoa > Chordata > Ceratodontiformes > Ceratodontidae > Neoceratodus > Neoceratodus forsteri. The sequence continues at coordinate 1,538,981,667 of CM028131.1, read as the reverse complement.
AAACCCAGTAAATCCTGGTCACTTGATGTACAGGTAGCAGACAGAAAGCGGATTTGATGTCGCTCTTTGCCATCATTGCACCTTGGCCTAGCTGTTGTATGTGGTGCAGAGCCTCATCAAACTGTATATTGCACTGTGCAATCCTCGGGTTGATGAAGTCGCTTACTGAATTACCTTTGCAGGACAGGTGATGTATGAGCCTATACCCCTGCTTCCTTTTTGGGAACCAGCCCCAATGGGGATACTCTGAGGTTGTGCACTGGGGGGGTGGTCAAATGGTCCAGCCACCCTGCCTGCCTCCACTTCCTTAGCAATTTTTTCCTCCAGGATGTTGGGAAGCAAAATTGCAGACTTCAGATTGCGTGCTGTGGTTTCTACCCTTGGGCCCTTGTATGGTATCCTAAAACCATACCTGAAACCATCGTGTATATATTTTGCAGCTGATTTTTGGGGTAGCAGTCGAGCCAGGGGCCATCCTATCTAATCGTACTGGTGAGTTAGCCAAATTTCCCAGACCCCTTTCCTTTTCGCTGCTTGCTCCTCGATGCTTGATGTCCTGGGGATTGCGTGTACATTCAGAGAACCTGTGCTCTCCTCCGTATGACTTGCAGATGTGCCCGTACTTACAAAAAGGAATGAAAACATTTCCCTCTATTGTAGTCGTAACAGGCCTTCCTCCTGCCCCTTTATCTGCTCTTTCCTGTGTTCTCCACTCATTTGCCTTGCAATAACATGGCCACTATCTGTGTATGTCACAACATTAGGCGGCCCATTGCGTCATATAACGAACCCACAGGTCTATGTGTGTGTTTTCCCATTTGAGATTGGGTTGCCTAGATAGTTTTAGACAGAAATTGCTCATCTGATTTCAACCATGCATATCCATCAAATGAGAGGTGTGCAAATTTTATGGTATCCCTGTATTTTAAAAGTGCAATTAGTTTATAAGGGTGCTTCATCCCATAAACTGACATAAATATGTCAAAGGCGGCTGCCCAGTTCTCAAATGTGAATGGTACCTTTGGTCGCCATGGCCTCTCATGTTTATACCCTTTTTCGTCGCTCACCTCTGGGATTTCCCTATGCAGTAAAGAGAACATGTCTATGACTTCCCCTTTCCAGATTTTCTCCCGGACTGTGTCGGATAAGTGATCCCCAATGGGTCTTCTACCCCAGCATACGCCCAACGCTCTGGGGATCCAGATACTGCGCTGGTTGACTTATCTCCCATTGCAGTATTTGGAGTGCTATCCATTCTAGTGGCTATAATCTCTTGCTCTTGTGAGCCTGATGTCCTGTTCTCCGTGTTAGTTGGGAGGGGTTGTAATGTGGGAGGCCCAGCACCTGTCCATACGTGAACCGCTGCCCTTTGTGCATTACCCCCTTCCCCCCTATAACTTTGGGAGAAAATGGAGTGAGGCTGACTCGAGAGAGGCTCAAACACCATGGTGTTCTGTTGTACGCTTCCTTTGTGACTTACCTGAGCTGCATCGGTTCCTGCCATTGCAGATTTGTCCAAGTGGTGTGTCCTCAAGCTATCATCCTCTCTTGACTCCAGCAGCCCGCCGTGCCCAGTGAGGTGCCCTGACCAGGTTCATTAGTTGGATATGCCCGGCCCCAATGTGGGGGGCATTCCACCCTGTGGGGTTGTTGTGAAACCAGGGGTAAGGGAGCCCCAAGGGGTCACTGCTGGCCAAGTGAAGGGCATATTTCCGTGACCCATACAAAAGGGCCACATAAAGGGGTTATGTTGCCATGTTTGATGCCCTCTATCACCGGCCCGGATTGAACCCTGGAGCCCCTGGTGACTTGACTGGTTGCTTCCTTTCTCCCTTTTTCTTCCTAGGAGTTCCTTACCGACTGTTTTTGGCCACGCCCTCCCTCCTGTCCCCTTGTGCCCTGCCCTTCTGTTTATGTTCCTTATCTTTTGGCCTTGACCATGTCCTCAAGGTTCTTTATCTCTTTCTTGTGCCTTGCTTCCTCTGTTGTCGATTCCAATGGCAGCCTTTCTATGCTGTCACTATATTGCGCTCCCTCACTATCAGATTCAGACCACACTAAATCTATTGATACATCGCTGGCCTGATCTCCCTCATACTCAACCCTCTGTGGCTGGACCACCGTTACTTGTTCCACTTCATCGTCCCCCTCTCCTGGTTGTGCCCTAGGTGCATTCCCCTCCGCTCTGTTCCGTCTTTTTCTCCGTCCGCTTTTATCTGCCTCTGCCACTGGTGAAGACTTGCGCTTAGTCTGCCTGCCCTGCCCCTTTTTAGCAACAGATTTTTTCTGAGCCATGGATTCTAACCATCAGGCTGATGGCTGGCTACGCCTAGGCTGCCGCCCCACATCATCCACTGGTTCTTGTGGCCTGTGTTCTGGCATGTTAAGGGGGTCTGTCACTGTTTTCTGTTGCCCGTTTTGATGGGCTACTAGTATTTCTGGTTCTAACCTGGACATGGTTGACAGCCAATCAGATCCCCCAGTGTCCTTAAGGCGTTGCAGGGCCTCGTGGAAGGCTTGGTCTTGCCCTTGCACTGGGATAGCATGTGCCACATATTGTGACTGGCTTCCCGGCACCGTAAGGTCTTGACTGGTGCCCTGCACCTGCATGGGGTTTGGGTGGACTGGTTGTCCAGAAAGTGGTTATTCTGCATTTCGGACATTTTAGCTATTGATATTAAGGGGCAAGGCAGTGTTCAATGATGCAATACCTATAAGACAAAACATTAGTTAATACACCTTCATCCTGCCCTTTATAAGTTAACGTTCTACCTTTATATCCTCTCTCTAACTGAATGCCCTATCCTAGCCTGTCTAAATTTGCCCCAGGCTCCTCTATGCCGTCGTACTCCCTCCTGATAGAACTAAACCAAGTTGACTTCCCCCTCTTAGGGAAAAAAAAAAAAACTACACTCTAGTGCCACTCCCTCTCTATACAGCTACTCCTAATGATAGATTGTTTCTACCTCAGCACAGACCCCCTTAGCTAGCAAGGGGAAGGAAAGAAAACTTTTTTTTTTTCCTCCTCTCCTTTCTTCTTCTTTTCCCTACCCAACTCTCTTCCCCCACAACACCAGGCTGGGACATCTATACCGGACACAAAAGAACATGCTCGATTCACACCAAAACAGGGACAGAGACCACATGACTGAACCCAGTCCACAAGGAAAAGCCACTGCACAAAAGGAAGTGCAAGAAACTTCCACACCACCAAAGAGAAAAAGCCCAGCCCCGCACCAAGCGATGTACATTCTTTTCTCTCTTCCCAAAAACATCTGATGTCAGGAACACCTCCACTCGCTGAAACTCAGAAAAAAAACCACAACATCACCCCCTCCCAAGGAAAAGGAAATTGATGTACAATAAGGATACATATAGAGGTAGTAAAGAAACAAGCATTTGTCAATGCTGAATGTTTGCTTGCTGGCATTGGCATTGGTAGTGTAGGAGTTAGAGAGCTGCATAATAGGAATGGCAGTGAAGTATTGAACTGAAGCCAACCCCATCACCACCCTGCAGAGAGTGACAGGCATTGGGGTGTGCCTTTGGGTCATCAGGCGTAACGGCCATGCCATTTCACCACACCCTACCGTGCAGACACCGACAAGTGTCACGGTGTGCCTTGGGGTCTTTGGCCTCTTATGCATCCCATTCCATCAGGAAATATTGTGAGATGGGTGCTGTAGAGAGAATGGGTGAACTTTGGGGATGAAGAGTCCAAGGCACACCTTGATGCTTCTCAGTGGCTGCAGGGTGTGGGTGGGGTGGAATGGTATGAGCATTGCAGGTGACAATCCCAAGTCACAGCCCTGATGCCTGTCATTCTCTACAGGGTGGGGTGTTATGGTTGGAAACCCTAATGCCTCAGGCATTCGTTGGTATTTTCACTCCAAATTTTCAGCATGGGTTTTTTGTGACCCCCCACCTCATGAACAGTGGCAATATCAGTTTGTTAGCTGAAAGCTGCTTTAGCACAGTGACTATGGCATTTGTCACCACAGGTGCAAAAACACATTCCGAACAGGATGTGAAAAATGACAGCTGTACTGTTCATGGGGAGGTGTAAAAAATGGCAATGTTGAAAATCGGCAGTGAAAATATTTAAAAAAACTGGTGAAGTCATGAGCGTGAGTAGAAACTGTGCAACGTGCACCCGTAATGTAATTAGTTTGGGAAATGTTTACAGCAGATTGTCAACACAGGCATTTTGGGACCTCCGGTCATGAACAGTGTCACTGTGATTTTCTTTATCTGTCTCGAACAATGATTTCCCACAGCGACCACGCATTTCTGTGCTGAAATTGTGAAAACACATTTCGGCCATGTTGTGAAAAATGACAGCTGTACTGTTCATAAGGAAGTGTGGAAAAATGCCACTGGTGAAAATCTGGACTGAAAATATTACAAATTCATGAACTTATGAGGGTGTGTGGAAACTTCGCAATGCTCACTCGTAACACAGTCATTTTTAGGAATTTTTTCACCAAATTTTCAAAATAGCCATTTTAAGACCTCTGCTAATGAACAGTGTCACTGTGATTTTCTTAATGTGTCCTATACATTGATTTCAAGATACCGACTGCGCCATTGTGCACTACATGGGCGGAAACATGTTTTGGGTAAGATGCGTAAAATGACAGCTGTTCTGCTCATAAGGAGGTATGGTAAAATGGCAATGTTGAAAATCTGGAGTGAAAATATTGAAAATTTGCGAACTAATGAGCGTACGTAGGATCAGCGCAACAAACGCTCGTAAAACAGTCATTTTTGGGAATTTTTTCACCAAATTTTTAACATAGCCATTTTAACACTTTTTCTCATGAACAGTGTGACTGTGATTTTCTTAATATATCCCATACATTGAGTTCGCACACCGACTGTGCCATTGTACGCTACATGCGCGGAAACACATTTTGGGGGAGAAGTGAGAAATGACAGCTATACTGCTCATAAGGAGGTGTGGCAAAATGGCAATGTTGAAAATCTGGAGTGAAAATATTGAAAATTTGTGAACTTACGAGCGTGTGTAGGAACAGCGCAACGCATGCTCGTAAGATAGTCATTTGTGGGAATTTTTTTACCAAATTTTTAACATAGCCATTTTAACACCTCTGCTCATGAACAGTGTCACTGTGATTTTCTTAGTATGTCCCAAACATTGATTTTGCACGCCGACTGCGCCATTGTGCGCTACATGCACGGAAACACATTTTGGGTGAGATGTGAAAAATGACAGCTGTACTACTCATAAGGAGGTGTGGTCAAATGGTAATGTTGAAAATCTGGAGTGAAAATATTGAAAATTTGCGAACCTATGCGTGCGTGGGAACAGCGCAATGCATGCTCGTAAAACAGTCATTTTTTAGGATTTTCACCAAATTTTCAACATAGGCTTTTGAGCCCACCTTATGAACACTGGCACTGTCATTTTGTTAATCAGTCCTGAAAGGTGATTTCGTGCAGTGACCGCGAAATCACCCTTCGGGCCCAAGTAACGCCATGACAGTGACAGAATTCATGAGGAGGGGTCCCAAAAACCCCATGTTGAAAATTTGGTGCCAAAATTCCAAAAAATGCCTGAGATATGCAGCAAAGTTGAAAAAACCCTATTCATTACATTATACAGCTTATCGGCATTTCCTCAGTTCGCGGTCGGCTTTGAAGAGTGCAGACATGTTCCTGGTCCACTGAAGATCGTCGCGCCGAGCTCCGGAGGTAAGTATGAGGTGAGGTGGAGGTGTGGGGAGGCAGGGTGCCCAGAAGGTGGGTGCGGGTGGGGGAGAGGGCCAGGGAGACCGTTTTTGTGTTTTCATTTTTTTTTTAATTACGACGCGGGACGTTTGCCATGCTGGGGTGGGCTCCCAGTGTGGCAGCAGGAAAGCTTTGGGGGGGCAGTGGAGACTAAGGGGATTGGGTAGCCCGTCGGCCATTCTGACTTTTGCCACGCTGGGGTGGGCTCCCATTGTGGCACCTCGGTAACCTCTTGGGATCAGAAGCCGACTTGTGATTGGGCATTCCCAGTCGGTTAAACACATTGTTGCCACACTGGGGTGGGCTCCCAGCGTGGCACCTGGAAGACTGTTTGGGGGAGGGGGGGCGAGCACTTCAGTGAGCACTTCCCTTATCTGATCGTGCTCACTGAAGTGGCTCTCTCCGTTTCAACTGTAAGCCACTGCATCCTGGTGCTGTCATAGACAGCTGTAGCATGCATTGGGCAACTATGGCCGCACCTGCAAACACACGGAGGGTATTGGAAGAGGGGGTGGCACACCTCCAGAAACTGGGATGATGGCACTATGTTTCTTGCACATGTGTGCAAGCAAACATAAAAATGTTTTTTAAATAATGTTAAACCTTGTTTAGCATATGATTAGGCTCTACAAGTATGTTATTTTAAGAGTAACATAACACTGATAAAGTGTTTTCAGCCAAACAGAAAGCTTTATTTTTCAGACCCTTTTTATATATTTAAACTGGTACCCTGACAGCCTTTGGGTTGAGTAGTAGAAGACAAAGAGCTAGCACTGCCCAAGCAGGTGGTATGCTTCTCTCTGTCTGTAGTTCTCAAGAGCTAAATCTGGCTGGCCTTAAAGGCCCTCAAAGTGCTGCCACCAGAACTTACTGGTGGCCTCACTCCTAATTTTTATCACCTCAAACCCCCGATATACCCCAAACTCCTTCATATACCCCAAGCACCCTGATATAGTCTAAACACCTTGATATGCCACAAACATCTTGATATACCCCAAACACCCTGATGAACCCCAAACTCTCTGATATACCTCAAACAATCTGATATACCCCAAACTCCCTGATATGCCACAAATTCCCTGATATATCCAAGCTCCATGATAACCCCAAACACTCCAATATATACCCCTAACTCCCTGATATACTCCAACACCCTGATAAACCCCCAAACTTTATGATATCCCCAAACACCCTGATATACCATAAATGCCCTCATATACCCCAAATACTGATATATCCCAAATTTCCTGATATACCCCAAACACCCAACATATACCAAAAACTCCCTGATATACCCCAAACACCCTGATATACCCCAGATACCTTGATATACCCCAAACTCTCTGAAACACCCTCCTATATCCCAGACAATCTGATATTCAGCAAACTCAGTGATAAAATCAAAACACCCTGATATACCCCAAATTCCCTGATATACCCCCAAACACCCTGATATACCCTAAACTCCCTGATACACCATAAACACTGTGATATGCCCCAAACTCCTTGATATGCCCCAGACTCCCTGATATACCCCAAATACCATGATATACACCAAACTCCCTGATACACCCCAAACATCCTGATATACCCCAAACCCCCGATATACCCCAAACCCCTTGACATGCCCCAGATTTATTTTCACTCAGTATGGGCCCCATATTCAGTCAGCAGCACCTGCCCTCCACTTGTGCTAGTGCCAGTACACAGCCACCAGGGTATTCAGACGAATTGCCCCAGTGCTAACACCTTGGTATATTGTGATTCGGCACAGTATACGCACCACGCAGTGTAAATGCATAGCACTGGTGCAGTGCAGCATAATGCAAAGCACATGCACAGCACTGAATATGGAACTGAACATAGTGCTGTACACAGGTGCAGCACTAGGTGGTGGGGGCTGTGGGGGTGAGAGGAGGGCAGCAATGGAAGATGTGCAACACAGCAGCAAAGGTGTAACAAATGTTTATTAAAGAAAAAACATGAGCAATGGCCCATAGAAAAAAACCAAAACAAAAAAAAAGTGCCCACTCATTATACAGAAAAAACAGAAAAAAAGTGCCCAACCATTATATACAGTATAAAAAACAAAGGGCACCCACCCATTAACAATCAAACATAAAAAAGGGCACCCAGCCACGTACTGCAGGCTGCGGTGGTGTTGGGGATGGTGTTGGCTGCTGCAGCTGGCACTGGATTGCAGTTGGCAGGGCTTTGATGGCTCTGGTGCACTTCCCCAGCCACCTCTCCAGCATTTGGAGCAGGCAGACCTGCTGACAGAGCAGATCATTCCTGCCCTCATGTTCAGTGATGTCTGGCCACCTTCCTGCTGTACTCCAGGCACCTATGGAAAGAAATACACTGAACTCAGCCAGCTGTGCACACAGGATGAGAGACAGAGGAGTGGCAGAATGTGCATAACGGAAGTACAACCAGCCGACACATGGGCCACCATACCATACATAGGTGGAGGGAGCCAAAGAGCTACAATGGAATGTGTGTGGTATGCCAGAGACAGAACTGTGTATCTGAGCAGTAGGGGACTGCACATACAATGAGTATGCCATGCTGTAATGGAGCATGACAGTGCCATGCGAGGGACACACAACACCAGTAGGCATACTAGATGTGGAAACGCAGCCCATGCAATAGCAGCCACAAGCCAGAGCGTGACCGGCAGTGTAATGGCCCAAGTGGCTAGGAGTTGCACACACAAACACAGACCCCGTGCCTTGCAAACCAGGCATCCAGCACACAGACCTGCACAGGCATGTAGGACAACAGACATCCATGAGCCACCATGATTGGCAGCAGGGGGAGGCCCAGGGACACACATGGCACACACGGCAGCAAGGATTGCTTTTCCCTCCAGGCCCATCAGGAGATGGACACCAAAATGGTTTACCCAGTCTTTGACTTTGTGGATGTGGTCTATGGCTCCACCCACTCCTCTTCCCTTGCCAGACTGGACACCTTATGCAGTGCATTCTGCCACCTTGCTGCCCACTCACCCTCTTGTACTCATCATTGTTCCCTCTACCCCTCCCTGTCCCTTCACATTGCCACTCCCACTGTGCTGCCTTCATTTCAAAATACTGGTTTGAGTCCCACCCCTCCTATCTGTCATATCTCCTCTCTCCCATTCTGCCTCCTCCTACTCCCTCTGCTCTAGGGACCCTTGCTCCTTCTCCCTCCCTCCCTCAACCTCATACCTCTGCTGGGCAGGCTGCCATCTTCCACTGCCTCCCCTCCCTGTGGAACCTGCTCCTCTCCTGCCTCTGCCTCTACCACTTACTCTCAACACTCAGACACCATCTGAGGTTCCGCCCTGTCCCTTCCTGCCCCTGTCAACCCTTCACCTGACCCTCCCCATCTCTTCCTCTCCATCATGCCCCTCTCTTCCACCTCCTTCTTATGATTTTGGCTTTGTCCATGGACTGCATTGGCCTCATGTACTCGGACTGTTCTACAATAGGCACTGTGCACTTTATGTAACTTCAAGCTGACATTGCTGCAGCCCTACAAGCTGACTTCCTGATCCCATCATTTTGTCATGGTTTTGGTACCTGCTTGCTCTTTCTTCTGTTACTGCGCTTTGTAATTTGGTCTTTGTACATCGTTGGCATTGTAACTGTTTTATTCAGTTTGATGTAACTTTATCTTTCTGTACTCCTCTTCCCTGGGTCACACCTGGAAACGAACATTGGCTCAGTGTGCCTTTCCCAGTTACCAATTTGTTAACTATATACATATGTACAACACAGCACAGCTGTATACAGACAGGATGATCATGCAGCACTGTATGCACCAAGCAGGGTAACACGCGAGTGCAGCAGTGCTGTACATGGGTGGGCACCTGACACATTGTACCACGGTCACCACAACAACTGTGTGAGAGAGAGTCACCCGAACACACCCTGCATCCCAACAGATGCTGGTGACACTCTGAGTAGAGGGTTTCCACTCATGCAGAGCAATTGCAGGACACTGGCCCTGCGAAGAATCAGGTATGTTGTAATGTATACACAGCTCTGCCCATGTACTGCCACCACTCACCAATTTTCAAATAAATGACTGTACCATCTAATGATCACACTCTGGACATCAATGTGTTGGTTAGACACCACCGACTATGCAACATAACATTGAACCAATATGATAAGGTACATTCAAGGCCCATCAATGATTCCTCCTGCTATTGACCCCATGCCACATAAGGCTGTCTCTAGTGAGACACAGTTGCCTGACACACAGTGAATGTGGTACTGGAGATGGCACTGATGCAGGCAGTCTGCCCTGGGTGCTGTATGCCACACACAGCATGTCACAAGTTTGTACAGATACAACAGTGGTCCCTGCCTACGTCCGCCAGACAGTACACATACTTAGTCCAATCCATGTGACACAACAGACCCAACTAACAGTGACAGATAAACCACCCAGGGCTGTGAGCATTACTGCCAATGCTCTGGTGTACCAGGTCTGCAGTACAGGGGACATGCCTCCGTATGGTGTAATGCATGCCAAGGCACAGAACACACACAAAGTTTAGCATGCCTGCTGAAATGTTGAGTGAAACAGTAGACTGCACAGCCCCTTACACGCCACAGTGTCAGTGGTGGGACAATGTCCCAAGGGCCAGGTGAGCTACAACCCCATAGGTGCTGCCCCCAGACGCATGCGAGCAACCTGGCAAGACACATATGGGCATCCACCTCAAACAGAAGAAGCATGCAACACAGTGTAGACGTGCAACCCAGACTGCAATACACACATCGCAGGGTACTTATGTGGATGTGTGTCCATGGACTGTCATGCTCTCTGGTCACACTGTGCCCCATCAGGGCTGAGCATTCCCTCACACCGCCACTGGTCCTGGCAGCCTGCTCTGGCTGTCTGGCCCTGGCTTGGCCCTACTGGGCCCTGGTGTCAGTGGAGGATGACAAACGAGACATGTGATCAGTAGCATGCAGCAGAAGACATGGCACATTACCATAAACCCTAAACAATGCACATGCCTATATACCAGTATTGTGCAAAAGCAGGCACCCCATGCATGGTGGAGATTGACGGGACCCTGCAGGGCTACATCTTACCATTGTTCACTGCTGCGGCATGTCACATAGACAAGTGTGCTGTGGCCCGGGCACAGCCACAACGCTGCATACCAGTGTTGCAGCTATGGCCTAGTGCTGTGTACGCAAGGCTAGTGTAGTGCACCTGTACACCTCATATTACATATTATAAAAAGGATCTCAGAAATGTTACAATCTGATTTGCTGTTAGGATTCTGACAGCCTTACATTAATCCCTGTTATGCTGTCATGTACAGCCTGATCACCACGGCGCATGATTTCTTCCTGTCAGCATTCCATTCCTAAGCACTGCTGAATGACTGGAATGATGCATTCTGATTCTGAACCAGCATTCTTAAACTGTTGGTGGAAGAACTATTTTATTAGAAAGCTCCCTCTCAATGAGGAAAATATTTAAAAAGTATACTCTTAACGCTTTCCTTTTGGAATAATTTTTATAACAGCAGTGTTCCGAGTTATACCTGTCCTCTGCAACAGATGTAGGACATAGGACAGGTGTTAGGAGCCAGGGGAGCCAGGGATATGCACTGTCCCCTGTGTAGGCAAAGGACATTGGTTAGTGTCATCAGTGGCAGCTATGGGGGAAGGCCTTGAGCATATACTCACCAACAAGATGCCCACTAGGTATATCCCCATCTTCACACTTCTGGTACAGGATGGAATTATGTCAGATGAAGGTATCGTGGGCACTGCCGGGGTACTGGGCCTGGGCATTGATGATGCCCTCTGTTGCATTGTACAACACCTGGCAAGGGTACTGTGCCAGGGCATTGATGATGCCCCTTGCTGCATTGTACAATACCGACAGGGGTACTGGGCCAGGGCATTGATGATGCCCCCTGTTGCATTGTACAATACCTGGCAAGGGTACTGTGCCAGGGCATTGATGATGCCCCCTGCTGCATTGTACAGTACCGACAGGGGTACTGGGCCAGAGCATTGATGATGCCTCCTGTTGCATTGTACAATACCTGGCAGGGGTACTGGACCCGGGCATTGATGATGCCCCATGCTGCATTGCACAGTACCGGCAGGGGTACAGGGCCAGGGCATTGATGATGCCCCCTGTTGCATCATACAGTACCTGACAGTTGATATGGAAGCCCTTTCTATTCACATAGGCCTCCATTCCATTGCCTGTGGGTGCACAGATGGCAACATGGTTGCAATCAGTGTCACCCAGTATGGCCAGCAGGTGCACAACTAAATAAAATTGCTGCTTGTTCTGCTGGTATGGTTGGGAATATGATGAACTCCACAGCCTGGGCCAGCAGGGCATCTAGGAACTGGCCAAAGAGGCACAAGGTGGCAGACTGTGTGATACCAGTGGTGTCCCCTACTGGTGCCTGGAATGTTAAGATGGCCAGGAAGCACAGAGCGGCTGTCAACTTGAGCTCTAAGGACACTGCATGTCTGCAGTGGGTGTCTGTCTGGAGCTGGTCATGTAGCAGCTCACACAACTGCAAAAGCATGGGCTTGTTGAGCCAGTACCAACCCATGACTTGTTTGTCACTGCGGTGCACCTCCAAGGCCTGTGCTGGGGCCCGGAGGCGTAGGGCAATGGCCCACTTTTCATCGTCCGTGAGTGCCTGTATCAGGTACATGATGCGTGCCATTTCCTTTTCAGGTGCCTGTGTGCTGCAGTGTGTCTCCCTGCCTCTGGGGTTTGTCCTGGTTTAAGACTTGCTCTTTTATAGTCTTTATGTTGCACTGCACTAAGTTGCACTAAATGCCACTATCGCACCACTAAACCATTGAATATAGCACTGTGCTGAATATTCACGTCACCGCCTCCCTTTTTCAGTGCTGCACACATTAATTTTTCAGTCGGGCTCTAGCACTCCTAACAGGTGCAGTGCAAATGGCTGAATATAGTATTCCAACACAAACTTCAGACTGTGCTGTTTGCAAATCTTTTCAATATGGTGGCCTATATGTTAGCTGGTCAGTTAGTTAGATAGTTAGTTTTTGTCAAGGCCCCTGGAATGCTGCAATTCTGTGACTGCATAATTTTTCTGCAGAATTTGCATCAGGCTGCAGAATATTTCTAGTGCCACAGAATTCATTGTTCTTCGTGAATTTTCATTCAGATATACAGTTTTTCTGTAGTGGCCAGCTCCCTTCCTTATCTTGTTTATCCTGAAGCCCCTCCTCTGTGCTCACCTTGTGATGTCATCAATGACATCACATCATATTTTAGCCAATGGCAGGACTGCATTCTACCACAGAATTGAATAAGTGATGTCACAGAAATGAGAAAATACTGCCGCAGATGCCTAAGAGCCCCCACCTCAGAAATCAGGGCAATGTGCCGCAGAGCATTGTTTTCTGTTTAGCCAGTAGGTGCACTAGGCAATACAATACCTATTTTCAGGTATAACTGGAGAAAATATAGTCAAGGACTCAATGATGATCTGAACAGGTATGAGAAAACATAATACGTGAAGCAAAGTACAGCATAATGAAATATGGTAACTGTATAGTAAAGAGATATAAGCAAGTAACATACAAGTTGTTTACAAGCCAGGCTAACAGTTCAAACAAATAGACATAAATAATAGGATTTTAATGCACATCCCAGGGGTGTAGTAAGGTATGAGGCTGGAGGCTGAGTGTCCTTATGCCCTGGAAAGTGCATTCAAATCTTATGACCCACTCCCTGTAAGGGCTTCTTACACTTATAAAATGGCTCTATGTAGTTTTTTTTTTTGTGGGGGGGGGCCAAATTAAATTTGCACCTTACCATGCATTTATAGAGATTTAATGTACGGTCAGATGACATCTCTCAGCCAATGAAATGTTTACATTTTTCTTGCCATTTTATAAACAAATTTAAAGCAGTGGATACACATGCAGTTGGCATTTAGCTATGAAGGCAGGTAAGCAATCAGTATGAGGGAAGCCATCAAATCAAATCCCTAGTGTAGTTTCACTTGAAATGTATCTCCTATGTTTTTGTAAAGGTAAGAATATGCCTATTCCATTATCTTTGTAATTGTGGCCCTAAAGAGCTGTGTGGCCACCAAGGATTGTGCTAGTGGCCACATGTGTCCACAATGGCCTCATTTCAGAAATACCACTCTATACTAAAGCCTTGCTATACCCTACACAGGTATTTGCATACTGCTACTTATACCTCTGCACTGGCTTTAAGGCTTGTGTGTGTGTGTGTGTGTGTGTGTAAGACACAAAAAACAATCTGGACATTTGTTCTCTCATTGCATTATATTATGCTGCCCTTATTGTAGACTGCTTCTCTTGAATACTACAGTAACACTGACAGATTAAACAAATGATAAAACATGATGGTAGGAAAAAAGGAATTACAGATAAATCATGTCTACATTATTATCAAGTGTACCATGCACATTGTTTCACTTTGTCAGAAAAGTAATGTTTTGATTAAAACACACACTCATACATTTGCTACAGTATTATAAAAGCACTGGGCCCAAAGAGAGAGAGAGATGGAGATGCCATGATTGAGCAGTGTGCAATCTACAGAGAACTTCCAGAGACAGGCAAGGTCACAGGGAGCCTAGGGAAGGACAATGTTCCCAGGAGTGGAGCTTATTATCTCCAGCCAATTCTTGTTTTCACCTTGGCAGCCTGCCATGTCCTACTACAGTCCAGATCATCTTAATTATCTTAAAACTTTTTTAATCAAGTCTGCCTGATGAAGGGTACGAGGTGGAGGGTGACAGGTGACTGTAACCCAGCTGCTATCCAGAGGACAGATAAAAAAGTGTTAGTCAGCCTCTGTGCTTTTATAGTGCTTCTTAGATGTGGGACATTAGCTACAGTAGTACCAGGTCAGAGCAAGATATTGCTTATACACTGTGGGCCAGAGTCAGGCAAGAACTCACATCTTCAGAGGTAAAGGGGCAAGGTATTTATCCAACACACCAACTAGCTTGTAATCATACCTCTCAATCCCAACCTTTCAAATCACATACAATGCTTTAAAGAACATGAGGGAAAGGTCACCTGATGGCCCAATGGGTAACATGATGTGCTCCCATATTGGCTGAGAGGGGTCATCTGATGGCCAGTGGGTACCATGTTGTGCTCCCTCATTGGCTGGGAAGAGTCAACTGATAGCCTAGTGGGTACCATGTTGCACTCCCATGCTGACTGGGAAGTGTCACCTGATGGCCCAGTGGATGCCACACTGCACTCCCATGCTGGCTGAGAAGGGTCACCTGATGGCACCATGAGTACCATGCTGCACTTCCACGCTGGCTGTAAAGTGTTGCCTGATGGCCTCATGGGTACCACGTTGTGCTCCCATGCTGGCTGGGAAAGGGCACTTGATGGCCCTGTGTGTACCATGCTGCATGCCCACACTAGCTGGGAAGGGTCACCTGATGGCCCACTGGTTGCCACATTGCTCTCCTATGCTGGCCTGTGAAGGGTCACCTGATGGCCCGGTGGGTACCATGCTGCACTCTCACATTGACTGGGAAGTGTCACCTGATGTCCCAGTGGGTACTACATTGTGCTCCCTTACTGGCTGTGAAGGGTCACCTGATGGCCCAGTGGGTACCACATTGTGCTCCCATGCTAGTTGTGAAGGATCACCTGATGGCCCAGTGGGTACCACATTGTGCTCCCACACTGGCTGGGAAGGGTCACCTGATGACCCACTGGGTACCACATTGTGCTCCCATGGTGGCTGGGAAGAGTCATCTGATGACCCAATGGGTTCCACACTGTGCTCTCACAGTGGCTAGGAAGGGTAACCTGATGACCCACTAGGTACCATACTGTGCTCCCATGGTGGCTGGGAATGGTCACCTGATGACCCAGTGGGTAACACATTGTGCTCCCATTGTGGCTGGGAAGGGTCACCTGATGACCCGGTGGGTACCATATTGTGGTCCCATCTGGTTGTGAAGGGTTGCCTCATGACCCAGTGGGTACTAAGTTGTGTTTTCATGCTGGTGACCCACATTTGGGAGCAGAATCTGGAACCAGACAGATGGCCTAGAGAGACTAGGGAGGCACTGTCATGTGGCAGTGCTTCCAATGGGAAGGAAAGAATGCCAGGTTCAACCACACTAGCAGCCCCAGTGGTAGGCTAGTGAGATTGCCTGTTCTGCAAGGACATGCTATGTCTGGGATCTACGAAAATGCATCAACAAAAACATGTCAACATGACATTACTGCGACAGCACTATGTCAACTGCATTGCGGTTGGCATTGTGCCATCGGAATATAAATATTTTTTTTTTGTGGGGTGGCTGTGCCCCCCACGGCCACCATATTATAATGTAGTCAACTCCAAGTCAGAGCTGATTGGGGAGGGGGTGCAAGACCAGGTGGAAAAGTGCAGGGGTCCTGAGTGGACATCACAACAATCTGTCAATGTTGTCACTGTTGACGCAATGGCTGTAAAAGTTTTGCTGCGGTGATGGCATACCCTATGTGTGCACATGGCCTGCAGGGGTGCTGTCTGGCTTCAGGTGGCAAGTGGTGGGACAAAGGGAGATAATCAAGAAAAAATCTGTGAGCACCAGTCACAGTTAATGACAGCACCAGTGCCCTTGAATCCCACATGGTGAGACAGCGAGGGAGACCCAGCTGGGGGACCTGGAGTTCACCTGAGGTAGGTGTGTGGTGGTAGACGGGGGTCCAAAAAACTGTATAAACCAAAATAAAACCCCATCAGGAACAAATGACCAAAAAACAGGGACATATCTTAAAAATAGTAATACCACCTCAAGAAGCTTGCCATACTGTGTGACTTAGTGTAAAAGGCATTTTTGGAAGTAGAACTAGACTGTAATACTAAAGACTTGTAGAAAAAAAATCAGCTTTCACGGCAGAACACTGCACGCTCCATCATGTTCAAGATGACTACCGCATTCTACTGCACATGCGTGACCACCAGCGCATGCGTAGTAGAGTGCAGGAAGCCATCTTGGACATGGCAGAGTGTACCATGTTCAGCCGTGACAGCTGATTTTTTTTCTTCCGACCCACCCTCTCAGCACCCACCACCCCACACCTCCCCCAGAAACATAACAGTGACACTGGGGCTGCCCAGTCTCCCAGTATTGCAATCAGGATGCTGCTGATTTTTAATTTTAATTATACATATCCCCCACCCGACCCTCCCTCCCATTCAGTACCCAACACCCCACCCTCCCAGAAACATAAAAGTGACACTGGGAGTGCCCAGTCCCCCAGTGTTGCAATCATGATGCCTCCATTTTCTTTTTCCTATTCACCCAACAGATCATCCACCTCAGCGCCCACCACCTCACCCCACCCCCAGAAACATAAGAGTGACAGTGGGGGTGCGAAATCCTCCAGTGTCACGATCAGGAACCCTCAGGGTTGTTTTTGTTTTAAACCCTGTAAAAAGAAGACCATCGTCAATGTCTTTTGTGGCCATTCCTGTTCCCTACCCAACCATTCCACTCAGCACCCACCATCCTGCACCCCCCAAACCCTTACTTACTCATTGGGGGTCCAACACCGTAATCACCTCTGGACTGCAGATCCATCTTTACTCTTCAAAGCTGGACCACAAACTGAAGAAACAGGTATGCGGTTCAATATATTTCAAAGGTGCTTTGAACTTAGTGGCATGACTTGCCCATTTTTGCATATTTTTGGCCCACATTTTCAACATGCCTTCTTTGGGACCCCCCAACAAACAATTGCATTGACAGGCAAATCTGTCCCAAAAGGTGATTTTGTGGTCCCTGCGCTACATCACCTTTCTGGCAGGAGTTGAACATTTTCTCTACATTTGTTCATGAGGTGGGGTCATAAGAAGGCTATGTTAAAAATTTGGTGTAAAAATATTAAAAAACAACAAAATTATGAGCCTTCTGTTGAATTTTGCTAATGCAGACTTGTAACTTTGGTAATTTTCAGTATTTGTACCCCAAATTTAAAACATAGCCATATCTTTACAGTAGCTCATGAATGTGACAGCTGTCATTTTTGAACTCTGGCCCAAAATGTGTTTTTGCATCCTGAAAGTTGATTTTGCAGTCCCTGTGCAAAATCACTTTTCAGGCAGGAGCTGAACATTGTCTCCACCCTTCTTCATGAGGTGGGGTCATAAGAAGGCTATGTTGAAAATCTGGGGCCCAATTTTACAAAGTGGATGCAAAAGGGGTCACAGATGTACCAAGGCCCCTCGGACGCAGAGCGGTCCAATTTTCTAAGGGGCAGCGCATTTGCAACAATTCCCCCACTTTATGGCTACTTGTGCCAAAGGGTTGACGCAAGTGCCATGATCTTGGATGCAAGGGTAGACCAGGGAGATGGTAGTCTAACTCCTTATGTCCTGGGTTCTGGACTTGCAGCACAAATCTTGGAAAATTGCGCTTGCCGCAATGTTCAATGCAAGTCGCAACTTGCATCGAACACCCCGCCACAAGTCCACTATGTTGCCGCATTCCCTTATAAAATCAGACCCCTGGTGTAAAAATATTTAAAAACAACAAAGTTATGAGCTTAAGTTGCATTTTGTGAATGTAGGCTTGTAACTTTGGTAATTTTCAATATTTTTACCCCACATTTACAACATAGCCATATCTTTACAGCACCTCATTAATGTGACAGCTGTCATTTTTCAAATCCTGGCCAAAATGTTGTTGTTTTTTTACATCCTGAAAGGTGATTTTGCGGTCCCTGCTCGAAGTCATCTTTCTAGCAGGAGTTGAAAATGTTCTATGCCACTGTTCATGAGGTGGGGTCATAAGAAGGCTATGTTCTAAATTTGGTGTAAAAATATTACAAAACAACAAAGTTATGAGCCTATGTTGAATTTTGCAAATGCAGGCTCGTAAGTTTGGTAATATTCAATATTTTTACCCCAAATTTTCAACATAGCCATTTCTTTACAGCACCTCATGAATGTGACAGCTGTCATTTTTCAACTCTGGCCCAAAATGTGTTTTTGCATCCCGAAAGTTGATTTTGTAGTCCCTACGCAAAATCACCTTTTAGGCAGGAGCTAACATTTACTCTACCCTTCTTCATGAGGCAGGGTCATAACAAGGCTATGTTGAAAATATAGTGTACAAATATTACAGTTCAGTTCACGTTTATTGATCGGCTACAAGCCTTTACCAAAGGTAATGTCACAATAAAATACAATAAATATTCACTGTCTTACAATATTTGCCAGACTTATTGCCTTAAAATAGGAAATAAACTTAAAATTTCTAAGTGTCCCTAAATCTCTTATAAAAATATTTCCTATAGAATTTATACACATTATACAAATATATTAACCTATGCCATTGATAAAAAATGCAGCTGGTGCTAACAGTCAGAGAAATGGCTGTTGAATAGACAGCAAAAACTGCATTAAAGAGAAATACAAGTAGTACAAGTTGTTCCAGTGTATTAATCATGCTCCTCTAATTATCCCACATAACATACTACTTACAGATGCAAAGTAGCCAAGAAACCATAAATGTTAACTATAACTTCAAAGTCATATGAATTTAACAGAAAGAAAACACTTTGGTCTGGGGGGGGAGAGGAGTTGAGATCACACAGAATGGTGCCAAGCCATTCTTGCTTCCTTTTGGAACAGAGTGGGCATAGAAGTAATACATGTTTCAAATCATCTTCATAATTCAGATTACATTTACAATATGGGGTAGAAATACCCACTCTCTTTTGATTGAAATGTATATAATTTGCATTATGATGTTCCACTCTAAGTCTTGTAAATATCCATCTCTTCTCTGGACTAGTCAAATTTCTAAGATATGGTTCTAGCTGATATCTAGTTTTAAGCAATTTATACCATCTAAAGTGTATTAAGGACTTGAGACGCTGGAAATGATATGATACATCTGTGTCTGTAGACCTTCTTTTGATTTGGAAGATAATATCTTCTCTAGGTCTTAGGTAGATTTCAGATAGTAAATGACCAAGACCCAACAGAAATAATTTATTTTTAATCAATTGGATGGAAGGGAAGTGAAAGCCCATTGTGGAATACGTTAATTCTTCCTCTAAACAGTATCTAGGTAAACGAGATTCTGGTAGCTTGAATAACTGAAGAAGAAAAATTATTTGTCGTTCAGCAATTAGTGTTTGCAGAGAAAATTGAACAAGCTCAAGTCTTAACTCTGCAGGGACTGATTATGGTACCATGAGGAGGTAACAATATAATTTATTTATGATTATTTCCAGACGTTTCATCTCTACAGACCCCCAAATTTCGGCTGCATAGAGAATGCTGGATTGAAGTTTGGCATTTATTACCTTTAAAGCACCAACCGCTGAGCCCTTACCTAAACAAGTATTAAAGCATTTAAATGCATTAAAGACTATTTTGAATTTAGTTTGGAGGTAAGATGTATATGCTTTCCAGGAACAATTTTCTATATATCTAGCTCCTAAATAATCATAGAACTTCAATGCTTCTATTTTTTCGTTATCAATGAATAATGTTCTTTTTCTTTTATTACCAAAAATAATAATTTTTGTTTTATTTTTATTAATTGTAAGTCTGTTATCTTTGCATAATTCTATAAAACAGTTAACCTTCCTCTCTAGGCCTAAAAAGGAAGCTGAAGGTAAAACAATATCATCTGCATATGCTAAACACGCTATCTTCTGATTTTTAACCCCAGGAGAATGAAAATCTTGATTCTCCAAGTTTAATAAATGGTATTTATATAGATATTAAAGAGTGCTGGAGCTAAGAGGCATCCTTGACGTACCCCGCAGTGGGTAATAATTGGGAAAGTGATTCCTCCATATTGATTATATTGTACAACGATTCAAGTTTGATAATTAAGCAATAAGGCACAACAAGGTGTGTGTTATCATGTTCGCCTCGTGCTTCAACCCACCCCAGAAGTGACGTTATTACACGATAACACACATCCCTGGAGTGCCTTATTGCTATTATACAATGGCTCATTGTTATACAAAATAAAAAAAAAATAAACATAAAAAAATGATTTTAAGGGATCCAAATGGTCATGATAATGGAGGTCAGGATCCATAGAAAAGCAATACAGTGTGTTATTGTGTAATAACATCACTGTCTCAGGCACACATTGACCAATCAGAATCCAGGAAATTTTCTTGCCATTGTATAATGTAAATGAATCAGGATGTCTAATAATACTGGAGCTATTCCTAACTTTTCCAGTTTCTTCCATAACAGGATTCGACTTACACTGTCAAAGGCTGCACTCAAGTTCACAAAGCAGCAATACAGTTTAGCTTTCTTCACCCTAATGTATTTTCGAATTAGGTGTGATAGGATGTAGCAACGTTGGATGGTTGAACTTCCAGATCTAAAACCATTTTGATATTCACTCAATAGTTGTTTTTCCTGAAGTTCTGAAGTCTTTGCAGAATAATTTTAGAAAACAATTTTTGTGACGCATCGATCAAACTTATAGGACAATACATTTCAGGATCAGAAGAATTTCCCTTCTTAAATAAAGGGTTGATAATACTACAAGCCCAGTTAGTAGGGAGATGTCCACTTTGGACTATATAGTTAAAGAGTACCTTTAGAATAGGGACCCACCAGTCTGGGAATGATTTATATACATCCACTAAAATTTGATCAGGACTCGGTGCCTTATTTGAGTGGGACCTAGAAATTGCATATCTAATTTCATTCTCCTCAATAAAGATAGGATAAGGGGTTATTAGTTCATTTAAATAATGTCCTTCAGTGATGAATCAATGAGAATCCATATCTTCTATATCTGAGCAATATAATTTCAAGAAATGTTCTTCCCAGTTATTTGGAGTAATGTAAGCTTCAATGGCAGCTGAATATCCATTGTAGCCCTTGCTTACTAAAGTCCATAATTTCCTTGTATCTTTAGTATACATGGTTTCTCTTAGTACGTCCTATATTTATCCCATTCAACTTCAAGTAGTTTTTCAATATTTTTTCCGTGCTTTATTTCAATTGTTTATATTTTTTTCTGACCTTGATCCTTTACAATGTCTAGCCAATTTATGTAAATTTCTTTTAGCATCTATACAAGTTTTATTGAACCAAGTAGTACATGTTTTTTCTTTGGTAGGGATCTGGCTCTCAGAAAAGGTCTAATATAAGAGTTTAATATAGACCATTTTTCCACGATCTTGCCACTATCACTTGGATCTATGATTTCAATATCAATATTGGTGCCTATGCACGATTGGGTGGAAATTACATGCCAGAAGTGTGTATCCCTCCCGCATACCTCCATACCTGTGGACAGGTGCACACCACCGGTAATCACCAATGGCACTCAGCAGGGCCACCGAGGGAGGAGTCAAGGACCCAGCTGGGTGTCCAATCAGATGCCCAGACTGGGTCACTGAGTGGATCCCCTATGTGGTGGGGTGTGCATTGGCAGCTCACCCCATGGATGACCATCATCTGGTGGCTGTGGAGGTGAGAGGAGGGCAAAGCTGCCAGCCCTCCTGCAATGTGGCACCAGAGACAGGCACAGGGACAAGGTTGTGGGGTCTGTTGGCAGTGCTGGGGGGGAACTGTACCCCACCATATGCCTGGTGGGACTGGTGGCGGGTGTGGGCTAGTGGCGCCATTTGGGGGGCAGCATCCTTGGGTTGATACCCCTGTGTTGTGTGTGTTGGGTGGTGGGACCTGGTTGGGGCCATGCACCAATGTGTGTTAGGGTGGGTAGCACCAGCTGGCCATAGGGGGTCCGGCTGCAGTGTTGCCAGTAGTACTGTGGGCTATCCGTCCCATCCAGGCAGAGACAGGACGTGTGCACGAGGCACATAGGGGGCTTATATCAGGGTTTTCCCTGGCATACCCTGCACCCTCCTCCACACCCCCATGGCTAGCACTACACGTTGTTGTGCATGGCGCATAGTACTGGCATGCCCCTTGCCCACCCCCACACAGTGCAGTCCATGAACTTGGGGGATTGGGTGCATTGGGGCTGCACGCCCCCCTTAGTGAATCCCGCAGGGGGCACAATGGGTGCAGAGTGTCTCTGCACCTCACATACATAGCGTGGAGGCACTCTGTACCTTCATACATAGGGCCCATTGGTAGTAAATGGATCATTAAGAAGTTCTGTGAAAAATGTCAGACATTTGTTGTCCCATCTGATTCTCTTCTCATTAGTAATTTCAAAATTGCCTCTATTTACTTGAGAATCACAGTTTGTTGCAGAAAAATGTTGTGAATTTAAAGATACCAATACTGGTACATGAGAAGAATCAGAACAATCTAATATTTTTAGGTCATAAATCATTGTTAGTGCCTGTATATTTGCCCAAGCGAGATCTATGGTGGAATGGCCCATGTACGTGCACTTCCCATTGCAATCACAGGGAATACAAATATTACAAAACAATAAATTTATGAGCTTATGTTACATTTTGATAATGCAGGCTCTTAACTTTGGTAATTTTCAATATTTTTACCCAAACTCCTCAGCTACAGCCCTATCCGCTCTGGCCAGAATTTATTACTCTATTTTAACCCATTTTCCTAACTTATATTGCCCTGACAAGTGGGCCCAGGTCTGTGCCACTCTTCCTGCAGGTGGGAGTACAGGAGAATATCTGCTACTACAGCTAATCCCACTGTCGCTTCTCAGCTTCTGGTGTTGACTGGTCCAAAATCACTCCTTACTGTGCTATCAGGAGAACAGCTGGATGAGCTGCCTTAAAGGAAAACAATGAATAACTTATGTAGAACACCACAACATCTCCAGTCCCTGACTATTAATTTTATTTAGCAGAAATTGGCATTTTAATACTAAAACGTATTAGCTGATTGTATCTTGTGGCTCCAGAGCCAGTGCCTGCCACGTCAATTGGGCTGCATTCAGCACATAAAGTATGTGGAAAAACTGCCGGATCACTAAGGGTCAAAATTATAAAAAGATGGATGGACTACCACTGTGGAAGTCCTTTTTTTCCTTCATAGTGTGGAATTTGCCTTTTAATTATTAGTAAATTTTTCAATGGCAAATCAAAATGCAGGCACAAAACATGAAGATACTGTATGACATTGAGGGACAAAGGAACTACGGATCAAACTACCCTCTTGAAGTCATGGTAAGGGAAAACAAACATGGAGTCAGGGCCCTGCTTTGAGAGCCTGTGAAACCCCCTCAAATCCCTCAATAATGTTTTGCTGGGTCTGAGACCTACGAGACCAGGACCACTTTAAGTCTTGGCTGCATTGTCCTCATTATGCCTTGTAGGTGCATCCAGTATAGAAGCTATTGACACACCTAATTATCATATCAAGAGCTGCTGAGCCCATCCAGTATGGCATGCACTGGCCCGAGACCCAGAAGATATAATCAGCTCATTGCTTTCTGCTATTAAAGTGTCAATTTCCGGTATAAAAAACACTTAAATCTCTTTAAAACCCATTGTTGGGGTGGCTGATTCTCTGATGTTCTAGTTAAGGTATCCATAGTTGTCTTTTACATAACAGAGTACATTAAACAGAACATAAACCTTGTTATTTAAATTTTTTTCAATGCAACTGTAAATTGAAGAATGTGAACACTGTACACTGTTTAAAGGAAAACATGTTTTTCTATAACCCCCCCACACACACACACACACACAATCAAAAAACACCCTGATTAGATTGTTTTCATCACCTGTGCACTCTAATACAGTATATAATCCACTCTAGAACCTTTCTCTGAGGTACAAATTTTCTTTTTTTTCTTTTCTCCTTACTAGTCCCCCCACCTGCAGTCCTACCTACCTACACAGTCCCTTTGTCCTTGTTTGTGCCATTCGGCGCCAAGAAGGGGGTTGGGGCAGAAGATCCTCCCTGTCGGGCTTGCAGTGCCCAATCTCCTGGCATAAAGCCAGGACCTCCCCTGCCCAACAAGAGGGCTGAGGAGTGGTCAGAGGGAGCAGTCGACGGCTTGGTAAGGAGCGTGGAGGACACAGAGGGCATGGTCATGAAAAGCTTACTATAGTGTGGTCCATGGCTCCTCTGGCATCGCTCCCCTCCAAGAAAAGGCAACAGCAGCAGCATGGTCAGTTGGGTCAGAGCACGACTCCCTGATGTGATCTCTCCTTCTCCCTTGGACCCCGAGGTATAGGGGAAGCACTTTGAGAGCGGATCAAAGTGGGGTCATGAAAAGTGTTTCCAGGTGGAAACAACTGCCCCAGCTTCTCTGGTTCCACCTGCAGCTGTGGACAAGCAGTAACAATGCCGGGTGGGAGCACAGCTTCCTGGCTACCTCACTAGCACCACTAATTATCTTCTCGGCCATCAGAGGACCTGGGCCAAATGGTGAGTGGGCTGCAAACCCAAAATTAATTTTTACTTCACACCGGAGGTGCCTAAGAGGGTCAATAAGGGGCTGAGAGGGTCAGAGTGGGCTGAGCACCCACAAGAGGGAAACAAGGAGCATTGCAGTTTTAAAAGCCCCAGGAAGACAAGGATAGAAAGGAGTAGTCTAATGGCCTCTGATCAAGGAAGGAGAGCAAACAAGGGACCCAGTGGACTGACAGTCTCTTTTTTTCTGCTTTGACACTGTTTTTCACCGGGGCAAGGCCAGAGAGCACAGGCCCTCATTATCACTAAGGAGGGTGGGCTGTAGCAGCAGGCTCTCATTGATACACATCACCAAGGGAGGACCTGGCACTGGAAAAGGGGAGTGTCAGCAACCCAAGACCTTATTGGTATTCGTAAGGAGGGTGGAACCAGGTCTGGGAGCCCCATAAACCCAGGCATAGGGATAGTTTAAGGGGAAGTCACTTAAGGTTATAGCACCCTCTAGGAAGGGGAGGAGATGATCCTATGGCCCGAGTGGCCCAGCACCCAAACCAAACTGTACTGCTGTCTCCTAGCGCCCCCTAGAGACTGTATTTCCTGCAAAAACTGAACTGTCTGTTTAAAAAATCCGAACTGTTTGCTTGTTACTGAACTATCTTACCGAATTGTGCCTTGGTGTACCAGACATCCAGCTTTACTCTTACTGCCTGGACCAGCTTTGCCAGAGCCTGATGTTGACCCAGGGAGGTCTCTGGCCCATCCACCATCTGCAGCAGAACCACCTCCAATGATGACAGCCAGTTCCGAGTTCCACCACAAGTGCTCTAGCATCAGCCCTGTTATGGTAAGTGGTAGAGAGCTGCTAGTGAGGTATCCAGTAGTGAGTTAGCTTAGGAGTCGCCCCAGCTCAAGCTTGGGGGACCACAGTTAATGTTGTGCATGCCCCTTTCTTATTTTGCCGGCTGGCCATAAGTGTGCATGTGCCCATGTCGCTCCATAGAGGCCATCTGAAGATTGCATCACAAGCAGTCTTGGTGAGAGGTCACCTGGGTGCCGGGGATCTTCCAGTGGTCATTACTGCGGATCGTCCAGAGAACCATCGGCCGACTAGAGGTCTTCAGCTTCTTGCCCGGAGCTGCAGAGGATCACCACCTTCCTCCTTTTCCAGCTAACCATGTTCTTCTTCATGTGTTGCTCATCTGGGGGACACCCAGTTATGGCCAGTTTGTAACAAGTGCTTTGTGGGGTCAATGCCCACCTGCTGATCAGTCGACATGTAGGAAAGCCCAAGCTTGGTTTGTCTGTAGTTGCCTCATCTCGGCCAAGTGCACGCAACATTTGAACTGAAAAGGGTTAACCCTTGATCTTGGTTCGACTGATTGTTTGTCCCAATAACATTATTTTGTTGTTTATTTTTTCATTATCCTATAACATTGTGGAACACAGTTATCTTGCTTTTTATCGTCCCTGGTAAATAAACCTTTTGCGTCTTGGTGACTGAGGAAGCTTCCTGCCTCTCCTTCCAGATTCATCTGACCTGTTCTATAATTGTTTAGGGAACCTTTCAGCCTGCTACAGATGTATCTCCAAAAAATCGGAATCTGATCACCCCTAGTCCTAACACTTATTGCAACCTTCCAGCAGTATTTCCTGCACTCCCAGAATGGCATCTCCTTCACTCTATGCTGATGACCCATTGCTCTACCAGAGTGCAGATGATATCATCACAATTAACAGTCCCCTAGGAATTATTTAAAAAAAGTTGCAAGTGGAGTTCGTGAACAAGAAACGTATTCTAAACGAAACAAAATAAACGCCATGCTCTGTGGTACTAACCAGAAAGTGCTCTGTAGCACGGGGTTACTCAGGATTGAGTCTATCAATGATTCCCCTCTGGAGACTGTCAATAGTTTTAAATATCTACTAGGCCTACATCTGTGCATATGTTTATCTGATATGACTCATGTTGACTCCATTACCAAAACTCGTAACCATAAATTTGGTCTGTTATATAGACTAAATGCATACCTTACTGAAGAATTCCATCTTACTATGGCTAATAGTATTCTGTGTCCCAACCTCACCTACAGATCTACTGTCCTGGTCTCAGCAAAGGAGACAGAGTTGGCCAGGCTGAGGGTCCGGTATAACAGAGTTGGTCAGGCTGAGGGTCCGGTATAACAGAATTGGCCAGGCTGAGGGTCCGGTATAACAGAGTTGGCCAGGCTGAGGGTCCGGTATAACAGAGTTGGCCAGGCTGAGGGTCCGGTATGACAGAATTGGCCATCTGGTCATAGACACCCACAGTATGGATCATCACTGCAAAGTTTTTGCCGAACTTAAATGGCTTACCATGGAAGGCCAGATGCAGTAGGCATGACAATGTGTGGCCTTCAAGATGTGGAAACATTGTTCCTTTCCTAGCTTGACTGCCTCTCATCGTAACCCGAGATCTACATCTAGAAGTTCTCCTACAGACCCCAGCATTATAAAGATCATGGGTCAGCGAACCTTTGCTTACTGTATGTTGTTCCTCACTGTAGAATTCTCTCTTACACTCAAAACATGCCAAATTTTGAGCTCCTTTAAACCTGCACTCAAAAACCACCTCCTCAACAGTATACAAGTATACTTGTCATCTACAATCTGATCTCCTGTAAATGATATCTAATACTTACTGGAACATTGGCACTACTCAAGTCTGCATGGGATATACTATATTGGACTAGATATCTGTAACTAATCTCTCTCTCTCTTGCTTACATCTGAGAGAAGTTTTCCTTACTTTTATATTGGTATTGCTTTGTGTTTAATTATTTTAGTTTTCAATTCAGGAAAGGGGTTTTCAAAACTGCTTATCTTGTCAACATCTTCAGAAGGGCTGAAATAACTGCATATTTGATTTTCCTTTGTGGCTAACTGGACTGATTACTAGAATTCTGTGACAATATGCATCAATATATTTTGCAATATTTGCTGGTGGTGGTAGTGTGATTTTCAAATAGCAAAGACTGCAGTTTGTAATTGGATGCCAGACATAGCCTGAGGTGGGGGAAATTGTCTTCACAAGTCAGGGAAACCTGCACCACAGCCAATTGTTCTAGCTTGACCATTTCAGCATTGATCAATTACTATAAACTACTGGTGTGATCCTGTTTCAGACAGAAGTTCATCTTCTTCCAAGTTGTGTACTGGGTGTGCTTTGAAACAACTGAGAAGTTGCATGGGATATACTATATTGGACTAGATATCTGTAACTAATCTCTCTCTCTTGCTTACATCTGAGAGAAGTTTTCCTTACTTTACATTGGTATTGCTTTGTGTTTAATTATTTTAGTTTTTAATTCAGGAACGGGTTTTCAAAACTGCTTATCTTGTCAGCATCTTCAGAAGGGCTGAAATAACTGCATATTTGATTTTCCTTTGTGGCTAACAAACCACCAGGCTGTTTTGAGGCTGGAGAGGTTTACCTGTGTCTGACTTGGATGTCTGGATTTTTCTCTGTTTGATTAGCAGGGTATTTTCTCTGTCAAATTGTTGTGTAGGGCATCTTGCTGACAGGAAGGCACTCATCACAGCGGTGGGTGAGAGCTTTTAGCGGATTGTTTTGTGAGGGCACAGTTTAGGCCCAACCCCTTCCCACCCCTCACCCCACCCAGCCCTGGAAATAGTTCCTTTATACCTGAGGTTCTGACATCATTTCCTCAAGAGTGCAAGGTGCATATCACTGTCATATCCTCTCTAGCACACTGCACTGACAATATAAGCATACACATTGTATAATATATATTTCTATATAACAAACCAATCACACATGCGACACACACACACACACACACACACACACACACACACACACAAAAAAAAAGTAGATAAACATGTGGGGAGTAGTGCAATGTAATGGCTGTGGGGCAGCAGTCTTCCGGGAGTCTTTCTGGAGGCTGAGATGCTGCTCTATTTGCAGACAACTCTCTGCCCTGAGGGAGGAAGTTGCCCGTCTTCAGGCCGCACTGGACAGTAGTAAGGAAACCTTCCCCAAGGCCACACTGGACAGTAGGAAGGGAACCTCCCCCATCCAGGGATCACCAGGACCACCACCACTACCTCAGAGGTTGTGAAGAAAGCACAGCAGTTGGACCACAGTGGGCTCAGGGAGGGTGAGGATCATGGAACAGAGGCACACCCAGTCAATTGTTCCACTCCACAACCCATACACCATTCTGGGGGAGCATAGCTCCCCTATGGATGCACCCGCAGAGAAGACTGATGACAACTGTCACAATGGAGGCCCACAGGAAGGAGGCAGAGGACACACAGGAAAGGAAGCAGCTCCTGGTAGGGGACTCCAATTATTAAGGGGATAGAACTGGGGGAGCTGGTAAAACTGAAGTAAGGTGCCTGCCTGGTGCCATGGCTTGGAGGGACAGGAAGCGCATCCTCAGGATCATGAGAGCAGCTGCAAGGGAGTCTGAGCTGGTTGTAATTGTCCACCTAGGGACAAATGACTTGGCTCATCATGAGATTAGAGCAGTGCAGGAAGACATTGTAGAGTTGGGGAGGGGCCTAAGACAAGTAGCACACACAGTATCCTTCTCAGAGGTGCTGCCTGTCAATGGCGTGGGGGAGGTGAGGGTAATTAGCACCATGCAGTTTAATGAATGGTTGAAAAAATGGTGTGGAGCACAGGGGTTTGGCTTCATTGGGGACTGGGGTTCCACCTGGAGGGACACCAGCCTATACTGGCAGGATGGTCTGCATCTGTCCAGGAAGGGAACAAGTCTTTTGAGCAATCGGTTTAAATGCTTCATTGGCAAGCTTTTAAACTAGTCAAAGGGGAGGCACTGATAAGCAGCAGGAAAATCCCAGCCTCTCCCTACAAAACAGGGTACTAAATGAGAAAAAGACCGAGGTAGAAAGGTCAGTGGGGGATGCTGCAACAGAAGGTAAAGCCATCAAAAAATGGAGAGCAATGAGTACCAATGCCCGTAGTCTGGGTAACAAGCTTCCTGAATTAGTGGCCTTGATGGAGGAGGAACATCTGGATATTGTGGCAGTCACAGAAACATGGTACACACAAAACCATGACTGGGCCGTAAACATACCAGGATACACTATCTACAGGAGGGACAGGGAGGGTAAAGAGGAGGAGGAGTAGCTTTATATAAGGGAAGGAATAAAAGCAACAGAACAAAAGGGTAAACAGGAGGAGGAGAAGAAGCACTGTGGGTAAATTTGGAGACAGGCAATGGCACCACAATCCGCACAGGGTTAGAGCATAGACTCCTTCTCAGGGGGAGGAAATGGACAAGGAAATGATAGAAAGTATACTTAGAATGGCAGAAAAAGGGGAGATATTGCTGATGGGTGATCTGAATATGCCAGATGTTAACTGGAGTGCAGTTGCAGCAGCCACTTCGAAGAGTAGGGTTATTCTAGATGCCCTACAGGGGGCATGCCTTAGACAACTAGTATTGGAGCCCACTCGAGAGGGAGCAATCTTAGACCTGGTTCTCTCAAATGGAGATGGAGAGAGGATCACAGATGTAGAAGTGGGTAGCCATCTGGGAACTAGTGACCATCGAACAGTATGGTTCACAATAAACACAGCAATAGAGTCAAGCCATACAAAGGCAAAAGTACTGGACTTTAGGAGGGCTGACTTTGCCAAAATGGGTGAGTGCCTAAGGAATGCACTAGCAAATGGTCAGGAAGGAGGGGTGGAAGAACAATGGGGAATAATAAAAACTGCCATCACAGAGGTAACGAGCCTTTGTGTGAAGCAAATAAACAAAACAAAACGATGTAAGAAACCACTATGGTTCTCAATGGAAGTGGCAGTGAAGGTTCAAGAGAAAAAGAAAGCATTCAGGAAGTACAAGGAATCGCAGAAGGAGCAGAACAGGGAACTGTATCAGTTAAAGCAAAAGGAGGCTGGGAAGGCAGTCAGAACAGCAAAGGCCCAAACCGAGAAAAGATAGCCAACTCAGTTAAGAAGGGGATAAAACCTTTATAGGCACATCAGGAGCGAAGGAAGACCAAGGGAGGATAGTGAGGCTTAATAAAGGGAGGGAGGGTGGGAGAGGGAGACTGTGAAAAGGCAGAGATACTAAATAAATATTTTGCTCAGTATTTACAAATGAAGAGGGGAGGTACCTAAAACAAACAGTAGAAACACTCTGGATACAGAAGTTGATATCAGCCCATTTGCAGAAGAAAGGGTTCTGAAAGAACCTTAAAACTGAAGGTGGACAAAGCAATGGGGCCTGATGGGATTCATCCCAGAATTCTAAAAGAACTAAGGGTAGAACTAGTGACACCGACTCACCCTTTTAACAAATCATGGGAGGATGGGGTGGTACCCGAGGACAGGAGGAGGGCAGATGTGATTCCCCTTCACAAAAGTGGGAGCAAGGTAGAAGCAGGAAACTATAGACCTGTTAGTTTAACCTCAGTGATAGGGAAAATGATGGAATCACTTCTGAAGGAAAGAATTGTCGAGTATCTAGAGGCCAGAGGGGCACAGGACCCTAGGCAGCATGGATTCACAGTGGGAAGGTCATGCCAGACGAATCTGATAGATTTCTTTGACTGGGTGACCAAAGTAGTAGATCAGGGAGGGGCTGTGGACGTGGCCTACCTAGACTTTAGCAAAGCATTTGACACAGTCCCACACAAAAGATTAATATACAAGTTAGCCAGCCTGGGAGTGGGTCCCAAGATGAGAGGCTGGGTAAAGAATTGGCTGAGAATAGGACACAGAGAGTAATAGTAAATGGAGTCCACTCAGAAGAAAGGAGGGTTACTAGTGGGGTACCGTAGGGTTCAGTATTAGGACCGGTCCCCAGTGTCTTTATAAGTGACATTGCAGAGGGACTGGAAGGAAAGTATGTCTCTTTGCAGATGACACAAAGATCTGCAACAGAGTTGATGCACAGGTGGGTGGAAAGGATGAGGAGGGACTTGGCAAGGTTAGAGGAATGGTCATATGTATGGCAGCTTAGATTCAATGCTAAGAAGTGCAAGGTAATGCACCTGGGAAACAAAAACCCAGGGGAAGAGTACACAATGGGGGGTGAGATACTAACAACAACAAAAATGGAAAGGGACCTGGGGTAGTCATATCAGATGACTTAAAGGTGGGCAAGCAATGTGAGAGGGCAGTAAGGAGGGCTGGGGATACTGGGATGCATAGGAAGAGGCATCACCAGTAGAAAACAGGAAGTTATTATCCCTCTGTACAGACAGCTGGTAAGACCCCATCTGGAGTACTGTGTGCAGTTCTGGAGACCCAGTCTCCACAAAGACATAGACAGGATGGAAGCTGTCCAGAGGAGGGCAACCAAAATGGTGCAGAGTCTGCACCAGAAGACATATGAAGAGAGATGAAAGGAGCTTAATATGTATAGCCTTGAGGAAAGGAGGGAGAGGGGGGATGATAGAAATGTTCAAGTACCTCAAGGGAATCAACAAAGTCCAAGAGGTAGCATCTTTCAAAAAGAGGTGCAAGAACAAGAGGGCACAATTTGAAGATAGAGGGGGCGGCTCAGAGGTAATTTAAGGAAGTATTTTTCACAGAGAGGGTTGTGGATGCATGGAACGGCCTTCCAGAGGAGGTTGTGGAGTCAAAATCAGTGGTGGAATTCAAGCATGCATGGGACAGTCATAAGGCCATTCTAGGGGGTGGGGGTAGGAAGAAGTAGGCTGCTGGTTAACTAGGATCTGCAGCTTATCCAGTAGGTATGGAAATGGGCAGACTGGGTGGGCCAAGCAGTCCTTATCTGCAGTCAAATTCTATGTTTCTATGATGTATAAACAGCAACTGATTCCCAATTTTGTAGATTGTGTTGGTAGAAAGGTGTTTCGTTTCTTTGCCTCAGCTCTTGTAATTATTGTCTTGATGGGTGTTCCCCGACTTATTTATTTGTGACCTCCTTTTACTATCATATTCCTGGTATACTGCATCAACTTTTATAGTTACGTTTGATTGTAGAACCAAGTATCCTAATGGAATGTAGCCTGTGCTGTTTTATTATGTATAATTGATCAGGTGACTTGTCGATTTGTCATGCCAATTTGTTCCCTTTGATGCATCATGCGTGTATGTTTCAACCTGTAATTAATTCCTGGTTGCCCCTGAAAAAGTGACTCCATTTCAGTGAGTTTACCCTGTTACTAAAAAAGCAATAAATAGAAAATTAATTCATTAGGGATTTTGCATATATGCACGCTGGAGTTTTTATGCTGATCACACCAGCAGCTGGTACCCTTTCCTAAGTACACACATGCACCACATCTTAATTTGGGTTAGAGATGCAGTGAATTTAAACTCTATGAACTTCCTATTGGCATCACTAACTTTGCACTTCACCATTTTCACTATGTTTTCCATGTGTAGTGGCCCTTTTTCCACAACATCTTTATGTAGTGGCAACTTTTTGAGTGAAGTTTGGTCACTTTGCACAGAAAAAGGGCCATTTGCGCCTGGCAACAACTTCACAAAGTCAACACTTGGTGAAGTTTGTGAACGTTGCTAGGTTCTGATAAAGCAAATTTTTTTCAGCTTTGCACATTTCTAATTGGGGTACATTTGAGCTGGCACCTTCTAAGAATGCCACAGCAGCTGGCCCACTGGTGTAGCAGTAGAGCTACTGTTTGCTGCACCAACGACCCAAGTTCGAGAGTAAACTGGGAGCATCGTAGGGTCATCTGGGAGGAGGAGGATGAGTGTCCGAGGGACTGCTTTCCTCCTCCAGGGAGGGAGGGATCTGGAGCCCAGTAACATTCCAAACCCCAATGATGCCTGAGGGCCAGTGCACCAAGCTCCATTGCTAATGCTGGGATAAGTGGATCAGTGGATGCCTAACCACTGTTATATTTTTCACACCCACCAGTCCCAGTGTGAAATTAGTAACTTTTTTAATTGTGCTTTTTTGGGTAGTGGAGTGCTTCCACTGCTTAGAATACTCATCCTGATGTCACCAAATTAATGTACTTACTGTGTAGTTAACATGTAAGCAATTGCTCCATCCTTCTCCTCAGGGGTCTACTCCAGTGTGCCCAGCTTCAGCCACTCCAAAACTCATCCTTCTTCATTATCTTCTCATTTACGTAAATCTTTAACAATATACTAATATTCCAGCTTTGCAAAGTAAAGCTAACTCCACCAGCAAGCCACGTTGTGTAGTTTTGTGAAGTACACTATGCCACAAATATGGTGAAGGAAGTGGGGTCACTTTGCGAGGTGTTCATGAAGGGCAAAGCTCGTGACATTGCCACATCTTTGCAGTCAAAAGAAAGCCTCCCAACAGCTCCAGTAGTTAAAGCAAGAATTAAATAACTATGCACTGTTTAATTTTTACTTTTTCTTGGCCAAGTCAGTTTCCTCCCAAAAGTTTACCCTGAATAAAACTTAAAGTTAAGAATGCCAGTTATTTCTCTATGAAATCATGTAGTCTTTTGAGCTCACTGATTTGCCCTTAAATAATGGCCTGCCAAACCAATTTATAGAATTGTTTGTAACTGCTTGAAACAAATTGAATTTCATATACCTTTAACTCAGGTTGCTGTCTTCACCCCAAAAATGAAAAATGGGTTACCTTGTAAAACCGTAAACATTACATTTGTTATTCTCTTTGTTGTAATCAAATCAGGACACATTCAAATTCTCCTAATCAGAGGAAAAAGGCAGCTGGCAAACGAATAGTGTGTTTGTTTGCTGTGGACTCCTTTATAACAAGAACCACTGCAATTTTAATGGCTATACTTGTGTGTGATTTTTTTTTTCTTTCTTCCTCCCAAGTCCTGAAAATTCAGTTTTTGCTGTTGTCCCCAACAGACTTTGAAAAGGGAACGTGCTTTCTTCAAATAATCACCTAACACTATCCAAAACTTTAGAATAAATAAATGAATACATGCTTAATTTGCCACCACAATTGCCGGGAAATCTTTTATTTATTTATTTGTTTATTTATGTAATTATTTAAAACGTGGTAACTGGGAAAGGCACACTTAGCTGAGTCTCACTTCTGGGTGTGAACCGGAGGAAGGGGAGTACAGAAAGACAAAGTTACATCAAATTGAACAAAACAGTTACAATGCCAACAAAGTATAAAGACAAAATGACAAAGGGTGATCAAGTAATAAGATCAGGGTGGAGCAGTGGACGTGGTCATTAAAGCTTTCAACTTCGTTCTACATAGGAGACTAGTAAGCAAGCTGGGTAGCCTAGGAGTGGATATAAAGGTTATAAACTGGATAAGAAATTGGTTAGGGTATAAGCAACTGAGGGTGCTGGTAAATGGAGTTCACTCTGAGGAGGGGAGAGTGACCAGCGGGGTGCCTCAGGGATCGGTGCTGGGACCAGTCATCTTTAATGCCTTTATAAGTGACATTGCAGAGGAGCTGGAGGGGAAGGTCTGCCTCTTTGTGGAGGACACCAAAATCTGCAATAGGGTGGACACCCCGGGGGGGGGATAAGCAGAGACCTGAGAAAACTAGAGGAGTGGTCAAGGGTATGGCAGCTGGGTTCAATATCAAAATGTGCAAATTAATGCATTTGGGACACAGAAATACAAGGGTATGTCGTGAGTTAGGGTAGTTAAGATCAAGCACAACACAATCAAATCAGGTACACCACATCAAAAGATATGATTAGATTTATTAAAAATAAAAAAAAATCAGAATAAACAAGTACAAAGAAATAACTGTTTCAATAATAACAAATAAAAGAAAACAAGAAGCAAAATGCACAGCTTAGTGAATAAAACTGGCTAATTCCCTAATAAAAGTCTATGCAAGGTCTCCCTTCGGATAACCTACTCGGGAGATGCATACATGTCTTATTCCAAACTATATCTGATGTAAGGGTGTCAGATCCTGGGTTAAATAGCACCCAAACTCCTCCCATAAAGATCAGATCACACCCTTAATAATCTTTACATCATTATTTTATACTTAGATACCTCTCTATACAAATAATAATCTATCCTTATAATTAGATCATTGCAATAGGCAGCAGTAAGGTTGATTAACAACATCTAACTTCATACATATTTCTATAATCCATATTTTGCACAGAAAGGGGCTTTAATGAACCTAGACTCCACCCTCTTTCTAAGTGAGTGACACCTAGGTTTCATATAAAAATGACATAGAGGATGTTGCTGACTCCCTTTAGGAGCCTGCACCCTGCACCCTGCTAGAAGGTCCCTGCTGATTGGAACAGTCTCAGTTCTAGCAACCATCTCACACTGCAGAGCCACAGGTGAAACAACTCACTATTCTTTTTATTTCTGTATTACTTACTTTTATTTCCAGCTAGCCAAGTAATGTCTACAGTACAGCACTAAACACCTGCTGCAAAGAATTATCTTAAGGGAAGGATGTATCTGTACCCTCCAGTTTATTCACTGTTGTAAACAAACAAAATCTTTGCAGGCGTTTAACACAAGCTTTGTGTTTTAATATGCTGTATTTCAAAACTTACAGCATGAGATTGGGGATGTTTCATAAACAGACCACTGGAACACAAGCTCCTGTAAGAGTTTTAGGAAATATTACAGTTATTTAAGGTTAACAGTAAGCGGTCAAACCACTGCTACCTGTTTAGAAGAAGACAGACAGAAAAGAAATGCTGTTGCGCAACAGACTTTACTGGGGTGAGGGGGTGGGGTTAAGAAAAGAAACAAAATGTGAAGACAGGAGATTATTCCAGTAGTGAGCCATGAGCTTTTGTTATTTCTATCTACCTACCACAGGGCAGAGTACAAAATGGGTGTAGTGATATTGACAACCACCAACCAAGAGACAGATCGGGGGGGTGATCATATTGGATGTCATAAAGGTCACCAGGCAGTGCAGCAAGGCAGTTGGGAGGGCCAATGAGATGCTGAGTGCATAGGGAGGGGTATCACCAGTAGAAACAGGGAAATTGTGTTGCCTCTGTATAGATAGCTAGTAAGACCCCACCTACAACACTGTGTCCAGTTCTGCAGAGCACATCTTCAGAAGGACATAGACAGAGTGGAGGTGGTTCAGAGGAGGGCAACTAAAATGGTGCAGGGTCTGCATCCAAAGCCCTGCAAGGACAGACTAAAGGACCTCAATATGTATACCCTGCGAGAGGGGAATGAGGGGGGATTTTGTAACTTTCTTGCAACAACCTGTTTTGTAGCAATTGTTCGATCTTTTCCTTTGTTTACCCTGGTCCATTTGGCCCCACCATTACTCCCTGTCCACCCCCCCACCCCACTAGAGATGGGCGAAGTGGCCAAAATCCGCTCTGTGAGTGATTCGTGAAGTAATGTGGAATCCTCAAAGTGCTCCACAACATGAAGCGGAGTGCTTGGCGTCATAATGGGGAACGCAAATTCCATTGAAACCAATGATTTCGCATTATTCCGCCTTCCCTAAACCACTTCTCCACCAATTTTAAGGTGAAGTACATTGAAATCAATGTACTTCACATCACATCGCCTTGTTATTGAGCTCCAAGGTGAATCTGCAGTGCTTCACGGGATTGCAGGTCACATGGGCTCTAGATTGTTCTGCACAGCCTCAGTTCTGTGTAGTGCAGTGGAAGATAGACAGTTTCATCTCAGAGCTCTGCAATTCAAATCCTCTAAAAGCTGTTAAAAAAGCCTTTTTGGGCCATTTTTTTGCTCAAAATTTAGTGCATCGATTGTAGGAAACCCTCCTGTGCTCATATCATCGAGTGTTTATTGTTTGTGTGTGGATTTTGAATGTTAATTTAAAACAGTCAGTCTGCGTACTGTGAAGTGTGCTTTGGGGGAGGGGCGTATCTGTGGTGTAGGTAGATTAACTAGGAGAAAAAGGCAGTCTTTCTGTTTGGGTTATATTTTTCTTGTATAACTGTGTTAATGTACACACAGTAAAGTTTTCAGTAATTCTTGACATTTTTTTGCTGATTGCAGTGGTGCAGCAGTGCAAAATTTCAGTTTGTTTAAAACATTTGGTTATACTGCTAGAGGTTTTCAATTTGCTATGCAACACTTGTAGTGTGTGTGTGTGTGTGTGTGTGATACGTACCATTAAATCAGACAACTTTTATTGTGCCAGAGTAATTACAGTAGTGTGAACCTGCTATCCACCGCACCTGCATGAATTTTTTATACTACTTTGT
This sequence comes from Neoceratodus forsteri, assembly GCA_016271365.2. Taxonomy (NCBI): domain Eukaryota; kingdom Metazoa; phylum Chordata; order Ceratodontiformes; family Ceratodontidae; genus Neoceratodus; species Neoceratodus forsteri. Next base: position 1,538,943,443 of record CM028131.1, on the reverse strand, counting down.
GGTATCTTTACTGGTAGTGGCCTGTTACTGCTGTGCACTACCCCCTCCCTCCAACCAGCAAAATATATTCTTGTCCAGATTTGGATCTGTGACTTGTGAACACTGGTTAGGTGTTGTTGTGCCTTTGCGTCTGACTCTGCATCTCTTGAGTGCGTAGCGCAATCTTAATCTGTCTGTGCATTTGCAGTACACTATTAATTCTGGGAGACTTTGCATTTCTTGTTATGCTCTCATTTCACTTTGTCAGCACTGGGGAATTGTCTGGACTCAAGACAATAGCATTTTTGGGATGTAAATTAATTATGGTGACTGGGTGTGGCCACTGCTCACATGACGGAGTGCACCATTAATTCTTGGAGACTGCATTTTTTGTTACCCTCTCATTTCACTTTGCCAGCACTGGGGAATTTTCAGGACACAAGACAGTAGCATTTTGGGGGTGTACATTAATTCTGGTGACTGTGTGTGGCCACTGCTCACATGACGGAGTGCACCATTAATTCTGGGAGACTTTGCATTTTTTGTTACCCTCTCATTTCACTTTGTCAGCACTGGGAATTTTCAGGACACAAGACAGTAGCATTTTGGGGATGCACATTAATTCTGGTGACTGTGCGTGACCTCTGCGCGCATGACTGAGCATGCCATTAATTCTGGGAGACTTTGCATTTTTTGTTACCCTCCCATTTCACTTCGCCAGCACTGAGGAATTTTCTGGACACAAGACAGTAGCATTTTGGGTATGCAAATTAATTCTGATGACTGTGTGTGACCACTGCGTGCATGACTAAGTGTGCCATTAATTCTGGGAGACTTCACATTTCTTGTTATGCTCTCATTTCACTTCATCAGCACTGGGGAATTGTCTGGACTCAAGACAGTAGCATTTTGGGGATGAAAATTAATTATGGTGACTGTGTGTGGCCACTGCTCACATGACGGAGTGCACCATTAATTCTGGGAGACTTTAGATTTTTTTGTTACCCTCTCATTTCACTTCACCAGCACTGGAAATTTTTTGGACACAAGACAGTAGCATTTTGGGGATGCAAATTAATTCTAGTGACTGTGTGTGACCACTGTGCACATGACTGCTTGTGCCATTAATTCTGGGAGACTTTGCCTTTCTTGTTATACTCTCATTTCCCTTCGTCAGCACTGAGGAATTTTCTGGACAGAAGACAATAGCATTTTGGGTATGCACATTAATTCTGATGTCTGTGTGTGCTGTGACCACATCCACTGCATGCATGACTGAGTGTGCCATTAATTCTGGGAGACTTTGTATTTCTTGTTGTGCTCTCATTTCACTTTGTCAGCACTGGGGAGTTTTCTGGACACAAGACAGTAGCATTTTGGGGATGCACATTAATTCTGGTGACTGTGTGTGTGGGAGGGCACCGGGGGGCTGCCAATATTGTTGCCACTCTGCCTTGCTTTGCGTTAAGGTGGAATGATGCCACAAAGTAATAATTACAGGGCAAAGTGAGCCTTTCCTATTGGCCACTCCACGTAGTGGAGTGACAACGTGAAGTGGCCACTTTGCATTCACTTCGACAGTGGAATTTAATTTCACTGCATCTCTACACCCCACCCCAACTGCAGCATTTTTTTCTTTTAAATTTCATTTGGTCAAGCATAACAGATAAAGATGTTTTAACTCTAGCTTTCCAAAAAATTATTAATTAATTTGAAGAGAATGCTTTTCAGAAAGTGTCTGCTTGTAACTGATCTTTTTATAGAAATGTTTGTTAAGACTGCTTGTTGTAATTAAACTGAATTATGTAAGTGACCACACCTGTCTTAGGTGCAATATAATGGTAATGGGTATATGGGGAAAACACACCCCCTGATGAAGGCCATTGAGAATGGCTGAAGCGCTAGGGAACTGCTCTATCTCCAGGTTCTTGGATGCATAAATAAACTACACAGCTCGGCTGCAATTTTGGTTCAAGTGTTTTATTGTCCTGGAGTGTAGAAAGTCTTTTTCTTCTGTGATACGAAACACAGGGTGAGCAGCATCTGTTCCTCTTGTACCCTCAGCAAGCCTGAGATGCACTGATACTCTTTCCTCACTTGAACCTATAGGTAAGTTAGAACCTTCTTGTCTGAACATCATCTTTAGAGCATTGGTTATGATGTCTACCACCACCTAAAGGGTCATGGACTTCTGCTGTGTTGCCATGGCACATCTTGTCTGCCAGAGGTAATATTTACACAAAGCAAAGCATAGCTATAAAGTACTCTTATGAAACTGATCTCATGAACCATAAAATATTCCTTATACCAGCTCCTGATAAGTAACTTGCTGAAATAAAGAGTCACTCCATGAAATTATTAAGATACTCCAAAGTTTAAAAGTGTAATGGCAGTCTAACATTAAGTTAGACCTGGTAGGATGAAACACGTGTCTGTGTCTTCTGTTGGCACCCTTTGCAGACTGTGTGAGAGTCCTTTTGGCACCATGCAATTCTGCTTAAAGTTGAACCAGCATAATATTTTGTGGTGATTTGCATATACAGCCCATGATGCTTTGCATTTTGGGGGTATGTGTGATTTTTTTTATTTCTTTGAAATGTGGCTTCCTGGCCAATGTCCTTTGGGGTAACCCTTGCCTCAGTGCTTACACACTAAGATTGTTTGTGTTTTAGCTTATTTTTTGGTTTTATTGGGCTCACCACAACCCAACCCAGATAGGTCAACTTAGGGTAGCTGGTTCATTCCACTGGGGTGTCACACAGATGAGGCACACTGATGAATCCTGGTAGGACAAAACACGTGTCTGCATCTTCTGTTGGCATCCTTTGCAGACTGTGTGAGAGTCCTTTTGGCACCATGCAGTTTTGCTTAAAGTTGAACCAGCATAATATTTTGTGGTGATTTGCATTATGGGGTTATGTGTGATTTTGTATTTCTTTGAAATGTGGCTTCCTGGCCAATGCCCTTTGGGGTAACCCTTGCCTCAGTGCTTACACACTAAGGTTCTTTGTGTTTTGTTTTTATTAGGCTCACCACAACCCAACCCAGATAGGCTAACTTAGGGTAGCTGGTTAATTCCACTGGGGTGTCATACAGATGAGGCACACTGATGAATCCTGGTAGGACAAAACACATGTCTGTGTCTTCTGTTGGCAACCTTTGCAGACTGTGTGAGAGTCCTTTCGGCACCATGCAGTTTTGCTTAAAGTTGAACCAGCATAATATGTTGTGGTGATTTGCATTATGGGGGTATGTGTGATTTTGTATTTCTTTACCAGAACGTAATGTTGTGTTTCAAATATTCCAGAACATGTCTCCTGGGGACATATTCTTCAGTCAATTGTTTTTATGCTTTGAGGAAGCTGTCACTGCTATTCTGCCATGCACTCCCAGCCTTGTTATAGCCCACATCTGTCATGGTTTACAGGGATTTGTTAGCTGATTGGTAGCTTCTTATTATTTACCTTCTGGGCATGGCTTAATATCAAGGGGAGAAGAATAATTTGTTCTCATGATATGAATATAAAATTGTTTCTGTGACATTAGTTGAACTTTCTCTGGTGATAGCTTCCGTAGTTTTATTTTCAGAATGGCAGTACAGATATATTAGCCTAATTACCTTCAAAATCAGGGACAAAATCATGTATATAATGTTGCCATTTACAATGTTTTTAACAAATTATTTTATGTAAAAAAATTATTAAAAAAGTTTCACTTAGCATATATAGAAATTTGCATTCATCATTTAGTTACTGCTTGTTTCTGCACAAACTCCATTAATGTTTACACTCAGTGGCCCAGATATACAGAAGGCTTGCACATGGCGCAACACTGTTGCACCATGTGCAACCCACTGATGCGCCCCGGCATGATATTCAAACAGGGATTATGCCTGGCACAAATCCCGATGCGCCGGAGCGCATCAGTAATGTATGCGGCGCAGGTGGGGGGGGCATGCCCATGCATACTCAGCACATCCCGATATTCAGCCCGGGATGTGCTGAGTCCATGTATGTGCAACCCCTACTTGCGCTGCACACAAATGAGCCAAAAAAAAGGAACAACGGCTGGCCACCCACAGGTGAGCTGCCATATTGCAGGGTGCAACATGGCAGCTGCCACCTGTGGGTGGCCACCTGAACTCCAGCTGCACCTTTGTGGTGACGCCCCCATGCCCGATCATGGGCATATGTTTAAATTTAAAAGTCCAATATCCCTGGTGGTCCAGTGGACCGCTTGCAGCCCAATCGCATGCATAAGTAGAATAACAATGTAAGTCCTATATACCTGGTGGTCCAGTGGACCGCTCACAGCCCGATCGTGGGCATATCCTGTAAAAATACTAGTCCCATACCCCTGGTGGTCCAGCGGTACCCCCCTCCCCACCAACCCACTGAGGCCCACTGCCCCGCTCCCCCCGGTCAGCAGTGGGCAGCAGTTCTCCACTCACTTGCCATCCCACTGCCCACCAACTGACTCCCTACAATAGGTCTGTATGCTCATTGGTCCACAGTGTGAGCCAATGGCTGTGTAGCTCAGAGCTACATAGTCCAGATAGTGAATGGATCCATTCACATATCTGGACTGTGTAGTACGGTATGGGCTGCATGCCCATTGGCTCACACTGTGGACCAATGGGTGTACAGCCCTACCATAGGGAGTCAGTCTGTGGGCAGCGGGGCAGTGAGTGGATGGGGAGCTGCCGCCCACCACTGACCAGGGGGGAGTGGGGCTCAGTGGGCAGGTGGGGATGGGGGTACCACTAGACCACCAGGGATATGGGACTAGTATTTTTACAGGATATGCCCACGATCGGGCTGTGAGTGGTCCACTGGACTACCAGGGATATAGGACGCTTTCATTATTCAACTTATGCCTGTGATCATGCTGCAAGCAGTCCACTGGGCCACCAGGAATATAGGATGAGTTTATTATTCATCTCAAGCCCCCACTTGGGCAGTGGGGCACTGTGCTGTGATGTGCAGGGGGCGTCGGTCCCCGACGGCTGCAGCCTGGTAGGGCGCCAGGTGCAAGTTGCCAGGAAGCGGTGCACCTGCAAGCAAATGGGGCAATAATGACATGCAAATGGCCCCATTTGCACCTTGCATGCATTATGGCTCCATTTGCATGTACACTTTTGAATATCACGGTTGTTGCACCTAGCACAACGGATCTTGCGCTAGCGCATCCCTCTGCTCCACTCTGGCCACTTGCACTGGTGCAGTGCCACTGCACCATGTGCACTGTGGGTGGCCAGGGTGAGATATTCAACAATGCTGTGCCATGGCGCAGCTCCATGAAATATCACCGTGTCAACACCCCTGCGCAGCTCAGTTGCGCTGCACCCAGACTTGCGCCACAGCCTGGCGCAGTCTGAATATCTGGACCAGTATGTACCCACCTATGTAACTAATCTTTGTACAATGTATCTTGATGTTTGAATACAGTATATACTGTTAGCCATAACTATTCCCGGGTCACTCCTGAAAATTGAACTTTTGTTCCAGTGGGCCAACCCGGTCACCAAAATCCCATACATTAATGACAGCAGTGAGAAATTTTATAAGCACAATAAGCCATTTCATGGTGTGCTTTAAAGGATTTGAAAGTACTTTACAGGGGGCATAAGGGCACTCATCCTTCAGCCTTGTGTCCCAGTCCCCCTGGGCATGCATTAAAAACCCTTTAATGCACAACCCAAAGTGGTTTATTGCTTACTTATGGAGGTAAGGCTGTGAGGACAGGTATTCTCATTGCTGATCAAGGCTGATTTCATCACAGTATGATTGAGTAGTCTGGTAGACCAAATATTTTCATTTTCAGAAAATGATTTTGAGAACACATAGTTCACTCATGCCCAAATTTCCGATTATATGAAAAAAAGTTAAAAAAAGTGATGTTCCCTTTAAATATCTATATTTTCTCATTTGGTGATATGAGAATAAACAGGTCTAGATTTGTCCCCAGTTCTGATTTAGAGGAAACGTAGTGTTAATAGTGCCTCTGAATTTTTTATATCATCTGTTAAAAGCCTACATATACTGAAATGAGAAATCACTGTCTGTAGATAAGCTTGGATTTGACAGATTTATTGAACAAGACCTGGCATATAGAACATTTAAATCTTCTAGCAATGGTATTGCTTAGAATTGTTATAGGCAACTGAAAAATAAATCCATGTTAAAGAGGGGATTTCACATGCAGAGACTTTTAAAAATGTAATACTTATAACCACCAAACCATTTACGTTTTATGCATTCCCCTTCCAAAACTTGATAATTATTAAAGATATCTATACTTAAAGGTGAACAGTGATGAAAAATGAGCCTACTGTAGTATCTATTATTTATTCCAAAGATACAAATGTATTTAATCCTTAATCCTGTTTTATACAGTGTAAATGCTATTAATTAGATTTATTGTGTGTTTTGCACACCTAATTAAACTACAGATGTAAATCAAAGTACCAAAGATGTCCTATTCAATGAATTACAGGAAAATACGTGGTGATCTATGTCTAACATATAAAGCCACAAGAGAGCCATTTCTCTTGGAAACCATCGGTTTACAGAAAAATCCTGCAAAGATACACACCAGATCCCACAGTCTTAAACTAAAGGGTGATAAATGTAGAACTAAGAAAAGGAGTCAATGGTTCACACAGCATGTTGTGAACCAATGGAATACATTATAAAGTACAACGGCTGAGAGTAAAACTATGGATATATTTAAAAGACAACTAGATTCAAATATGGGTATGAACAAATTTAAACATCTATAGCTAACAAACCACCCTAGGGTGGTGAGCTCAATAACAGGCATTGCCTCCTGAGCTTATAGACCACTATGAAACTATGAAACTATTCAGAAGCAGGATCCCACCATAAATGAGATTTGGCATCTCAGCTCTGCTATCCTGTGTGAATAATATGTTTGTAACACACTTTGGGATGCAGTGCATGAACAGCAATATATAAATGTCAGTTCTATGCTATTTTTCAGTCCAAGTACTACCAGCAGATTATCAAAGTACCAATGGCACTGAGATGTGCTAAGGATCATGCCATTATGCTGGCCACACCATTGCTGGGCTATACACACAAAAAAGGTAACATTAGTCTTCCTTAAATTCACACCTTCTCTTTCAAGAGGTGAAATCTGGCAGTGGTATATCAGCCCTCAACTAAAGCAAACATTCAAGTAGTCAGGGCAGACTTTCATGAAAAACTACTCACTGAATGCTGACCATTTCTCTTCACCACAAGGTGAATCCCGTAACAGTACTGTCCTATACTACAAAATCCTGGAACAAAGTTAGTCTGTGGACCAGAAATAAATCTTCCTTAAAAATATTGCAACCAGCAATTTTAAATGAAGTGATGCATGTGTGTAATTGTTTTAGATTCTGTATGTAAGTAACTTCATGTATATTATGTAAAAATGTTTGTTGTTTTGTTTGTTTGTTTGTTTATTCAAGGTTGAAACCATTGAGTACATAATTCATTTACAATGGTGACCTTACATAAATACATACGTAACAAAATAAATACATCATTTTTAAAACACAAGTTGCTCAGTTACTGGAAACAAGTACAAACCTTTTCAGAAGAATACAAGTATTTTTTTCAACTTAGAAATGGAAAGGGACCTACTTGTCTTTTTTCTAAATTCTAAAGGCAAACTATTCCAACAATGTGGAACATAGTAACTAAAAAGAGATTGAGAGCGCCTGGTTTTTAATAAAGGGACTACCATTTCTTTAATCCCTGATTTTCTCAAAGAAGATTCTAGGTTTCTGAAACATGCTGTGTATGTTGGAATAAGTCCCAAGCCACATTTATATGCAAATAATCACTTGTGGACATCTCTTCTATTACAGAGAGACAGCTACCCTAACTGTTTGTACATGTCACGATGGTGTGTGAATTTGGAACATTTTAAAACCAATCAGGCTAACCTATCATAAAGAGTACCAAGCCTGGACAATCGTTCACATGTTGCTCCATCATATAAAATATTTCCATAATCTATTAGTGGCAAAATCTGGACCTTGATGATAAGGTTCAAGGTATCAGGTGTGAAACAGTTCTTGTTTCTATATAAAAAACCCACCCGCTTGCTAACCTGTAAAATTAAGTTATCTACATGTGTGTTTCCAGAACCCAATCTATCCAAGCAAAAACTTAGATATTTATAATATTCCACAGACTCCAAAGTCATGCCCTGATGATCTGAAATTACTAAATCAGGTGCCCCTTTTAATTTATACGCTGACCTGAACAACATACACTTGGTTTTGGAGGCGTTTGACTTCAATTTAGACCCAACAAAAAATAACTGAAGAAGGTCAAAATTGGCCTGAAGCTTATCTTGGACTTCCATAACTGTTAAACCAGATTGATATAGAATAATGTCATCAGCGTTAAGATGGTAGAGAGAAGCCCCTACATGTTTTCCAAGATCTTTTAAATAGACCAGGAACAATAAAGGGCCCAAAACAGAACCTTGAGGTACTCCTCTCAAAACCAAGAGCGAGCCAGATTCGATGCCATTTACTTTTATTACCTGATGCCTGTTAGTAAGGTAGGAAAGGAACCACCTCAAAGTCATGTGGCTTACTCCCACCTCACACAATTTTGCAATAACATTTGGTGATCCACCATGTCGAAGGCCTTGGAGAGATCGACCAGGACTACCCCTGTATAATATTGAGCATCACTAACTGCCCTGATCTCATCCAAGACCTCCGACACGGCCATCACAGTTCCATGCTGCTTCCAGAAACCAGACTGACTCTGGTGCGGCAACTTATTCCCTTCTAGATGTTCCATTAGTTGTCTTGCCAAAAGCTTTTGAAAGACTTTGCTCACAATGGTTCCATGTCATTTCAGCGACCGCATTATAGTGAGTGCAATTACAAGTCTTTCATAGCGATGCACAATACAGTGACCGGCAAATACAGCAAGGGCACAGCTGAGCTACTATCTCCAGATCTGCAATGGAACATCACTCCAGTTAGACTTTAAGGAGTTCAAGCTTGTTATTGCAGGGGGGCTATGTCACCCTGCACCCCCCCAAGGGTGGCCCCCCTGTTTCTAGAATAACATCCACCAAGGCGCACCTGGACCTTGGAGGTAGGCTATGGATCCATTATTGATGAATGTATGAGTTGCTGTAATGCTGTGATCGCTATAATTGCAGTCGCTATTTGGGAGTTGCTGTAATTGCATTGCTATTCTGTATTCACCATAATTATGTGCTACCCTCACATTGGGCAAAAGAGAGATGGTTCTGTAGTTTGATAGGTGGCCAGGGTCACCCCCCTTAGAAATGGGGACCACCCTGGCTGACTTCCAACCCTCAGGCACATAGGCCATCTCAATAGATAAATTAAACAAATAAGCTAATGCCCTAGCTATATGGGTTGCTGCAAATTTTAGCCATCTGGGCCACAACTACCTTTATTTTTCAATTGTAGGAGGATTTCCTGAACTTCATGATAACCTATTATTTTAAACAGAAAATGAGACACCCCAGTACAACTGGAGATCTGAGGAATATACAAAGGCATTGAGGGAGTATCAAAAAAGTTTCCTGAATCCCCAAAATATTTATTAAATCTATCGGGGCTAGTTCTTGAATAAACATTTCCTCCTCAGATAAATTCATTTGATTTTTAGATTTAGCTTGACCATTTAAGTCATTAATTAGCCCCCAAACTTTTGTTGGATTCCCTACAGATTCTAATGTCTTAATTTTAAAATATTTATTTTTGGTTTCCCTTACATTAAACACATATAAATTTCTTAATTTCCTATAATTTTGCCAGTCTCCCTCTTTGCCTGATTTGTGTGCCTTTTCCCATGCTTTATTTTTATCATGTTTCATTTCCATTAGTTTTAATGTATACCAAGGAGCTGAATTCAATTTAATTTTTCTAAATTTGACTGGCATGTGATTATTACAGACCGAGAGAAACTCAGCCAAAAAATAACCCCATGCCAGATCAAGATCAGGGATAAGTTCAAGTTTATTCCAATTGATGTTGTCTAATTCAGCTAAAAATCCAAAATAATCAAATCCTTTAAAGGACCTAAACCTCAGTAATCTGGGTGGGCCCATTACCTTTACCTGCCCATTAAACAAAAAACAATATTATGGTCACTGAAAATATCAGCAGCAACCCCTGAAGAGATATAATTATGTGGACAATTTGTTAAAATTAAATAAATCAGGGATGAATCATTAGGTCTTTGTACATTAATTCAGGTGGGTTCAGTTATTAATTGCACCAATCCAAGGCTCAAAGCTATTTCTTTGAATCTTTGTGATTTAGTAGGATGCAACCTATCTGCATTAAAATCTCCAAGAATCAAAAACTCATGAGAGAAAATAAAGGTAACTAATGCATCATGGATAGTATCTTAAACCTCCATAGAAGAGTTAGGAGGTCTATATCCTCCAAATATAAGAAGCGGTTTTCCCATTCCCAGTTTAAATTCCAGTACCAAATGTTCACATTTTATAGACTCAATTTCAAAGGTTAAGCGAATGGGCAAATATTTTTCCAAATAATAAATCATTATACCACCTCCCCGCTTGTTTCTATCAGCCCTGATAAAATTGTACCCTGGAATTTTTATAAGACTATTGTCATGTTTTCTTCCTAACCATGTTTCAGAAAAAATCATTACATCAGGCTTGGTCAATTGTAAACTCTCTTATTAAATCCAATTTGGGGATTATACTCCTGAAATTAGAATGAATATTTAAAAAGCCATTTTGATTTTTTAGGTTAGTAGATGAGTGGCCTGGATTTACTGCAATGTCCCCACTTTGAAGAAGTAAGAAAAAAATACATATCCTTGTTATAGAAGACCTCATTAGAATTTTTGTTTTTATTGGAATCCAGGCCTTCTTAAATTCTTGACTAATCCACATTCCCAACCCTGCCCTTAAACAGTACTTCGCCGTCATAGCCTGAGTGTAATTCCTGTAACACAGGAATGCACTTAGAAACACATGGAAGCACTTAGAAATAGGCTTATGTCCAAATATGTGTTTTTTTTCTTGTATAAAAATAAACTGTGATACTACTCTCACAAACACACTCCACGGGTCAGACCCTCTGTTCCCACAGTGCCAAACCTCGAAGTGCAATATGTGAACAGGAGATAAACAGGGTAACCCTCCTGTCTGTTTTGGGTCTGAACACCTATCAGTCTCGAGTCCTGAGGTCAAATATGAACCCTTTTTCATTAGCACGCACAGTTAACAGGATCAAATATCACACCCTCTTTGGGGAAATACAGTGCAATACTTAACCCAGGGGCACCCAACCTGGTTCACAAGCCCCCTTTTTGACTCAATTGAGACCTAGGTACTTTTCTTACCTTGGTGCATAGGGTGACACACTGTAAGCACTTAACAGTTCTGTCAGACTTATCAACACTGTCCCAGCATTCACATTAAAAATGAGAAAAAGACTCAGGCAGAATTTCAAGGAAAATAAAGTTTACTACAATTAAAAAAAATAATAGATGAAATACAAAACAGAGAACATATAACATTGGGTGTACAGTCATTTTGATGAAATGGGCAATTTAAACAAAACCACCTTGATATTGAATATTTAATCCTACCCTAGTTTCCAGTAATAAATAGTGGTGGTTGATTACCTACTTCAGTAGAAGTGCTTCTAGAGAGTGTGTACTCTCAGGAGTCTAGAGAAAAAAAGCACAATTTTCCCTGAGTTTTGACCCTTTGTAGAGAACAAGGGTACCACCCAGCTAGTGAGGTCACAGTGATGCTGGCTGTGAGGTCACTCAAACCTGGATACTGACTTAATTGTTTAGTCACATGCCCCAGCACACTGCTAAACATTCCAATTAAAAAAATATATACTGTATATTCTTCCTAATTAGTGATGCCTTATGACAGGTCAGAGTTATCCCGTTGATGTTTTCAGGAAAACTTTCTGATGAGCTATTTCACCTATTTGTGAAATCTAACAGGTATCTGTCAGAAGTTGGTTTCTTCCTAATAGGTCATAAAATGCAGCCTGTTTTATGGTCAGCTTTCCTGGATTTCACAGTAAATGGGTGTTTTATAATCTGTTACAACCTGGTATCATTATAGTCCCAGGAAGTCAGCTTTTACAGCCAGAGGTAACAACAACAAGGCCTGCATATTTTTTCTTTAAAAAAAATCCAATATCCCATGATGGCCTGAGCTGTTGCCATATTTTTCCAGCAGAAATTCACAGAAGCATATATTTATATCACAAATGTTACACAAATAATAACAAGCAGATAGGCGAAGCATCACATTCTTCCCTCCTAGTCTAAATTTGGGGAAATCTATTCCTAGGCATGGAATGAGTTTCCCAAATTCAGATCACTGCTCTAACTGATGTGATAGCCCATCTGTGTTTGTGTTCACTGCCCCTGCCCTGTGAGGGACAGTCATGTCGTAGCCCTGCAAGGCAAGCTTCATCTTAAAAGCCTACCATTTGTTTTATCCGTTTGTGCCAGCCAAACCAGGGGGTTGTGATCTGTTTGTACCTTGAAATGCCACCCGTATAGGTATGGCTCTAACTTCTTTAGTGTCCACACCATTGCAAGGCATTCTTTCACCACTGTAGAATAAGCCTGCTCCCTGGGAAGTAACTTCTTACTGAGGTACACTATTGGGTGATCTTTCCCTTGGTTAGAAGTTTGGCTAAGTACTGCCCCAATATCCACATCTGACGGATTGGTCTGGACTACAAAGAGTTTACTATAATCTGGACTGGCTAATACAGGAGCACTGCATAGTGCCTCCTTTAGTCGTGTAATGGCTTGATCCCAGGATTGTTCAAAGTTAACTTTCTTAGGTATTCTTTTCTTTAACAGGCCAGATAGGGGAGCTGCCAGGGTACTGTAGTGTAATACAAATTTTCTGTAGTACCCTGCGGTCCCTAGAAAACTCCAAAACTGCTTCTGTGTTTCAGATCTGGGCCATGCTTTGATTGCCTCAATTTTTGCTTGATTAGGACAGAGCTGTCCCCACCCTACTACATGCCTGAGGTATGCCACCTCAGCCATGGCCACCTAGCACTTTTCAGCTTATACAGTGAATCTGGCCCTCTGTATCCTGCACAACACTTCTGTAAGGTGGGACAGGTGTTCCTTCCAGCTGGCACTGAAGATGGCAATATCATCCAGGTATGCCACAGCGTACTCTTCAGCACCATTTAACACCTGATTCACCAACCTTTGGAAGGTGGCAGGGGTGTTCTTCATTCCGAAAGGCATTATTTTAAACTCAAATGACCCTATCAGAGTGATGAAGGCTGACCTCTCCCTAGCTCTGGCAGTTAACTACACCTGCCAATACCCTTTCATCAGGTCAATAGTGGTAAGGTATGTCACCCCTCACAACTTGTCCAGTAGTTCATCCATCCATGGCATTGGTTGGGTGTCTGACTTTGTGACTGCACTGAGTCCACGATAGTCCATGCAAAAATAAGTAGAGCCATCCAGCTTGGGAACAAGGAATATGGGTGAGGCCCAGGGGCTGTGGGTTTTCTGGACTACCACTAAATTCAGCATTTCCTTTACCTCCCTCCTACTGTCCTTTTGAACAGCCTCTGACACCAGGTATGCTGTCTGCCATATGGGCACATGCATTCCTGTCTCTACATCATGCATCTCTAAGGGGGTTAGTCCAGGCTTGGCACTAAACAATGGGGCAAAGTCTGATAAAACCTCCCTTACTTCCTGGATCTGTTCCAGGGTCAACTGGGGTGACATTTTAATTGTCTCCATAGAGGACTCCCACTTGCTTTCTTCCAGCAAGTCCAGAAGGGGGTTTTCTTCATCCGTCCCCTCCCCAGGACTACACACTGCAAAGCCACATCAGCTCTATTAGCATATGGCTTCATCATATTGACATGGTACATTATTTGGGTATGTCTCATGTCAGGCAGTTCTATAATGTAATTTACATCATTCACCTGTCTGATTACTTTGCATGGTCCTACCCACTCAGCCTGTGGCTTACCTTTCTGGACTGGGATTAGGACCATGACCTCCTGACCCACAGTGTACGAGTGAGCTCTGGCTCTGAGATCATACCATACCTTTTGTTTTTGCTGGGCAGCTGCCAGGTTGCTCTGGGCTGTTCCCATAAGCTCCTTCAGCTTTTCCATAAACTTAAGGACATAATCCACTATGGGAGTTCCCTGGGTGGCAAGCTTGCCTTCCCAGTCCTCCCAGATCAAGTCTAGGGGCCCACGTACCCTGCGTCCATATAAGAGCTCAAAGGGGGAAAACCCTGTTGACTCTTGGGGCACCTCCCTGTATGCAAACAACAGGTAGGGGGAAGATATTTCTCCCAGTCCCTCCCATGCTGTTCAGCAAACACTTGGAGCATCGATTTAAGAGTACCATTGAATCTTTCCACAAGCCCATTGGCTTGTGGGTGATAAGGTGTCGCATCTCTGCACCACCCCACACTTCTCCCACAAAATTTCATCAGGTCCGACATGAAGTAACCCCCTCAATTGGTGAAAACCTCATGCAGGAACCTGACATGGGAGAAAATCCTTAGCAGGGCATCTGCCACTTTGTCTGTCCTCAGTGAGGACAGGGTGACTACCTCTGGGTACTGGGTGGCATAATCCACTACTGTTAGGATAAACCTCTTCCTGGAGGAGCCGGCGGTATTCAAAGGCCCCACAATATCCATTCCTACCCTCTGGAATGGCTCCTCCACTATGGGCAAAGGAATTAGGGTGGCTTGGGTTTTCCTACCTGCCTTCCCTATTTCTTGGCACCAGTGACAAGACCTGCAATACTCCTTTACCTGCTGGGTGAAGTAGGGCCAATGGAAATTCTGGGCCAATCGCTGCATAGTGCACACAATTCCCAGATGACCAGACATGGGAATATCATGAGCAGTCTTGAGCAACTGCTCACGGTACCCCTGGGGAATGACAAGCTGCCTGCCCATCACCCCTTTCTCTGTTCTTACATCCTGCGTATACAGCAGTCCCTTGTCCCAGTAAATGCTATGTTTCCCATCACCTCCCAGTGCTCTGTCAGAGTCTGCCCAAGCCCTCAGCCTCTCTAAACTAGGGTAATTTTTCTGAGCAGCTGCAAACTCTTTACACATTCCCAAGGCATGGGTCAGGTTCACTCCAGTTTCTAAACTAGGGTCCCTAGCTCTATGACAATTGGCTACCCCTCCCTCCTCAGAGTAACCTTCTGTAGCTGATCTGTTAACTGCTACCTGGGGAATTTCTACCATCCTTTTATTATTCTCCATATCAGGAGATACAGGCTGGAAAACCAGCCTCCCAGTGTTTTCCACAGGGGCTTCTATGAGGTCCAGGGAAGTACAATCTGCCTTTGCTGCTTGACTGTGGGTAACTGCACATACCATCCCCTTTTGGAGATTGTTCCCTATAATCACATCCAGGGCCAGATTTTCTGCCTCTGCAACTTTTTGCACAGTCTCTCCTGTTTCACCCCAGTCCAGGAAAACACTAGCAAGTGGCAGCGTTTTCTCCTCCCCAGTGAATCCCTGTAGTGTAACAAACTGATTGGGTATAAGCTGTTCATGCTCAACCAGATCCCTTTCACCAAGTAAGAAATGCCACCGTGTTCCTTAAACCATGGGTCTGCACCCCATTCACAGTAACTGGGCGTATGTGCTCCCTCATGTTTACTGGCATGCTTTCAGGGATACACAAAAAACCCACTTCTTTCCCAGCACCACTTTGTGCACTTTCTGCCTTTTTTGGGCACTGTCTTGCAAGATGCTCAGGTCATTTGCAAACCCAACATTCATTTCTTTTATCAGGCAAATCCTTTATTTGTAACCTGGGGCTGCCTACTTTCAGTGGAGGCAGTGAGGGTTTTAGCTGCCCTGAAGGCATACTTTTCCCTTTCTTTACTGTCATGCTCACCCCACTCCCTCTCAGAGCAGGTCTACTCCTGGCACAGTGGCCCGAGAGCTCGGCAGCCTCCTACACTGTTTTTGGATCTCAGTCCTCTAGCCAGGTTTTCAGCTCCACTGGGCAAGCCCAAAAGAACTGCTCCAAAAGTACAACATTTTAAATTTTCTCAACAGAGTCTGCTTGTATCCCTTCACACCAATGTCTTAAAAACTGACGTTGTTTGGTAGCTAGCTCCTCGTAGCTCATATCAGGGTTTCTCCTGAGCTTATGGGACTTAATTCTGTATGCTTCTGCTGTCAAGTCATACTTTTTTAACAATGCAGCTTTAAGTTTGCCATAATTTCCTGATTGTCCATTTGACCCAATGCATCATGAGCTTACATAAAACAAACAATAGTAACACTCTGGATACAGAAGTTGATACCAGCCCATTTACAGAAGAAAGGGTTCTGAAAGAACTCTTAAAACTGAAGGTGGACAAAGCAATGGGGCCTGATGGGATTCATCCCAGAATTCTAAAAGAGCTAAGGGTAGAACTAGTGACACCACTGACTACAATTTTTAACAAATCATGGGAGGATGGGGTGGTACCTGAGGACTGGAGGAGGGCAGATGTGATTCCCCTTCACAAAAGTGGGAGCAAGGCAGAAGCAGGAAACTACAGACCTGTTAGTTTAACCTCAGTGATAGGGAAAATGATGGAATCACTTCTGAAGGAAAGAATTGTTGAGTATCTAGAGGCCAGAGGGGCACAGGACCCTAGGCAGCATGGATTCACAGCAGGAAGGTCATGCCAGATGAATCTGATAGATTTCTTTGACTGGGTGACCAAAGTAGTAGATCAGGGAGGGGCTGTGGACATGGCCTACCTAGACTTTAGCAAGGCATTTGACACATTCCCACACAAAAGATTAATATACAAGTTAGCCAGCCTGGGAGTGGGTCCCAAGATGACAGGCTGGGTAAAGAATTGGCTGGAGAATAGGACACAGAGAGTAATAGTAAATGGAGTCCACTCAGAAGAAAGGAGGGTTACTAGTGGGGTACTGCAGCGTTCAGTATTAGGACCGGTCCTCTTCAATGTCTTTATAAGCAACATTGCAGAAGGACTGGAAGGAAAAGTATGTCTCTTTGCAGATAACACTAAGATCTGCAACAGAGTTGATGCACAGGGTGGGGTGGAAAGGATGAGAAGGGACTTGGCAAGGTTAGAGGAATGGTCAAATGTATGGCAGCTTAGATTCAATGCTAAGAAGTGCAAGGTAATGCACCTGGGAAACAAAAACCCAGGGGAAGAGTACACAATGGGGGGTGAGATACTAACAACAACAAAATGGAAAGGGACCTGGGGGTAGTCATATCAGATGACCTAAAGGTGGGCAAGCAATGTGAGAGGGCAGCAAGGAGGGCTGGGGGGATACTGGGATGCATAGGGAGAGGCATCACCAGTAGAAAACAGGAAGTTATTATCCCTCTGTACAGATAGCTGGTGAGACCCCATCTGGAGTACTGTGTGCAGTTCTGGAGACCCAATCTCTGCAAAGACATAGACAGGATGGAAGCTGTCCAGAGGAGGGCAACTAAAATGGTGCAGGGTCTGCACCGGAAGACATATGAAGAGAGACTTAAGGAGCTTAATATGTATAGCCTCGAGGAAAGGAGGGAGAGGGGGGACATGATAGAAACTTTCAAGTACCTCAAGGAATCAACAAAGTCTAAGAGGGTAGTATCTTTCAAAAAGAGGTGTGCAAGAACAAGAGGGCACAATTTGAAGATAGAGAAGCTGCTCAGAGATAATTTAAAGTATTTTTCACAGAGAGGGTTGTGGATGCATGGAGCAGCCTTCCAGAGGAGGTTGTGGAGTCAAAATCAGTGGTGGAATTCAAGCATGCATGGGATAGTCATAAGGCAATTCTGGGGGGTTGGGGTAGGAAGAAGTAGGCTGCAGGTTAACTAGGATCTGCAGCTTATCCAGTAGGTAGGGAAATGGGCAGACTGGGTGGGCCAAGCGGTCCTTATCTGCCGTCAAATTCTATGTTTCTATGTTTCCCAGTAAGCAGTGGGGATAGCTGGAAACTCCAGGACTCTCTGGGAGTTTTTGCCTGAATGCATACCTTTTCAAATGAGTTTAAAAATGCATCCATATCTTCCCCCTCTTTAAGTTCAGATATCAATTTAGAATTTAATTTGTAACCCAGTCTTGGAGTCCCAGGTTCATCAATGCCACTTACCTGCTCTGGCACTGGTTTTGGGAGTTGTAGCTTCTCCAGTTCAAATTTCCTCTGGCATTCTCTCTCCTCTCGCTCAGCCTCTCTCTGAAGCTGCTCTTGCTTCTCCTCTCTCTCTCCATCTCCAGCTTCCTCAGTTGAAGCTCCCTCTGTTGCTAGGCTTCGAACCTTTTCTACTCAAATTCCAGCTCCATTCTCCACAACTCCATCTGCAGCCTGATCCCTTCTGGCTCCAGCATGGTGGTGACCTTCCCCTGCTGCAGTGGCTCTCGGCTTACACTGGTCCCACTGTCCTCCTCCCTGGGTCTGTACACTGTGATGGATGCAGGCCTCTCCATGCCCAAGGTCTGGTCTCTTTTAATCACTGACTGTGACTCAAGGTCTTGGGCATCGGCTGCCACAAGAGCCTCCATGAGGTGCTGCTTGATTCCCCCCTCGTAACAGACTCCTTTCTCCTGGCACAACTGCCTCAGGTAGTCTGCAGTGTACTCACTGTAGTTGCAGGCCATCTTATTCCCTACTCTATGGCTACACTAACTTACACTCGAAAAAATAAAACAGGTAGGGAACTTAGACTGTAGCCACAATGATATATTTCTTTATTTTTAAATTTATTCATTTATTCAATTTTGGTGACTGGATAGGCCCACTGAGCCCCGGAGGTCCCTTTTTCATGGGTGACCCAGGTTAAGTTACAGAGGTTAGACATGCTTAATGGTTTACAAGATGATAGCATAGTACATATTTTAAGGTATACATAGTGGATTACAAGATGATAGCACAGTACATATTATTAGATACTGCAATACACATTCAAGACAGATAAAGATAAGTTCTCAGTGTGCAAGACAAGATTTGTTCAGTTGTTGACAGAAGGGGGTACGGAGGTAAGCTCAGGTATCATGGCAGTAGCAGATGCTGGCATCTAACAAGTGGGCCTTCAGCCTACCTTATTTTGTGTGTGAACTATTACAGTTATCAATCTGACACACTGGACTGTTAGTGCTCGTGTCACCAAATAATTTCACAGTATGCAAACAAATCTTTTTGACTGCAGTACTGTAAACCAAATCTTTTAGATAGCACTGCTGCCAACCAGATCTGTCACAAATGCACTCTGCGGGTCAGGCCCTCTGCTCCCACAGTGCCAAACCTCAAAGTGCAATATGTGAACAGGAGACAAATGGGGTAACCCTCCTGTCTATTTTGGGTCTGAACACCTACCAGTCTCGAGTCCTGAGGTCAAATATGAACCCTTTTTTGCTAGCACACCCAGTTGACAGGATCAAATATCACACCCTCTCAAGGGAAATGCAGTGCAATACTTAACCCAGTGGGCACCCAACCTGGTTCACAATCCCCTTGTTGACTCAGTTGAGACCTAGGTACTTTTCTTACCTCAATGCATAGGGTGACACACTGTAAGCGCTTAACAGTTCTTTCAGACTTATCAACACTGTCAAAGCATTCACATTCAAAATTTCAAGGAAAACAAAGTTTACTACAATTAAAAAAAACTAGTAGATGAAATACAAAACACAGAACATATAACATTGGGTGTACAGTCATTTAAATTAAATGGACAATTTAAACAAAATATCCTTAATACTGAATATTTAATCCTACCCTAGTTTCCAGTAATAAACAGTGGTGGTTGATTAACTACTTCAGTAGAAGTGCTTCTAGAGAGTGTGTACTGTCAGGAGTCCAGATAAAAAAAAGCACAATTTTCCCTGAGCTTTGACCCTCTATGGAGAACAAGGGTACCACCCAGCTGGTGAGGTCACAGCTCACAGTGATGCTGGCTGTGAGGTCACTCAAACCTGGATGCTGACTTAATTGATCAGTCACATGCCCCAGCACACTGCTAAACATTCCAATTAAAAAAATAGATATATTATTCCTAATTAGTGATGCCTTATGACAGGTCAGAGTTACCTCGTTGATGTTTTCAGGAAAACTTCCTGATGAGCTATTTCACCTATTTGTGAAATCTAACAGGTATCTGTCAAAAGTTGGTTTCTTCCTAATAGGTCATAAAATGCAGCCTGTTTTATGGCCAGCTTTTCCTGGATTTCACAGTAAATGGGTGTTTTGCAATCTGTTACAACCTGGTATCATTATAGTCCCAGGAAGTCCGCTTTTACAGCTAGAGGTAACAACAACAAGGCCAGCACATTTTTTTTCCTTTAAAAAAAATCCAGTATCCCTGGGCTGCTGCCATATTTTCCCAGCAGAAATTCACAGAAACATATATTTATATCACAAATGTTATACAAATAATAACAAGCAGACTAGCAAAGCATCACAAATACCACTATATAGTGATGGACAGTTAGTGTTGTTTTGGCTGTGTGAGAATGGATACATTTGAGTGCTTACTTTTAATGTTGTAGTGAGGGAGGGCTCTGGTGAAGTATTGTAAGTGCTGTTAAGGAAGAAGAAGAAGAATACAGTATGTACTGTAGGATGCATAAATTATACTAGAAGGTAGGTAAAGTACTTTCCAATTTGTGCAGTTCCATAAACACACATTCAATCGAATGCCTCAAACCCTGCACAAAGCATCATGGGTATGTAAATCTGTGCCTGGGAGTGAGGGGGAGTAAATGGACTAGAAAATGATTCAACAGGTACTACATTCTGTTGAAATGTCACTACTCAGGCCTCACCACGGCCAACCCACACACACTAAATGTGACAATAATCTCTAAATTCTGCACAAAAAGGAGATGAATGATGACAAGAGATGGAAGCTATTGCTTGCTGCCTAAAAAGCAAGAAACTACATTCTAATCTGTCACCAGTAGGTGGCTGCATATGACTTCCCTACCATCATACATATGGCTCTCGATTTGTGGTGGCAGTGATGTCACTAGCTGCCAACTAAAGGTGGCAGCTCAGAATGCAGTGTCAAGGATTTTTATACTCACACTTTTATTCCATAGGTAAAATACTGTATATCAATAGCATTTTTACTTTAGAAACAACTAAACAAGAATAGCAACGACCCAAATTAGTAATTTTGGAATAAATAACACTACAGATACAATGGTAAGACTTTCTTTCAATTTTCACTGCTGGTCACTGTTAAGCAAAAACATTCTCCCGCACAAACCATCAGCTCATAGTGCCAGATCATATAGTGGTATTGTAATCCTCTGTTTATGGCATCATCAACTGTTGCCATGGAAACACTTTGACATCACACTGTCAGAATGATGCCACTACACGCTCTGGCAGTGGCAGCAACAGGGATGAGAGGCAGATAGCACCTGTTTCATAAAGATATTGAAGAATTGGCACTCACATGGGAAGAAAAGTACAGAAAAATAAATCAAAGACCACTACATTCTTCTTTAAATTAGAACTATGCTGAACCTAGAACTCATTGTTCCCCAAAGACACTGATTTTGAAATATTGTTTCAAATTCTGTTATTGTTTTTTCCATACAGGCTACTCAGTTAAACCAATGAGTCTTTCTGATCCACACACAGGTGGTATGGACCATTCTAGAACTGTACGAAACAAACTGTGGTCAGAGCCAGCACGTCTGCAGTAGAAATATAAGGGACCGAGACAAAGAGTGTGAATTTAACTGACTGATGGAGTTTTTCCATTTTTTTCCCCTCCCAGAGGGCTTCTTCACAAACAACAAATCCTGCCATTGATACAGCAATTGCACCCACCTATTCCAGTCCCTGGCAGATCTCCTATCCCCTTCCACCACTCAGTTACATCCACACCCTTTGTGTCGGTCCCTTATAGCACTGATGCAGTTGCATTGGCTCTGACCAGAACTTGTTCAGTGTGGGATCTGCTTTGATCCAGTTTTGCAGTTGAGAGTGAGTGAAGTACAGGGAAATCAAGTGATTTTTCTGTGGTTATGTTGTTATTCGAACACCATATCTCCTAGATTGAATACTAGCACTTTAAGAAAGGTAGTTGTAGCCCATTTTAGTATTTTACCCTGACTAACAACCTTTCTAAAGTCTGTGATTCCTGAATGCCTTGTTTACACCAGGTTTGAGTAGGAAAGTTATGCTATTGTTCCAACAGAACCCCACTGTACTGAAATATACAGTATATGGAAGAACAAAGCAGTTTGTTGCTGGTTTCTTTGATACATTGAAACCATCACTACATTTCCATGCAAGTTTAGTTATCAGGAAATAGAAACTGTATCCAATAAACTATTGACAAAATGCTAGCATTTACCCTTCAGTGCACTGACATGCAGGTCTGCCACAGGGGTATCTTGCAACACTGGCTAAGCTGCCTGTCAAAACAACCCATTTGAGAAGTGTTTCATTTTCAGTGTGGGATCTGCTTTGACCCAATTCTACAGCTGGGATGAGTGGAGCACTTGGGAAGTCAAGTGACTGTCAGTGCCTGGGGTGGGATTTGAAACCCTACCTCCTTGATACAATACTAGCACCTTAGCAAAGGAAGTTTTATCACATTTAAGTATTCATTTTACTCTCAAAACAGCCTTTCTAGTGCCAGGCCCATCGTGTGAGCTGCAGAATTATGGAAGCAAATTTATTTCAGGGCTCGTGTTTCCAAGGTCTTTCTCATGTGGCCCCTCAATTTGCTGAATTAATCTGAAATATCTGATTGTCTTAACAGTAAACAGCCCAACCAAGAAGCATCTCATTTTAAGTGCAGTATCTGCAGAATAGCCTGGCGCTTCCAGCAACGAGTTATGAATGAGCTTGGTACATTCAACAGATCTGGGTTTGATACCCACAACCTCCATTTGCATACTGTGTGACCCTGAACAAGTCGCTTAACCTCCCTGTGCTTCCTGATCACTCCTGTAAATGGGCCTTGTGTCCAGTGGATCTTACCCAGTTAGCAAAGGATAAAAATGAATTGTCAGATCTCCGCAGTCCCTAGACTCCGGAAAGCAGGCCTAAGTTCAGGCAGCTATGCTAGTGCAGTCATCAGGTGGGTTTAATTGTGATTTATGCATAAATGCAGCTTTTGATCATATGAACAGGTCCCCATATCCCCCCCCCGAATGGAGTGAATGAGGTGGTATGGGGAAGGTACTGCCATGCAGGTACAGTATGTCACCAAGGGGGCACCCGGCAGCACCCGCTGAGCTGCCTGTCAATAAAACCCTATGGCCACTGCCAGTGGAGCCCACCGCCAAAACTCATAGCTCACCTGGAACTGTGCTCCGGATCCCTCAAGCAGGGTCCCTGAAGTGCTCAGGTCAACAGCTCCTGGGCGGCAATCATTGGCCACACCTATGGCCGCCGCCAGCGGAGCCCACTGCCAAAGCTCCCCACTAGCCTGGAACTGTGCTCTGGATCCCTCAAGCAGGTACTACAGCTGGCTCTTTGTATCTGCGCTGTATACTGTATGCTGATTGGTGTGGTTTTCACAATACCGCTCTCTGATTGGGCCACACATCTTAACGGTCGCTTGGATTGGTGCACTTGGTAAGCCTGCTCCTTGGGCGATGCTGTCCTGGCTGCTCCCTACAGTTAATGTTGCACTTTGGATCGGGGCTATAATTTTGTTTTTACTCTGCATAGACTGTGGGATTTGTCTTTCTTCAACATGACCTTGCTGAATGGAATTCCTTTGGAGCCTTCACTCACACTAATAGTGTGCTGAAATTGCCTAGCACAGCAACAGTAAATTTCTGGGGACTTTGCCTTGCTCTGTAATGTCTGGGGAATAGCATTTTATTAGATTTAATTGCTGATGAACTGGGATTCATTTTTTGGAGCCTTCACTGGTACACTTAAAACTGTTTGTACTTGCTTAGCACAGCAATAAGTAATTTTAAACTGGGGAATCTGTTCTAAATAGATATCAATAGCCTGTCTTGTTAGGGGTCTTTTGGCAACTGTATTAACCTGGGTGCTTGCAGACTCAACCTTGGTGCTTGCAGTCTTAATTTACCTAACCCACTGTGTTACTTTAGGACTTACGCTCACCAAATCTTTCACCTCCCTTTTTTTTCCCTGCCTTCTACAACTTCACTGAAAGCTCACTGATCATGGACTTGCCCCCTCCTCCTAATTCTGAGTCCCTCATCCTCAGCACAATCTCTGACTAATCCCTCTTTTGTTCTTGACAGCCACCCACCCTCCTGCCTATTTTCATCACTCCTCCACCGTTTGTTTTAATTACCTCACATCCCCCCCAACAGGCTGCCGCCAATCGCCCAACCCCCTCCTCTCGCCTCTGTCCTGATAAAAATTAATCGTTACTCTCCTTTCTCACTAGGGTCCCCGAAGTGTTCAGGTCAATGGCTCCTGGGCAGCAATTATTGGCCATACCTATGGCTGCCGCCAGTGGATCCCACTGTCTAAACTCCCCACTTGCCTGGAACTGCGCTCCGGATCCCTCAAGCAGGTGCTACAGCTGGCTCTTTGTATCTGCACTGTATATGCTGATTAGTGTGGTTTTCACAGTACCGCTTCCAATTGGGCTGAACATCTTAACGGCTCGCCGGATTGTGCACCTGATAAGCTTGCTCTTTGGCGACACCTGTCCTGGCTGCTCTCAACAGTAAGGCTGCACTTTGATCAGGCTATAATGTTTTCCACCCCCTCCCTCCCCTCCCAGGCCTCCTTTAAATATGCTCTTGACCCTCCTCCTGAGCATGACAAAGTAATCCATTGGAGCTTTCACTCCGACTCCCACCAACCCAGTTGGGTCTACACCTCACTCTCCTTAGCCATTGGCCCTTTCCTCACTCCTTGCTGAGTCCCTGAGCTACTTAGCTCCAAAACAGCACAGACTTCTGGAGTCACACTCTAGCAATAACTGAAACACACTGCTCTGGTAGCCCTATCATTTCTTCTGCATTACTCGGTGGGCCGTGACCTGACACAAACTGTAATATTTGCAGTTTTCACTACAGCACCAGATCGAAGCTGTAATAGGCAGGTTTCATAAATTTCTACTAGCCTTCTCATTACTCACTATCCCATGTTTGGACCCTGGCTCAGGGTGCCCTGATAGTGTTCCAGACACCTTTTACCCTCTGGTCCTGCACTGGCAAGAAATGAGTGGCATGAGTGGAACAAACCCTGAGCTTATCTCCCCTCTAAACCACTTGGCCACACCACAGGATTCACTGAAGGAACTCACATACTCCTTCCCTCTGACTGCTTTGATTGCCCTCCGCTCTAGTATAGTCACCACCATTAGAAGAACTCCCTTCTCTAGGAAAAAACACACATGCTCTTTTGTGACATCAGTATGACATCTGCTCCCCTCACTGGTTCTACTACTTCTGCTGCTATCTGGGAATGTCCACTCCAACCCTGGTCCCACTGTAAAGAGATCACCTAAACTAGAAGGATAACTCAGTATTGTCTCCCTGAATATCAACAGTCTTCTTTCCAAATTCGCTCAATTCCAGGCCTGGGTGCAGATAATTAAACCTGACATAATTGCACTCACTGAAACATGGCTGTCTCCAAAGACTCTAGATGCATCAATCTCCCTTGAAGGCTACAACTCCTTCTGGCAAGACAGACCAACCAAACATGGGGGTGGATGCCTAGTATCTATCCAAACTGGAATTAAGGTACAGGGACTGGACTGCAGTCTACATTCAAAAGAGGCCCAGATTCTGAACCTTAAGCTAAGTATAGGTCAGCAGAACAAAGTCCTACTGCTCTCTACAGTCCACATATCACCTGTGCACCAAACTGTTGGTCTTAATCACTTCATACCGAATCAACAGCCATTAGGCAATCAATGGGAGAAGGTCATTGTTGCCGATTGCAACATTAACTGGCACTTTCAGAAGGAATCAAAAGCCAGGGACCTAATATCCAGCCTATTCCTAACCCAGATGGTTACTGATGACACTCGGCTCAACTACAGAACAGGGAGCAGCACCCTATTTGACTGGCTCCTATCATCACACCCTGAGCATGTCTCTGATGTCACAGTCCTGCCAGACAGCCTCAGCAACCATTCCCCAGTAAAGTGCACCTGGTCTAACTACTTCACCAAAATCCCACCTAAAGTGTCCAAAAATCACTGTTTGAGGCCTGGGCTACTTGACCATTTCAGGCTATATTTGACACAAATAGACTGGTCACCCCTGGCAGGAGATATTGAAGGAAATGAGGCCCTAATCTACTTTATTACAAAATTCAATCATGCCTGTGATATTTTTGCACCCTATAAAATGAAAAAGATTAGGGGCACCTCTAACCCATGGCTTACCAACTCTCTTATTGCTCTTATGAAGAATAGAGACAATCTGTGGCACAAAGCTAAAGTAGCAGGAATGCCTGCTGCTCATAGCGCCTACAAGGCAGCCAGAAACATCTGCACCAAACTCATATGACAGGCCAAAGCAACTTACTATAAGAAGCTTCTATGCAAATCCTGGGTCTCTGGAAAAGAACTTTGGAACACCATTAAAGCACTGATGGGAAATTCTCCTAAGACTCCTCCTGACCTAATAATCACCGTGAATGGGACCCTACAAGAACCTATTGAAATCGCCAATGGGCTTAATAACACATTCACTGACCTTTCTGGCATACTCCCTGGAGACTGCCTTAAGGATTTGATGGATCACCAGCACCATACTGCCCCACAGAATCCCCCAAGAAATGATCTGCCGCCTTTGTCTGAAACAATCAAGCACATTAGAAGGGCCCTTATGCTAATTATGGAACCCTAGAATTAGAATGAAGTTCAAACTCTGCTCTGTGGTATTGCTCCCCCAGCATCCTATCATCAGATTTGCTTCTACAGCTGGGGGGAGCAGTGACCACTAAACTAGCAAAATGGCTACCTATAGAATTTTTTTAATTTTCATAAAAGTGTTTTAAAATAATAGTTAATTTAAGGGAGAACAATAAGATATACATGACAAACCTAGTAATTAGACCACCTCACAACAATTGTAAAGGCACTGTAACAAGTACTACTCAAGCCAAAGAAAAATAACTGATCCATGTGTGAACCTAGTTGCAACTTCTGGAAGGGGAGGCAGGGTAAGGGACTGTGACTGTTACTGATGGATTCCTTAGGAAGAAACACCATTACTATGGTAAGTAACTGTATCTATACATAATCCAATTAAAAAGCACATGGGTTAAAAAATACAATAAGGTGCAGCAGTTATATCAGTATGTATTATATAAAATATCTAATGGAACGTACAGGAAACTATAGCAATAAAGTATATATGCAGCTAAATATATATATATATATATATATATATATAAAGGCACTGTAGTATGCATGGTTGTATCCATACATCCAATCTCATAATAAACTGTAGTGAGTCTATTTGTGTAGTTGACAGGTGAGCAATCATATCAAGTCCTATCTTTTTTAAGGAAGGAAGCAAGTTGAAAATGCTCATTAAGGTCGGGATTGGAGCTGTATTTTAATCTATACTACCAGTATGTTTCCTTGCACATTAGTTTGTTGTCCAAATCCCCCCCCCCCAATTCTGAGAGTAACCCTCTCCAGACCGCTGAAAGAAAAAACATGTCCAGCACTTGCAATTTTTGTATGTACTGCTGATGCATTTTCTAGTAGGTCATTCCGTATGCAGCATAAATGTTCCAGTACCCTGGTTCTGAATTTTCTCAGTGTTTTGCCCACATAGTACCATCTACAAGAGTAGAGGGCAATATATACTACTGACTCAGTACTGCATGAAATAAAAGAATGTACCTGGAATTGTTCACCGGTTCTTGTAATTCTTCTCCCACCTGTATGTGGTCACAAGCTGTACAATTTCCACATTTATAGCCATCAATCGGAAAGTCCTTTCTTTTAGATCTCTGGTCAATCTGTTGGCTGTGCACCAATAAGTTTGACAGATTTTTTTCCTTTCTGGTATGTTACCATGGGGCCTCTGTTTGCTACTTCATTAAGTGTTGGTTCCACCTCCTGGATGTGTAAGTTCTTCTTAGTTATTTCCTCCATACTTAGGGCTTGTGTGCTAAAAGTGGTAACAGACTTAGGACCATTATATCTGGGGTTATTCATTTTCCTTTTAGGTCTAAGTAGGATTATCCTGTCCATTTTGTCCACTTTTTCTTTTGCTTTTGTAAGACAAGTAGTGTTATAACCCCTAGTCTGAAATCTGTCTGTCAGGATCTCTGAACCTGCATTGTATCCCTCTAAGGTACTGCTGGGTTTCAAATGTACATATTGTCTCATTGGTATTTTAGTGGTCACATCTCTGGGGTGGCAGCTATGGTAATGAAGTATTGCATTTCAGTCAGTGGGCTTCTGGAACAAGTCCATAGATAAGCCCTTTTCCTGGTTTTTGAACATCACTAAATCTAAAATTGACACCTGAGTAGCTTGAAGTTAAAGTGAATTTTAAGTTGGTGTTTGGATTTTCTAGATATTGGACAAAATGCCCTAGTTCTGTCATGCCCCCCTTCCAGATGAGTATGATGTCATCTATGTACCTCTTGTATAGGTCCAGATATTTGTAATATGTATTAACATCCTGATCACAAATGTGCCTCTTCTCCCACTGTGCCAGGTATATGTTCACATAATTGGGGGCCATAGCAGCCCCATGGTTGTTCCCTTAATCTTATGGTACATGTTTGACTGACATATTAATACAATTTTGGGTTAAAACTATTACTTTGAGTTCAATAAGAAATTCTATGAAGGAATTTGTGTATGCAGTATTTTCATAAAGGGTTTCTCATAAAGCTTCCAGGACCTCATCATGGGGTATGTTTGTATATAATGCCTGGATGTCTAAGGTGGCCAAAATCCACTCTGGTTCAATTTTTTTATGTTATCTAGGATTTCTAAAATGTGAGTGGTGTCTCTCACATATGATCTCAATCCTTGCACTGTGTCTTTAATATGTATATCTATAAAATGCGCTAATGGCTCAGTAAGAGCGCCAATGCTAGATAAATAGATCTTGCTGGTGGATTATGCAAATCTTGTGGATTTTCAGAAAGCCATATATTGTAGTTCTAACAGGGTGTTGGATGGACAGAAAGCCACATGTTTGTTGACTAATTATACAGTCAGTAACAACTTCATTTAGCAAAATATCAATTTGTCTTTTGTAAGTTGATGTAGGAACAGCAGACATCCTATGATAAAAATTTAGCTGCAATAACATTTCTTGTATGTAATTATCTTGGTCCATCACCACAATAGCGCCGACCTTGTCTGCGGGCTATATGGTGATGGTATGTTGGTTCTGCAGCCTTTGGATAGCCTCTCTTTCCTCCCATGTGCAGTTCTGATATTTAGGCTTTGGAAGGGTCTTCTTGAGATTCACTACATCCTTTTCACATGCTTTTAAGAATACACCAACAGTGGGATTCATCGGTGGGATGTAGCTGAACTTCTTTTTTTCCACTTTAAATCATATATCACACTACTCTGTGCTTCATCACTGTTCATAGAAATGTCTGGTGATTGCTACAAACTTATATTCCTGGTAGTTGATTTATTTTTCTTATGGTACAACACATGGTTTACGTGCAAAACAATTTAAGTCAACTATAGTGTCAAATTCATTCAAATAGTTGGAAGGGATGAAGGAAAGTCCTGTATTAAGAACATTGACTCAGCCTCTGATAATTCATAGCTTGAAATGTTGACAACTAGATCTTGGTCTGGTCTTGGTTCCTTATTTGGGTTGTAATTCCCAGTAGTACTAATATCCTGCTTCAGGTCAGTTATCTCACTCTCCATCTGTACCTCCCCCTCCTCTGTATCTTGTTCTCTGGAACTGTTGTCCTCTGTACCTGTTTTGCTCCCAGTGATCCCCTTTCTCATATGTCCTTGCCCTCCCCTTCCCCTGGTACCCCTCCTGGTATCTTGTCTGCAAACCTTGCCAGTCTGGGGCTGTGACATAGTGTTCTCTGGGGTAGGATTGGTAAATTTGGGAAGGTTGTTCCCTGTCTCTGGAAATTTGTTTGTCCCACACCACATTGCCTGTATTCTCCCTCCTCATTAATGCTTCCTGATTTGGTGGTGGTGTTGTGTGGGGGTGGGGTGGTGGGAGAGTTGTCTCTGTAAAGACTGGGGAGAAAGCAGTTGTTTGTTCCTTTAGGTCTCCCATGGTTGACCCTTCGCTGTGTCCTAAAAAGGCTGCTGATTTACTAGTATGGGCTCTTCATTCAAATCCTCTGGTTCTGAACCTGAGGCACTGGTATATGTATCTGTGTTGACAGTCTTTTTCGAGAAAAGAGTGCACTTGATTATTATTTCTGTTGTTGCCCTATTCAAATATGTGTCATTTTTTCGTAATCCCTATAGCCGCTTCCAATTTTCTCATTTTCACCCTTTTAATTATTTCATCCTGTACCCATATAGTCTCCAAGTTTATTCATATATGTGTCAAGTTCTGAAAGAGCTCTAAAATCATTAAATAATTTTTCATTGTTAGTAAGTTCCAACTTAACTTCAGTTTCAACCAGAACTGCATCTTTTAAAATAATTCTAATGAGTCCTGCTGTGGACTCCAGCAGATGCACTTGCCAGTCTTTCAGAAAGTGGGTCCTTTATTTACTGAATGTTGGTTGTTTGATCAACCATAGCCCCCTAGGGACTCTATTTACTTGCAAGTACGCTTCTAGAGTAGCCATTTGCCAATAAAGCCTTCTGGCAATGTGAGCCTGTTTAAAGTCGAAGGTTGTTACATACTTGTAAACATCTTGCCTTTGATATACCCTGCTGTTGTGTTTTTTATGTTACAATAAAGAGTATTTATCATATCCTAGCAGTGGCCTTCATCTGCGTTCTTTGATGTGGAACTGATCTCTCCTCTTGACCCTACAGTGCTTCTGTAGATTTGACTCCATCTTTGTGTGTGCTGAACTGACATTCTTCTTTGTTTCTAGATCACATAAAAAGCTTCAGACAAGTCAATAAAAACAGTATCAATGAGATAGCCCTGGAGACAGAATCATAAAAATCAATCAGTGCTGTTTGGGTAGAGTGATTTGGTCTGAAACCCAACTGAAATTAGAAAGAACCTGATATGTGTCAAGATGCAGTGGTTTAAGGTTCTCAGCTGCAGATCTGGTGAAATCCAGCAGACCAGACCTGGGTTTGAATCCCACAGCCCCCACTTGCATACTGTGTGATCCTGAGCAAGTCACTTAACTTCCCTGTGCTCCCAGTTCGCTCCTGTAAGAAAGCTTTCAGCTTAGTGTGCTACTCCTGGTTAAACAATTTAAAAAAAAAAAAAAAGATAGTCAGAAATCTGACAAAGAACAATTGTTTTCATGAATCTGGAAATAACAGGGAGGAGGGAAATTGTGTGATAATTCTCTGCAAAGGTTTTGTCCCCACCTATATACAAGAGGATAACTACAGGCTGTTTCCATGTTGAGGGGAAAGTCTGAGTAATGAGTGATAAGTTAAATATATGAGTTAAGGGATAAAAAGCCAGCATAGGATTGAAGTAGAAAGTTGTCTAGATTATCAGTTGCCTTGGCAGTGTCCTGTCCAATGAATACAATTTAAATACTTCTTCAGATTTAATGTGCCTAAAGAAGGGCCTTCCCCTGCAGGGTATTTATCTCTGCGCCTATGAAGATTAATACTTGAGCTGGCTCTGTCTGTGACTTCTGCAGGTTTATCAGGATGCCCAGTTTTTCAGGGTGCTTTTCACTAATTGAATATAGCACCTTTCCCCCTGCTGTGTTTTTCTTGAGACTAACCAGTCATCCAGGTAGGAAAACCACTGTGCCTTGTCCTCTTAGATGTGGGTGGGGTTAGATTGGGCAAGAACTCAGTTCCACCTGCTCTGACACTTTTCTTCATTAAATGCAATGGAGAGTTCCACCTCCAAGGGATAACAGTTCCACCTGTTACAGTTTCACCCCCTAAACATTTTTTAATTTAACCACAGGATCAAGGCACTTTGTGAAAAACCTTGGTGCTGAGGTGAGGCCAACAGGGAAGGGCTGTGAACTGGTATTGGCAGTTCCCTTGCCTGAACCAGAGGCACTTTCTGTGAGTGGGTCTGACTGGGATGTGGAAGTAGGCATCTTTCAGAGCCAAAGATCCAAACCAGTCAACCACCTGCAGAGATGGTATCACTAAGCCCAGTGTAACCATTCTGAATCTTTCCATTTTTCCATGTTTGTTCAGATATCTGAGGTCTAAAATGGCCCACCAGTTCCCGTTGTTCTTGTGGATTAGTAAATATCTGGAGAAGAGACCCTTGCCCTGTTATTTGGCAGGTACTGTCTCCACTGCTTTTAGTTTCTTTACCTCCAGTTCCAACAGGATTTTTTCAGTTGGGGTGTGAGGTGGAAACAGTTTTGCCTTCTGCAGTTTGGGGAATTTTCCAAATTGCAGGGACAAAACTCGGCCCACTGCATCCAGGACTCACTTGTCTGTGGTGATCGTTGACCAGTCCTGGAAGTAGTGAGCCAGCCTCCCGACAATGGATGGGCAACTTGGGCAGAATTGTCAGGGGTTTGGGCTGGTGTTGCAGCTACATGGCTAGTGCCCCTTCTACCCCCTGCTCTTATAGTAACCTCTTTGAAGTGGATACTCATAAACAGCATATGTCCTTGGATAGTAACCCCTACCTCTGCCTCTCCATCCACAAGGCCTGTAGGAAGCAGAGGTCTTTTCTTTCTCTGTACTGTTCCTGTAATTGGCTTTGTACTCAACCACCTTTTCATATATGCCTCTGTTTTGTCACCAAACAGGGAGCTTCCCTCAAAGGAGAAGTTCATAGCTGTGGTTTGTCTATCCTGGGATAGGATTATAGCCCTAAGCCAGGCAAACCTTTTTAAGGACACTGCATGGGCCAGAACCCTTGAAGCAGTAGTGTCCACTACCTTGTGGAACTGGTATTCGGTAGCATCCATTGCTGATCTAGCTGTGCCAGTCAAGTGCTGTGCCAAGTCACCACTTGCTTTCTTGCTCAGTGCCAGCACAGAGTTACAAAGTGTTTTCTGGCACTGAGCTATGTATGTCAGGTAAGCTGTTTGCCTGAGGAGCAAGGAAGCTGATGTATACACTTATTTGCCCATGGTATCCAGCATTCTGGAATTCTTCTCAGGTGGCTAAGCAGAGAAGGGCACTTTGATCTACTTACATGCAGCAATCCGATAAGGGTGGGTGAATACCTTATTTCAAATATTTGTATTCAGAGCCCAAAATATTCAGAAATTTGGTATTCATATTTGTTATTTGTCTTGGGTTGGGGGGGGATGTATAAAACAACCCTATACTCCTCACCTGGTGGCCAGTGCTAATCTCCTGACTACTTTCCAATCTCATTCCAAATCTTCCCCCCCGTCCCCCTTATCCCAGTGCCCCTTGCTGAGAGAAAAATCAAAGATATAAAATCACCGGCTTCTGTCACTATGTCAGAAGCTGACAGTGTATTTCAAGATGACCCTTTTGTGGATTTGACTCCCTTCATTCTCTTAGTACAGTTTTTTATTATGGCCCCACCTTGGCAGAGAGGGCTATGTAATCACAGTCAGGCTGGTCAAGTCAGTCGGCTGGGACCCCTCCTGTCATGTCTCTCACCCAGCCCAGCATTTGCATCTGATCCTCAGAAATAAATAAGATTGATTTCAAATTATTGTTCAGGAGGCATTTTCGCCATTTTTAACAATAAAATAATAAATTAATAGACCCTCATAAATCCAATGAGTAAAGACTTGGGTCCTATCTCAGTGAGGGAGTTAGCGATGGGGCACATACACACTAATGCTCATGAATGAAGGGTGGGGCAGCAGCATCCTAGAGTGACATGTTATAGGCTGCATAATATGTTACTGTATGACACTGCTGCACTGCCCCTGCTTCAGAATGTCACCAACGGCAATGTGTGCCCCATCACTGACTCCCTCACTGAGATATGGCCCAAGTCATTACTCATTGCATTTATGAGGATTTGTTAATTTAATATTTTATCACTAAAAATGGCAATGCCTGCTGGTTGTGGTTGATGAGTGGCTTGCTGTTTTACAAGAAAAAAGAATGCAAAATGCTGGGCTGGGTGAGGAACACAACAGGTGGGGGGTCCCAGCTGACTGACTTGACTAGCCTGGATTGTGTACTCAGAGAAGGAAGGAGAGTTAAGCTACAGTAGGGGGTCATTTTGAAAAGATGCTGTCGGCTCCTGGCATAGTGCCAGGAGCAACAATTTTATATCTTTTCCTTTTTGTGTACTTTAGCAGTCTTCACTCTCTGCCAGTGGCATCAGGGAAAGGGGGAGGTGGGTGGAGAGAATGAATACTGAATACCACGCATAATGGGCCTATTATTCGGTTTTGTTCCAGAATAACAAATAGGCTATTATTCGTGGTAGTCAGGGAAATAGAGGCTAATGGATAAGCAATTGTGTGTTATGGATATTTTTTTAAACACCCAAGGTATGTGATGACCCATAAACCTCAAGAGTGAAGCTTGAGAGGTTTGTGAGGTCATCACACACCAAGAGTGTGTAAAATAAATCCACAAAAACGTAATTGCTGTCTTTTATTTTTTATAACTACTGGTGCAGGGACTGCAACTTCTGTAATCCCTGCTGTCTCTTACAGAGTCCCTCCATTACACACACACACACACACACTCACACTCTCTCTCTCTCTCAACACATTTTCTTTTTTTCTTTTTTTTCACATTTACAGTGTTGAATCAGGATTGTACTCAGCTAATGCTACAGAGAGCCAGCCATGGCGTGTTTTTTGCACTCCCAAAGCTAATGAACTGCAGGATCAACCAGATAAAACCTTTAAACTTTTAATAGTAGAATACACTGATAAATATTTAAAAAAATTAATAACAAAAAGAGAGACTTGAGAGTCTCACACTAGCAGCTCACTACTAAGTGACCAGAGCCGCCATGTTTATGAAACTGTTCAGCCTGCCCAGATGAAGAATGACAGCCAATGAGGTAGAGCAAGGAGTTGAACTGAGTGGACAGTTAAAGGAAACGTCGTAATAACCAATTTTCAAATTATTACGGCATTTGAAAGTTACCCATTAACCATGTGATACAGGCAGTCACCAATAATTATATTCTGTTTGTTACTTGCACGGCCCTACAGCCAGAACCACTGCCTCATAATCAGGGTGGGAATACAGGTACTCAACCCTGTCTGTCCCCTGATACTTTTTTTTCCTTTTTTTGTCAATGCCAGCAGCTAAGGTAGGTGCTAACATGGTTTCATCATTGGCTTTCTTGAGGGATTTGTGGATGGGAAGCAGCAACCTTCTTGTGGGAGCCAGACCCATCATATCCATGAACCTAGCCTCCTCTTCATCCTCCTCAGTTTCATGGGAGGGGATGTTGAGGTTGTTCACCATTTGCCTTACAAAGGAATAATGGGATGCTTAATCCTCAGAAGACCTGGGATGACAGCCAAATTCTTGCTCAGAGGAATTATCTGGTTCCAAAGGTTCCCTTTCCTCCTCATCTTCATAATACATTCCTCCCTTCTCCACAAGTATTTAGTATGGAACCAGAGCTGGGGGGTGGGGGCTGGCACATTCCTAAAATTTCTCCTAGCTTGGAATGCCTAGAAAAATTTTCATGTCCTTGTCTTCCCCTCTGCTGAGGACATTTGCCTTGAGTCAACTGTCTGCTCCTTTCATTTTTCAGGAGGAGAGATGGAGACATTTTTTTCCTTTTGTTCTTTTCTTTTCAGACACCGTTTTCAGTGCCTATTCTGGGGGTCTTTTGCCTTTGTTTTTGCCATCACTGGACTTAGAGTTCCATTTAAGACACTCTAGGTTCTGTACCATTTTTTACAATTTAATCTTTTTTTTTTTTCTGCCCCCTTTGACAGGGGCTGTTGTGTATTTTGAATGGCAGGACCCTCATCTAAGCCTTTGGGTGACATGGAGTCAGACTGAGAAGCCAAAAATCTTCTCGTCTGTGCCCTTTTCTTTTATGTTTTAGGGTAAACATTTTTATGGAGATCACAGTTCTTAAAATTGTGGTCAGGACCCAACACCTTAGACAAAGTTCATGGCAGTCTGCCTTTGCCAGGGCTCAGGAGCTGAAAACAATTAGTATAATTTTTAAAACCTGTTGGTCCTGTTCTTTTCCTTGTATGACTGTCAGCCATACCAAATGGTGAAGATCAAAATAAATAATTATCGGTCCCCAAATTTAAGATAAATGAGTTTTTGTAAATGGAGTAGGACCATAGCCCTTTTTGTGGAGGGTTGAGCACCCTTTATATTCCAGAAGCAGAAGCTATGACCAATTGCCATAGTTTTCCTAGTCGATGGGGAAAACTCCACCCAAGAGGAAAAGAACCATAACAAACAACACCCTAAGACAAATTAGTTAAAATAAGCCCAAGGTGTGTTAAAAAGGCTTATACATTTAGAAATGTGGTTCTTTACCTTTAAAAATGGAACCAGTAACTATTTTTACCTCAGAAATGAGATTAAAAGAAAAACAGTTTGGTTCCCTCAAAAACGAAACTGAGCATTAATAACAGAAAACAACAAATAAAGTAACAAGAAAAACAGTTGTTAACTAGTAATTTTACAAAAAATAACATTCTGAAAAATACTGATTCTCCGAAGGGGGGAACCACATTATACAGCAGCCTTCTCCAGTTTCTGGGAACTGATCAGAAACTGGAGAAACCACTAAATTTAATAATAAAATAAAAATTACACCCAAACTAATGCAGAGTATTGAGAAATAACTAAACCAACAAATAAAATTAATAATAAAGTGAAGACCAGCCAGAATAGTGGAGCTTTACTTCGAGGTGAATGCTCTTTTCAGCGGAGAAATAAATCTTACATTAGGATGCTAGGGGTCCCAGACCCTTGGGCAGAATTTCAACTTCATTCTAATTCTAAAGTTCTGTAATTAGCAGAAGTTCTATCTCTGGGGCATCTCTATCCTGTGGAATGAATGCACTTTGTGAATATATACTGATGGATTCTTGGGGGTTAGAAGATGTAGTTTATCTCTTCCTTATACACACAAATTAAAAAAAAATTAAGCAAGAAAAATCCCCTTCTTAGTCTAACTAGCTTGACAGAGCAATTTTTGAGCAACAAGACAGTGCATGAGTCCTGCAAAGTTTGCTGCACACCTAGGGGCATTTGAAGGCATGACGCTGCAGGTGTATTGCTTTCAACCCCTGGGCATGTGGTATACCCAGCACAACCCACACCCCAGAGTGTATTATCGCTTATATAAAATGGATATATACTGAACTAAAACAAAATAACAGAAGTAAAACATTCATAAATATGTGAAAAAGATATTTAAATGTGTCAAAAAAGGTAAAATAATTCCTCTACCTGTTTGGTGCCACCATGGGGTGATGATGATGATGATACTGATAGATTCATGGGGTTAAACGATATAGTTCATGTCTTTTTAGAAAATGGACAAGTTAAATACTGTATTGTGATTGGCTGTTGCCATTATATTGTCATGTGTTTATAGCTCTGTAAAGAAAAAGGTCCAACCATGTGATGTGGAATTTGGACAAATCACCTAGAGAATTCATGAGCCACTTCACTCATTCCTGATTTCCTTCACAGACATGGCTGCCACCTCTTACTTAAAAACCTTCAACTAGGCCCCCAAAAATAAAACTTTCTTAAATTAAAAAAAAAGAATGTTCTTTTTACTCATGATCTTTTCCTTATACACACAGACAAATAAAATCGAGCAATAGTTAGAGTTTTCATTTCTGGTGTTTCTTAAATGACCAGGAAAAATTCACTTCATAGTTTAACTAGCTTGGCAGAGCAATATTTATGCAACAAGACACAACAGTGCATGGGTTGTACAGGGTTTACTACACACCTAGGGGCATTGGAAGGTACAGCACCACAGGTGTATTTATTTATTTATTTAGTTTTTGTTAACCGGGTAAGTGCACTAGCCAGCAAGTGACTGTTTTCAGGCACGACCCGGGAGGTAAAATTACAGAACATAATGATACAGTAAGGATAACGAAAATACATGATGCACAGAAATACAGGAAGATACATATGGCAGGATACAATGCATGACAAAGGAAAATACAAGGCAAAATACATTTCAAGGACATTTTCCATTGAGCACATACATAAAGTGCATTGAAGGACCTAGGAAAGGGAGAGGATAGGTGCAGGGTAAGCCAGAAACAAGATGGAAAATGACAAAAGGGGAGGGTGAGGGTGAGAAGGATAGAGGGCAAGGGGCCAAAACGGGAGGCTAAAGAATGGCTAAGAATATAAGGACAGAGAGGCGGTGGCAGGAATAGGGAGGTAGGAGGGAGTAGAGGAGGGATGGCCAGGAGAGGGAGGGGAGGGAGTGAGGTTAAAAAAAGCTCTCAAATACAGCAGCGGCGAGCAAGGTTCCAACCTGCGGCCGAGTCGTTGGAGCCGAAAGACGCAAGCGGAGAAAGGGTGACAGGGGTTACGGCAAAAGACGGCAACAGCGGCAAAAGGTAGCAGAATGCGGCTGGGCCAGGAACCGAGAGACGGCAGGGCAAGGTGATGATGCCGGGTAGAGGAGGAGAGAAGCGAAGAGTTACTACAGTAGCGGAAAAGGTAACAACCCAAGCCGAGCAAGTGGAACCGAGAGACGCAGGGCAGGGAAGAAGAGGTCAGTAGGAGGAGGTAAGTTTACGGCAAATGGAGGTATAGGGAACAATGCTAAGCTGGGAGGGTGGGACGAGCGAACGGGCAGGGGTGACTCAGGAGGAGGTAAAGGTGAGGCGAAGCAGAGAAAGGAAGGGAGGCAGAGGAGAGGGGAAAAGGAGAGTGCAGGAGATGGTCGGGGGGAAGAGAGGAGCAGGGAGTTGAGTGAAGGAAGGCTGAGAGGTGAGGGGAGAAGAGAACAGGGATCAAGGGGAAACCAAGTGGTGGCCGGAAGTAAACAACAACTTGTAAATGGCAAAAGCTAATATTTGGCATACAGTCAAACAGATTCAAGCAGCAATTATAGTAAAACACCACATAAAACAACCATTGAGAAAGGCACAAGTGCTAGCAATAAGGAAGTGGGGAAAACAGGTTAAGAGCAAGGGGATCATGTAGGATCAAAGCAAACACATTTGTCCAAAGCAGTAAGAAAAGTCTTGAGTTTGCCCTTAAAAGTTGCTTAAAAGTATCACTTTCAACCCCATGGCATGTGGTATACCCAGCACAATCCACACTCTGGAGTGTCTTATTGCTTCTATTAAATGGGTATATACTTAACTAAAACCAAATTAACAGAAGTAAAACATACATAAATATATGAAAACATTATTTTAATGTGTTAAAGAAATGTAAAATAGTTCCTCTGCCTGTTTGGTGTCACTAGGAATCACTATAATTACATATAATTACATATTGCTTGCCTTTGAATTACAGATGCTATCCAGGAGACTGCTGTGTTATTGTCATTTGTCAAGCAAATGAAAATGCCTGTTTAAAAAGACTTTGTGCTTGTGTCAATTTAAGGCTTACAAGTGGTGTGATATGTAGCCAAGAAGAAAGAGCAGTGTCCATTCATTCCAGTTTAGACTTTGAATGCAGTTTTCTGGCAGGAGGAGACAGTGAGCTGCTCCTTAATTTTGTGCAACAATTTTAAAATTTTTAGCAAAATGTCACTTATAATTTTGTTGTTCTAGGCAGGCAGGCTGGCTGTTTTTTGATCGTAATGCTATGGATCTGAGGGATGCTTTTACTTCCGGTTTCGGAAGCAAGCGAGCGGCAGTTGTAGCATCTGAACTGTCACGTCTAATAAACAGAGGCCGATAAGATAATCGAGGATTTTGTTTTTTATGTATTTACTCCAAAATTAAGTGGCTGGCAAGAGAAGTGATGGCACATGAACAGTTGGAACAGGCGAAGCTGGCTGTTAGAGCCGGCAGGGAAGTGAGTGATCAGCACTGGATGGCCAGGCATCAGTATGTATACTTGACAATAAAAGAACAAACATTCAGTGTGATAAATTAAAAATGAACAGTTTGGCGGTGCTTGGGGGAGCTTGACCATGCCAGTATGTTACATTACATTTTCACACTAAAGTAGCTGTTTGACGAAAAAAACGGCTGCCATCTAAAAGTTAAAAATTCCATGACTGCACATTGACATGGCATGCCCAACATCCAGGCTGCTAGCAGCTTGTTTTTAGCCGCTAGTTGTGCATTCACAAGCCCATGGACAGAACCAAGTCTCAGGCAATCAAGATGCAGTGCAGTGTGAGTGTATGCCTGCAGAATGCTACAAAATTCTGAATTTGTACATTCCATGCTAACGTTCCATGTTTGTGGGGGGATGAGCATTCTTTCAGAGGAATACTTAAGCAATAAGCCATGAGGGGGTGTGGGTTATCAGGGGATTTACCATGGCTGGAGTGGCTTGCCCACGAGGTGCAGCAGAGTGGGTAAATCCGCACCAGCCATGACAAATCCTCCGATAACCCAGATCCCCCAAATGGCTTATTGCGATTATACCAAGTACTGCTTTTTTTATTATTTTACAAAAAGCAGTACTTGGTATAATGCTTAATAAGCCACTCAGTATTAAAGCAGTGTTTTTATTTTGTTTTGTTTCCCTGATGTACAGAGCTGCTGTTTTATGGTCTCCACTTAGCGGGGAAACAAGATGGCAGTCGCAGTTCTGTGATTTTGGTGTCGTTTTTTTTTTTTTAAAGATGCTGCTGGCTGGCACCTTTTGTGGTGATTATCAGAAGATTTACAATGGAGGTAAGGTGCCAGGCTGCTGTTCTCATTGGTTG
The DNA here is from genome assembly GCA_016271365.2 of Neoceratodus forsteri. NCBI lineage: Eukaryota > Metazoa > Chordata > Ceratodontiformes > Ceratodontidae > Neoceratodus > Neoceratodus forsteri. The sequence continues at coordinate 1,538,902,608 of CM028131.1, read as the reverse complement.
GTGTCCGAGGTCCATGGTATAATACAGAATATTAAATTCCTATGCTCCTTGGTAAACAAACAAACCTTCTGCTACATGTGTAGAAAGACAAATGATTGACAGGACCATCTGACATATTCTAAGCAATATTTTATTTGTTTTGTGTCTTTTTTTATCTTTTATTGTTTTTGTTTTTTTATTTGTCCAACACATTTTCTAAGTGCAGTAACATTCTCAGGGTGTAAGGTATTGGTGGATACCTGCACTCCAGGGGCTACATGAATTACATCACACAGTTCTAAAATGGTATTTACCACCAGAGTGTAAACTAGAGGTGCTCAGATATGAACCAAAAACATCAGATACATCAAATATGACAATTTTTTTCTGATTTTGGATCAGTCAGAGTTTACACTGTCCAATCTGAGACCAGATCTGAGGTTGAATCTCTGAGCAGAATGTGCAAAATCCAATGTGATTCATCTGATCCAAGTGGGGAAAAAATATCCCTGGCATCTTCTAGTGGCACCCCCCTTCCTCACCAAACTGCAAAGGCTCGTGAAGCTTGGGTGCACCCAGCCATGCCATGGTCCAAACATCCTGCACTCACCCCACCCCTCTGGTACATTTTTGGAGGGTCAGGTCATGGTGATCAAATTTTAAATACATTGTTTTTGGGATTTTCTCAGCAATGCATGCCCTGTTGTTATGCCTCCAGGCCCAAATTGCCATGTTTGTGGGACTGGGAGGAAGAGTGGCCAGTTGGCTTACTATCTGCAGCAAGATCAGTGCTTGGGAGTGGGACAGCAAGAGGGTACAGAGCGTCCCTCCATCCCAGCAGTGTGGATGTGAACAGGTCAGGATTCAGTCTGGGAATGGCATGTGTGGCATAGGTCAGGAATGTGTGTTTGCCTAGGAACATGTTGAAGATCATGGGGGCTGGCTGGAGGAGGGCGATGTGCTCAAAAGATGACAGGGAAATATTGCTGCTCAGTTTCTGCTCACTGGTTCCATCTGGAAGTTCATGGGGGCTGGCTGGAGGAGGGTGATGTGCTCAAAAGATGACAGGGAAATATTGCTGCTCAGTTTCTGCTCACTGGTTCCATCTGGAAGTTCATGGGGCTGGCTGGAGGAGGGTGATGTGCTCAAAAGATGACAGGGAAATATTGCTGCTCAGTTTCTGCTCACTGGTTCCATCTGGAAGTTCATGGGGGCTGGCTGGAGGAGGGTGATGTGCTCAAAAGATGACAGGGAAATATTGCTGCTCAGTTTCTGCTCACTGGTTCCATCTGGAAGTTCATGGGGGCTGGCTGGAGGAGGGTGATGTGCTCAAAAGATGACAGGGAAATATTGCTGCTCAGTTTCTGCTCACTGGTTCCATCTGGAAGTTCATGGGGGCTGGGTGGAGGAGGGTGATGTGCTCAAAGATGACAGGAAATATTGCTGCTCAGTTTCTGCTCACTGGTTCCATCTGGAAGTTCATGGGGGCTGGGTGGAGGAGGGTGATGTGCTCAAAGGAGGCTGATGCAAGGATGATAAGGGAAATATTGCTGCTCAGTTTCTGCTCACTGGTTCCATCTGGAAGTTCATGGGGGCTGGCTGGGAGGAGGGTGATGTGCTCAAACAATGACAGGGAAATATTGCTGCTCAGTTTCTGCTCACTGGTTCCATCTGGAAGTTCATGGGGGCTGGCTGGAGGAGGGTGATGTGCTCAAAAGATGACAGGGAAATATTGCTGCTCAGTTTCTGCTCACTGGTTCCATCTGGAAGTTCATGGGGCTGGCTGGAGGGAGGGTGATGTGCTCAAAGATGACAGGAATATTGTTGCTCAGGTTTCTGCTCACTGGTTCCATTCTGGTGTCTATGAAGCAAGGGTGAGCAAGGCTGAAGAAGTGTGCAACATCGGACAGGTGCTCGTGGAGTTAGGGATGGCAGCAGGCCAGGCAATGAATGAACTGAAGAGCCAGGATAAACCCCCAGAGGGGGTGTTTATTAAATTTACAGGGGCTATTGTGTGAGAAAGGAGAGGGAAGAGTGCCACTGGAAGCCAGCAGGAACTGCTCAAGGGGGAATATATTATGGGATAGAGTGAGGAAGAGGGCTACCACTCAAATTGATACCAGGGACCTTTCTTAGGTGATCAGAATGTACCAGACAGAGAAGATCTCAGAGTAGATCTCAGATCTTTTTGGCTATCCAGCACATACTGGTCAGATTGAATTTTTTACTGTCCAAGCGCCACTAATATATTACAGTAGTAGTAGTAGTAGTAAATATTTTTATTCATAAAATTCATGTTACGAATATGGATTACCCAACTGAGCTGGGGTCAATTTTCAATCGAGTGCAGCTGTCATACAAAGATAGTACAAAATATTTGTTTCACATATAGTATTAGTAAAATCATTAATATCAGATACACAGTTATACACTTACAATACATGGGGTGGTGTGTTTAACAAGATTTTACACAAACCTGAGGTGCTGGATGCTACCTAAACCCTGAGAGCGAAGCTTGAGGGGTTTATTTAAGCTTCCAACCCGAGGGTGTGTGTAAAATCTCAAGTTCAACACACCACCTCATGTTTTATTTTATATAATTTCTGGGGAGCATTTTTTTCATCACGGCAGTTACATAAAATAAACACACATCCTTGTGGAGCTGCAGTGCAGTTGGGTTTCAGCGCGGTTCACTGTCAGAAGTGAGTGGTACAACAAAATGTTTCTCTTTTTTTAACTTTTTTTTAAAGCTTGGATGTAATAGCATAAAGGATAAAGCCCAGTTAATTTTTTTTTTCCGTATCTCATGGCAATGACCTATGATGCCTGGTCCCTTTCAGTCCCTGTCATAATTAAGGTAACATTGCAATGCTTTATTTGAAGCATCCATCAGCAATTTTTTGATCTTATCAAATATTATGAAACCATTTGATGGCCTCTAAGTATAAGGGATTGAATTCCAGATTTTTGGCCCAGAATAAAAAAAAGATGATCACCCTATGTTTGACCTTTTGGGGGGACAGCATGTGTTATGCACTAGCTGCTGTTCTTAGGCCATCCTTAATTATTCTTAATCCCAGACTATTTGTAATGTATTCTGGAGCCCTGTCTTTATAACATTGGAGCACATATCTAATAACACGAAGCTCACTTCTTTTGTGCAGTCAAAGCCATCCCAGTTTTGAATACATGTGAAAATGATGAGCACCCCAGGGGGTATTGAGGATGAAGCAGGTGAACCTATTGTAAATCACATCCAGCTTCACCAGCTCCTTCCCCAATTCCCCCTAGGAGCAAAACATCCACATAATATAGGATCACCACAATTATTGTATTTAACGACGTGTCTTCCGGATTCTAATGATGAACTCTTTTTAACCCTATACAACGTACCAATTTTCTGCTCAGTTTTACCACCATATTATCTATGTGCACATCTTATTTACATCTTGCATATGGCCAGAAAACCAAATATCAATATGATTGAACCTGTTCCGGTATTATACCTTCAACAGTTAAAATTTTCAACAGTTCATTTGTTTGGCAAAGCTTTGAGTCCCCACTAAACAATAAGATCTGAGATTTTTTTTTTGGCATTAAGGACAGGTCTTTTTTAAGCTTTGTGGCTGCTCAAATGCTATCAGAATATCACTCTGAATTTCTTCTACAGTATTTCCTGTGGTATAAAGAATTATATTGTTGGCATAAAGATGAAATTTAGCACTTGGATTGTCAAGAGAGAGAGAGAGATTGTTAATCTGAAGGTTTAAAAGCAAAGGGCCCAAAACTGAGCCCTGTGGAACTACTGATTTAATTTCAGAAAGGTTGGAGTCAAAATTTGCAATAGAGACCAATTACTGTCGGCTCCTTAAATATTCCCCGAACTGTCTCAAAGGGGTCAATGCTAGGCCCAGAGATTTTAGCCTGGACAGGAGAATGTCATTATCCAAGGTATCAAAAGCCTTGGATATGTCTAGAAAGATTGTACCCCCTAGCATTCTCCTGTTCTGAGCTTCCTGTACATCTCCAACTACCCTAATTAGGGCAAGGTAATACTATATTTTGACCAAACCCCAACTGACAACTATTCAAAATGTTGTTATTGTCTAAAAAAGCTTCAGCTGAGCACTTACAAGCTTCTCCAGGATTTTAGATATTATAGGTAAAAGCAAAACTGGTCGATAATTATTTATACAGGATTTAGTTTCAGATTTGAATATTGGGGTAACTTTGGCAGTTTTCCATGCCAAGGGAAATTCTTCAGTATATAATGACATGTTAAAAATAGCAGTCAAGGGAAAAGCAATTACTGGGCCAGCATACTTTAATAATAAATGTGGGATGTTATCCTGATCTGTTGTTTTTAAAGTGTCCAAACTTGTTGGTTCATTTCTTACAACATATACCCCAACATTCAAGAATTTAAAGACATTAGAAAATGTCAAAGCTTGTTCAATAATGTTAAAGTCTTTCAACGGTTGTTCATTTATTTTTAGTTTAATACCTCAGTGCCCATAGCAACACAAAAATAATTAAGTTCTTCTACTACTATGAAACCCAGGAGGTTTTATTGTCCTTTTATCTCAAAATAATCTGGAAATTCTTGTTTACTGTACCTTGATTTTGAAGGGTTTTTTCAGTTTTTTCCAAAACTCTCTTAGGTGGTGCTTTCCAGTAACATTGAAGACTTTTTTTTATAATATTTGTTTTATAATAATCTTTCTCAGTTCTTTTAATTTCCTTGGTATATAAATTGCATAATTGATGATAATTAATCCAATCAAATTGTTCTGTATATTAGGCTTTTTAGCATACTTTCACAGTTTGTCAGTGTTTTCAATGCAAATAATTTTGATTTTTTTTTTTACTGGAACATAAATATTGCACCTGACATGAATTCCTGATGAAACAAAGACCAAGTATCATCTATCATCATCGCAAGATCCAGTCTCAAACAATCAATTATTTTCTTAATCCAGCATAAACCATATATAGTCAAATTTATATATAAAATCTCTCCAAAATAATATTAACATTTTACAGGCTCCCATTCTGTAGTCTATAGGCAGCAAATAGTCTGGTGATCACTAAAGGAACCTAAGAGTGTGCCACCTAATTTATAATTTTCCAATTTATTAATAAAATTAAATCAGTTAAAGTTGATGAGGCCAGATCTTTATGGTTAATCCTTGTTAATAAGTTGCACCAAACCCAAATGTCCCAAAACAAAAAGTTTTTAGACCTGCTCAAGCAGAATGAACTGCCATACACACTGTGATGTTCATATATTTCTTCTTTTTATTAAGATTTAATAGTCCCAATGTTTCACCTATTAACTTATGCTTCTTCTGGGGAACTGTAAATAAAGTTTTAGAAACATAGAAACATAGAATTTGATGGCAGGTAAGGACCACTTGGCCCACCCAGTCTGCCCATTTTCCTACCTAACAGATAAGCTGCAGATCCTAGTTAACCAACAGCTTACTTCCTCCTACTCCCCCACTAGGACTGCCTTACATCTGTCCCATGCATTCTTGAATTCCCCCACTGTTCTTGACTCCACGACCTCCTCAGGGAGACTGTTCCATGCATCCACAACCCTCTTCATGAAAAAATACTTCCTCACATTACCTCTGAGCCATCCTCCCTCTATCTTTAAATTGTGCCCCCTTATTCTTGCACATCTCTTTTTCTGAAAGATGCTACCCTCTTGGACTTTGTTGATTCCCTTGAGGTACTTGAAAGTTTCAATCATGTCCCCACTCTCCCTTCTTTCCTCAAGGGTATACATACTAAGCTCCTTTAGTCTTTCTTCGTATGTCATCTGGTGCAGACCCTGCATCATTTTGGTTGCCCTCCTCTGGACAGCCTCCATTCTGTCTATGTCTTTGCAGAGATGGGATCTCCAGAACTGCACACAGTACTCCAGATGGGGTCTCACAACTGTCTGTACAGAGGGATAACAACTTCCTGTTTTCAACTATTGATGCCTCTCCTTATGCATCCCAGTATCCCCCCAGCCTTCCTTACTGCCTTCTCACATTGCTTGCCCACCTTTAGGTCATCCGATATAATTACCCTCAGGTCCCTTTCCAATTTTATTGTTGTCAGTATCTCACCTCCCCATTGTGTACTCTTCCCCTGGGTTTTTGTTTCCCAGGTGCATTACCTTGAATTGAATCTGAGCTGCCATACATTTGACCATTCCTCCAACCTTGCCAAGTCCCTTCTCATCCTTTTCACTCCATCTAGTGTATCAACCCTGTTGCAGATCTTTGTGTCGTCTGCAAAGAGACATACTTTTCCTTCCAGTTCCTCTGCAATGTCACTTAAAAAGACATTAAAAAGGACTGGTCCCAGTACTGAACCCTGCGATACCCTGCTAGTAACCCTCCTTTCTTCACTGCGGACTCCATTTACTACTACCCTTTGCATCCTGTGTCTAGCCAATTTGTTATTCAGGCTACCACCTTGGGACCCACTCCAAGGCTGGCTAACTTGTGTATTAATCTTTTGTGTAGGACTGTATCAAATGCCTTGCAAAAATCTAGGTAAGCCATGTCCACAGCCCCTCCTTGGTCTACTACTTTGGTCACCCAGTCAAAGAAATCTATTAGATTTATCTGACATGACCTTCCCATCATGAATCCATGCTGCCTTGGGTCCTGTGCCCCACTGGCCTCTAGGTACTTAACAGTTCTTTCCTTCAGAAGTGAATCCATCATTTTCCCTATCACTGAGGTCAAACTAACTGGTCTGTAGTTTCCTGCCTCTGTCCTGCTCCCACTTTTGTGAAGAGGAATCACATCCACATTTTAGAAAATATAAATTCAGGTTACAGGTATATAAATAATAATATATTTGTAAATACATTTCCTTTTAAATCAAAACTCTGGTCTCATTAATTACACAAAAGTCAACTGTGCATATTAACTATACAAATCTGTAATAGTATCCTTGTCACCAATATATAACCAGCCACCAAATTAAAATAGTGCTAAGCACTACCTTGCTTGTATAACTCGGCCCATTGGGCTTCCCTGTTGCCAAAGTCACTGAGATTACATCAATTTATTGGATCTATTGAGGAGCAAGCCAAAAGAAATTGTTAAATAATAAAATAACATTGGTTATTAATAGAGCTAAATGTGACCAGATGTTCAAAAGCATTTGAAACAACCAGATAAAGCTCATTTACTCATATGATTGACTAATTGTCAATTCCTAATTTAGGTTATAATTAAACTAATAATTTTACCACATCATTTCAAGTTCTCACCATTATTATAAGCATCCTAACTTAACTTCCAAAACTAATCATTTCTAAATATCCTCACCATTCTCTAAGTTTCACTTCACTATTAGTTCACCTCTAACTTAGAGTTAACCTGTATTCCTAGAGTCTTCTGTTGAAATCATTCCTTCAGGTGAATGCTGCACGGCATCTGATGCATTTACAACCTCTGCTGTTACCTCTCATATCAAAACTTATTTTAAACATTCTCAAAGCTCCACTCAAATTCAAAACAAAATCCTTTGGCATCTATCATATGAGCTAAGTAGTTCATCTGAACACAGTATTCAGGTAGTTACTCTTAATATCTACACAGTCATTTTTGCTTAAAAGAAACTTAACATGAAGTTCAAATTTCACACAGTACTTTCTGGTTTGCACCTCTGTATTTGAAACTACTTGTTACTTACTGGGCCAAAATGCTCATATTTCAAACTCTCTATGCTCCTCAGTCAAATTTGCTAGCACCGAAGTCCATGTTGAGCCAAACCTCTTATGCCCATGAGCGAGGTCACATGGCAACATGTAACATTGTCACACATTGCCATCGTAACATTTATTTATTTATTTATTTAGTTTTTGTTGGTGGTCCAGACAACCACTGACTCACTCACAGGCATATTCGGCTGGAGCTCCAAGGTTCAGTGCATGGGATGCACATGTTTTAACAAGTATAGAAGTGTTTAAGATGACATTTTCTTCTTAATACTTGCTCAGAATGATAACAGCATTATTGATTCTAAGGCTGGAAAACTGCCAAGGAAATACAGACTTGAAATTTGATGCAAGATGCCACATGGTCATTTTGGCTAGCTTCAAAAGCTTCTAAGGCTTAATATGCTAAATGTACTTATGTCTTATTCCAAATTAACTATAATATCAAACCAGTATTCCCTACTAGCATTAATATATTGCCTCAAAGTGGGTCTTGTAAAGGTCCACTATCATAGTTACACAACATCACATATTAATGCTTTACCTTGCTCTGGAAAATAATACAGTTATAACTGAACTATTATACAAATTCAGATACAATACAATAAAAATGAAACTAATGTCTGAAGAATCTACCAGCAAGATTGCCAGTTCACATCCTTATTTAAACCCAATTTTTCATCAATCACTCCCATTTGATACATAAATAAATTATTGTAACCTTAGTGACTATAGCAACCAGGAAGCCCAATGGGCTGAGTTATACAGGCAAGGTAGTGCTTAGCACTATTTTAATTTGATGGCTGGTTATATATTGGTGACAAGGATACTATTATGGATTTGTATAGTTAATATGCACAGTTGACTTTGTGTAATTAATTAGACCAGAGTTTGATTTAAAAGGAAATGTATTTACAAATATATTATTATTTATACACCTGTAACCTGAATTTATATTTTCTAAATCTTTATTTACAGTTCCCCAGAAGAAACCTAATTTAATAGGTGAAATGTTGGGACTATTAAATCTTAATAAAAAGGAGAAATATATGAACACAATTTGTATGGCAGTTCATTCTGCTTGAGCAGGTCTAAAAACTTTTCATTTTGGGATATTTTTACCAAATTTTGGCCAGCTCCACAGACCAATATTAAGGCAAGAAAGAGGCGATTTCCCTTGAACAGTGTACTGTATTTGGACCATACCCAAATGTGTCTGAAGGTCATTTAGACTATTAGAGAGACTCAGAAGATCCTGTCCGAGTACCAAAAGGCAGATGTACTGTAGATGAGGTAATAAAAGAAATGGAACTAGTATTTAAAAAAACTGCTTCTACTGGGAAAAATGACTTTACAGGTTCAGCACAGTTCTCCTTTAAAAAGCATAATTTTTGAAAATGCATGCGAGTTCTTCATCAATACTAAAAATACTAAACCTATGATCCTAAATGGGTAGGGGAGTGCTGGGTCTAGTCACTTCCCCCAGGGGAATCGGGTGGTGCAGACTGGAGGGTGGGCATCTTTCTTAGATCTCCTGGGGTCGCTGAGGGATGTCTGATCTGGGTCGAGCATGCTCTGGTGGCTTAAGTGGGGAGATTTGCTTGATTCCGGTGTCCGCTTTGGGGTTGGGTCGAGATGAGGCAAATCGATATTATCTGCCTTGGATCCATTTTCTCGGGACAAACGACTTTGTTTGGTGAAGATCTGTGTAAGCGGGTGTAAGTCTCTTTGTGGATTAATTGGTAGCATGACACAATTGCAGTTGTAAATGAACAAAATGTATTCAGTTCTATCTCAATATTTCTTCATAGCAGGACAAATATAATATCAGCAAACTGGTGCGACAACAAAATAAAAAAACAGAAAGGCAAATAAATTTTATCCCATGACTTTTACATGGCTTTAAAGGTGTTCTTCTCCTAACACCTGCTGGAGCAATTTACAGAGCTCCTTGGAGTTCACCTCCAGACCCAAAACCTATCTAAACTAACTATCTCAAATGACAGTCCTTTTATACAGGGAAATGATCATGTGTTCTACCTAACTCCATCCACATCATTAATGCTAAAGTAAAACTTCTTATCTAAACATAATTATTTTGTTTTAACTATCTAACTAAACAGTTTATAATTCACTTACATTTATACACATATTCAGTCTATTTTATTTCAATTCCTGGCTCTTTTACAAACAGCTCTGACCATCAGGCACTGCCCCCAACAAGAGACAACATAAAATAAAGGAACAAACAGCTGGTCAGCACTATAGCTGTCCTGGAAGGGAGTGGTGCAAGGAGAGTCAGAAGTAGAAGCTGAAATCCAAAGACACACGAACAGGTGCCCTCTCTGTAAGTGAGAACACAATTTATATAGTTATTCTCTGAGGTGTACAATCCCCCATATAGTTTTTAAAACAAGATATTTCATAACCTGTTTACTTAAATACAACTACCAGGCTGTTACCAATATATTTCTTAACTGGTTGTTTTAAGCAGGGAGCTTTGAACTGGAAGTAATTCAAACTAACCAGCCTTTTACAAATGGTTTTACAGCCCACTACAAGTACCATGTCCCTAGTCTTTATTTTATCAAAAGGTAGGAGAGGGCATGTGTATGAACTAACATTACACTGACCTTCTGACTGGGGGAAGTTACTTGTGCTATAAGCACATGCTGCATTTCAATACTTTTGCTACTGTTAATATTTACAACCTCTAGAGAAGGAATGACTTCCAAATAATACAGTCCCTTAAAGACTGAAGCTTAAACAAAACAGTGACTTAAATGACTTTATTTTGTTATTCCCCCTCACTTGCAACCCATACTTCCTCTTAGTCAAGCAGCGCCTGTATTCTGGTGTGCTACCAAACACCTCTAAAAAAGGACTAAAAGTCTTCTTTCAACCCAAGTAGAAACAGAACGCTGGTGCTGCTCGTTTAAGCTCCAAATTAACTAAATTACCATGTAAAGAATCCCAACTACCTTTATACAAGGGATTCAGTTCTCCATCTCTCTCTCTCTCTTTAACTGAATTACCTGGAAAGGGGGAGGGGGGATTTATTAAATGACTCACTCTTACTTCTGCCCTCCCCTTTGCTTTATTTTTTTCTACCTTGCTACTCACCACTACACTATCTTTTTACTTAGTCTCAACTTTTAAAGCTTACATTTATTTATTTAATTTCTGATGTTACATAGTTATGAGGCCAAAAGGCTTTAAGTAAAGCACCAAGCCCAAAAGTTCCAGGGCCCCTAATCCATCACAGAGCCATACTGTGACAGTCTGCCTGGAATTACCGAGTGGGGGACTGGATGTGGGATCTCTCGCCTGATGCTGCAAGTATAATACGAACTAAGGCTGGTTTTATATAATTGTATGAATAACTTAGGAGGCAGTGAGAGGGCCATTTTCTGGTTCAATTTTACATTTTAAACTCAGTAGAAATGTGGTAGTGAGAGGGCTGCATTGCATGGACAGACATTTTTGGAGAGGGGGCAATGACACCTCCCCTTTTCACTTTCAAATACTTTGTGGAGTTGTGGTGTGCTTCTTTGGACAGATGATAAAAGATTTAACACTGAATACAGTGGGACAGAACAGTGTTACTGCATTGGACAGCAAATTGTGGTCAGTGTCCTATTTGATTGGACTTTAGTGTGCTATTGCTGTTTTTGTTTTATGTTGTTGTTTGTATTATTAATTAAGTTTATTTAGGTAGTATTTTGAGGGGTTATTTTTGTTTTTGTTGGGGGTTTGGTATTTAGTGGGGTATTTATAAGAGTGTGAGTATGAGTGTATGGGTGAGTGAGTGGGTGTGTGATATTTTTAAATTGGTAGCTGTTAGTTTTGGGAGCAGCAGGATGTGTTGGCAGAGAGCTCCGGTGGTTGAATACTACTCTCCACCGAGCTTAGGGCCCTCCACCTTTTTGATTGTCCCCCATTGCCGGTGGAGGTCTATAGGCATTGTCATGCCTTGGGAATAGTGAGGGGGTGTCAGAGGGGTGGGGGGGCCTGGTCCTGGTGGGGGGGTGGAACAGAGTGGATGGATTGGGGTTGTGGGGTAAAGGAGATGCCCTGGGGTGAAATGGGCCTAGGAGAGTGGTCCACCCTGCCTGTATGCAAAGCCAGGTCAATTAAAAATAAGACAGCAGTGATTGCTGATCTTGTTGGAACATCTAACCTAGCGTGCATTACTGAGACCTGGCTGGACAAGAATGCTGATCCCATATTGGAGTCAGTGGTTTCAGCTGGGTACTCAGTGATACAACACCCGAGGTTGGACCGGCGGGGCCGGGGTGTAGCCATTTGTTTTAAGACAGAACTGGGCCTTGTAGATGTGCCAGTTGCGGTCACTAGATCCTTCAAATGTATCATGGGCACAGGTGTGGGTTGTAGGATACTTCTCGTCTACCATCTACCCAGGGGTGAGAAGGATTTCCTGCAGGAAGTCGCAGACTTCATCATCAGCATGGTGTTGGAATTCCCCAGATGGTTGGTGCTGGGGGACTTCAATGCCTGGGTCAATAATGAACTCTCGCATTTTGGTCAAGAATTCCTCTAACTGATGATCTCATTGGGCTTAACAGAGGTGGTTACCTCTGTGAGCCACAGACAAGGTCACTCGCTGGATCTGGAGTTCCTATGAGGGATGGAGATCTCTGACATGGTGGTGGAACCAATCAGGTGGTCTGATCATTACACTATAGGATTCAGTTTTGTGGCTGCCCCCAATAGACCTGCCCCTATGGAGATGGTCCAGTACTGCCCTTTATGGGGTTTGACCCCTGATGGTCTAATGGCAGTACTGGATCTATCGGGGAGATCAAGTATTAGCTTGGATCCAGGGGATCTTCTTCTGGCTTATAATAAGGCAGTGGTGGCTGCTCTGGAGTCCATAGCTCCTGTCCAGTTTTGCCCCCTCACCCTTTGCCCTCAGTCCCCTGGTTTGATGGGACTTTGAGGGAGTTGGGGAGAGTGGGGAGAAGGTTGGAGCGATGCAGGTGGAAAACCAGCCTGGCTGATGATGAGCTGCCTTAGATTGATGTCCCATTATAAGGACTATCAATCAGCGGTCTCCAGTAAGAAGGCAGAGTTCCTGTCTAGGGAGATTACTGCTGCATGAAATTGACTGGCTTGGCTCTTCCATACTGTGGACAGGCTGTGCAATCCAGCCTGTCTCCAGAATCAGGGAGCTTTTTCACAGATAAGTGTGATGAGTTCTCTCGATTTTTTGCAGAGAAGGTTGCCACCATCAGGTTGGAGATCTGTACAGCCTGCTCAGATGGGCACTGCGGTGATTGGTGGGAGATTATAGGCACCCAGTTTGTCTGGTCCGACACTGACAGGTTGGTGATTGTGGGCGTTGTGATGATTATCCAGGGTTTGCGACCGACTTACTGTAGTTTGGACCCAGGTTCAATGTGCCTCCTGGTGGGGTGTGTAATCAGACTGGTCCTAGCTGAGATAGATAGGTGTTCATTGGAGATTGGGATGTTTCTGGACACCCTGATGGAGGGGGTGGTATGCCCCCTTCTGAAAAAATCTTCTCTCGACCCTGATTGTCTCATCAACTACAGGCCTGTCCCTAACCTGCCTTTTGTGGGCAAGGTTATTGAGAAGGCAGTTACATTGCAGCTCGAGGAGCATCTTACCACCCACAATGTCTATGATCCTCTCCAGTCCATTTCAAGAAGAGGCATAGTACTGAGAAGGCGCTGGTTTGGGTACTTAATGATCTCTTGATAGAGAGAGATCGGAGGAGCCATTCCATCTTGGTTCTCCTTGATCTCTCTCTGCGGCATTTGATACTGTGGACCATGGTGTGTTACTAGAGTGCCTGCAGCTGCTCTGTGGTCTGTCTGGGACAGTCTTCAGATGGTTTCAATATTTCCTCACAGGCAGGACTCGGAGAGTGGAGTCGGGTTTTTTTCCTTGGCCCTTCACTTCCTGCCATGTGGGGTGCTACAGGGCTCTGTGCTTCCCACATGCTATTCGCGGTGTATATGCTGCTGTTGGGAGACATTATAAGGCAGTATGAGCTGTACATGTCCTTTGTTCCCAAGCAGAGTGATGCTGTTTCAGCCTTTAACAACTGCCTCTCTGAGATTCTGGATTGGATGAGTGCTAACTGGCTTAGGTTGAACCCGGATAAGACTGAGGTGTTGGTTGTGGACCCAGGTCATCGGGTGGAGGGGTTGTCTGCTGGGTAGCCATCCGAGCTGTATCTGGGAGTCAGCCAGCTGTCAACCTCTGACCAGGTGCAAAATCTGGGCATTATGCTTGATGATAAACTGACACTTAAGTCTCAGGTGTTGGTCATCATTAAGACCTCATTTTACCATCTGAGGAATATCACCCAGATAAAACACCTGGTCCTGCCTGATGATCTTCCAGTGTTGGTCCACGCCTTTGTGATCTCCCACTAGACTACTGCAATGCCCTATACCTAGGGCTACCGGGGTTGACCTCCACCACCTGCAGCTGGTGCAGAATGTGGCTGCCAGGTTGTTGACTGGCTTACTGAGATCTTACCATGTCACACCTGTGCTCTGCGGCCTGCATTGGCTGCCAGTTCAGTGGAAGATCACCTTCAAGGTCAGATTACTGATCTACAAGGCCCTACATGGACAGGGGCCATGGTACTTGCAAGATCTCTTCTGCCCCTACCACCCCCTCTGCCCTCTCTGCTCTGCTAATGAGGGATTGCTAGAGATTCCCAGGGTGCATTTGAAAATGTCTGGAGCTAGATCTTTTGCTTTTGCTGCCCCAACCTTGTGGCATTCTCTACCTCATCAGATCAGAGAGAGTCTGACCACTGAGGCTTTTAAATCTGCCTTAAAGACTTATTTATTTAACTTAGCATTTCCAGATGCTTGAAATTCCTGCTGTCTTTTATTAATTGATTTTATGATTATGATCTTTGCTTAATTTATGTTTTACTGTTTTATTTGTATTTACAACACTATGATCTGTCCTGGAATAGCGTTAAATAAATAAAGTTTGCTTGCTTGCTTGCTTTCCTGCATCTTGATTGGTTTCTGACACAATGTGGTTTACCAAAAGAAACCTATGTCTTTGCAACCAGGACAACATGTGCTCAGGTATCCATGTCTTTCAGACGTTTTTTATTGTCTTTTAAACTCAACTTTTTTCAACTTCCTAGTTGCATGCAGAACTATACATTCATATGCATACATCTTTTCCTGCAGTACAACTGTACAGCTATAGAAAACAAAACAATCATCGTATCTACATGACCTCCCAATGCAATTCTTATTAGATAATGATTATAATAGCTGTACTTCATATTTCATTGTAACTAGTAAACTTGATGTTCCATTTTACATCTCATATAGAATGCCTTGATACTGTAAATGATAAAGGTTTATCTACTGCTAGCACAGTCTATATTTCATGTACAAGTCCACAAAGTCTGTAACAACTTATAAAGCTGAAATGGAAAGAGTTAACCCAGTAAATAGACTAACAAACCATAAACACATATGATTGGGTTACTAATGCCTTATCTGTTATGAGTCTTTTACTGAGTACATTTAACCGTCCGCTGTTCCAAATGTTATTAACCCCTCAGCTGTCCCGGAGTAACTGATCTTGCAATCTAAAACTATCCCTTACCGAGGAGTTTCTTCCTGAGCTATATGTCAGATAAAAGAGGGCTTGTATTTCATAAAACCATTCTAATAGGTATCTAGCCTGGGAATCCATAGGCTCAGTCCTCCCTACTATTGTGCTCCCCCTTCCCTTCAATAAGAACATAGGATCATAGGAATTGTGTCGGCAGATGGGGACCGCAAGATCCAACTAGTCTGCCCATGTTTCTGCCCCCACCTCTATGCAGACTGCACCCTGATGTGTCCATCTAAGGTACCACTTTTGGAATATGGTACCTTAGGTCCTCAATAGTTATTTTGTGTAAATTTTAAAGTTTTATTGTGAGCCTTTATTTAGTGGAAATTGATCATAGTTTGGCCTTGACAAGGTGGCCAGCTGATCCCTTCCACTTTCCTATTGCTTTCCATGCCACTGCACTCAGGCACATTATAATGTGCAGCAAGGTAGAGCACAGAGGCGTGCTCCATTGAAATGAAAGTGACTGAATTTTTCTTACTCTTTAATGCATTATGATGGTGAATTGAACATGAAGGCCACTGCTTGACTAACAAGTCCCTCACTAGTCAAGCAGTGGCTTTCATTAATCGCCAACTCACCATCATAATGTATTAAAGAGTAAGAAAAATTGTCACATTCATTTCAATGGAGCGTGCCCCGCGCTCTCCCTTGCTGCATGTCATAATGCGCCTGAGCACAGTGGTGTGGAAAGCAATAGGAAGCGAAAGGGATCGGCTGGCCACCATGTCGGGATCAAACTATTATCCCTTACCACTAAATAAAGGGTCACATAAAACATTAAAATTTGCACAAAACGACTATCGCAGACCTAAGGTACCATATCCTGAAAGTGGCACTTTAGGTCCATAAGTCTACTAAATTACATTAAGAGAAACACATTTTCACCATTACTCAAACAACCACCTACCCACCGCAACACCACAAAACTAAATATAGTGCCAAGGCACCTAGCTTCACCTGAGCTCTTTCCTTCTAAGACTGCTTGAAAGGCAGAGTGGAGAAACTTACCAGAGCAAGGGAGAATGATTAAGACTTAGTTTGGCTAAGCAGATTTACTGTGTGGTGGTGTTTTTATTTTTTACTCACAGGGATTGCTACTGTTTGTTGCTAACATTTCATTGCTTTATTTTTTCTCTGATTCAAATTGTTGTTGCTGGTATACCTTCTTCTGCATTATTACAAGTGTGCCTACAGGTGTGGCTAACAGATTACTGCTGTAATCTTCTGATTCAAATTGTCTTTGCAAAGTATATCTTCTGTTACTGCTTTATTTTCTCTGGAGCAAAGTGTTTCTACAGGGTATATCTTCTCTGAAATTACTGTATTACAGGTGGAGCTTACATTTTGTGACTTTTTATCATTGGGCTAAGCAAAATTACTGTTTGACACTGTGTTTTATTTTATTCTTGTTTGTTGAAAAGGTTTGTTGTCTCAGAGGTGTTTCAGTCTCCTTCTACATTGAAGGAGCTAATTGCTTTTCCTCCCACAGCTCTTCCAAAGGATTAGGTGTGTATGTGGGGTGGAGCTGGCAAACTGTCAGTAATTTCCAACAGAAAGAAGGGTTAAAAAGTCAGGTTAGTTGATATCTTGGAGGTAGAAGACTTGGTTTGCTGGCCAAGGCACCTAGCTTCACCTGAGCTCTTCCTTCTAAGACTGCTTGAAAGGCAGAGTGGAGAAACTTACCAGAGCAAGGGAGAATGATTAAGACTTAGTTTGGCTACAGATTTACTGTGTGGTGGTGTTTTTATTTTTACTACAGGGATTGCTACTGTTTGTTGCCAAATTTCATTGCTTTATTTTTCTCTGATTCAAATTGTTGTTGCTGGTATACCTTCTTCTGCATTATTACAAGGTGTCCTACAGGTGTAAGCTAACAGATTACTGCTGTAATCTTCTGATTCAAATTGTCTTTGCAAGGTATATCTTCTGTTACTGCTTTATTTTTCTGGAGCAAAAGTGTTTTTACAGGGTATATCTCTCTGAAATTATTACAGGTGGTGCTTACAGGTTTTACAGTTTTATCTAACATTAGGATAAGCTTTCAGGGTTACTGCATTTGTTGTTGACTGATTGTTTCTGCTCTAACCTCCTTGTTCTTTTGTCTGTGGTTCTTCTTTTAGGCAGGGAAGGGCCCAGCCACCCACCCCATCCCCAACCACCCCACGCTACACTCCTTTTATAGGGTACCACAGTTGTGACATTTCCTGTGGCAGAGCAGGAAGGGGCGGATCAGTGGGCCCACAAGGTGATCTCATTTACAGGGCACTAGTAATTTAACTTGTTATAACAAGTTAAACAAAGCACAATTAAACCATTACTTGCATTTTTTTCCTTCTAATTACTCTGACTAGGTTATAAACCCAGCAACTTATTTGGAATGGATTTCATTAACTGCAGGTACTGTGGAACAATTTTCAGAAGGACAGTCTTACAGGATTTAGGACACTGTCCCACATGCTGGGCCTTTGGAGATCTTAGGTCTCAGCTCCAGGCAGCATGGGCAGAGATTGCACGCTCAAATTTCATATTGAAGAGGAAATACATTATAAGAACCACCCGCCATTTCCCCAGCATCCAACAGAAAAACCTCACGCAGAGGTAGTTGGTCCAGGAGGTTGGCAGGTGGTTAGGAGGAGCAAATCAGGTGCCCCATCACTCTCTGCTCTCCAACACATTACCTCCAAAACCATATAAACACTACAAACAGGTATCTGCCTCTATCTCTGAAATCAAATAAAGAGGCAGAAGACACTGCAGAGCAGGACACTGCGCACAGGAGCTAGCACAACAATACTCACCCAAATCAGGAACCAAAACTAAACAAGCACAAAGGAAATCCAAAAAACTTCTGATCATAGGAGACTCCATGATTCGGGGAGTTGATACCCATCTCCAGCCTGGGGTGATGGTCAGATGTCTCCCAGGTACATCAGCATGGAGAGACACTGACCGCATTCTAAAATTGTTCACAAAGCAGGAGAAAACATTGATGTCCTAGTACACATAGGGACTACGATCTCGCCAGCCGGGTCAGTTGTGGAGACCAAGGAACACCTGACTATGCTGGGTGACAAACTATCATCTATTTCTGTCCGCATCTCCTTCTCTGAGATCCTGCCAGTCTGGGAGAAGGGAGCAGATGGACGGAAGGTCAGAGAAGGGAGATAGGGAGCTAAACATGTGGCTCAAGGACTGGTGCCAGGAAAAGGACACAGATTTGTAGGAACTGGCAACAGTTCTGGGAGCGAAAGTTCTTTAAATTTGATGGACTGCATCTGACTAAAGAGGAGTCAGTGCATTGGGGCAGAAGTTTGACGTCTTTGCAGAATATTTAAACTAGCAAATGGGGAGAGGGTGCAGCACCCCACACGTCGAATGGGAAGAACACCCTCCTCCCTCAGCTAGTGGTCAAACAGGAATTCAGGTGTTTGCCGTCTCATTTGCATCACCAGGTAAGAAAAAAGGTTTGTCTCCCCAACGATGCACAGGGTAATGCCAAACTTCACCCAACAACTAACACACCAAAATCTGGCCAATGGAAAATCATGTACACAAATGCTCACAGCCTGGGAAATAAGATCCCAGACCTCCAGGCAATAATGTCAGAGGCTAAACTGGACATAGTAGCAATTAGTGAGACTTGGTTTACCAGTAACCACACTTGGGAGACTTCAGTACCTGGCTGTATTGTTCAGAAGAGACCGAGGTGCAAAAAGGGGAGGGTGGCCTGTATGTTAATGAAAATATCAAAGCTACAGAAATTCAGAATACACATAAGGAGCCAGAAGAACTGTGGGTCACCCTGGAAACAGGAAATGGGACAGCCATAAGAACTGGGGTTGTCTACAGGCCCCAGACCAGAGGGAGGACATAGACACATTACTGTTAGAAGATATACAAAACATGACAGCTAAAGGGAGGTTCTGATAATGGGAGACTTCAACATGCCAGATACAGATTGGTCAATACCAGCAGGAACATCTGCCAGAACTAGACTCATAGTGGATTCCCTGCAGGGGAGGGCCTCAAACAACTGGTACAGCAACCCACAAGAGACAGGGCTATCCTAGATCTAGTACTGACTAACAAAGAAGGGATCACAGATCTCCAGGTAGAAGGTCACCTGGGGCCAGTGACCATCACATGGTATGGTTCAATTTGGCTACTACATCTAAATCATCCCATTCCAAAGCAAAAATATGGGACTTCAGAGGAGCTGACTTTGATAAGATGGCCAACAGAGTTAAGCTAGCCCTGGCAAAAAGAAACACAGGTGAGGAGGTACAGGCAAGTGGGCAAGCATTAAGGATACAATACTTGAAGCAACATCCCATTGTGTTAGACAGAAAAGGAAGTGCAAAAGAAGAAGGAAACCACTTTGGTTCTCAAATACAGTAGCAGAAAAGGTCAGAGCCAAAAGGCTGGCCTTCAGAAAATATAAGGAACACAGCGGGATGAAGATAGGGAGGCATACCAAACTGCCCTAAGGGAAGCAGGTAAGGCAGTAAGGCAGGCAAAGTCCCAAACTGAGGAAACACTAGCACAACAGTAAAGAAGGTGACAAGACTTTCTATAGATACATTAGTGAAAGGAGAAAGTCCAGAGGGGTATTGCTAAGCTTAATGGAGAAAAGGAGCATGTGAGGAGGAGGACCCTGTAAAGGCATCTATCCTAAATAGATACTTTGCTCAGTATTTACTGAAGAGAAGGTAGGGCAGGGCCCACAGCTCAGCATCATGGACACAGGGGAGGGAGTGAGCACTACTCCTTCACAAAAGAAAGGGTCCTACAAGAGCTTGCTAAGCTCAGGGTGGATAAGGCAATGGGACCTGATGGCATACATCCCAGGGTACTTAAGGAGCTAAAGGAGGAACTAGCAGAGCCATTAGCAGAATTGTTTAGTGAGTCTCTGAGCACAGGAGAGGTCCCAGAAGACTGGAGAAGGGCTCATGTGATCCCACTCCACAAGAGTGGTAGCAGGGAGGAGGCGGGGAACTACAGACCGGTCAGTCTTACCTCAGTAGTGGGCAAGATTATGGAGGCATCCTTAAGAAAAGGATAGTGCAACACCTGGAATCCATAGGGCACAGGATCCAAGACAGCATGGGTTTACAAGGAAGGTCCTGTCAAACTAATCTCATGATTTCTTTGACTGGGTAACCAGAGTGGTGGACCAAGGGGAGCAGTTGATGTCAGCCTACCTTGACTTCAGCAAAGCTTTTGACACTGTTCCACATAGAAGATTGATAAATAAGCTAGGTAGGCCTGGGTGGCCGAAGTTGGTCAACTGGTGGCAAACTAGTTGACTGGCAGAAAACAGAGAGTGGTGGTAAATGGTATACAGTCAGAAGAGATGCAAGTCACAAGTGGGGTACCTCAGGGATCAGTCCTGGGGCCAGTCCTATTCAACATCTTCATTAGTGACCTCAGATGGACTAGAGGGTAAGGCTTGTCTGTTTGCAGATGACACCAAGATCTGCAACAGAGTAGATGATCCAGATGGGTGGGCAGAATGAGAAGAGATCTGGATAAACTAGCAGAATGGTCAGAAGAGTGGCAACTGGGATTTAATGCAAAGAAGTGCAAAATCATGCACATAGGGAAGAGAAACCCTGAAGCCACTTATAGGCTGGGAGGGGAGTTGCTAGCAGTCACAAAGGAAGAAAGAGACTTGGGCATCATCATCACTGATGACCTAAAATCATCCAAGCAGACCTCTAAAGCAGTAGGTAAGGCTAGGGGTGTTAGGTGTATTAGTAGGGGTATCACAAGTCGTAAGAGGGAGGTAATAATCCTCTGTACAAGACATTGGTTAGAGCCCCATCTGGAGTACTGCGCAGTATTGGAGGCCACACCTTCACAAGGACATTAACTAAAATTGAGGCAGTCCAGAGAAGGGCAACCAAAATGGTGCAGGGACTGCATCAGAAGACATATGAGGACAGATTAACGGAGCTCAATATGTATACCCTTGAGCAAAGGAGGGAGAGAGGTGATATGATCGAGACATTTAAACACCTTAAGGGCATAAACAAGGTGAAAGAGTCTAACATGTTTAAATATAAGAAAATAGCAGGACAAGAGGACACAGCAAGAGATTAGAGGGAGGCCGATTAAGGGGAATGTGAGGAAATTCTTTTCACAGAAAGGGTGGTAGATGCATGGAATGGCTTACCACAAGAAGTGGTGGCTATGAATACAGTGCAGGGCTTCAAACAGGCATGGGATAGGCATAAGGGAGCAATACAAATGACTATGAATAGATAGGTCACTGACAGAGCAAAGGCCGATGGCACATTTATAAGGTAGAAAAAGAAATGGGCAGACTGGATGGGTCTTGCGGTCCTTATCTGCCGTCAACTTCTATGTTTCTATGTTTCTATGTTTAAAACCCCACGTTCTTCTTGCGTGTGTGATTTTCTTTCCCTGACAAAAATAAAGGCCTGAAAATATCTGGTGCAAATGTTCTTGTCTCTTGGGCAGTGCCATGCACAAGGTGCACTTTATTTTCACCTTTAGTCTGCTGTCAAGCCCCACAACATGAAAGGCTGCTCTAATAAATGACCACACACACAGTGGATTGACACATTTAAATAATGCTCCTTAAAACAGAAGCAAGCATACCGATGAACCGGTTAATTTAAATGTCTACATCCTGCTCCAGGGAATGCAGAAGGTATCAGGAGATGCAGAGGGAGGAGGACAGGGAGGTGTATCAGGGGAAACAGAGGGAAGAAGGGAAATTAGTAAAGAGCACAAAGGCACAAACTGAAAAGAGAATACTTCCAGAGGCAGTGTTAAGCAAAAGTGAACCAAGTAGCTGCTTGGGGTGCCAGAACAGAAGGGGTGCACTAAAGTATAAAGTGTTAGCAGAGATCAGCTTGAAATGCAAAAGGTGTCAATATAAAAACAGAATTATTGTTTTCACCCTTGTAGTCATAGAATTTGTACCACATTTTGGATGAGGTCAGGGCAAAAGTGAGAAAAGGGTCAGTGTGAGCAGTAAAGAGGGCACCACACTTATTTTTGCTTAGGGTGCCATTAGGTCCAAACCAGTCCTGAATACTCCAGGAGGTAACAAAAGGGGACAAGACATTTTTCAAGTTCATAAGTGAAAATAGGAAGACCAAGGGTGGGATCGTACAGTTAAAAAAGGAATGAGGGCTGTGTAGAGGGGGACCAGGAAAAAGCAGACATCCTGAGCTAATACTTTTGCTCAGTGTTCACAGAGGAAGGAGAAGGGGAGGGGCCCCAAAAAGTAATAGAAGCTTTGGAGGGAGGAAGGGGGAACACTAGTCCTTTTTTGGAGGAATGAATCCCGAAGGAACTCACTAATCTGAAGGTGTAAAAAGCAATGGAGCCAGACAGAGAGCATCCAAGGGTACTGAGGAAGCTCAGAGAGGTACTGCCTGTACCTCTCACAGTCCTGTTTAGCAGCTCACTGTAAACAGGAGTAGCTCTGGAGGACTGGAGGAGGGCATATGTAGTCCCACTAAATTAAAGTGGTACCAGGGAAGAGCCTGAAAATTATAGGCCAGTCAGCCTGACATTGGTGGTGGGAAAGTTAATGGAATCACTGCTGAAGGAAAGGACTGTGGAATATTTTGAATCCAGTGTCTTTCAAGACCCAAGGCAATGGGGGTAGGGCATGTCAAATGAATCTGATAGATTCCTTTGACTGATTGACAAAGGAGTTGGATCAGAGTGGAGCGGTGGACGTTGCCTACCTAGATTTCAGGAAAACTTTCAACACCGTTCCACATAGGAGACTAGTAAGCAAGCTGAGCAGCTTAGGAGTGGGTCCAAAGGTGGTAAACTGGGTAATAAATTGATTAGGGGATAGGCAACAGAGGGTGGTAGTAAATGGAGTTCACTCTGAGGAAGGGAGGATGACCAGCGGGTGCTTCAGTGATCAGTGCTGAGACCAGTCCTCTTAAATGTCTTTATAAGTGACATTGCTGAGGAATTGGATGGGAAGGTCTGTCTCTTTGCAGATGACATCAAAATCTGCAATAGGGTGGACACTTCGGGGGGGTGGAAAGGGGGGGCAGAGACCTGAGAAAACTTGAGGAGTGGTCAAGGGTGTGGTGGCTGGGTTTCAGTGTGAAGAAGTGCAAAATAATGCACTTAGGGCACAGAAACTCAGGGGTGGTGTACAAAACGTGTGGAGTAGTATTGACAACTACCAAACTGGAAAGGGACCTGGAGGGTAATCATATCAGATGACCTAAAGGTGGCCAGGCAGTGCAACAAAGCAGTTCAGAGGGCAAGTGGGTTGCTAGGGTGTATAGGCAGGGGTATCACCAGCAGACAGAGGGAGGTGGTGTTGCCTCTGTATAGATCGCTAGTAGGACCCCACTTAGAGTATTGTGTACAGTTCTGGAGACCACATCTTCAGAAGGACATAGACAGAATGAAGGCAGTCCAGAGGAGGGCAACTAAATTGCTGCTGGGTCTGCTTCAAAAGCCTTATGAGGACAGACTGAAGGATCTCAATATGTACACCCTGGAAGAGAGGAGAGAGAGAGGGGGATATGATAGAGACCTTTAAATATCATACAGGGGTAAACAAGATACAGGAGGGAAGTATTTTTCAGAAAAAAGGAGCTCAAGAATAAGAGGACATGCTATGAAGCTGGAAGGGGTAGATTCAGGAGAGATGTGAGGGAGTACTTCTTCACAAAAAGAGTGCTGAATTCCTGAAGCAGCTGTCCAGCAGAGGTGGTGGGGTTGAAAACAGTGGTGGGGTTCAAGAATACGTGGGTTAGGCACAAGGCAATTATAGTGGAAAAGAAGGAGGAAGGGAGAAAAAATTGCAGCTGAAGTAGATGAGGATGAATTATGGTCTGCAGTAATAGTGTAGGTAGGGAAAAATGGGTAGACTGGGTGGGCCAAGCAGTCCCTATGTGCCATCCCAAATTCTATGTTTCTGTTTGAGAGAACAGCACCAAACTGCTAATTTAAAAGATTTGAAAGACAGGGGTTGAAAGCAATGATTATACCATGGACCTTAGACAACAACCAATCAAAACAACTGACTGGCACCTTACCTTCGTTGTAAATCTTCTGATAATCACCGCAAAAGGTGCCAGCCAGCCGCATCTTGGAAAAAAGCAATCCGGCAGCAAAATCGCAGAACTCCGACCGCCATCTTGTTTCCCCGCTAAGCGGAGCTGTAAAACAGCAGCTCCATACATCGGGGACAGTAAATAAAAACACTGACTGCTCTACTACTGAGTCGCTTATTTAAGTATTATAGCAAGTACTGTTTTTTTTAAATAATAAAAAAGCAGTACTTGGTATGATCGCAATAAGCCACTCGGGGGATCTGGGTTATTGGAGGATTTACCATGGCTGGTGCAGATTTACCCACTCGGCTGCGCCTCATGGGCAAACCACTCCAGCCGTGGTAAATCCCCCGATAACCCACACCCCCTCATGGCTTATTGCTTAAATAATACCTTGTTCCCCACGAGGATTCCATCTTCAGTGATTCTAGGGCTAAAGCATACTGGTTGAAGGCTCTCATTGCAAATGTCTCATGCCTCACAGTACATCTGGGTGTGCAGTTTATGAATAGAAGCCAACAGCCTGTCACATTTTATTGCTTACTTAACAAGGTTCTCTAAACGCAAATGGTTAATTCCATACAGAAAGACAAATGATATATTAGTTGTACATGGTGAGTGCATTGGGAAGGGGTCTGACAGCAGGAGGAAAGAGGTGATACTGCCTCTCTGTAGGTCACTGCTGAGACCGCATCTGGAATACTGTGCCCAGTTCTAGAGCCCCCCCCCCAAGAAAAGACAAAGACAGGCTAGAGATGGTACAGTGTAGAGTAACTAAAATGTTTCAGGCCAAAAGTGCAGATACAATGAGGATCGACTTAAGGCCCTAAATAAGTACTCACTGGAGATCAGTAGGAAGAGGGGAGATATAATAGAGACCTTCAAGTTCCTGAAAGGAATAAACAAGACAGACTGTGGGGAAATATTCAGCAGGGCAGGCAAATCAAGAACACAGGGACATGAGTGGCAGCTGGCAGGGAGGGAGATTCAAGAGGGATGAGAGAAAGTTTTATTTTACAGAGAGTGTGGTCAAGCCCTGGAACAGCCTACGAGCAGAAATGGTGAGTTCAAGAAGCAGCAATGGTTTCAAACATGGCTGGGACTGAGTAAAAGGCTTAATAGTTATGCAGGGGGAAAGCAGTAAGGCAGGAGGCAAAGGGGGAGGTGAGAGCAATAACCCCTACTAGACATTATGTCCCAGGGTAGGATGGGGTAATACAGGGTAGACTGAATTGATCAATGACCTTTTTCCACTGTCATTTTTTATGTTTCTATGTGGTGTATTAAAGCAGACATTCATGTTTAAAATGTTTTTACGATACTTCATTATGCAACCCTTTTCATTATGCACTCCTTTTCATTATGCACCCCTTTTCAGTCCCTCAAGTGAACCCCTGATGTTCATCTTTGTTGCCAAATCTGTTTACTTGGTACTACATTTCATTTTACAGTATGTCTGCCAGATTAGGGTTTACATTTTGTGGGCTGGAATTACCCCTGATGTCCCCAGTGTCCCATAAGGTCAGGGGCATCTTCTCTTGCATGCTACTATAGTTCATGGTAGTCACAAGAAAAGGGATGTTTTAAATATGTTTGTTCAAACAGCTACACATATTGATGAAAACCATGTGGCAGCCATATTTAATGGTGCTCACCATTAATTATTTAAAATCTAAAAATAATTACTGAAACAACATGAAAGTGGGGAAGGGGGAGTAGCATCATACAAGGCAGTAGAAGAAGGGTGATCTAAAATGGAATAAAATGTTATACTGTATGCTCACAATGTTCACTGTAAAAGGAGTTGATGCTTTCAACATTGGGCTGGCAGTATAGCCTAAAGATTAGAGTAATGAGCTGTGAATGAGCTTTGTATATCCAGCAGACCTGGGTTTGATTCCCATAACCTCTACTTGCATACTGTGTGACTCTGAACATGTTACTTAACCTCCTAAGTGTCTTAGGGTTGCCCCTGAAAACAGGCATTTGTGCCAAAAAATGTTATTTCATTTATTTTACAGTTTTTGGCCAGAGAACACATGTAAGCCAAGGCTTGTTTTCAGATGCATCCTGTGAGCACAGGGAAGTTAACTGACATGCTCATGGTCACAAGTGGTGGCAGTGGGATTCAACCCCAGTTCTCTAGTACTGCCTACCCAAGGAAAAAAGACCAAGGCTGTTTAACCTATATCCTTAAAAAAAAAACTATCATAAAAGATTTATGACTCAAGCTATCATATATTTATAGAATGGGGTCTGGCAAATTCTGTTCCTGATTAGGCATAATTTGGTCACATGGGGCTATGCTAATTGATGATAACACATGGCTGGGGGTTTGCAAGTGACAGACAATAAAATAACCCCCACAACTTAAATACGAAAATCAAACACAACCACATCCCCCCAGCTGTCCAGCTGCCCTGCAAAGAAAATAAACTTCTATACACCTTTACCAAAGCAGAACAAATAAAACTACATACAGCAAAGAAAGCCTAAATCTGCCAGAAAACAAAGCTATTCTACCAAAAAAAGTTACCTAAAGTAGTAAACACAGCCCTTCCCCTTGAAAACAAACTCTGGTCAGAGCCAATATGGCTGTGGAAAGCTTTTAAGAGTGGCAAGAGTGTTGAAAAGTATGTTTCAGTGAGGGGTTAGACATGATGGACCTTGAGTTCATTACAACATTAAATTACTATATTACAGTGAGGGGTTGGACATGATGGATCCAGAGTCCCTTACAACATTAAATGACTATGTTACAGTGATGGGTTGGACATGATGGACCTAGTGTCCCTTACAACATTTAATTACTATGTTACAGTGAGGGGCTAGACATGATGGCCCCAGAGCCATCAGGGGTATCTAACCTTTGGGGTCGTGAGCCACATTTAAATTTCTGAGTAAGATGTGAGCCACAACAACATACAGCCCATACCTTACACAATGTGCAGCCCTTACCATACCCTTATTTAACCATATTTGGAGTTAAAATAATAACATAGTTATAGTAAATAGTCAATGATCATATTTTAAGTTACAGTATTTTTTTAAAAATAGTTGTAATTTTAAAATAATTATTCAGAGCATCTCTGGAGCTTTAGATTTGCTTGCAGGCTTAGTAAAAGTAGCTTGTTGAGCACTCAGGACACTTTTCAGCTCCTGTACTTTCACTTTTCTCAAATTTAAAAGACTGTGATGTGTACTTGACATGTAATTGACAAACCCCTTGAGAGCCACACCAAACTGCTTCGAGAGCAACATGTGGCTTGCGAGCTACAGATTGGCCACCCCTGCTTTACAACATCAGATTACTATGTTACAGTGTTAGGTTGAACATGATGGACCTAGTGTCCCTTACAACATTAAATTACTATGTAACAGTGAGGGGTTGGACATGATGGTCCTAGAGTCCCTGACAACCTTAAATTACAATGTTACAGTGAGGGGTCAGACATGATGGAGCTAGATTCTCTTACAACATTAAATTACTATGTTACAGTGAGGGGATGGACAAGATGGACCTAGAGTCCCTTACAACATTAAAGAGCACCTTTCATGATGATTCAAAAAGTTATAGCTTGTAGTCATTATATGCAATATTAGACCTGAAAGGGTGTGCACATTTGTTACTTTTGGCCAAGGTTTACTCTGCCTTCCACATTTTGCATTTCTTTTTTAGCTGTGCTGCACTTGCCTTTGCTGTTCAGCTGCTAGGCTGCTGGCTCCTGCTGGCATCACTATATGGCAGAGGAGTGACTGACACTGTGCAGTACAGTGCAGTTGCAGCAGTTTTGCAAGGGAAAACTACCAGCACTGAGTGTGCATACTGTGTTCCCCTTCCCCAAGACACTCTGTTAGCAATGCATTATGCCAAAATCCAAATGCCTTGTCAGTATGTTTTTCTGTAAAACTGACTTACTTCTGCCTCTGTAACATAGCATGGGGATTGAGAGAAGATAGAGTTGCTGTCAGCACTTTTCCCAATCCTTTTCACTTTCAAGCATAAATTACCCCTTCTTGCACTGATTCTGGAATTGTATTTCGATACTGTCCTCTGCAGTTAGTTTTTGCATTCTGAGCTGCTAAAAACTTCAGGGTGTACCAGAGCTTCTGTATCAAGTCTGGTGTTGCTATGGACCCAGGGATGTACTGCTGACATCACCATATGGCAGAGGAGTGACCCACACTGCAGTACAGTGAAGTTGCAGCAGTTTTGCAATGGAAAACTACATTACTAGGTGTACATACTGCAACTCAATCTTCTCTCAATCCCCATGCTTTGTTACAGAGGCAGAAGTCTCAGTTTTACAAAAAAACATACTGACAAGGCATTTGGATTTTGGCCTAATGCATTGCTAACAGGGTGTCTTGGTGAAGAGGAACTACAGGATGTACACCTAGTAATGTATAGCCTGTAGTTTTTAGCAGCTCAGAATGCAAACACTAACTGCAGAAGACAGTAATGAAATAATATTCCAGAATCAATGCAAGAAGGGCTAATTTATGCATGAAAGTCAAAAGGACTAGGAAAGATGCTCGTTAAATTTCTGTGTTAGTGAGGGTTAGACATGATGGATCCAGAGTCCCTTACAATTTTATCCAGGATGTCTGCATGCACGGACGGGCAGTGAACTGTTTGAGGATTATTGGGACCTCAATATACAGGCTGATACAGCTACATCTGTGAACCTTCCTCCTAGCTAGCCTCACGTGAGGTGAAGCTTGATCAGACAGAAATAAAAATGTAAATGTGGAGGTGGACATTGAACAGCAAAATAAAATGAGAGGGGGAGGAATTTTAAAAACTCTGGTTAAAACACAATGCCTTTATGGGTCTGAATTAAAAGCACACAAGAAGACTGAGGAGTAATGACCAGGATACTTAGAGGTCAAGACTCAAATGTGTTGCAAGGTAATCTGAGAGCAGGGGGAGATGGAAGCAATAAAAAACATAGCCAACTAGAAAAGCTCACACACAGCATCATTAACTATGTAATTATTATAAATATCTTTGTTTTAAAGACACATTTTGCAGGAAATTAAAACATATACCACAGAATCTGGTAAACATGCAGTAATAAAAACATTATAAGTATATAATAGTAGCATGCTCTTTTTAACAAGCCAGAAAGTGAATATACTAAATCCTGTGTTATAACAGGTCAGACAGACTTCTGATGTTTTCTGTTTACAAATGCCTGGTATATCTCTGGCTATGCTCCCCCATCTCTCTCAGTAGCAATGCTTTTTTTGACAGTAGTGTGCAAAAAAGAAAAAAAAGAGTTTCTAATTGCACTGTTGCAGACAGTTAAACTACTTCAAAGAAGATGTGTAAGTAACTTGCCTTGGTGCCTGCTCCAAGACACTAGCTGTCAGATCACTTAAAGCAGGCATGACAAGAGAGAAAAACAATCTGAAAAAACAAGCTGAAAAAATAGTGCTGGAACTGGTCTACTCAACAGAGAGAAGGGAGTATTTCATTCAACTGGCGTAGTGATTTGCAGTTGTGGAAGGATACACTAAAAACTCCTAAAATGTGTGCGTCAGTATCCCATTTTTCCAGCTACAGCAAGACAGCTGCAGGCTCTGCCCACAGCCATAAAAATGAAACTAGCTGAACTATAAACACCTCTAGCCTCCACAAACACAGCTTAATCAATCCAGTACAGAATAATTCTCTCACACACAAAGTATTGCAGATAACAAACTCAAAAGAGGACAGGGCAGAAAGTTACCTGAAAGAAATAAGCATTGCTTAATTATAATTCATTGTCTTACTTACAGTTCTGGAGACCCCATCTCTGCAAAGACATAGACAGGGTGGAGGCTCTCCAGAGGAGGGCAACCAAAATGGTGCAGGGTCTGCACCAGAAGACATATGAAGAAAGATTAAAGGAGCTTAAGATGTATAGCCTCAAGGAAAGGAGGGAGAGGGGGAACATGATAGAAATTTTCAAATACCTCAAGTGAATCAACAAAGTCCAAGAGGGTATCATCTTTCAAAAAAAGAGATGTGCAAGAACAAGGGGACATAATTTGAAGATAGTGGGGGGGATGGCTCAGAGGTAATGTGAGGAAGTATTTCTTCATAGAGAGGGTTGTAGATGCATGGAACCGCCTTCCTGAGGAGGTCATAGAGTCAAAAACAGTGGGGGAATTCAAGAATGCATGGGACAGACATAAGGAAATTCTAGTGGAGGGTAGGAGGAAGTAGGCTGTTGGTTAACTAGGATCTGCAGCTTATCCATTAGGTAGGGAAATGGGCAGACTAGGTGGGACAAGCGGTCCTTATCTGACGTCAAATTCTATGTTTCTATGTTATTATTTATTTATGCATAGATCTGACTCTCCAGGAATTTTTATTCATTTTTTAAGGTACAATATCAGTTCTATTTGCCTCCCAGGTACCAGTATAACCTCCACAGTCTCATGTCCTATTCTTTACTTATGCAACCCCCCACCTCATGAGTAGGGCTAGTTTTGCATTCCAGTGTCTGGTCCTGCCAGCCCTGGGTCCATAGTGCCCCAAGATGCTCCTGCTAGCCTGTTGAGCCTGCTTGCTCTGAGGTGTAGACGAGTTATGTAAATAATTGATGCTCTACCATCCAGTGGCACAGTGCAGCTAGTGCTTGGGAAGCCGTAGAGTTCACGCTATTTTGCCTATGTTGGCTAAAGGGCACATATTTAGTGTGTTCTGACTCCTGGGATCCCAGAACATATGTAGGAGTTTCGACGCACCTAGTGGGAAGCAAAAACAAATGTGCTATTTAAATACAAATGTGTTCTGTAAATATGTACACTGTTGCTTTAAATGTTCAAGCTGTTCAGTGAATGTTTCTGCCTGCTATATAGGGACTAAGTGGTTCGGTGCTAGTGCCAGGCAGACCAGGACTTTATTAGTGCCCATTCTACAACTGGATAATAGTACAGGAGCAGCTACTAGAGTGATAAAACAGAGTTGTGCTAAAACAGTTTGATTTGCCAGATGCAAGATGTTAACATTGGAACTTAGCATGAACTGTTAACATGGGCACCATCTTTGCGACCCCTGACCCTGCACTACCCAATCAGTAATCGAGGAGCAGCAAGGACTGAAGCTATGGCTCCTGGGTAGGGGGGTGTGAATGTTGTTCTTGGTGCCTTTAATGACAACCAATGAGTTATCAGGGAATCCTAATGTACATTAATTTCAGTGATGGACTGCTGAACTGTTCAAAGTGAAGTGGCGTTTTCCCCCTGAAGTGGTTGGGGAAAGGACTGCTCCTGAGAAAAATGTGGCAGAGGCTCTCTGAGGGAAGAAGGGAGCTGAGAGTGAACGAGAGACATTTTGGGGAAGTTAGCCCATGGCTCCTATAGCGACGGCAGTAAACTTGCTGAAGTCTTTCATTATCTAGGAGAGCCAGAATTCCAGTTCCCAGTGGAAAGAAGATAATTTGATACACTGAGAGTAGCCCTCAGTTAGTACAGGGGCTGGGACCGAGTGTCCAGAGCTTGGACTGTGTTTCAGTGACAGAGAACAGCTTCAGGAGAAGCTTGCTGAGTTTCCATTGCCTCAGAAAGTGTTGAAGATTGCCATCAAGAAGTGTGAGATTCTGCTAAGAGACTGCCCTAACTGCCAGTGTGTATATCAGATTTGCCACAGAGCAGTGTCTGCTGTTCACAGAAAGTTAGAGACTGTGTGAACCCAAGTTTGGGAGGAGACTTCATGCTAATCTGCACAGTCTAGGGAATCAGCTCGGTATTGTCACTGCTAGGCTGTACCGATCACTTGGCCCTGAGAAATAGAAGCCTTGATGTATGGGTAGGTGTGTGGCCCCAGTCCCCAGGACTGGCCTAATCCAGCTTCCATGGAACCACAACTGAAGGTGACAAGCTGTAGGAGCCTGCATCATCCTGAAGTTGACAAGCTGCTAGACTTCAGCTTCAGCCAAGCTGTCTCCCAACCAGCTTTGGTTCTAGAGGCCTCAACTCATCTGAGACAGACTGCATCTGCTGACCCCATCAGACCCTGTAAAGTTAAACTTCAGAACCATGAGTTCTGGAACTACTGCGATCTTGGGAGAAGGCACAGTTATTTAAAGTTGCTGTTTAAATTTCAAGTGCACCAGTGCCAGCCAACCCACGACAACGTACAGGCCTGCATCTCTGTCTGGGTACCCAAGTAGATTTTTGGGGTCACTGGTACCAGTAGGGAGGTGGGTTTGTTAATGGTGTTGCTGTTGGAGGTGGGCATTATTGCCATTAATCTTTATGGAGTTATCTGTTTATCCAATAACCCAACTGTTAATGTGTTTGTTTCCCAAATTTCCCTTACTCTATTAATAAAACTTTCATTGTTGTTGCTGTTTAAAATGGTCTGTGAGTGTATTATTAGCAATAGCTATTCATTGCATGCAGCATACAGTATTACTGTCATATGTGGTATTCTGTGTGTGGGGTGACTGGAAGGGGAAGTGGGTAGGTATAGCATCCCAGGAGGTTGTACCTTACAAAAAAACTGGTCCACTATAATTTTACTCTGGGTGGAGGCACCGCGCTATTTATTTCTAGCTGGGAAAGTACCCCCTATTCACCGTCAGAACAGAACCCAGGCCCCTTAACCAGGTTGGACCCCAACAGGCAGGGGTAGTAGCCCACTGTTACACAGGGCCCGGGTTACACTTAACATACCTTCACCTCTGTCAGTCAGTGTACTGTAGCAGTTGCAAAATGAATTTAGCCTTAACAGAACTGATCACTATAGATTTCTCCAAATCAGGGAACATCTGGAAAAACAAAATTGGATTAAAAGTTGATGTGCGGGCAACTCCACTTCCTTTTCTTATCACAGGTAGCCATGGAATAAAACCTTGCCCACTTTATATCCCAATGGCACCAAGCCCTTACAGCAGGAACCCCTACCACCACAGAAATGACTAGAATTACTTGGGAAGCGGAAGTAAGTATTGAAATTTGGGATGAGGCCTGGACTACCGCTTAGCAGCAGCAGCACAAGATGACAAATTCATACCAACGGAGGGAGATGGGGTGGAAAATTGTCAGCAGATATTTTTGCACCCCACAAATTACTGCTAAATAAAGTTCTACTCATGATGCCTCCTACTGGCAGAAATGTGGCCACCCATACTTACATTCTTTGGTCCTGCCTCAAACTAACCCTTTATTGGCAGGTGGTAGAAAGGACTCTACAAAACATAGTTCTAGACACTGGCCCCCTCACCCCAGCCATGGCCCTCTTGTTGCACTATCCTCCTAACATATAAAATAAACACCGTATTTATATCCTTGGAATTCTACTAACGGCAGCAAAGAAAGCCATAACTCAACTATGGCTCCAGCCTACCCCTCCACAACCCACTCAATGGGAAGGCATAATACTAGATATATATAAGATGGAGAAAATGACAGCACAGCCAAGGAATAGACTTCCCTTAATGCAAAACAGACAGAATACTTGGCTCATCCATATTATGGCAACAAGATCAGACATAGTATCACAACCATCTGCCCCTAACTATATTTAACTAGATCTCCATAAGGGCTACCAACTGGACTAGACAGTCCTCGTACAGACTACCTTAATACTTTCCGTCCCTTCAAAGCCTGAACCCCCACAAGAGTAACAATCTTCCTGTCCCGGTCACCCAACCTTTCATATAACTATATGATGTACTGTTATCTGTACCACGATAGCCTCATTGCTGACAATATTTCAGATGTTGTACAGTACTTGATATAAGGTGTACATGTACCACAAAAATTTTCTCAATCAAATGTAAGTGTTAAAAAAGGTACTCTAGCAGGTATACTCTCTCTCTCTCTCTCTGTCTCTTAATCTGGCAAAAATTTCAGCTGAGACAGTGTGTGGTATATGGTTACTTTCAAATGCAAATTTAATAAACCTGGCCTAAAGCAGATGGATTCAAAATTACTTCCACTGCTGCTTCAAGTCATTTCCTTACCACAAGCAGAGAGATTTAATTTAATTCTGACAGCAGGATCTGTCCCAGCTACTTGGAAAACTGCACTGATGAGGGACCTCTGTCTTAAGATAGTAGACAATGCTGAGCTAAATCATCATCATCATATATCGATTGACTGAGTAGTAGCAAAGTAATGTAAAAAGGCAGTAGTGACAGATTGTCAAAACATATGTATATGCAGTTTGGTTCCCCTGGCAAAATTTTAAAAACTCTTTTTTATTTTCCTGCCTGCCAAGAGCTAGTTTAGGAGAATATTCCCTATCTTCGACTATGGGGACATCATCTATGGCCCAGGTCTACAGCACAGCTCCCAAGTCCACCCTTTCCTGACTGGACCCCCTCCTTCACTCATTCTGCTGCTTTGCCTTGGACTGCTACATCCCTATATCCACCACTGATACCTTTACTCCTCCCTCTCCCTCCCTCCCTTCCCTTGATGCCAGGCACCTCAATCACTGTGCCTCCTTCACCTTCAAATTCTGGCTTGGCTCTCTCCCTCCCTACCCTTCCACCCTCCTGTCTTCCTCCCACTCATCCTCCTACCCCCTCTGGAACACTGCGACCCATTC
The DNA here is from genome assembly GCA_016271365.2 of Neoceratodus forsteri. Lineage (NCBI taxonomy): Eukaryota > Metazoa > Chordata > Ceratodontiformes > Ceratodontidae > Neoceratodus > Neoceratodus forsteri. The sequence continues at coordinate 1,538,867,630 of CM028131.1, read as the reverse complement.
CCTTTCCCTTCCCCCATGAAAACTACTGCGGGCCAAGCTGCCTTATCATATCATTTCCCCAAGCCCTGGTCCTCTCTTTCCTTGTCTATCCACTCAGCTTCCTCCTTCTCCTCCCTCAAGTCTCTCATTGTAACTTTACTACCCCCTCCTGCAACTGCACCTGACTCCTGACCTTAGCATCCACCATCCCACCTCCCTGTTTGTTGGGTGCCCCCAGCTCAGAGTAATTTTTTGTCTACCTTTGGCCCGCAGTCTGTGTGACAATTAATCTGCTCTTATATGGTGTTCATCTGGAGATGTACAGAACTTTTCCATTACTGTAGTGGACTTGCACTAATAACTTTTGCACCTTAGCACAGTCTGGATGATATTAATCTGCTCCTAATCATGTGTTCAAAATCAGTAAATGTACTGCACTTGCACCTGACTGTATTGTTGTTGCACCTTTCATTCTGGGTTGTGCTGTGTACCTGTTTGAATACTGTGACTGCTCAACTGACATGTATTTTGTGCACCTTGTTGTACTTTACTTACTCTTTCACCTTTTGTACTGCATCCCCCTCACCCCCCTGCCCAGACCCTCACCTCTTTCCCTTGACACACCTGGAATCAAGCTGTCCCAAGCTTTGTACATTTTTACCTGATAAAACTTCTAAAATAAATAAAAAAAATGTATTTCCTTTTCCCCCCACTTTGCCTCCCTTTTTACCCACCTTAGCAACTAGGATTGCCAAGGCAACCCCATTCCTCAGGTCAAGGGGTGGTGCCACCTTCACAGCTGATGACAGTGCTGCTTCTTGGTCAGCCGCGAGAGGGGGGGCACAAATGCAGGTCAGCCAGCACCTTCTACCCCAGGAGCTAAGCATCTCCATTTCACAATGCCCTCGACTCCCAGCTGGCCCCAGCATGGAATTCTGGTATCAAATACCCACATAACAACACAAAGCACTGCCACTATGCCATGGACCACCCTTATAATACTTGTTCGGGCAGAAGATTTCCCACCCAGAATTTACACAGAACAGGCAGCAGGATCTGGGTCTACTCACCCATCAATAGTGATGTGTTCTTTTTTTTTCCTGCATTGCCCAGATTGGTATATTTGGCATTGAACTGCTCCATACCATTACCTTTACGTTTATACTGAACTCTGGATTGGGCCCCTTCTATACCTCTGGGCAGCACCTAGTCTGACTGTAAGTATATTTATAAATCAGCTTTAGTATTCACAGATTAAACCTTCCCTAGAATAAGTAGGCATAAAAATACTTTGGGAATCTTTTTGTAAATATATTTATTTATTTGAAAACTGGTAACCAGGAAAGGCACACTGAGCTGAGGCTCATTTCCAGGTGCAACCCAGGGGCAGGGAAAACAGAATACACATACTACAAACATATGATTTTGCAGCAAAAAGTACAGGTATAAATTACCTTGTAGTAAATACTTCACAGGTACATACCAGGTGCAAAATTAAAGTGCAGCTTTCAAGTCTCCCAAAATACTAGTGAAACATAAGACATTAAATATGGTACCATAAACACACAGTGTGCCCGGGAATGAAACAGGTTGAGTGAGGAGAATTTAGACCCTGCAGTACTTGGTCAAAACACAGAAAGCCTCCTATGGAAAACCGGTACAAGTGGTGGGTGGGAGGTGCTTGAAGGAGTCTGAGGAGGTAGAATGGGAAGAGGGGAGCTGGTTCCAGAGCACTGGGAGCCAACAGGAGTAGGCAGATTGGCCAGTGAGGTAAGCTGAGGAAAGCTGATGTTTTATAAAATTACAATAAATCAGTCAGAGATTCTATGCCTCTTTGCCTTGTATGGGAATATACTTCCCAACTATAATTATATGATATAAACCCATAACACTACGGAGGCTGATATAAAGATTGTTATTTAGATCAGACTAACACTGCCCCTTAAGATAGAACTTCTGCCTTGACATGGCATTCAACCAGTAGTTGTGACATGTTGACTTGGCTACTGTTTAGAAGCCGAAATACTGTGCTTACACTTAGGCAAGAAGCGATCCACAGAAACCAGAAAGAGAAAGAAACAAAGCAAGGGACAGGTTGGTCAAAAGCCACTCGAGTGTTGTATTAAAAACATGGGACCTTGAGGCAGAAAGTGCCACACTGTGTTGGCATACACAGTGTGGTGTTTACTGCTGCCAAGCAACCTTGCCTAACCCGTGATTGGGTCCCATGGCATGGTGACTCATCAGGGTCATGTAGCTCAGTCTCCACCCCTCAGCCCATTGATATAAAAATGAACAACCTTTGAAATACAATGCAGCAGAGGCACTATGTGTTGAAGCAGGACACATGGTGCCTAAGCCTCTGGTAAGGTCTCTATACACCAGTAATCACCTTTGCTACTTGGAGCTGTGTTCACTTGAAACTGTACTATGCAGTAAATGTTAATGCTAAGAAATACCACAAATGTTTTGTAGAAACACTCAGTTTATGGTGACGCATTGACTAGAAACAGTACAGAGTATAACACTGTGTTACCACATAGCTGCTAGCATTACTAAGTAAGCTGTGAGTAACACTAAATAAGCTGTATTTTTTGGAGGTTAACACTGAATACTGTTGTAACTTGAACTGTTGCAAACTACAACAAATTCTTGTCAGATCCACCACGGCTGCATCATGAAGTTTGTGAAGAAAATGGGCAGACTAGGATGGCCCCTCTGGTCCTTACCTAGTGTCAAATTGTATGTTTATGAGGGGAATGTAGTCGGTTGCTTTGAAAAATATGGGATGTTAATACACCAAGAGCTATCTTTTCTGTGTCATATTGCCAATTCTGATGGTAAATTCTGTTTAAATTACACCAAGACTTGATGTAATTAAATATATTGTTACAAAACAAGGGCACTTAACATCACCTGCTGAAAGCCAGGAGATTAGCTGGGGATAAATCATGGTGTGCTAAAGACTCATATTTAGTCCACTGTGTGATCCCTAACATTGTACTGCTATTTGCAATGTGGCTATGCAAAAACCGAAAGGCTCCAAGCTGCATACATGTGACACCCCCCTAACAAAGGCAAGCTATATGGGTGAGCAGATTTCCTTTCTAAGGAAGTTAATAAACTCTGCTGCTGCAGTGCTGGGGCAGGGCTGTACCTGACTGCTGTTAAGGGGAGGGGTTACAGAAATGGCAGGGATGCAGAAATGTACAAAAAAAATGCCCATAAAAAAAAACACCCACTGTGATAAAGTGCAGTGCTGCAGTCCACAGGGTCAACATGGGTGGATTGTTTCTTGGGGGAGGGTCAGGCGGAGGAAAAACAGTTCCACGGATGGAAAACATGACGTCAGCCGTTTTCTACATGCAAAACGTCTGCAGGGCTCTGCCCATGCAGCTGTAAAAATGGCAGACAACACTGGCATTCTAAAGCCATGTTTGCTACTGCATTCCAACCCCCTTCCCCAAGGACATTCTTAAATACCTTGCATCTGCACAATCTGGAAATGCATACCCTGTGCCCACACAGTGTCAGCTTTCCTTTTTAAACATTTTCTACAACTGTAGTTTTATATAACATGGGGAAACTAAGTCCTATAAGGTTACAGGGGTGTCAGCGTGGCTCAGTTGGTAGCACATCCGCCTCTGGACCAGAAGGTCGTGGGTTCTCGTCCCACACCAGGATTGGACTTGCACCTAAAAATCGCTGGCATCCGAGTGCAGTATTGGGGGGTGCTGTACTGCTGGGGTGTGCCGTCCTTCGGATGAGACGTTAAACCAAGGTCCCTTCTGCCCATCCTGGTGTTGTCCTGGTGGGTGTCCAGGTGGAAGTAAAAGAACCCAGGGCACTCTTTGCAAAGAGTAGAGAACGTTCCTGGTGTCCTGGCCAACATTCCCCTTCCCATAAAACCGGTTCATGCAATTATCCAGGCTGTGTGTGGGTGGTGATGTGCGATATGGCCACCACCACATCACTTCACTACCAGTCTAGCATTGCTTGTAAAGCGCTTTGGATGTATGAAAAGCACTATATAAATACTGATTCTTCTTCTTCTTCTACATGCAGGAAGAACTTGCCTGTGAGTTCTGGTTATGACATCAGTAACTCTTCACTGAAGCTGGCTTCTTTGAACAGGCAGTAAAAACAGGATCACAGTATGGCTTTTTTCCAACACAAGTGTCTCAAAAATCTCATTTTTGGCAAGAGTCCGATTAGGAATGTGCTGATCCCAATTCTGAATTTACTGATGTTTGAAATTTTGGCCAGAAACCCCCCTTTTTAACTAACCCTGCTGGCTTGTATTGGATAAAGTCAGTAAGTTTATCAGGTGGGTCAGTGAAAAAGTCTGTGAGACCAGTGTATTTTCAGTCACTAGCCCAACTCCTGCAGATGGCTTTAAAAAATCAATACAGAAGGATCTAAAGGAGGATGTCTCATGTTACTGAAATTATTGAAGTTAAGAGCATTTTTATGAACAAAAATGAGGGCTCAGCACTAACTGTAGTAAAGTTTTCAATTTACTGCCCTTTTGCAGGAGTAGGGCAATCATATTCCATATGTAGAACATTTATCAGCAAGATCAGGATTGAAAAATCTGGCCACAAATGTGGAGGGTAAATAAATATGGGTTAAACACAGATGAATCAGATTTCATAGAAACAAAGAAAATGCACACGAGAAGGTCAACTGGTCTATCCAGTCTGCTCTACCTAACCACAGAGACTGAGACCCCTAACAGTCACTTGTCGCCCCATCCCTTCATGTACCCCTTTTAAACCTTTGTGCCCCTATCCCATGCCTGCTTGAATCCAACCACACTTTTTGCAAACTAACTTGTTGGGCAGTCTCCTCCACTTTTCCTCAAGTACATCCTTGCTTCCTTTCTGAATCTGCCCCCTACCATTTTCCAGTCACTACCCCTAGTGTGCAGATTTGCACTGGAGGTTTATGTTGCCACTTTTTAAATACACTTCAAGATACTGAAACCATACAATGAAAATGCTGATAAAAACTCCAAAAATGTATACTTCAAACAGCACAGGCCTGTCACTGAATGTTCCCTTTCACAGAAGAGCAGAGGAAAGCTGCAACAAAAAATAAATAAATGGTGACCAATCAGAAGCCTTTTTAGAAACAGCACAGACCTAACTACAGAATGAAAGCAGTTTTCTGAATGGCTGGCTGCTGAAGGGTGCCAGCCTAAAGTGGGCAGTGTGGCAATGCTCACAACTCCTCCTACTCTGAAAACAAATGTTTATCTCTTAATAAATTGGACAGCCTTAACACTGTTTTGCTTGAATTTCAAATTTGATGTACCCCTTCTTCTCTAGAAGTAGATTTCCTATTCAGATCCTAATAAAAAAAGGTAATGGTTGCAATGCTTTAGTAAAAATGTCTGCCTTTTAATTTAATTTAAACAAAACAAAATATAAACAAATAAAATATAAACTTACCAAATCTGCATCGCTTCTGTTATGTTCATTGCCTTCCCAATCCAACCTTTAGGGAGCAGCAAAATAATAAAAAAACATTTTAAATTCAGAGTTTGGCGTTTCTGCCGTTTATCCCTTTATTTATGTATGAAACGGTATAAAGTGTATAAAATGATGTAAAATTAATAGGTTCGGTGACCTAAGTCAACCAACGAAAGTGATGTGGGAAGTGTGTGGAGTAAAGGCTCATATGTACTGTATATACTACATGCAGTTGCTAGTAATAGCAGAACTGAAGAGAGAGGACACACGATCACACACACACAGACCTGTATTCTTCCAGCTCCTTCACAAGCACCTGTGTAATAGCAGAACTGAAGAGAGAGGACACGCGATCACACACACAGACTTGGTATTCTTCCAGCTCCTGCACAGGCACCTGTGGCAAGACAAGAAACAGCCAGGATTAAATATCGCCGCATAATATGAGACATGGCAGTATTCAAAATAAAGCATCACATTTTGGGCCAATGGGGCAGACCATCCGATTCATACTGACCTTGGCCGATTTCCGACATGGGCCTGTCGATACATAACAAGCAATCAGAAAGTAAAGCTCTGAGGGGTGAGAGAAACACAGAATTATAAAGTATGGGACACTAGATGGAGAGAGTAAAGGATGTGGATTTTTATAAATTTTGGATTTTTGTATAGTTTTAATATACTTTTTTACCCTCTTACCTTCTTCTAGGGGAGATACCGGATGAGTAAGGACCCCTCCTGCGCACAGGCATAATTACGGCAGTTGCTTGCTCGCCTCGCTGTGTCGCCACCCACAGCTACTGCTGTGTCACCGCCCACTGCTGTACGGTTAGTCAAAAAAAAAAAAAAAACAGACGATGGGATGAAAATAGGGACGAAATAGGGCATGTTGAGGGCAAAACATCGGCCATTCCTTTTATTACGGGTTTGTTGCTTTAAATTTTTATTAATATTTCCCCCACTGAAGCAGCTGCATCCCCACTTTTCAGCGGCTCCAATATTCTCCAGCTGTTTCACCGAAACCCTTTTCAGTCGCCATTTGCATGATGCGGCTCCTACACAAATGACGCCTCCATTTGTAGCACCTGAACAGAATGCAGTCCCTAGGTTATTCTAAGGGGAAGGGACAGAAACGCCCATAAAAAAAAAAATGCCCACTGTGATATAGTGCAGTGCTGCAGTTCATAGGGACAACATGGGCAGATTGCATTTTGGGGGAGGGTCAGGTGGAGGAAAAACAGTTCCACGGACAGAAAACATGACATCAGCCCTTTTCTACATGCAAAACATCTGCAGGACACCACCCATGCAGCCATAAAAAGATCAGGGACAACGACCCCAAATCAGGGACACATCTTAGCAATTGGCAATATTCTCTCAGAAAGCTAATAGAATAAGAGGATTACTGTAAGCTGTATTTTCTGAAGAAGAACAAGTCTGTAACTATAATGCCTTACATTTTTTTGTGCTTGCAATCCAACTGCTCATTCACAAAAACACGAATTTTATGAGGGACAAATGAAAATTTTGAGGAAAAATCAGGGACATCCCTGAAAATCAGGGACAGTTGAGAGGTACGAGTGAAAGATCTTACCAGATTCAAGAGGATCTTCATGATTCCCATGGGGACCTTTCTGAGTCCGAGTCATCTCTGGCCTCGGCTGGTGCTGGTCGTCGTCCAGATCCTTCCAGAACCCCGTGCTCCAGGCAGAACAAACCTAAACAAATTAAGTTGGAGACGATTTATAAAGAACTGTTTTCTTTCCATTCGGCAATAAAACAACTGTATTCAGAGCTTCACCGCGATGTGACGAACTTAGAGCAGCGGGCAGATGACATGGAGAGACCGCTGTCAGCGGCAGAGAATCGGGTGGGTGGCTTGGGAGAGGCTGTAAAGGAGCTGCAACAACAGAATTATTTAATGCAGGCACGTCAGGAGGATGCCAAGAATAGTGCTCGGTGAAAAACTGTTTGCATCTAGGGGATTCTGGAGTGGTTGGAGGGGCAGAATATGACTGATTTTATCACAACTTTACTTCAGACCATCTTGGAGCTCCCCTCTGACCTCCCCCTTGATATGGAGAGTGCATCGGGCTTAGTTTGGGCCCTAAGCCGACAGCCCCCACAGCCTGTCCTCAGTCAATTATTGTCTGTTTTTAGCTAGGCTGTGAAGGACAGGGTGCCGACCACTGCCTGGAGATGACAACGTTTTCTATGGCCAGACATACATCTTTCTGGATAACAACTAGGCTCCAGCAATAATGTGTAGTTGCCGGGCCTATTCTGACATCTTGCCGATTCTGAAGGAAAAAGGATATGAATTTACCACCCACCTATCCAGCTTGATTGGTAGTACAGTTACCGGAGCAGGGCCACAAGGAATTCTTCACAGCTGAGGAGGCTTGAGATCACTGTTACCAAAAACAGGACCTAAGTTCAGTTACGATTGCTTTTTGGTTCAATGCATCATTCCATAGCTTGTTGAGGGGAACTAGGAATATAATCCTGCAGAAATTGTCTGCATCCCTCTGCCTGCCGTGGCAGATATTTTTGAATGTGTTGGACAGCTGGAAATGGAAATAGAAACAGTTCTGTGTTAGGATTTAATGTGCGAAGTGAGAAGCTGAGGCTCTCATTCTGGTAGGGAATACCTAAACAATCTCTGTAGGAACAGTGTGAGAGTGCGTGTGTGTGTGTGTGTCCACATGTGTGTGCATATACGTGTGTGTGTGTGTGTGTGTGTGTGTGTATGTGTGTATACAGTATGAAACAGACAGAAATAATGCTGAAACCTGATTGTTTGACAGCATTTCCAATTCTTATTAAAGTGAACCATATCATTTCCTAGGTAAAAAGTAGATTCTAGCACGATGCTTTTCACTTACCAGTACACAGCTCTTCTGCTCTTACAACTGTGCCACCTACTACCCACAATGCAAACTAACCAAACTATGTTTTTACACTGTAGACCTGCACTTTCAGAAACCATCATTAAAAACTTTTTTTGAATATATTTTCTTCAGTTGATGCAAACAAAAGATTCCATTTCACGATTGCAAAAATACACTCCAGGTTGTGGCGTAGCATGGAAATCACTTTTCAGGTGGTTGAAGGCACTCGGTGTTGCTTTGTATCTCACAACACATCCAAGCCTTGATGATATCCTCTGACATACCACAACTTGTCATGTATTACTTAATTATAACACAATGACAAGAAATGGAGCATTCTGATTGGTGGACTAGCATCCTAAAGGGTTATGTCAATAACTGGAAACCCTCATATACAGTATAACAAAACATTTCAAACTTAAACTGTAAAAACATTCTTAAAGAAAAAAATTGGTTTAGTTTAATAGCATTAAGGTACTCCAATGGTTGGGTTACCTTTGTTTAATTTAACACTAAGGACACATGGCACTCAGCTTCACATCATGCCTCATGATCCCCTTCGGGTTAGATGACAGTAATCTAACCCCTGGTCATGGCTTAATGACTAATATGTGTGTGTCTGTGTAATGCTTTGTTTTCTTCACTAAATATTGTAATGAATAACTAAAAAAAACTTTGCACTCCCCAGTAAAAAGGGCAGTAGAGGAGGTGTTTGCTTTTAACTCAGGGCAGTACATTTCCTCAGCATACATTAACCTGCTCTCCTGTTTGGAGAGAGATAGCTGAAGTTAAAGAAATTGCTTTCCAAATGTAACCCCCTCACCAGACATAAAACAATGGCAGGTAAGTTATGGGTGCATTTCTACGCCGCACCATACAGCTCGTGTGCAGGGTACATAACTGTGTGGCCTTGTACTGCAGGAGAAGGCAGTAAGCTTCTGTCTGGTTGATATGCACAACAACCTGCAGTTACCAAAATGACTCGTATCAGCAGGTGGAAGCATATAGCGCATGTACACTACATGCCATGGTTGTACCAGCTTTATTATAAATAATAATAATCATTGAATGGTTTTGCTCTGTTCCGTGTTTTGGATGTACTCATCTGTTAGTGTTGCAGTTTGCTTATTAGGTTATTGTCCATTATTTTTTAATAGGTTTAATTGTCACTGAATATGCTGACTGCTGAACTGTTGTATTTTCACTGTTAACCGTAGTTATGCTGTATACTCTGTATTGTTCTACCTATACACCACCTCATCTGGAAATGAGCTGTTACTAGCTCAGTATGAGTTTCCTAGAAAAGCTTTTGAAATAAATAACTAAGTAAATTATTAAAATGAACAATGATATGGAAAGAGATGTTTCCAGCCTTGGAATTGAAACCCAGTTTTAACTGGTTCTGGTTCCAGTTGAGCACTTCTTCTAGTGAACTAGAACAGGTGACACCAACACTCTGGGACTACCTGGGGTACCAACGGAGCAGAGACAGATCTAGAAACAACCAGATCTCAAGTTCTAGCAACCAGATGGAAGAAAAACTGTGTTTCTCCTTCTCCGCTTGTCGCTGTCTCTCACTGCAGCGATCTCCACATGTTATGGCACATCTGATGGCTGTGTGTGTGGAGGGGATCAGCATTTCAAGGCCCGTGGCCAGCACTAACTGCAAAACCCTGGAGCTGGGGCCAGCATGCCAAGGAGGTCTAATTTTTCCAGAACTGCCCTGCCTGACCTCAGATGGCAAAGTGCAGCTCCTGCGGAAGAGACAGAGCTTCCGAGCCAGGACGTCAGATGCCTTTCCAACTGGCACATGCCCTCTGTAAGCATGTAAAAAATTACGATGAGCTGTAGTGAAAGAAAATACATAACATGCAGTAGCAGGGTGGCCAAGTAATTAAAGGCATGACATTTCGCTGCTGAGGTCAGGGTTCAAATCTCCACACAGATCACAAGTGGAATAACTTGTGGTAGGTGAGCTTGAGATACATTAATCAAGTTAGGGCTGTGGTTTCCTTCCAGAGATACTCAAGCTGCTCCCTTGAAACCCTTACCTCCTTGATGGCAAACAGTGGTCGCCTCAAAAAGAAAGGCTTGCTCCCTCAGGAGAAATCTGCTTTACAGGTCTCCACTTGTCTTGCTGCTTTTTGGCGATCGGCCCAAATAAAGACATGAGCGGGGATTACAAGCGGAATTTCTTTTTTTACTTCCCTGCAAGTATGTGTTATGGAGCTAAGCTTATGGAATGTTTTAAATGTTGGGACTATGACTTGATTATTCTCCAGCTGTTTCGACGAAACCCTTTTCAGTTGCCATTTGCATGATGTGGCTCCTACACAAATGACTCCTCCATTTGTGGCACCTAAACAGAATGTAGTCCCTATGGTTATTTTAAGGGGAGGGGAAGGGACAGAAATGCCCATAAAAAAAAAAAACACCCACCATGATATAATGCAGTGCTGCAGTCCATAGGGACAACATGAGCGGATTGCTTCTTGGAGGAGGGTCAGGCAGAGGAAAAACAGTTCCATGGACGGAAAACATGACGTCAGCCCTTTTCTACATGCTAAACGCCTGCAGGGCTCCGCCCATGCAGCTGTAATTAGACCACGAAGACAGCCATGGCTACAGGTAAAAGCACAGACGGGAGATCCACGTTAACTCTAAATGGAGTCATTTGCTCACTGTGCAGCTACTGGCAAGTTCCAAGTCACCCACTGATTTCGTTCCAATGGGTAGAGACAGGGCCATACATAAAACAAGATTCTATATTACAGTTTGTTTTCCACTGTAAATAATCTGTGTAATAAAAATATATTAAAAAATTGCAATGACACGAGCAATAACCATATTACACCTGTGAACTCTAAAACCTTATTCAGGTGGATGAATTGATAATATTCATGAGAAACAAGACAAGTTACTATAGTTAACGGCTACAGTGTTCTGCTCTAGATAAACACCAGAGCTCTTTTTTGGCAAGAATTGCCGACTCTACCAGAGATGACATATCGTATTGCATTCTGTAAAATCAGCTAAGCTTTATTTTTATTTTTTTTTTATTTGAGCTGAATAATGTAGCTGGCAGTACGGGGAAATTACGCTGCTAATACACTGGCCCATTGATTCTGATGGGCACTGTAAGGAAACTTACAAGTTTTTAGAGAAAGCCTGTTACAATCGGCGTTTGAAGTCCCGTTTAGCGGTTTTCATCCGCGCGGTTTTGACCAACTACCGTTTTAAAGAGGTGTCTATTAAGCAAGACAAAATTAGAATGTTATGTGCCAATATGTTAAGATTGTAATAACAACTGTAAACGAACATAACACACTGTACTGTATATAACATAATGGAATAATTGTTACAATCCTAGACTGAAAAAAACGGTTGTGTAATCTGCAATAAAAATTATTAACTGAAAAAAAATATGTTAATGTAGTGTGTTAATTTTCTGTGTAATGTGTACTTTGCTATAATATGTTGGGTAACTTTGTAGCGTGTGCCTTTGCTGCTGTATGTGCAGCTACTGCTGCTGCTTGTCCCGCGCATCTCTTGCAAATTATGTACTACAGTACATGATCACAATTAGGCTATACTGATGTAGAAAATATTAGATGAATAAATTCGTTATCAACTAATTTACCAAAGACTCTGCCTAGTTACTGATGGTGGCATGCGGAATTCTTGATTTAGTGTTGCGGAGCATCTTAGCATCTTATCTTATCTTATTCAAGCCGACACTTCTGCAATTTTGTAAATATACAGTATATCACTTATTCTAAACTCTGACTAGTTGTGAATTAAGTACCCAGACACTACAGTGAAAATTATATTTTATTTAACAATAAAAAAAAGTTTTTAGGTCTTGAAAAAGTACTGGACAAGCATCACTTTAGACCGTGCAAAAGTGTCCACAAGATAAAGGAACCAGACTTTGGTTATCCGGTGCATAAATAATGTATTTAAAAAGGTATGTTGTATTTGTCTGTACCTGTGTTGTATACTTGAAAACTTGGAAAAACAATAAAAAGATTAACTGCAAAAAAAAAAGTTAAAAAAAAAAAATCCACAAGTGTGCTTGGGAAGTTTATTTGGTAGCCGCCTCTGCCTTTTAAGTCTTGAAAAAGTACACCTACAGTATTTGCCGTGGCCGACGTTTTGGCTGATATACCCATTTTTTCCTTAAAACAGTTTTGAATGCAGGGGTATCTGAACCAGAATTAATTTCGAGCTTGTTTTTGTGACATGTTCTGTATATGATGGGTGTGTGTGTGGAGGGGAGCAGCATTTCGAGATGCATTAATCAAGTTAGGGCTGTGGTTTACTTCCAGAGATACTCAAGCTGCTCCCTGGAAACCCTTACCTCCTTGATGGCAAACAGTGGTCGCCTCAAAAAGAAATGCCTGCTCCCTCAGGAGAAATCTGCTTTACAGGTCTCCACTTGTCTTGCTGCTTTTTGGCAATCGGCCCAAATAAAGACATGAGCGGAGATTACAAGCTGAATTTCTTTTTTCACTTCCCTGCAAGTTATGTGTTATGGAGCTAAACTTATGGAATGTTTTAAATGTTGGGACTATGACTTCATTATTCTGCAGCTGTTTCGCCGAAACCCTTTTCAGTCACTGCAGCAATCTCCACATGTTATGACATGTCTGATGGCTGTGTGTGTGGAGGGGAGCTGCATTTCAAGGCCCCTGGCCAGCACTAACTGCAAAACTCTGGAGCTGGGGCCGGCATGCCAAGGAGGTCTAATTTTTCCAGCACTGCCCTGCCTGACCTCAGATGGCAAAGTGCAGCTCCTGCGAAAGAGACAGAGCTTCGGAGCCAGGACGTCAGATACCTTTCCAACTGGCACATGTCCTCTGTAAGCGTGTAAAAAATTACGATGAGCTGTAGTGAAAGAAAACACATAATATGCAGTAGCAGGGTGGCCAAGTAGTTAAAGGCATGACATTTCGCTGCTGGAGGTCAGGGCTCAAATCTCCACACAGATCACAAGTGGAATAAATTGTGGTAGGTGAGCTTGAGATGCATTAATCAAATTAGGGCAGTGGTTTCCTTCCAGAGATACTCAAGTTACTCACTGGAAACCCTTACCTCCTTGATGGCAAACAGTGTCGCCTCAAAAAGAAAGGCCTGCTCCCTCAGGAGAAATCTGCTTTGCGGGTCTCCACTTGTCTTGCTGCTTTTTGGCAATCGGCCCAAATAAAGACATGAGCAGGGATTACAAGCGGAATTTATTTTTACTTCCCTGCAAGTATGTGTTATGGAGCTAAGCTTATGGAATGTTTTAAATGTTGAGACCATGACTTGATCATTCTCCAGCTGTTTCGACGAAACCCTTTTCAGTCGCCATTTGCATGATGCGGCTCCTACACAAATGATGCCTCCATTTGCGGCACCTGAACAGAATGTAGTCCCTATGGTTATTCTAAGGGGAAGGGATAGAAACGCCAAAAAAAAAAAGCCCACTGTGATATAGTGCAGTGCTGCAGTCCATAGGGACAACATGGGCGGATTGCTTCTTGGGGGAGGGTCAGGCAGAGGAAAAACAGTTCCACAGACAGAAAACATGACATCAGCCCTTTTCTACATGCAAAACATCTGCAAGGCTCTGCCCATGCAGCCGTAAAAACAAACCAGTCTCTCTTTCATCACATTTAGACAAGCACCACCTGTGTCCTGTTGTAAGCTGCTAACCAGGAGTTAAAACAGACAATTAAAGGCTAGGAGATAATAATTAGTGATTGGCACTCAATTTAAAAGAGAAGTCTTATTACTCGCTAACTCTAAACCTTTACTTGATACTATCCACAGATGGCATACTGATAGAACGAATGTAATACTAGAGGAGTGTGGTATAAACCTGGAGTTTCTAGGTTAGTCATATGCACCGAATGAAATAATTATTAACCTGTGATTAAACAAGCCATTACTGAAATGTATATCTAATCCACCCCTTTTTTTATTTTATTCATATAGTACACAGACAGAGTGCTACTGAGTGAACTAAATATATCTTAAAGCAATCTTTTCATGTTTCATGCCTGTAATTAAGGTATGTACATTGAATTAAGTTGTATTTTCCTTAAAAGGCTAACAATTAAGTAACGTATCTGATAAACTGTACAGATATGTGGTACTACATTACTGACCTGCAAACTGATTTTAAAGTACTAATAACAGGTTAGCTAAGCTATTACTATGTGAACATATAAGTAAAAAGTTAACATGTTAAGTGACTAACATGGTGAAAAGTGGTGTACAGGATAGTGTGAGAGTGACTTAAGGATGTCTACATTGTTGCCCAGTCTATGCATTTGTTATTATATGAACTACTGAAAAAATATATTTTCCATTAAATAATTGGGTTAAGGGATCATTAATTCACTGAAACTTAAAGTTTTCCACCCTGTGGAAAAACACAGCTTGCTGATTCACTCTCACATCGAACAAAGATAAGATTTCCTTTCAATATAAGCCATTTCACTTTAAAAAAAATACACTTTTCCTTTTATCTGGAGTTCAGACAAACAGAATATTCAGGTGAGGTCTGAGACTCCTTCTAGGGGCTGTCCCAAGGGCTTCACTAACCTCTCCTGCCTGAGAGCACACACCCTTTCCTGGCTCTTCCTTCAACCTTCCTGCCTGCCAGCATGGCCACGGAGCAACAGCTTCTCCTCCCATACTTCTCCACCTTAACAGGTCAGCAACCCCTTCTTCCTAAATGTTTCATCAGATGAGACTATTTTTACTTGATAGCCCACCTTTCAATCTATAAATCTGCTGAGTTAGGTGTTAATCCAACTTTAAATGGCTTGGTAGTGCCTTTTAGAAAAGAAATTGCACATTTTTACCTTTTAAATTATGCTGACTTATTCTCCAGCAACATTTTGCTTTTAATAGCTCTGTTTTAGATAGATAGATAAAAGATAAAAAACAGGACAACTTTGATAAACAGGGCCTTTTTTGGTCCTAAAAGTTATTACCCTGACAAAAAAGAAAAGTTTTTATCTATCTATCTATCTATCTATCTATCTATCTATCTATCTATCTATCTATCTATCTATCTGTATATATGATAAGATTTTTAGAACAGCCACACCATTTACAAAAAATGTGTTTTAACATAACCATTAGAAACAGATGGCGTTCTCCCTTTAGTGGCATGAATCAACTATTACCAAAAAAATGTTTTTTTGTAAAAAATAATTGTAAAATGTTTATGATATGAAAATAAATATCATACTCAATTTGCAAATATGTTTATGCATAGATCCCATCCCTGAGGAAGCCTAACATGGTAAAACGTTGGGCAATTGGGATCTTATGAGATAAAGAAAGAAGAATAAAACAAAAATGTTTTGAATATACTAAGGTGTGGCTGGCATTTCTTTTCCCTCATGTGCTAGGTTTACTCCATGGTCAGAGGTGTTGTAAGGCATGAGGTGAAGCCAAGTGTCTTCAGCCCCTGACTGTGGGTAAACCTAGTACAACCAATGCCCCTGAAGTGCCTTATTGCTCATATAAAATGGGCCCATAAGCAACTTTTAAAAAATGAGCACTCTAAAAGTTTTCAAAGCCACAAAAATGTAATAAAATGTTGCTATATTATGTAAAATAGTCCCTCCATAGCTGTTTTTCACCTGTCAGTCATCTGTCTTTTTTCACATTCATACATTGTGTAATTGTTTACCATGGAATAGAAGAATTCAAAGCTCTGCATTATTCCAGTAGTAGAATGCCCCCCCCCCACACCACACACACACACACGCATACTCGGAATGGTAACATGGAATACATGAATTCAAAATTGTTCAGCGTTCCACTGGCATACACACACAGACATACACACAGGCTGCAGGTGGAACCAGAACATCAATTTTATCTGTCGCCAGGTAAGGAGCAGGGAGTTCTCTGGCAAACTGGTCGGGATAGGAGGGGGATTTTTCATGGTCATTAAAGAAACACCAGCAATGGAAACTCTGAATAGTATTTGATTTTTTTAATTTGTGTGTGTAAGGAGAGGCTCTTGAGTGGAAATAACATTACATTATTAACTTACTTTATTTAATTTAACAGACTTTTATTTTTAGGGCCTAGTTGAAGGTTTTTATATATGAGTAAAGGATGCAGCCACGTTTGTGATGGAATCAGGAAGTAAGTGGCTTATGAATTCTATGACTTGTGTGTTGCCCTCATTGGCAGGGACTTATTTTTAGCCATTGGTAATGCTCTCCAAAGGCAATGGCTAGAACCAAGTCTCAGCCAATCAGGACACAGGGATTTCCTTGCCCATTTTATATCTTTTGTTAAAAGTAACTAGTAAAAAGTAACACACCCCCACCTGTTTAGCATCTGTCTTTCCATACATTCAGTAGGTGGAATGTTTGTTTATCATGGAATGCAGGAATTCAAACTTCTGCTGAAGTCTACTGGTAAAATGTTCACCTCTGCCTACACAAACACACACATCAGAAGGCCTCAATTAAAGCCAGGGATTCCCTGGTAAGTAGGTAAAGCTAGGATGGGGTTTCTTTGAAGGTCTGGAAGAAGCTCAGAAGCAGTACTTAATTTTTTAATGGATGTATGTGAGTAAAAGGGGGATTATGAAGGGAAAAAATATTAATAATTTTTAATATTTTGAGGGAGTTTAATGTTTAGGGCCTAGCTGATTATTTGAGAGGAAAGGAGGCAGCCATGTTTAATGGTAGTCAGGCTAGTTTTTGCAAAAGGCACTGATATGTTAGTAAGTAGTAAAGTAAGTACATTTTATTTTTTAAGCGCTTTTCAAAGGACCAAAGTGCTGTACAAATAGAGCAACATTTAAAACAACATACATTTAAAACAATATTGATAAAATTATTCTCCATAGGCTTTAAAAAACAAATACTGTAGGTCAAATAGTGTGCTGTGTTCTGATTGCTAGCACTTTTTTTAACCAGTGGTAGTATTCTGACACTGCACAGCTGCTGACCAACCAGTACACTGTATTTTCCCTACCCATTTTATAAAGTCCGATGCTGCTGGTGGAGGGCCTTACAGCCCTGGAAGTGCAGTTATCCACCAATACCCCACACCCTGAAGGGTCTTACAGAACTTAGAAAATGGGCAGGACAAATTAAAAATTCCTAAAAGATAAAAAAACAAAACAAAAATATAGTAAAATATTGCTTAGAAAATGTCAAATAGTCTCTCCGATGATTTTTTTTAAATCTGTCAGTCATCTGCATGCCTACACATTCAATAGCAGGTCTGTTTACCATGGAATTTGAAAATTTAATATTCTGCAGTATTCCTCTGCTAGAATGTCCCCCTTCCCCACACACACACATGAAACGTTAACATGTAATGCATGAATTCAAAATTCTGCAGTGTTCCACTTTTATACCCAGACACACAAAGGTCTCATATGGAGCTTCAGTCTCAATTTTAGCTGAGACAGAGTTAGCGACAGAGATCTTTTGGTCAAGATGATTAGGATATGAGAGTAATTTTTCATGGTCATCAAAGAAACACAAGAAACAAATGAATAGTGCTTGATTTTTTTTTAAATTTGTTTATATATGTAAGGAGGGGATCATGAATGGAAAGAATATTAAATTATTTTGATTTTTTTATTTAAAGGAGTTTTATTTTAAGGACCTAGTTAAAGGATTCTGTTTAAGAGTAACGCTGACAGCTATGTTTGTGATGGAAATCAGGAATGAGTGAAATGGCTCATGAATTCTTTATGTGGGTTGCCCAAACTACATATCAAATGGGTGGACCTTTTTAGTCACATGGTGGTATTAATTTGGCACCTAAATATATGCCCATGGAATGGCAATAGCAAATCAGAAAGTATGTAATTTGCCCATGTATTAAAGATGGATAGAAACTGTCTGTAGATAGATATATCTTATATCTTATAACATGGCCATCTTTGGATCCAGAGTTCTAACCATTGGCATGCATCTTCTCTGTCCAAGAGGCTAAATCCATGCCAATTTTCAAAACAATCAGTCCAGTAGTTTTTTAGTCACGAATTGTAAAATTTATGAAAATCACCAATTTAAGACTCTTTTTCTTTTGCACTCGGATAACAAAAAAAAAATGCACCAATTTAAAACCTGAAACTTTAAAATTCCTTAGATATGGGCCCAGAATAGTGCCTTTCATTTGTTTCTTAATTAAAAAATGTCCAAATTTAAAAGTTATACGTGTTTAAAAAATGCCGAACCCACACATGCGCAGAAACCATAATAAAAAAATTAAAAAAATTGATTTGTGACTGATGTTTCAAATCAATAATGAACCAGAAAACAAAACTCTTTGTTTACCCACTGCCGAAAAACTGCCCTGAACACAATACTTTTTTTTTTTTCCATTTGTGACTGACTTACAAGGCTGCCTTTCATCCCCATATGCTTGCAAATTCTGCCTTAGGGAGGAAGGGAGAAAAAAACAAGAGAATCTCAGGTGGAGAGGGAGGATAGTGATGGAAGACAGGGCCCAAGCACACCCAAGAGCTTCCTACTCACTTCAGGGCTTATCCATTTTCTATTTTGTCTCACTCTCACATAACAACAGCATGCAAGGTTCCCCAAGCGTACACGGGATCATCCCACTCACTTCAGCGCTTAGCCATTTTCTGTTTCATGTCACTCCTTCAAAACAAAAGCAATCCATGCAAGGTGCCCCAAGCATATGCACATAAGTGTCCCATGAAGAGCCCATCCCATGTGCTCCCTTCCCATATGTCCCTGCTGTACTACCACCTGTGGCCACCCAGGTGGCAGTATAGTATCAAAGCTCCCATTCCTCCTTCCCAGAAGGAGGACAGTATCCTCTGGAATGCTTGATCATCCTTCCCCCAGCTGGCTCCCTATGACTCGAGCTTATTCCCAAACTCAAGTCACCAGCATCACAAGCAGTAGTGCCACCACTGCCCAGATAGGCCAGTTACTGAAAATATTTTAAATACAAGCTGCAACGTCCCTAAAAATTATGGGCAGGATTCACAAACATCTGGGAAAGTCCTGCAGCTGTGGGAAAACCTCGGCGCTAGTGGGTTTCCACTTGTGAAGTCGCAGGTCACCCGCAGCTGCTGGTATTCACTAAGGTGGAGCGAGAGTACGGCTGGCTCCACAGATTATGGCAGCTTGCAGGTGCTGTTGCCAGGGACAGCACCACAGCTGCAGGAGGCTGCTACAGGCAGTGGGACCAGCCGCCACACCCTCTGCAACTGCTGCGTCTGTGGATCGGCCACACCGCATCTGCGGCAATTTTGAAGTGCAACTGGGGTTGCGGAGTGGGGCTTAGTCCCAAATCGCTTCATGAATCCTGCCCTATGTGTTTACAACACTTCCCCTGAGATGCCAGGGACTCAAAGTGCACTTTTCTCTAAGGTTACTTTTCCTTCTCAGGGGTTGTCTGGATGGAAGGTTGGTTCGTTCGTCCCCTTCAGCTTGTGTAGAATGTGGCAGCGAGGCTGGTTATTTGGTTAGTTAGTTGAAAACTGGTAACTGGGAGAGGACCACTGAGCCTAGGCTCATTTCCAGGTGCAACATGGGAGAGGGGATCAGTGGAAGAACAGCAGCACAATATATAACAAGTCAGTTGAAGCATGATTCGATAAAAGTTTGTACAAATTAGAGTAAACACAAAATTGTGTGCAGAGAGAAAAAGTGTGGCACAGCTCAGTAAGAAACATGTAACAAGTGCAAATGCAGATGTGGTAGCAATATACGATGAGCAAGAACAAACTGGTCAACAGGCAAATGACCTGTAGGGTAAGTTGATGCCTGACCTTAAAATGAAGGTAGAAGACAGTAGTAGTGAGGAAGTGAAACCGAGGCAGGAGTGGGGACCTAGCTGGCTGCTTTACCTGAATGGTTAAGGCCTGGCCAGGAAGGTGTCAGGAGGAAGGATAACAGGAACAGGAAGAGAGGAGTTGGAGCTTCAACTGATGCCTGAGGTAGCCAGGGGATGGGGAGAAGCACAGAGAGGAGGGGAGTTGGTTCCGGTGTGAGGGAAGTTGATAGGAGAAGGCAGACTGCCCAGCAGAGGAGAAGGGATGAGGAGTGGTAAAAGTGTGATGGTCCCTGGAATGGAGGGAACAGGAAGCAGAGGAGTTGGGAGAGGAGAGGTAAGAGGGAAAGGAACCAAATCAATATTTAGGTATGAAGGAGGTACAGTGAACCTGATGACAGGAGGGCAGAGGGAAGATGGATAGGGATAAATACAGTGAACAATGGTGGGTATGGGGGGCAGTTTGTAACGAAGTAGCAGAAGGAATTGCAGAGGGTATCCAGTCTGGCAAAGGAAGTGGCAGTGCCATAGACCATGTCTGCACAGTCGAAGACGGGGAGCACCATTCTGGTAACAAGCTCCTTGCAGACATGCAGAGATAAGCACTCTTTTGTTGTGGTACAAGGCACTGAGCCTGGGACAGAGTTTAGTGTGGATGGCATTGATGTGGGCTGAGAAGTCAAGCTTACTGTCAAGCCACACTCTGGGGTACTTGAACGACTGAACTGCTTCAAAAGGCTTGCCATCCAGAGTGGTGAAAATGGGGGGGCAGTGAGTCTGGACAATTTCTGACTGGTAGCACAGGTCATGGACACCATTTTTTGTGTTGACTCTGAGTTGATTGTATTGGAACCAGTGCAGAATGTTGTTGAAGTCCCTCTGGAGCAAGTCTTCCACAACTGTGGTGGTGGAACCAGAGGTGAAGATGACTGTGATTACAAGGAGGATGGCCTGCACAGGCAAATGGTGAGGTGGTATGCTGGTTTACCTATGCCGACTCGACAACAGTGTTGCTGAGGTTTGGCATGGTGTGATCCCTGATGTCGACAGGCAAAATTTCACCTGTCAGACATTGGGTGATTTTCTTTTTTTTTTATTTATTTTTTTTTATTTAATATACTTTATTAAATTTTCAAAACAAAACATTACATGGCACAATCAAGACAATTAATTCCTGTGCAAGGGACAAAAAAAAAGATAACATAAACACCCATTATAACTCCCCACCCCCTAACACCCTTCCCTTCTGGAGATAACTGGAATTGATCAACAATTAGTCATACACAGTAATTAGTGTACTACAGCAATGTATGATGACATATTGAGTGCCAGACAATAAACATTCAAAAAAGAAAACCACATCAGGAAGGCATTGCTTATCCCGGGTTCACCACCACCTTCTATGGAGGGGGATGCACAGACAACAGGGTTTCTAGCTTACCCCATCTCGTAGTGTATAGCGGCAGTTGAATCTGTATGCTGGCTATTGCCTTTTCTACCCGAAGACTAAATAGTATTTCATTGTACCATTCTGGGTAGGTTATGGCTTCTTGATCTAGCCAGTGATTCAGTACTAGTCACTTTACTGATATGACAATTAGTGTAATGAAATATCTCCTTTGTTTCATTGCTACTATAGATAAATCTCCTACCACACAGATTTCGGGGGAGAAGCAGTCCTCCAATCCTAGCAAAGGATCAACCCTAGTCTTAATCTGTGTCCACAAGGGGGAAATTTTAGGACAGTCCCACAAAATATGCAGTAGGGATCCCTATGCTAAATTATAACTGGTACATGTGGATTGTAGGAGTTTCCCAATTTTATGCAGGTGGATTGGCGTATAGTAGATGTTGTGGAGAATATAAAATTGGGTGAGACGCAGCTTGTCATTAGTCAAATAACGATAAACATCTGCCCATATACGGGTCCAATTGTTTGTTAGGTTGGGAAGGGAAGAAACCTAGTATTGAGATATTCCCTTTGTCGAGGGGAACATGTGGGAGAATAAGAAGGCTGTGAGCTGAGAAACAGAATGGGGTTGCCAGGAGAGGATTTGAAGCATCAAGATAAAGGCACTCTGGTCCATGCTCCAGGCACTGGCCCCCATCCACTTAATCAGCATATGCCGGAGTTGATAAATTTTAAAAATATGTGTGGTAGGAAGATTGAGGGAGGATGAACAGCTCAGGACTGTTGGATAGATTACTATCTGCTAAGAGGCCCGATACTACTTACCATTTAGTTCAGGAAAACGGCGAGGAAATAACATCCTCCCCCCTATTTTGAAGTTTGGGTTGCCACATAATGGTTGTGACACATTTTTAAGATTATCGTATTTCAGTACCCTACAAAGTTGTGTGTGGACATGGAGAGAAGATAAAATAACTGAACTGGTAAGGTGTGGAGGCAAGTTTTTAACCGGTGTAAAGAAAAGGCTACATGGGGTAATACCCATATCCACTATTGGCTGCCTTTCTATTTGAAGCCACAGTGGTATGTACTCTGCTATGTCCGGTTCTTCAGGAGTTTTAACCCACTTCGCATATTTTGAAATATGACTAGCCAGATAGTAAATATAAAAATTGGGTAATCTCAGCCCTCCAAAGTGCTTAGGTGCACTTAATTTGGTATACGTCCTACGAGATGTTTTCCCTTTTTCCAAATAAATTGAGAGACATTAGCATGCATGTTCTTAAATCACTTTACTGGGAGGTGGAGATTAAGCATATTAAGGCAATAAAAGAGACAGGGGAGTATATTCATTTTAAGTATACTAATATATGCCTGCAAGAAAAGGGGGAATGGACAACGGGTGATTTTCTATCGGGGGCACCCCACGTGCCCCCCCTTCTAAGAAGTGTTAACTCCAAGATGGAGTTAATTTGAAGGGAGGGGGCGAATGTGGCAAAAGGGTAAAATTTCACCAGTGTGTCTCCCACAGCGACAGTTTTGAAACTGGTCGCAATTGTCGCTGTGGGGGATTTCGCCATAGGGGTTTTGCTGTTCCGTCAGCATACCAGCATGCCATCTTCAGGATAGGGCTGTTAACATACAAGGCCTTTCATGGACTGGGACCGAGCTACTTGAAAGCCTTATATACACCTGGTTGTCCTCTCCACTCTGCTAAGGCGAACTTTTTGGCCATCCGGAGTTCTTGCCTGAGATGATCAGGATCTATCAATGGCAATGCCACTGCTGTGGAACACACTGTCCTCATTTAAGGAACACACCCTCAGTGGAGGCATATAAAATGGGGCTAAAGACTTTCCTGTTTATGCAGTCATTTAATTCTATCCAAAGACACTCAACGTTGAATTTTATAATTCTGGCCACACACAGCTATTTTTAAAGTTTTATGTAGTAAGATGATTTTTTATTTTATTTAAATATTAATGTTTATTTGAGTTATTTATACTGTATTGTCCTGACTACTGCTTTTAATTTGTGAAGCACTGGAAAGAGGTACTGCATCACCTTAAGAGCAACAAGGAAACCTCCTCACCTGGATTTGACTTCCTAGAACCCCGCTTCCTGAAAATTGGAGCTATTGCCATTGCCTCTCCTGTAAGAGACCTAATTGACAAATCTTTCCTTTCAGGCACAGTGTCTTGCAAGTGGAAGGCTGCACTAGTTATCCTATTCACAAAAGCGGCCCTAACTCTATGATTGAGAATTATTGGCCCATCTTCATACCTTGCCCCCTAGCCAAAATGCAAGAAAAAATCACCCATGTGCAACTCCAATCTCATCTGGAGCTTAACAGTTCACTCTCCATGAACCAGCATGGATTCCATAAATCTCACAGTACTCTTACCATCCTCATTCAGGTAACCGTCAACATCCTCTCCTCCATGGACAAGGGCCTTGTCACTGGTGCAATATTTGTTGACCATACTAAGGCCTTTGACCATGTCAATCATAATCATCTGCTCCATATGCTCCTCTCTGTTGGTCTCGATGTTCTTTCACTAAATTGGTTCTTGTGCTATCTCACCAACAGAACACAGTGCGTGAAATGGGCCGGTCACACTTCCCCTGTAAGTACCATAAAGGATGGTGTTCCCCAGGGCTCTGTCCTTGGCACTCTTCTATTTTCTTTATTTATCAATGAACTCCCACTGCACTGTGGAGGTACATCTGTCCAGATGTACACAGATGATGCCATTTTGTACAGGTCCTCTTCTGACCTGATCCTGCTGAACCGCCACTTGCAGCAGGATTTTCTTAACCTAGAGGCATGGTTCCTCAGTAACCTCCTGGTGCTCAACACCAAGGAGACCAAATTGATTCTTTTTTACCACCAGACCCCCAAGTTAACCTCCCCGCCCCTCCCTTGGTGCTTTATTCCTCCAGCAGTGACCCATTAGATCAGGTTCAATCCATTAAATACCTTGGTGTCACACTGGACTATCACCTCACCTTTGACACTCATGTTTCAACTGAGGTTAAGACCATTCACCAAAAGCTAGGATTGCTCTACCGCCTTGTGCTCTTCCTAACTCACTCCTCCCGCCCGGTCATAGCTTCCTCCTCCTTGCTCCCACTTATCTGCTATGGAACCCCCATGCTCCACTCTGCTAAGGTCTCCCCTCTTGCCAAACTTAAGCAAACTTACCAAAGGGTTGCACGCTTTGGCCTTGGCGTCAACACTAGGATACACCACTGCTTAGCCCTTAATTTCCTTGGCTGGCCCTCATTTGAATCTCATCAAAATATCCCATCCTTTGCCTGACCTACAAGCTAGTGCATACATTCACTCCTCCCTGTCTCATGGACATTGTCCAACAAAAGTCCACGACAAGATCTTTAAGGTCTTCTAACCTACCTCTTCTCTCCATCCCAAAACCTCGCCTTGCAGTGGGTCAATGTGCCTTCCCTGGGCCCTCTCTCTGGAATTCATTTCTAGCTGCTATTCTGGCCTACCCTTCTATATTTTCCTTTAAGAGTTCTCTTAAATCCCATCTTGCCTCCCCTCAGTTCTGCACTTGTGCCTAAGTCATTCCACCCATTGCATCTAGCCTACTCCGTCCTCACCTACCCCCCTTGCTTAAATCCCTTCCTCCCTCTCTGTTTCTCCCCATGCTCTGCCTGAAGTGCCACACCTGCTCTGCTGTGATGTTGACTCTGAGCTACCCTCTACTCTCTCTGATCCAGTCAATTTTCTCTGATCCAGTCAATTTTAAAATACCGCCCCTTCGCCTGTATCTTCTGTATTGTCTGTAACATTTACTGTATTAACTGTAAAACTTTGCTCTTGCACCTTGTATATATTTGTAAATTACCAAGTCTGTGCCTGTTTATACTGCTTTTATTTGTAAATACTGTACATGCATATTGTATATAGCCTGCGTTCTACAAACTATTGCAAAGTGTCTTTGCATACTTATCTGTTGCTGTTATTCAGTGTATCTCTGTACCTTCCCTGTATCCTCCCCCAGGTTGCCCCTGAAAAAGGGACCTTTGGACACAGTGGGCTCACCCAGTTACCAAAATTCAAATAAATAAATAAGCATCCCAAGCCCTCAAGATTGGGTGCTATATAAATAAACATTGCCTTGCCTTGCTAAAACATATGCAAACTCACAAAGTTTAATTTGTTTCAACAGCTGAGCCAGAAAGTAGTTCACACCTTCCCCTTCCTTCTGATTATACCAACATACTGTACGAGCAAACAATTTTCAGAAAAAAGATAACTGTTTTTTCCCCCACCTGCTAAGTGGGATACCTTGACACCCAGTTTTGTTCAGAGTTTTTAAAACGTGTTAATAACTAAGCAAATGTAAGGTTACTTTTTCCAGAAAAAAAAGTCAGGTCTTCACTGGTCTAATGCATATTTTTTATGTTATGTTGGCTCATTCGATGATAGTTGTCAATGACCTTTTGAGTTTCTCATCAGGCGACAGATGGCAAGAACCATAACCTGCTAGTAATTCAGAACATCATCTCACTTCCTCAGTAACTTGATTAGTGGTGAAATATGACTAGAATCTTTCATTCATTCCAGTCTAAGCCAACCAGGAGTTGCTCTGTTTTCCCAAAAGCAGTCAGTATAATAACTGTGGTTCTGTACAGTGCCATTAGTCTCTGTCTCAACACATCCCCTTCTCACGTTAAACTTCATTAGCAGATCAAACTTCAATATACAGCACTGCTCAAGTCAGTCAGAACACAATACTAGATCAACCAGATGTATGGGAGCCCAAAGCCCCCTAGTCATAACATTGCTTTTATTCAGATGTTTTTCATTCTGCTGTCTACTGTAATGTGTTTGTTTCCTGGGGGGATCTTTTTTTTCTAATTTTTAAAAATCAGTCATTTTATTGCCATTGTTTATTGTCAGCCAATTTTACTGTGCTTCTAGGTGTCAGGGTGGCTTATCTCGTGGTGCATCCACCGCTGGGCCAGAAGGTCATGGGTTCTAGTCCCACACCGGGTTTGGGCTCATACCATAAACACTGGCACCTGAGTGCAGTAGTATGGGGATGCTGTACTGCCAGGGTGTGTTGTCCTTCAGATGAGATGTTAAATGAAGGTCCTGTCTGCCTTTTCTGGTGGTTGTTCAGGTAGACATTAAAGATACCACAGCACTTCTTGAAAAGAGATGGTGAATTTCCCTGGTATCTCTGCCAGATTTGCCCATTCTCTAAAATACCCTCAGAAGCCTAAGTTAATCTGTTTCAGTTTCAGTTGATTAATATCATTCTGTCAGAATACAAGAATAAATCTTGAAAATGGAAACGCTGCACCAGGGGCCTCAAATAGAAGAAAATGGTCCCCTGAATATAGAAAATAAAATTAAAACCCACATTTTGATCATTAGTCCTTCTTCAGAAATTATCTGTAAAGAAATGGAATGCTTTTCATGTTTTGGATCATCCCTGAAGAAAAACTCCTGATTAGAATGCAGTTTTTAACCGTCTGTTCCCCTTTTCAGTGTTCACTTTTATTTACTTTTGATATTTACAGTTTATTTTCCCAAGGTAACCCAGCTGAGAGGGGACATCTTGTTTTCAATGGGGTCCTGTTTCACCCAGTTTTGTAGCTGGGCAGAGTGATGCACAAAGAGGTTCAGTGACTTGCTCAAGGTCACAGTGGCACAGCAAGTAAGAGCAGTGGTGGGATCTGAACCTGTCTCCTGGTTCTCAGGCTGGCACTCTAGTCACTAGATCAGGCTGCCTCGTTAAAGATACCGATCAGGTGCATACAGTATGCCAAAATCAGGAACACATCTTTAAAAATAGTCCTGTGAGCTCAAGAAGATGTTGCCATCTGTGATTTAGCATGAAGTACATTTGCTGAAGAAGGATAGTTTTAATTAGACTGTACACTAATATGTAAGCAATAAACCAGAATAGAGGTGCATTAAAGGATTACTGATGCACACCCCGGGGTGTAGTAAGGCACACAGCTGAAGGCCGAGTGTCCTTATGCCCATGAGAAGTGCATCATTAATCTTTTAATGCACACCCCAAAGTGGCTTTTTATGCTTATAAAATGCTTCATTATAGGTAATGAGATTTTCCAGATTTCATAATGAGTAAGTAAGTAAAATTTATTTATTAAGCACCTTTCAAGTGCCAAGATGAGATCAGGTTTCTGACCATACATCGTTAGCATTTTAATGCACAGTCATGTGATGGCTGTCAACCAATCCAGTTTCTGGATTTATCCTTGCCATTCTATAACTGGTATTATTTTATCCTTCAAATCTCTATTCTTTGGGACCTATACCATCTTTTGAGGCAACATCAGGGGCAGTTAATAGGTACTGTACGAGTGAGGACTGAACCTGGGGTTCATGATTCCCAAGTGTTGCATCATTTAAGACAATTCTTGCTGGGCAAAATTAGAATAATCTATTTTGTACACTTTTCACAAAATTGTACCAACTTTGCATAATTTTGTGCAATTTTTCAAACAGGAGCAATGCATTTAAAATTGATGTGTTAGAAATTTCACATTTATAAAAACATCAGATTATTAAAAATGTGAGGTTTGGAAAAAAATATGCTGTTTGTTGAAATTGTGCTTTTTTAAGAACTCGAATTGTTAAAAATGTACAATTTGGTGAACAATAGTGTTATCTGGATGAAAAAGCATTGGCAAAATTATGCCAGATTTGGGCATGGTTTCTCAAAAGTTACTTGAATGTAAAATCAGTAATTCTGTGCAACTTCAGAAGCATTAAAAAAAATCAGCCAGCACTATTATTTTGTACCATAATGCACTTGGGTCCACTCAGCATGACTGCTGGTCTTACACTGCCATAAAGACAGATAAGACTGGGATTATTATGTGACTATTCACTGAGGGCTCTATGTACAAAGATGCCTGGTCTGGTGGATGTATGGGATCGGTACATATGACCCCCTGGTTGGCCTTAGCATGGACATGTAACTCGACACCAGGGGCAGGGACAGCTGGGGGGACAGATGTGTGTCAGATTGGGCCTTCCAATCAGAAGCCCCAACTGGGCCCCACAGAGGATCCCCTGTTCCATGGGAGCAGGGTATCATAGAACATGGCAGCTCATATCCCAAATGGCCAACAATAAAATTTCATTGTCAAGCAGTTAGCACACTGCAGCCTGCAAACACACCCTAGTACTCTGTGGCATGGAGAGGGGCTAGGGTCCATGACTGTGGGGCACCATTGTGCCCTGTAGGGGCCGATCAGGAGGTGTGCAGTCTGATTGGTGTAATAGAAAGCCCCACTGACCTGGTGTAGTGCTAATAGCATGGTGAATGCCATGCTCCAGCATCCTTCTGCAGGCACACCCACTTCCCACCCCCTGTGTGGGCTGGCCACATAGTTGCATGGGTTCCCCACACCTGCTCCCGGACAGGGGGTTCAGAGTGGATGCACACTGGTCATGCATCCACCAGTGTCTGTCAGACACCTGGGATACTGTTTATGTAATTCTAAGCTGCCTATTTTTACAGCTGCAGTGGGTGGAATCCTGCAGATGTCTTGTTATCAAAAAAGGAGATTTTTCCTACCGATAAATAATTTAGGAGTTGCATCAAATTCGCCTCCACGTCCATGAAGCACTACACTTTGTCAATGCACTCTTCCCACAGCATTTTTTTGATCCCGTCAGTTCCACACGCATGTACATGCATGGTGGAGGTCCCCTTCACCCCATCTTCTCACCGCCACTTTGGCCCAAGTCCTTGATGCTGGCTGAGTCTCTGTCCGGTCCCACATAATGTTTGTTCTTCTAAAGAGGGGCCGGAGGAGCAGAGACACCGAACTGCTTGCAGCAGCACCAAGAATGTGTGAGCTGGCAGTCCGTGCATGCGGGTAGTGCACATCTGTTTTCTCACCGCAATAGTGGTGCATCAGGAGCTCCCCCCATGGTCCCATACCTCTGGATCATTTTGTTGGGATCCAGAGACACAAGAGCTACTGTGGAGAAGCTGCAAAAATATGTATTGAAAGAGTGCCAATAAGTGGTATGAAACTGAATCTATACATAATAATAACCTGTTCATGAATATTAATTAACCTTGGCTCCCTTCTGGTCATTGGCGCTCATTAGCAGGGTGCATTAATATTCATGAGCAGGTCATTATTATGTATAAATGCTGTTTCATACCGCTGATTGGTGCTCTTTAAATACATATTTTCACGACTTCTCCACCATGCCCCCCTTGACTCCAGACCCCAACTGACAAGACTGTCTCCCACACCCAACCCTCCCTCTCAGCCCCCCACAAACATAACACTGACATTGGGGATGCCCAATCCCCCAGTGTTGCTGTCTCTCTCTGTTGTTGTTGCCCTTGAAACTGTCCCGCCCACCCGACCTTCCCTCTCAGCACTGACCACCCCACCCAACACCCACAAACATAATACTGACACTGGGGGTGCCCAATCCCCAGTGTCATGACCTGAAATAAAGAAAACCTTCTCTCATATCTTTTTCTTTAAAAACCCTGTAAAAGAAAAATGTCCATCGATGCCTGTTGTGGCCATTACTGTCCCACCCAACCCTCCCACTCAGCACCCACCTCCCAAGCCCTATTTACCTCCAACGGGGTCCAGCACTACACTCGTGGACCGCAGACACTTCTTCACTCTTCAAAGCTGGACAACAAACTGAGGAAACAAGTACGCGATTCAAAGTACTTCAATGGGGTTTTAAACTTAGTGGCATAACTTGGCCATTTTTGCATGTTTTTGCCCCAAACTTTCAAGATGCTTTCTTTGGGATCCCACCTCATAAACAATTGCACTGACATTAGGCAAATCTCTCCTGAAAGGTGATTTTGTGGTCCCTGTGTGACATCACCTTTTAGGCAGGATTTGAAAATTTTCTCTTCACTTGTTCATGAGGTGGGGTCATTAAAAGACTGAACATTTGGTATGAAAATATTAAAAAACAACAGTTATGAGCCTACGTTGAATTTTGCAAATGCAGGCTCATAAGTTATGCCCTGTCCATACTAGGGACCATTTATAAAACGTTACTAAAAACGTTTTATAAATCAGTCCCTAGCACTGTTGTCAGAGCATCCTCATTGCATTCCGACAACCGTGTCAGCTGGAACAGGTTCCCAGGCATGACTGCAGCACCAACTCAAAGTATTATGGGTTCCAGTTGGTGCTGTAGTGCATGACGGGATACCCGTGAACGGGCACCAAAACCGATCAAGACAAAAAATATATGGCCAGAATTGGGGATTCCTCCTCTGCATAGCGGTGCCTGTAAGGTATCTTTTTTTTTTATTGTGCAGCTGACAAAATGGATTTTCTCACAGGACAAGTTGCCTTAATTCGTGTTACAGCATGGTTTGTGTACACACTGCTGTTAACACAGATTAAGGCAACCGTGTTTAGCTAAAACTGTGCTAAAGACCATCTCTCTAGCAGGGTTTTAGCACAGTTTTAGAACACGGTTGTAACACGGTTTTAACTGTGTTACAGTGTGGATGCAAACCGTGTTCCGGGAGCTTAAAACGGTTTAAGGCACTTAAACCATTTTAAGCTCCTTAGTGTCCACAGAGTCTTAGGTAATTTGCAATATTGTTCCCCCAAATTTACAGCATAGCCATTTCCTTACAGCACCTCATTAAAGTGACATCTGTCATTTTCATGTTTGCTTGAGTGCAGCACAAGAAACATATTGCAGCAGCTTGGTGTCGAAGCAGGTTCTGGAGGTGCGGCACTGTTGAGGCCAATACCTGCACAGCATTTTGGGGCATGTGTGATGTCCACCAATAATGGGGGACACAGCCGGTGACACTAGTTTAGAACGTTGCCACCAACTTGTGAAAAAATAGCTGCTGCAATCTGGGGGCGCCTCGTCATTGCAGCGTCAGCCATTCGCTGCAGTGAGGAAGAGACCTGTCATTGCAGGACGGGATGTTCACAAACAATATTAACACCCTCCCCTGCCGAGGGTGCCCAACTTCTGGCAGTGCCTCAACACGCTTGTTTGGCACACGGGGCCCCAATCCCCGCCGGCTGCAGTGGCCCAGATACAGCCAATGGGGAGCCACTCCCCATTGGCAGTATTTAACACCCTCCCACTTTTTTGTCTGCTGACAGGGTGCCCAATCCCCATCAGCATAATCAACCCCCGTTGTTGTGTGCCAACAGGGGTGCCCAATCCCAGCCGGCGCCAACGTGCCCTCCCTTGTTGCTGGCGATGGGGTGCCACATCCGGTTACAGTGGTCCTCCCAAAAAGACTCAGTTGACATGCTGGGAGCCCATCCTAGCATGCCACATTGCTCCGTAAAATAAAAAAGTCCTGCAAATGTCTTTTTTTTTTTTTACCTGTAACCCAAGGAACGGTCCTCTGCTGTCTCCCTGGCACCCCTCCCACAACCCGCACTCCACCCACTGTACACCCTGCCTCCCTAACCCCCACCCCCTTTACTTACCTCCGGAGTCCGCGCGACGATCTTCGTGGACCGGGAACACGCCTGCACTCTTCAAAGCTGACCGCGAACTGAGGAAATGCCGGTAAGCTGTATAATGGAATAAATGGGGTTTTTTCAACTTTGCTGCATATCTCAGGCATTTGGGGGAATTTTGCGACCATATTTTCAACATGGGTTGTTTGGGACCCCTCCTCATGAATTCTATCACTGTCATTGCGTTAATCAGCCCTGAAAGGTGATTTTGTGGTCACTGTGTAAAATCACCTTTCAGGACAGATTCATGAAACAACAGTGCCAATGTTCCTTAGGTGGGCTCTCTAAAAGCCTATGTTGCAAATTTGGTGGGAAAAATCCCAATAATGACTGTTTTACAAGCGTGCGTTGTGCAGTTGCTACGCATGCTCGTAACTTTGCGAATTTGCAATATTTTCACCCCAGTTTTACAACATTGGCATTTTTTGAGACCTCCTTGTGAACAGTACAGCTGTCATTTTTCACACCCTGGATGAAATGTGTTTTCACACTTGTGGCAAGGAATAGCACAGTCGGTGTGGGAAATCAGTGTTCCACACAGATTAAGAAACTGACAGTGGCACTGTTCATGAGCAGAGGTCCTAAGATGCCTATGTTGAAAATTTGGTGATGATACTCCATAAAATGACTGTGTTACAAGCATGCATTGCGCTATTCTTATGCACGCTCGTGAGTTCGTGAATTTTCACTATTTTCACCCCAGATTTTCAACATTGCCATTTTGCCACACCTCCTTATGAGCAGTACAGCTGTTATTTTTCACATCTTGCCCAAAACGTGTTTCCGTGCATGTAGCGCACAATGGCGCAGTCGGTGTGCGAAATCAATTTCTGGGACAGATTAAGAAAATCACAGTGACACTGTTCATGAGCAGAGGTGTTACAATGGCTATGTTAGAAATCTGGTGAAAAAAGTCCATAAAATGGCTGTTACGAGCGACCATTGCGCAGTTTCCACGCACCCTCGTAAGTTCATGGATTTCTAATATTTTCAGTCCAGATTTTCACCACTGGCATTTTTCCACACTTCTTTATGAACAGTACAGCTGTCATTTTTCACACCATGGCCGAAATGTGTTTTCGCACTTCCAGTGGAGAAATGCGTGGTCGCTGTGGGAAATCACTGTTCGGGACAGATTAAGAAAATCACAGTGACACAGTTCATGAGCGGAGGTTCCAAAATGCCTGTGTTGACAATCTGCTGTAAAACATCCCCAAACTAATTGCATTATGGGTGTGTGTTGCACAGTTTCCACGCACGCTCGTGACTTCACCAGTTTTTAATATTTTCACTGCAGATTTTCAACATTGCCATTTTTTCCACCTCCCCATGAACAGTACAGCTGTCATTTTTCACATCCTGTTCGAAATGTGTTTTCACACCTGTGGTGCCAAATGGCGTAGTCGTTCTGCAAAATCAGCTTTCCGCTAACGAACTGATATTGCCATTGTTCATATGGTGGGGGTCACAAAAAACCTATGTTGAAAATTTGGAGTGAAAATGCCAACGAACGCCTGAGACGTTAGGGTTTCCAACCATAATGCCCCACCCTGTAGAGACTGACAGGCATCAGGGGTGTGACTTGGGATTCTCGCCTGTAATGCTTATACCATTCCACACCCTGCAGCCAGTGAGAGGCATCGAGGTGTGCCTTGGACTCTTCGGCCCCAAAGTTCACCTCATTCTCCTATACAGCACCCATCTCACAGTATTTCCTGATGGAATAGGGTGAGCATAAAGGCCAAAGATCCCAAGGCACACTGTGACACTTGTCGGGTGTCTGCATGGTAGGGTGTGGTGAATGGTGTGGCCGCTATGCCTGACGACCCAAAGACACACCCCAATGCCTGTCAGTCTCTGCAGGGTGGTGGCGGGGTTGGCTTCAGTTCAATACTTCACTGCCATTCCTATTATGCAGCTCTCTAACTCCTACACTACCAATGCCAATGCCAGCAAGCAAACATTTGGCATTGACAAATGCTTGTTCAAATCCTGGCCAAAATGTGTTTTTACATCCTGAAAGGTGATTTCACAGTCACTGCATGAAATCAACATTTGGGCAGGAGTTCAAAATTTTCTGTGCCCTTGTTCATGCGGTGGGGTCATAAGTAGGTTACATTGAAACTTTGACATTAAAATATTAAAAAACAACAAAGTAATGAGCCTACATTGAATTTTGCAAACACAGTCTTGTAAGTTTGGTAATCTTAATATTTTTACCCCGAATTTTCAACATAGCCATTTCTTTACAGCATCTCATTAATGTGACAGCTGCCATTTATTGCACTTAACTACAGCTGACGTGGCTTCTGCTAGAGCTTGTTATACTATTTACTACTTTTTTTTGTCCAAAGCCTCATTACAGACATGAACATGTGTGTAATTCTGAAATACTGCTCTGCCTTGGGGACATTAAAACCTCTGAGAAACAGCAATTTCTCCCAGAGGGTGCTGGCATGCAGTGATGTGCACACCTGCATGCTTAGTGTCCAGTGGCTGCTCCTTACTCCTTCTAGCTACTCCTGCTGCACTGCCACCAAGTCTACATCAGGAGGCAGTCAAGTAGTGGGATCCAGCATCTCCCCTCCCCAAGGGAAGAGAGCTATCCTTGGGATGCTCAATCTACCCTTGCAGCCAGCACCCCCATCTAACCCAAGTCTGTTCCTGAACTCAGGCCATCAGCATAGCAAGTGGTAGTGCTACCGCTATGCTATTAGGCTGGCCTAAAATTGCACTCTTCATATTTAGAACCTCATCTTTTGCATCTCCCAACCTAAGAGAAGTACTGCATCATGTTTACCCACAAAGCAACTCAATCTTTAATGAGTGAGTGAGTGAGTGAATGAATGAATGAATGAATGAATGAATGAATGAATGAGTAGTAGTAGGAGGAGTGAGTGACTAGGAGTAGGAGTGAGTGAGTAGTAGTATGAGAAGAAGGAGTGAGTGAATAGTAGTAGTAGGAGAAATGAGTGAGTGAGGAGGAGGAGGAGTGAGTGAGTGAGTAGTAGTAGTAGTCAGAGTGAATGAGTGAATAGAAGGAGGAGTGAGTGAGTAGGATTGAGTGACTGAGTGAGTAAGAAGAGTGAGTGAGTAGTAGGAGTCAGCGAGTGAGTGAGGTGAATTGAGTGAGTGAGTGAGTAGTAGGAGTCAGCAAGTGAGTGAGGAGGAGGAGTGAGTAGTAGGAGGAGTGAGTAGTAGTAGGAAGAGTGAGTGAGCAGTAGGAGGAGTGACTGAGTAGTAGTAGGAGGAGCGAGCAGCAGCAGTAGAAGGAGGGTGAGTGAGTGAGTAGCAGTAGTAGTAAAAGTGAGTGGGTAGGAGATGTGAGTGAGTAGGAGGAGAGAGTAGTAGGAGGAGTGAGGAAGTAAGTAGTAGTAGGAGAAGAAGGAGTGAGTAAATAGTAGTAGTAGAAGGAGAAATCAGTGAGTGAGGAGGAGTGAGTGAGTAGTAGTACTAGTAAGAATTACTGAGTCAGGAGGAGGAGGAGGAGTGAGTGAGTGAGTAGTAGGAGGAGGAGGAGTGGGTGAGTAATAGGAGTGAGTGACTGAGTGAGTTGGAAGAGTGAGAAGGAGGAGTGAGTGAGTAGTAGGAGTCAGCAAGTGAGGAGGAGGAGTGAGTGAGTAGTAGGAGGAGTGAGTGAGTGAGTGAGGAGGAGGAGGAGGAGTGAGTGAGTGAGTAGTTGGAGAAGGAGGAGTGAGTGAGTGAGCAGCAGTAGGAAGAGGAGTGAGTGAGCAGTAGGAGTGAGTGAGTAGCAGTACTAGTAGGAGTGAGTGAGTAGGAGAGGAGTGAGTGGGTAGGAGGAGTGAGTGAGTAGGGTGAGTGAGTGAGTGGTAGTCGTAGTAGTAGGACGAGGAGGAGTGAATGAGTAAATGAGTAGTAGTAGTCACCGAGTGAGTGAGGAGGAGGAGGCATGGGCGAGTGAGTGAGTAAGTGAGTGATTGAGTAGCAATAGGAGGAGGAGGAGTCAGTGAACAGCAGGAGGAGGAGTCAGTAAGTAGTAGAAGGAGTGTGGGTGAGTCAATAGCAGTAGTAGTAGAAGGAGAAGGAGGAGTGAGTGAGTGAGTGAAGTGAGTGAGTAGGAGGATGAGTGAGTGAGTAGATTAGTAGGAGGAGTGAGTGAGTATGAGATGGAGTGAGTGACTGAGTAGTAGGATGAGGAGTGAGTAAGTAGTAGTAGTAGAAGGAGTGAGGGAGTAGTAGTAGTAGAAGTAGTAGGATAACTGCATTAATAGCAGTAGGAAGAGTAAGTTAGTAGTAGTAGGAGGAGTGAATGAGTGAGTATCAGTGGTAGGAGTGAGTGAGTGAGTGAGTGAGTAGTAGTAGGAGTGAGTGAATGGGTAGTAGGAGGAGGAGGAGTGAGTGATTGAGTAGGAGGAGTGAGTGAGTAGTATGAGGAAGAGGAGGAGCGAGTGAGGAGGAGTGAGTGAGTGAGTGAGTGAGGAGGAGGAGGAAGAGTGAGTGAGTGAGCAGTAGGAGGAGGAGGAGTGAGTAGTAGGAGTGAGTGAGTAGAAGGAAGAGGAGGAATGAGTGAGTAGGAGGAGGAGGAATGAGTGAAGAGGAGGTGGAGGGAGTGAGTGAGAAGGGAGGAAGAGAGGGAGGAAGGAAAGAAGAAGGAAGGAGGAAATAGGAGAAGGAGCAGGAGTGAGTGACTGAGTGACTAAGTGAGTGAGTAAGGCTGAGTGAGTGAATGAGGAGGAGGAGTGAGCTAGTAGCTGCAGGAGCAGAAACACAGAAACAGAATTTGACGTCAGACAAAGACTGCTTGGCACACCCAGTCTGCTAATTTTTCCCCCTGCTGATAGCGTCACCGCAGACCCTTTTTGATCTCCAGCTTTCTCCTTCCCCCCACTTCCTTTCCACTAAGATTCCTTTATGCCTACCCCATGCATTCTTGAATCCTACCACAGTTTTTATCCCCACCATCTCTGCCGGAAGGCTGCTCAAGGCAACCACCACTCTTTCTGTGAAGAAGTACCTACTCACATCTCTCTTGAATTTACTCCCTCCATCTTCACTGCATGTCCCCTTGTCCTTGAGCACCCTGTTTTCTGAAAAATACTCCCTTCCTTTATCTTATTTATCCCCTTGTAGTATTTAAGGGTCTCTAGCATACCCCCCCCTTTCAGGGTGTACACACTGAGGTCCCTTAGTCTCTCTTCCTAAGGTTTCTGACGCAGACCCTGCACCACTTTCATTGTCCTTCTTTAGATCACTGTGCCTATGACCTTCCTGAGATGTGATCTCCAGAACTGGACACAGTACTCAGGGTGGGGTCTCACCAGCAGTCTATACAGTGGCAACACCACATCCCTCCTTCTGCTGGTGATACCCCTCCCTATGCAGTTTTTCGTGACAGAGTGTGCACAAGGAGTGTGGTGCTCTTTGAAAAAATGTTACAACCACCCAGAATTCAAGGCACTCACCACCACATATGATAGTGCCACTGCCATGGAGTAAAAAAGGAAATTTTATTGTCAGAATAACATGGTAAAAAGGTTAAACGCCCGCCTGATACGTTTCTGGTCCCTCCTGGACCCTTTCTCAAAGGCTAAGGCATGTAAAGTGTCTTGTGCATCATACACAAGTACTAGCAGGTGTAACTTTTTTTTTCTTTTTTTTTTTTTCCATTCACTTTTTATTGAAATTTTAAGTTACACAGAGGCGATGAACAACCCATGAGCAACCATATTGCTTCAACATGCCAGAAGTGGACTGGAGCACCCCAACAACCAGGAACAGAAGGGAGCAGGTACTGCTGGATGCCTTCCAGGACAGCTTCCTGCTGCAAATGGTCAGTGAACCAACCAGGTTAGGGAATACCCTTGACCTTGTGCTGGCAAATGGGGACTTTGTGAGAGAACTTACAGTGGAGGAACCGCTGTCAGGAGTGACCACCACTCAGTATGGCTCACATTGGATATGGGCAAGGAAGGAGTGGAATCTGGCACAAGAGTGCTGGACTTCAGGAGGGCTGACTTTGGGAGGATGGGGAAGTGGTAAAGGGTACCTGGCCAGAATTCAATCTAGTATGGATACTAACCAGAGATGGAGCTCATAAAGTTGGGATAGTGGAGGCAACCAAAACCTGCTGCAAAGCCCAGAGCAAGAAGGCTAGAGCTAAGAAACCGAGCTGGTTGAGCAAGGAGGTCATGGAAAAGGTAAGGAAGAAAAGAGCTGCCTTTAGGAAATACAAGAAAACAGGGAGGGGAGGACAGAGAGGAGTACTTGACAGAATCAAGGAGGTGACAAGGGCAGTAAGGGGAGCCAAAGCATCTACGGAACTCAGGCTGGCACAAGGCATTAAGAAGGGGGAGAAGGACTTCTTTAAGTACATCAGGGAGAAAAGGAGCTGTAAGGACCACATAGTAAGGATTAGGAAGGAGGGGGGTTGGGTGGAAGCAGGGTATGATAAGGCGGAAGCACTAAATGAGTACTTCTGCTCAGTATTTACTAAAGAGAAGAGGGGGGTGACACCCAAGATGGGTGAAATGGCAGACGCAGGGGGGGAAGTGGTGACAGATGGGGAAATCATGGAGGACAGAGTTCGAGAGGGTTTGAAGGCACTGAGGGTGGACAAAGCACCAGGCCCAGATGGCATCCACCCCAGGGTACTGAAGGAGCTGGCAGAGGTCCTTGCAGGACCTTTGGCAGACCTATTTAATGCCTCACTACATTCGGGGTGTGTACCTCAGGACTGGAGGATGGCTCATGTGGTGCCCTCCACAAGAGTGGCCCCAAGGATGAACCGAAAACCACAGACCAGTGAGCCCCACATCCATCGTGGGTAAGCTAATGGAGACTATCCTGAAGGAGAGGCTGGTGGCCTCTTAGAGGCCAAAGGACTAGGACAGCAGACAGCATGGCTTCACACGTGGCCGATCCTGCCAAACCAACCTGGTCGGGTTCTATGACTGGGTAACTAGGCAACTGGACGGGGGACATGCAGTGATGTCCTGTATCTGGACTTCAGTAAGGCATTCGACCCAGTGCCACATGAAGGCTGGGAAGGAAGTTAGTAGGCACAGGGCAGGTGCAATGCTGGTGAGATGGGTAGAAACTGGCTGCAGGGAAGGCAACAGAGGGTGGTGGTGGGTGGGGAGCTCTCACACCCAAGGGCAGTGACGAATGGTGTCCCACAGAGGCCGTGTTGGGACCAGTGTTGTTTGGGATATTCATTGCAGACATATCATGGGACATCAAGAGCAAGATCAGTCTGTTTGCTGATGATACCAAGGTTGGCGGTGGTGGATGACCTAGGGGGATGGCAGGGGTTGCAGGATGATCTGGCAAAGCTTGAAACCTGGTCAGACACCTGGCAACTGGCTTAATGCCAAAAGTGCAAGGTGATGCATTTTGGGATGAAGAACCCAAGGAGGACTTACCAGCTAGGGGAGTGCAGCTAGCCCAGACAGAGGAGGAGAAGGATCTGGGTGTGCTCATACAGGGTCAATGAACAACTCGGCACAGTGTAGGAAGGCAGCTGCAAAGGCCAACAAAATGCTGGGTTGTATTGCAAGGGTTATCCTCAAGGAGGGAGGAGGTGATTCTGCCACTGTATAGGTCATTAGTTAGACCACACCTGGAGTACCATGTGCAGTTCCAGCGTCCGTGATCTGAAAAGGGACATTAAGTTACTGGAGGGAGTGCAGCAGGGCGACAAAAGATGATCAAGGGTCTGGGGACTTATCATGAGAGGAGGTTGAAGGAGTTGAACATGTACTCACTGGAGGAGAGGAGAGACAGGGGACATGATTGAAACCTTTAAATACATGAAAGGAATAAACAAGACAGGTACAGAGGGGCTGTTCAAAGTAAGGGAGGAGGGCCACCAGGGGCCATGATATGAGACTGGAGCGAGGAAGGTTCAGGAGGGAGATGAGGAGACACTTTTTACAGAGAGGGTGGTGGCTGGGTGGAATGCGTTACCTGCAGAAGTGGTATGCAGTAGAACAGTGGACTGCTTCAAACGAGGATGGGACAGGACAAGGGGAGGGTTAATGAAGGAAGGGTGGAAGGGAGGGGCAGCTGCAGGATAAGGGTGCTAGCTGCACATTGAGACAGAACTTGATAGACCTCTAGGCCTTTATCTGCTGGCAAATTTAGTATGTTAGAGCAGTTCAGATGTTCGCATATACAGTGTGCATCTCGATTACAATCAAAAGGTCATATCATACCAGATCACACTCTAAAAGAGCTCCATGAACCCTTCCCCTCCTCACCCAAACCTCCTCCCCAGTCCCTCCCCCACACCCCAAAACAAACCCGGACACAAGGTGTTGTTTCATACCCAATTAAACTGGGTTCCAAGGCACACAGTTAACCTGAGTAAGCAATAAACGGGGACCAAATTTTCTCAAACGAGGCAATTGGTCCCTCTGGATAGCTATTCTTCTTTCAATCCTGAGAAAGCTAACATTTCTGATAGCCATTCTGAATAAGAGATTATAATGGAATCCTTCCAATGTTTAAACGAGCCTTTTAACTGTAATGGAGATCAAAGAGATGTAAAACTTTCTCCAGTAACTGGAAAATCTGACATACTACCTAGAAGACACACCTCTGGACTAAACATCTCCTGTAAGCCCAACAAGGGGCTAGACTTATCTCTAATGGCAGACCATAATGGGGTAACTTTTGGGCAATGCCACAAAATGTGTAAAAGATCACCCTCGCTTAAACCACACCTGTCACAATTGGGTTCCAGCCTCACCTTTAATTCTGATAGTTTCTGGGGAGAATAATACATATTATGCAATATCTTGAATTGTGTCAATTTGAGAGAGTCCTGTTTCAAGAATTTGTGACAATTATTCCAAATCTGTAACCAATCAAAAGTTACATTGGGAAAAGCCCTAGACCAGTAAGATGAAGGGACAAAACTATCCTTAAAGGCCCACTGAAGTAATACACAGTAAATTTTCGAAACTGCATGAGGGGCCCTATAAGGGTAGTATACAGTCCCAAAAATCTATATTGGATGAGGAGAGCCCATTCATACTTAATTTCTGGACTAAAAGGTGGTGCAACTGAAACACCTTGTAACTTTCTTTGATGGGCAAATTAAGTCTTTTGAGTATCTGTAAAGTTGTACAAGGCTTACCCTCTTCATCTAAAAAATCCCTTAATCTATTCTCTCCCAAATTGGGTAACCAATTGTTAGCAATAGGCTTTTTACCTATCAACCAGTGAGAGTTCCCCACCATGGGTTGATAACCATCTTTATACAAGTCATACTTCAAAAAGCCACAGAGTTGGTTGTGAATCCTCAAAGAGACACCTATAGGGGCGTTTTTTGCAAGGGGAGTTAACCACAAAGGAGTAAATAACAAGGCTTCAGGCCTTAGACCCATTTTTTTAATTAAGTCAATTTCCAATTTAACCCAGAGAGGTATATATGCTTTACTATTAGAAGATGTGTAAGCACTGGTCCATCTACCATACTTATTATCTGAGCGGCCCAATAATAGAGAGCAAAATGAGGTAACCTCAACCCACCTTGAGATTTAGGCGTGGCTAATTTGACGATGACATTCTTGCCTTCTTAAAGTTCCAGATGAAATCAGCTATTAATTTATGGAGTCTATTAAACCACGCCAAAGGGACCCAAACATTGAGCATAGAAATGGGGTAAAAAATCCTGGGGAAAACATTCATTTTGACTACATTTATCCTGCCCCAAAGCGATAAAGGGAACTGTGCCCATCTCTTCATATCTAACTCTATATTCTTAATTAGGGCGTCTAGATTAAGTTGACAGAGCCGATCCAAACTCTTTACTAAAGTAAGTCCCAGGTAGCTAAGAGATTTGGAATTCCAGCCCAACCCTAGCTCCACGATATCCTTCTTAAAAACTCTATTGGACAGGGGGAAAACCACTGTTTTATCCTGATTCAGCTTGTAATTGGCTAATAAGCTAAATTTGTTAATTGCATTCAGTAATTCTGGGATTGAGGAAGCCGGGTTTGACACATAGATCAGTAGATCGTCTGCGAAGGCGGTAACCTTTACTACCTGTCCCCTCACACTGATCCCACTGATCTTATAATTAGACAGTATATGTCTTATTAAGGGCTCTAGGTAAAGATTGAAAAGCAGGGGTGATAACGGGCAACCCTGCCTAGTCCCTGCCTGCAGTGAAAAGGGCGCAGAAATAGCCCCATTACAAGCTACTCTTGCCGTCGGATTCGTATACAAGGCCTTAATCCACCCTACAAATTTGTCCGGGAAGCCAACCTTCTGCATCGTCTGAAATAGGAAGGCCCAATGTACCCTATCAAATGCCTTCTCAGCATCCAAAGAGACCAGCGCCAAAGGGAGGTCTGTCTCTTCGGATACCGAGAAGACATGGGACAAC
This sequence comes from Neoceratodus forsteri, assembly GCA_016271365.2. Taxonomy (NCBI): domain Eukaryota; kingdom Metazoa; phylum Chordata; order Ceratodontiformes; family Ceratodontidae; genus Neoceratodus; species Neoceratodus forsteri. The sequence goes on along the minus strand of CM028131.1, from coordinate 1,538,825,219 downwards.
ATTCTAAAATGATCTGCAGAAGTTCTACCCTTCATGAAACCCACTTGTTCCGGACCTATTAAGTATGGCAATAACTTACTGACCCTTTCATAAGATTTTAGTTAAAATTTTTAAATCATAATTTAGTAAAGAGATGGGCGATAACTACTTGGATTTTCGAGTGGCTTATTGGGCTTGGGGATCAGTACTATTAATGCTTGAACAGATACTTATCTGAGTCAGCCCCAGAAAGGATCTGCCGATATAAATTGGCTAACAGGAACCACCTGGGAGAAAGGTTTATAAAAATTTGGTGAAAACCCATCAGGGCCAGGTGTCTTATCAATAGACAGAGCTTTAATAGCAGTTTCAATCTCTGAGTGGGTAATCTCAGCAGTGAGAAAGTTGGTGTCTTTTTCCTCCAATTTAGGGAGAGGAATCCGGTCTAAGTAGGATTGAATATCACTTAGCTGCGGTGGAGATTGCATACCACCATACAGTAATTCGAAATAGTGCTGGAAGACAAGGGCCATTTCCTCTGGGGACGTTTTAATAGACCCATCTCTCTCCGACCAAACCCCTTCGATCAGCCGAGAAGCTTCTAATTGTGCAAGCCTCCTTGCAAGAAGCTTTCCAGGCTTCTCACCTTGATCCACAAAGATCGCTTTAGGTTTTATAATGGCCAGCTCTGCCTGGTCACCAAGTATCTTAAGATATTCGTCCCTGGCCTTGATTAACTTAAATTCATCCCTTTCATTTGGGCTATGTATCAATGTGGCTTGGAGCTCCTTAATCTGCCTCAATAAATCCATCATATGATATTCCTCTCTTTTTTCTCGTGGTAGCTTGGCTAATCAGAAGACCCCTCATGTATACCTTAAACGCTGACCAAAGAATGTCTGGTCGGGTTCCATCCCTCGCATTAAAAGAAATAAACTCTTCTATTTGAGAAGACAGACTCTGGACCACTTTGGGCATTCTGAGCAACTGATTGTTAATTTTCCATCTCTTACCCTTACCCAACGCAGAGGGAAAAGAGATCTCAACCTCCACCGCCGAATGGTCTGAGAGGGGAGCTGCCACTATCTCTGAACCAATAACCCCTTTAAGCAATGAGCGGGAGAGAAATATGTAATCAATTCTCGAACCCGTCTTGTGTACTGGGGAATAAAAGGAGTACTCCTTTGTTCATGGATGAAGGACCCTCAGACATCAAGTCCAACCAACTCGGTCCATTAGGTCACTTAAGGCCAGAGTGGCTGGTGAGGAATAAATCGTGCCCCTGAGGACCTATCCATTAGAGGGTCTAGAGCTAGGTTAAAGTCCCCCCCTATGATCATAGGAAGGTGGTTAAAGGGTAACAGCACTTTCATTAAATTTACAAAAAAATCTTGACTGTCGGAGTTTGGCCCATAAACAGCCCCTAATAATACCTCCGTTCTATATAGTGTCCCAACCGTCAAAATGAATCTGCCCTCTTTATCGGAAATGACATTCTTGGATACAAAGGGTATCGACCTATGGAGTAAAATTGCGACCCCTTTACTCTTTGTGGTACCAGGAGACTAAAAAACTTCCCCGTACTGCATTTTCCTCAGGCCCTTATTTTCATCTTGCAACAAATGGGTCTCTTGTAGAAAAGCGATCTTGATTCTGGCAGCCTCTAAGTATTTCAGAATTCTATATTGTTTTACTTTAAGCCTAGCCCCTTTGACATTCCATGTACATAACTTGATACGAGTATGAGATCCCATAGCTAATTAACAAATTATCCAAGAAAACAAGTACCCTGTAGCCACCCAGTATCAGCCACCACCAGCAACCTTGTGTCCCCCACCCTATGAAAGTAAAAAAAATCTCCCAATACCCCAACAGCCCCGTCCCCCCTCCATTCCAATCCCACTGAATAAGAACCATCCCTCCCTCCAGTCTATAGTTACCCCTGTATCCCCCCGACCCCCCACCCATAACCCTCCCTTTCACTCTACGGTCCATGATATCAGGATACTTAGCTCCTCTCAGCTCGCTCCATCTTTTAATACCCCTATAATATCTAAACATAAAAGTACAACTCCTAGGCTAAACTTAACCTCAGAACTCTAATAGAGCATCTTTCAGCTAGAAATAAGTCCTTTATATAAAAGTAAAGAAGAAGCAAACAGCTTACACAATCGCTCATAGAGCTAACTGGAAATGAAATATACTAAAGCATGAGGAAATTTAAAGACCCGCTGATCAGATAATCAATTAACTGTATATAAACAATATTGGACCCTAAAAACATTTATGTATAGCCCATAATATAAAAGAGACCAGTCTGATGTAATGTTCATCTTCAAAAAAAAAAAAAAAGCGTTTAACATCAACTTGCATGAAAGCAGCAGTCCAAGAGGAAAAAGAATCAGATCTGAGCAGGCTCAATGTCCAGGAAAAGAAAATGAAATGTCATACAGCCCCTATTCAAAACTCAAGGCTTTGGATCCTCGAGAAGGCGAAATCGGACCCCTCCTCCAACTTCAAAACACATTTAAAGCAGCATCATTTAATAAACCAAGGTTAAATCGCCTGCTAAATTTCTGTCCAACTCATGTGTCTTTGAACAGATCTGGAAATAGCTCCCTCAGAGCTGTTGCAGCTGTTTCTGAAGAAGTGAAAGATTTCCACCTCGTTCCCTATATAAACCTGGAATTTACGAATATCTCATTCTAAACTTTACCCCAGCAGCAAGTAGCCTTTTTAGCGGATGATAAGTAGCTTCAACTTCTGTCTAACAGAGTGGAGATCTTGAGCCACTCTGATCCGTGTACCTTCCCAATAAATTTCCTTGTCTTCTCTAGCCTTGTCAATCAGCAATTGCTTCTCTTGGTAGTTTAAAATTTTATGATAAGCGGCCTGGGAGGACGATCCGATGGTGGCAATGAGGCATGGCGCTCTGTAAGCTCTCTCCACAATATATTTGGGCCCAAAAGGTGAGGGACCTGCTATTTTCAGTTATTTTTGAGCAAGCGTATAATTGGATCATTAGCTTCAGCCCTTTCAGGCAGTCCGATGAATACCACATTATTCCGTCTGCTACGACCTTCCAAGTCCTCTACCTTAATTTCTAATTTTTGCAGCTTTTGAGAGACTTTGACCATTTCTGACTCCATTGTTTCTTTTCCTCTTTCTAAGGATTTCACTCATGCTTCATTATCTGAAGCCCTACGGGCTAAGTCCTCGATTGACGTGTTGATATTCTTGAGCTCCCCTGCCACTTCTATAATTGTGGCTCTAAGAGGCCCAATCTCCTCGAGGAAACGCGTAAGCGTTAACGGCTCCTCCGGAATACTTCTCTCACTTGCCCCATGTACTAGCACGGAGGTCGAGGCATTGGATTTTTTGGCTGCCTTTTCCGGTGTTGTGGGGTGTGTTTCGGAGGCTGTTCTTGCCATTCAACTTCCATCAGTTTCTGCACCTTCGCTATACAAACTTTAGGAAGATCTCTGTGTTAATCGAAATAAGCGGGTTTAAACCAAAATAAGGGGTAAAGACGAGTCTACCGGAAGCTGCTACACAGCGTCGCCCGCATCACGTGACTTCTAGCAGGTGTAACTTAATGACATTCCTAGTTAACCTATTAGGTTCATACCACATTGTGATGTTGCACCAGACAAATAGGACCCTACATATATATGCATTCACACACATAAAAACATCTCTAACATTCACTGCATTAATCTAAAACAAATCGTACAAAACTATTTTTTCTCTGTTTAACAACATAGAATACAAATACACATTTCTAATTAAAAAGGCAAAGAAGAGAGGCAGTAAATCAGACAAATATATATGAACAGAAATGTAAAATGTAAAAATGAAAATACTCTATATCAAGACCGGGGAATTACCATCATCTTCTATCCTGTAAATAAGGTTTTATCTCAAAGCCTACATTTAAACCTGGCGGTTTAGTTGCTTTTAAATTAATAATCCAAAATGTTTCCCATTTTAAAAGCAAATTATTGTAATTACCCCCCCCCTTTGGATTGCAGCTAACTTTGTCTATGTGTTCCTATGCACCCCAGCATCCCACTAGCCCTCCTTACTGCCTTGTCGCACTGCCTGGCCACCTTTAGGTTATCAGATATGATTACCCTCAGGTTCCTTTCTTATTTGATGACCATCACTACATCTTCTCCCATACTGTACTGTGCCTCTAGGTTTCTGTTCCCTAAGTGCATGATTTTGTACTTTTTCACATTGAAACCCAGCTGCCATGCCCTTGGCCACTCCTGGAGTTTTTTCAGGTCTCTGCTCATCCTATTGACCCCCCCCCAACCAGAGTGTCCACCCTATCGCAGATTTTGGTGTCATCTGCAAAGAGGCAGACCTTCCCTTCTAGCTCATCTGCAATGTCACTTATACTGAGCACTGAGGCACCCTGCTGGTCACCCTCCCTCCCTCCCTTCTCCTGAGTGAACTCCATTTACCACCACCCTCTATTGCCTATCCCTTAACCAATTTCTTACCCAGTTTAGCACCTTAGGACCTACCCCTAAGCTGCCCAGTTTCCTTGTGAGTCTCCTATGTGGAACTGTGTTGAAAGCCTTACTGAAATCTAGATAGGCCATGTCCACCACTCCACTGTGATCTATTTCTCTGGTTACCCAGTCAAAGAAACCGATCAGATTTATTTGACATGACCTCCCCCGTGAATCTGTGCTGCCTCAGGCCTTGTAACCCACTGGATTCAAGATACTCCACAATCCACAGTGTCTCCATTAACTTCCCCACCACCGATGTTAGGCTGATTGGTCTATAGTTCCCAGCCTCTCCTTTACTACCACTTTTGTGAAGCGGGACTACATCTGCCCTCATCCAGTCCTCTGGAACCACTCCTGTTTCTAGCGAGCTGTTAAATAGCACTGTCAGAGGTGCAGTCAGTACCTCCCTGAGCTCCCTCAATACCCTTGGATGTATCCTGTCTTGCTCCATGGCTTTGTCTACGTTCAAATTTGTGAGTCCATTCAGGACTCTCTCATCTGAAAAAGGACTAGTGTCTACCTCCCTCCCTCCCTCCAATACTCTTGCTTTTATGTGGTCCCCCCCTTCCTCTGTGAACACTGAATAAAGGTATTTGTTCAGGATATCTGCCTTTTCCTTCTCCTCTGCACAATCCCCACTTCCTTTCGTAGCCTTACAATCGCTCCTCTAGTCTTCGTCTTTTCACTTATACACCTAAAAAACGTTTTGTCAGCTTTCTTTACTCCTGGGATATTGTTTCCTCAGTTTGTGCCTTTGCGCTCCTTTCTGTTTCCCTTCCTCCCTCTGTTTCTCTTGATACACCTCCCTTTCCTCTTCCCTCTGGATCTCTTTATACCTCCTGAATGATGCCCTTTTAGTCTTTACCTTTTCAGTCTGTTCCTTAGAGAACAATAGCAGTCTATTTTTCCTCCTGTTTTTGCTCACTTCCTTTGTGTAGATGTTTATTGCCTTCATTATATACCTCCCTTAGCTTTGCCCACTGTTCCTCCACCCCAACCAAATCATTCTCCCCCAACTAACTTGTCTCTGAGGCATTCATGAGTGAGTGAGTTACTTAATGAGAGTTACTGTAGGCTTGTTCACATGGCCAGTTCTGTGGCTTTCTTGGAGGTGCACAGCAGCGAGATCATTGCCGCTGTGCACGTGTAACCCCCTCAAATGGAGGTTCCTGTAAATGCCTGCCTGGGCTTATCTTAGCCAGTCCACTCTGTCTCCTTCTGCTCTTCCTGGGCTTCTCCCATTCCTTCCAGCAATTTTATTGGGTCCCCCTGTCCTTTTCTGCCCCTCTGGTGCCCCATCTTGCAGCCCAAGTAAAAATCCAGCCCTGCAGGGCTCGAATTTCCACCGTGATCTCCCACTATGTGATCTGCCCCAAGGCAGTAGGAATCATGTAGGAGCGACCGGTGTCTCTCATCTTTGACCGAGCTGTTTTGCGGTCATTTTGGGGAGTGTTCCATTTGTTCCGGGATCCCTCTCATCTTATTGGGATCCCGTGACCACGGACAGGCTGCTGAGAGGCCGCTCCTCTAAATATTAAAGGAGTTTTGCGAGGGAGTTCGACTGGGGCTCATTTGAATATTCCTGAGCTGAGCCCCGGTCCTATTTAAATATTCATTAGTGCCTGTCTGCCCCCAGGGCAGCATGTATCTCGGCTATGGTCGAAAAGAAAAAAGAAATGTTTTAAATTTGTAACTGCTGCTGTATGTGTTGGGGAAAGTGTGTTACGGGGGGGGGGGGAGGTATTTAAATGAAAATGAATGCTTTACCCTGGCTGTACCAGACAAATACTGGGACTCAAATTGTCAGCCTGTCTGCTGCTGCAAATCAGGGCTTACTAAATATTGGCAGCAGCGACAGGAAAATGGACTAAGAAAAATCCTCACTCTGTGCAGCGATAGCAAGAACACAACCTGGGGTGAAGAATTGTGGGGCATTGGAGAAAATATTAAATCAGTTCTGGCTGCACCAAGACATTGTTTAAGACTGTATCTGATCTGCTAACAGGACAGTGGGTTAAGCAGCCATTGCAAGCAGCCACAGCCAATTAGAAGCCAGAAAAACAAAGCCAGGACTTGTGGGATTTTCACTAAAGTGCATGGGTAAGCACCAAGTGCTCATGAGGACTTACAGGGACCTAATTCTAGGCACCAAAACAGCAGACCAACAGTGCATCAAGTGAGGTTCATGCATTATTCATTTCTGTGATTGACAGGTCCTTCAGCCAATTGGAGGCCAATCACCTCAACACCACAGCCAATCAAAAGCTTTGGGAAAGCCCTATAAGAGACAATGTAAGTCAGCATTTTGGCCGATCGAAGGAGAGTGAGGACAAATTCCAGCCTGCAGGGAGCCTCCCACAGGGGTGAGGGCTCAGGCCCCTGCCATGCTTCTGGGTCTGGGCAACCCATCTAAGCCCCTCCACCCAGGAGGGGTTGTTGTTGTTTTATTTAAGTTAAAGTTAAAAGTAATATGGTTAAGTTTGTATCTGCTAGCCTGGAGGGTGCCAGAGATGTCCTCCAGGTGCTAGCCTTCCCTTCCTCCCACATCTGGGAAAGATGTGGACCGAAGACCAGATGACATCATGCAGCGGTGAGAGCTCTGACCAATACCTCAGTTATGAGAGGACTGAAGACACCAGGATGCCTTCTATAGCAAAGACCAACCATGGAGGACCTGCATGAGTACTCTTGTACCCCCAGTACAAGGGAGAAGTTTTGCAAGGTAATCTATGGGTCTGCTGGCCCTTGCAATTGTTTATGCCAGATAAATGAAATACTTAACCTGGGGCCGACATGCCCCCTTTCTTCTAAGTTGAGAATATCTGTGAAAGTAACTAGTCTGGGCAGCTTTGCCCGAAGAGACTGCTCCTTCTAGTGTGTATCCTGTTTGCACCTTGCCTGCTGCCCAAATGGCCCAATGCAGGTGTATTGAGTTCTGTGTAGTTAAATCATATAAATGTGATGATGTCTATCTGTACCCTCTATGGGTCAGGACTACCCTGTTGGAGCTGCCAGCCACAGTCGTGTTGCCATTTCAAAGAGGACATGAGACCCTAGAGTTTGCTATGTCTGAGTTATATGTCTGGAAATGACATATTTCCGCATTGCTTGACTTTGTCTGATAGTAAAGATGCTTGAGAAAAGTATTGGTATGTGAGTATACTGGATGTGACTACAATCTTCATTGTGCATAATGTTCAGGATTTGTGAATCCCAAGATCTAGCCAAGGTAACTTGGACCAGTCGCCTTTTCTCAAATGTTCAGTTCTGTGACAAGCAGGGCAATCCCTGCCTTCTGTGCCCAGCAGGGCCACCCCTGCTACTCTGCCAAAAGCAGGCCAATCCCTGCATTCTTTAGAATATTTGACAGCCACTGTTGAAAGTAGCTTTCCAAGTTTGCCCCTTCTTCTAATCAAAGCTGGTCAACCGGCCAGCTGCAACATCCACCAGGCCTGCAAAATCCAGGACTTTGGTATCTGGGTACCCAGTGTATAGTGTGAGCTTGCAGGGTTTCAGCTGTATCCGGGGACTGGTACCAGTGGTGAAATAATTGTTGTATAATATCTGATTTAGTCAGCAGCTTAGATTGCCAGGGCTCTGGGTATCAATGTCTGATTGAACTGTGATTGCCTTTTCTATTAATCTGGTAGCCACCCAGCTAGAGGGTTCACCTGCAAATCCAAACCAACACCATTGTACATTCTGTAAACAGCAATCAGCATAACATCTACTCCTCCTGTTCCCCCTTCCTAACTCCTATGTCCTCTAAATAAATCTATTATTAGTGTTTTTGAAAATCATTGTGTGTGAGCATATTATTAGAGAGAGAGAGTCATTAATTACAAAACTGTAGAAATGTGGGGAAATGTCTATTGGATCATGTCTGGGGAAAGTAAATGGTACTTGTGGGTGGTATAACATCTCAGGGGGTTATACCAGGTAACAGCTAACCCATGTAAAAGTATACTCTGAGTGGTGGCACTGCGTAAAGGTTTATACTTGATGTAAGTTAACAAACCCAAACCCCTCAGCTTATCTTGTAAGTAGAATGCAGAGGTGTAACTCTAGGAGCAGCACTGCCTAGGGGTTACACATGTCTGAATACTGCAGTTTGGCCATTTCGGGTTCCATTTCATTGTGGCCACGATCCCTGTTTTCTTGCATTTGCATGGTGGTGTGGGCGTTTTGCGGCATTTCACTTTGCTGTGTGAACTGCCCACACCACCGACAATGTTGTAGCAGGCTTTTCCCAGCCTGCACTTGTGGATTACAGCGGCTACAATTTAGGAACTTTTCCTACCTGAGTTCAGCTAAACATCCTTGCTGACTGTGTAAAGAAAGCTGAAAGCAGGAATGTGTTTTTTATTACAAACCGAGAGCTTGAAATTAAAGAAAACATGGGCTCAGAGCTCAGCCCTGACACTGGGCGTGTGTATGTGCATATTCATAAGCGCATGCCCTCGGTTTGCAATAAAAAATACATTCCTGCATTTAGCTCTATTTACAGAGCCAGAAACAAGGTTTAGTTGCACTTGGATCAAAAGACCATCTTCAAGCTCTGGCGCCACCATTGGAGAGTCTGACCATACCCACGCCCCCTTCCCAGCTGGAACCCTCCTCAAATTGCCAGAACTTCGATGGGAGCATCTACAGTGCTCCCTTGGCCATGCCTTCTGAATGTTGCTCCACAGCACTTCAGCAAGCATGGCCACAGTGATCTACACGGTGGCGATGCAATGTGAATGAGCCACGTAGTTAGTCATTTACTGTACTTACTGTAGTCAGGTAGTTACTGTAGTGTTAGTTATTGTTTGGCTACTGTAGTTAGTCAATTACTGTAGTTAGTTAGTTAGTCAATTACTGTAGTTAGTTAGTTATGCAATGCAGGATTTGGGGTATAACCTCCTGTGGCAATCTTATTTACAGTGTAGAGCCAGGAAACAAAATTAAATCAAAACTCTATAGAGGCATTGTGGTCTAGTGGTTAGTGCACCAGCCTAGGAACCAGGAGATTGCAAGTTCAAACCCCAGTAGAGCCAACAGTACTCACTATGTGACCCTGGCAAGTCATTAAACCTCACAGTGTTCCAGTCGACTGAGCTGGGGAAAAGGATAGAAGCAGGACCCCACTGGAAATAAGATGTTGCATCTCAGCTGGGCAATCCTGGGTAAATAAATTGTGAAAAATAAAAACAGTCTCGGCACCATGTACCTGAAATTCTATACCCAGAACCGGAAGTCCTTTTTCCAAGACTGTGTGCCCAGGACATGATATTGTGTACTTGTCAGGGCCAGACCTGAAGCTTTAAACTCTGGTATTCTAACATTAGTATTCCATACTAAGATCCTGGTACTCAGTTGGTTTGATTGCCGCAGTGATCTCCTGACTCTGATCAGAATCCAGCAGTGTGAATACCAGATCAGCCATGTTCAGGTCACACGTACACCTCTGCTCAAGCGTTTCCTCTGCACAGCAAGGGAACACTTTGGGGGAAAAGGACACAGGGGCAGTCAAGAGGGGGCAACACAGAGCCCCCAGAATGATCTGGGGTATGCAGGACAAAAGCTAGTAAGAGAGGCTGTAGGCCGTTACTACATTCATCCTGGCGAGAAGGAAGCTGAGCAGGTACATGATCTTAGTTTTCCACATCTATACGGTCAGACTCGCAGAGATGTTTGATCTGGTGCTGGGCCAACTCATCTGTGCAGTGGTAGCGCTAATGTTTACGAGGCCGGCAACTCAAGTTGAGGAATGAGCTTGGGTCACTGGGGACTGGCGGGTCAGAGGAGGATCAAGCATCCCAGAAGATGTGCTCCTCCCCCGAGGAAGGAGGGCTCCATTCTCCACTGCAGTACTGCCACCTTTGTGACCACAGGTGGCACTACAGCTGGAGACGATGTTGGGGGGGTGCAGTTGCAGATGCTAGCATGGGATGTGCACATGGTGTGCACGTACACACCTTCGCATCATTGCAGGCGACATCCCAGGAGGGCAGAAACATGGAAAAAGACCGCAACCCTAGCACTTCTGTGACAAAGACAGCCTCAGTATATCTGTATCTCCCTACCACTCCAGTGCATGCCCTGCCTGACACAAGATGTCCGGGGACCTTCCCCCACCTTGACCCTGCTTGGGGAGCAAAGCCAAGGCTACATAGAAGCAGACGGTCGTAGGTTGCAGGTTACGAGAGGGATTGAGAGATGCCTGGTGGTTTCAAGAAGCATAGGGTTGGAGAGAGCAGGGGGCATAAATTATAAGTAGGAAAAAAGTTTGATCTGGTATCCTCCAGTAGGACATGGGGACGTGCCACGAAGCTCAGAGATGGTAATTTACATAGACACTGTACATAAATACTTTGAACCTGACAGCAGATAAAGACTCGTTATAGTCTATCCAGTCTGTCAAAATTAAAGGTAACTTAAAGATTTATTTTTATTCCAAGAGGGTGGTGAACCCATGGAGCAGCCTGTCAGTAGAGACAATGCTCCTAAAGACAAGTTTCCACTTACCAAGGAAATCACAGGGTACCCCGGATAGTATGGTGGGTGGGGAGTCCCTATAAATTGGTACAAGTCTGCACTGTATCTTTATTAATCCATGGTTATGAAATAGAGAGGGGGCACACTTTATGGACATAGGTCCCCTTCCAACCTGAAATGATGATGTTCCTGTTTCACCACATTGTGGAGGATACCCTTTTGGTAAGACAAAGTTAAAGAAGGGACCAGATTTTTCAAAGGGTGACACAGGGCTCGCATCAAGCCCTGCATCCAGTCCTTTCTGTGCGCCATGCCGATTTTCTGCAACTGCACCCAATTTTCAAAGCTCAGGTGTGATTGTGGCAGTTTACATACTTTACGGCAGCTTGTACCAAATCCCGGGCATAAGCTCTGTGATAACGGTTCCTGGGCTTGATGCAATCTAGACCACAAAAAGATGGTTCAGCCTGTGTCAGTTGCCACATGACATATAAAATCCAATTAGATTGGACCAGCCCAGTGGCGCTGGAGGTTGAGGAGCTGGTCGCTACACCTTGCGCCATGCCAGCGACCTGGTTTTGGGAATGAACCTGGGGTCAAAAGGGGGAGAGAGGATTGAGCATCCAGAGGACTGCTCTACTCTCTTGGTGGGAGGGTGCCATGTTGTCCCGCCCGCTGATCACCCTCTGGAGGTGGCTGGAGGGTGATATGGATCGGGAGGCAAACGCTGATGTAACCACGTCGGTAGGGAGGGGGGACAGGAGAAAAGGAGGAAAAGGAATGTGACAGGGCTCCATGACAGCCCGCCGCACCCGAGGGCTGACCCCGACCTCTAGATTTGGTCTACGGGGAGGGGCGCCACCTCCCTGGCCCCACCATGGGGGGCAAGCCATGGGGGAATCATCAGAGTCAGCAAGTGCAGGAGCAGTGGGACCTGAAAGGGAGCCCTCATCTGGAGGGCCAAAGCCCCTGTCAGGGCTCGAAGGGAAAAAATCTGAATGGAAAAAAAAATCCATTAGATTGCCACAAGCCCAGTGCACCATATCTTTGATGCACCTGGGACTTGCAGCAGTTGCAATCGTTTGAAAATCTGACCCTAGATTTCTAGAAATGAGCTCTGGAGTTACTGTATGTGGTTTGCTGTAAGTAAGTAAATAAGTAAGTAGTTAAGTAAAAGTTTATTTATACGAGGTGCCCTTCCAAAGCTCAGGGCGCCTTTACAAAATTTCACATACAAAATTAAAATCCACAGCAATTTAAAACACAATTTACATTTCTGAAAATGCTTGCTTGAATAAAAAGGTTTGATGACAGGCTAAGCTGGTTCTGGGCTGATTTATTTATTCAGACTCAACAGAAGAGAACTTGATAAAGGTGTCTTTTTCTTCTGGTAAACTATCTAAAATCCATTAAGAATTTTAATTGCTATTGAATATTTTATAGATTCTGATTTACTGTTAACCCCTTATTTTTGCTGTAAATTTATTTCCGCCATATCCACGGGAGGACTCAGTGCTGTGGAAATAAATTTACAGGTAGTACAAAATGACAAAAACACCCGAAAACAACATTGTGTTGGTAGAGCAAGAAGACCAGACAGACCGAACAGAGAGCAACCTGAAAACACAACACAGCAGGCAGCCAGCACAATGAAGGAGTTCAGCAGATTGAGAAGTTCACTTTACCCAGAAATGAAAAAAAAACTGCATGCACTAGTATCCCTCAATAAGAAATGTTTAAGGAGTATCATTTGAATTAAGAACTGAAGGTGCCAACTCATTGTTGTACTGCACGTATTGCAGCTACAGTATTAGCGTTGTCAGCCGGGTCTGTCAGTTGGGAAGTTAGTGTGGGCATCTAAAACAGCAGCTCGACTGAAGACTGAATCCATTTGCAGTTTGGGATCAGTTTTGAGGTAGACAGGGTGACCAGGTGGAGTAGCACAGCGCTAATATATATTTGCGCTGATATGTCGGGTGAGGGGGCTCCAGTGGAAATTAGGGTACGCTGAAATAAGGGGTTATACAGTAAGTACTATTACATATTTTACAGATTGAAGCCACCTCCTATTCTAAAATTCAGTTCCTGCCTGCCCACAATTGATTGATTAATTGATTTATTGATTGATTTATTTGAAAATCGGCAACCAGTAAAGGAACACTGAGCCAAGGCTTGTTTGCAGGAGAGACCCAGGGGAGCGTGAATAGGAAATAAAAGCACACATAGTAATAATGATTGGTACAAAATGAAGTACAAACAGAGTACAATTAAACAAATTACAAAATTCACATAACAATAAACGGGGCTAACACAAAAGTACAATGTACAGGGGAAAATGAAAAATGGATTAGTCTGAATTCTAAAGCATTATATAAAAGGTACATTTATTATAGATATGCTGTTATTTGTTATCCTTTTTCCTTTTGATTAAAAACTTTCAGTTAATTTAGTACATTAATGTAAGATATGTCTTTTTTGTGTTTGTACAGTAATTATTATTGGATATATGGTTGTTACATACTGTATGTATCAACTGTTGCTGTTTCTGGAAATGTTCAATGCAATCTCATTGATAAAAAAATAAAGAGACAGAAGCTGGTGGAATGAATGGCAGTGTAGATGTAGAAAAGGAAGGAGCCTGATACAGGTTGAGGTAGAACCCAGGAGGAGGCCCAACAACAGGGGTGGTAGAGGCTCCAACAGGGGAGGAATCAGAAAGGGGGGTGACAGGAGCAGGGGGGTTGGGAGGAGTTTTAGCTGGTGCCTAAGGTAGACAGGGGAGGTGGAGAGAAGGAAGCTAACAAGGCCGCTGTCATAGAAGGTAGTAATCCAATTAGTAACTTTCTCAGAGATGTTCACTGGTGTGAACACACCGGGAATATTGTGCAAGGTGCTGGCATCCACATCTGAGGAGGGACTGCAACAAGGTGGAAGCAGTACAGCACAGGGCAACCAAGATGGTCCACAGACTGGAGGGCAAGACATAAAAGTGGAAGCTAAACAAGAAAAAGGAAGGCACACCTCACTTCTTAAAATGCTGCTGTTAACAGGTTATAAACTGCTCAAAAAAATAAACAGCTATAGAAGAGGACTGATATGTTAATAAATCACAAAAAGGGGAATGCTGACCAGATACCCCTATGTATCATCACTTGCCAGTGGCTTCCACAGGGGGCATGACTGGCTTGCAATGTCAACATTTTGTGTTATGAATAATTCTTTACAGGTGATTGTAATCAGGGCCCCTAGTGCTCTGAGACAGAATTTTCTGATTTCTGCAGCAGGGCTCCTAGGCTTCTGCGGCAGCATTTTCTGATTTCTGCAGCATGATTTATTCATTTCTGTGGCAGAATGCAGCCCTGCCATTGGCTAAAATATGAAATGATGTAATTGATGACATCAACTACCAAGTGTAGCGGAGGGGCTTCAGGATAAACAAGATGGGTGCGGGAGCCTGGCACTACAGAAAACTATATTTAAATGAAAATTCACTAAAAACAATGAATTCTGTGGCACTATATAAATTCTGCGGTATGATGCAAATTCTGCGGGAAATTCCGCAACTGCAGAATCGTAGAATTCCAGGGGCCTTGATTGTAATAAACAATTAGTGCAGAATTGCAAAGAGAGTGCAAAAAAGTGTCAAGAACTGTGTGAAAACCAAAACAGTGAATGAGTACAATTAAAAACAGAAGGTGACTTAATCATGATGGTGCCATTCATTTCACTGTATCGCAGATAAATCCAACATTACTTCAAGTATGTCAGTGAATGCCACTAATTCCCATGGATATCATAGTGGGGGAAAAAGAAAGATGGGGGGGGGCAGCACCTACACACTGCCATACTGAGCCTATTCTTGAAGTGCAAGTGGAGTAATGGAACTGACCGAGATGGGAGTCAGGACATCCGAGGTGGAGCTAGTGGTGGTGAGAGAGCTGGATGGCTCAGTAACTTGCCATGGTTGTTGGCCTGACTAATTTTTTTCAGGGCGTCTGCAGTGGCAGAGTTGGCTCTTAGTACTGCATCTGTGTTGCACATTGACAAGGTTCTCTCTAGTGGGAATAGAGATGAGATACCCAATGTTCTGGCTACTAACTAATTTATCTGCTTGACTGATATTATGTATTAGTCCCATACATCTATACGTGCCTGCAAAGATAATCTCAGTACAATTAGGCAGCCCCCTCCCTCAATTCCATTACTAGTTCCATGGAGCGCCTGCAGCCCTGTTCCCTACCTCGTGTCATAATTATACTGTTTGTAGGGGCGAAGCTGCAGCACTCAGTGGCTGCTCTGCTCATACTAGGAAGTTGCAAGCTGGGCTGTAAAAGCTAAATTACATTTTAGACTCTGCACATAAAACTTCCATTCATGGCTAAAAAAGCTCCTAGGGCAGGCAATTACATGGCATGAGTTGCCTGCCTGGAGCACGTTAGCAGCTGTTTAAGTTAGCACCCCCCTCCCCCCCCCAGTTTAGAGCCTCCCCTGGAATACTGATGTCCAAAACATAGAACCTGGCATACATTTTGACTCCCATAATGGTCATGACTCAGAAGACAGTGGGATACTTTTCACCTCCAATTCCACTACATAGTCTAGCAATCCCAAAATGTATTCTGTCAGGCTACCCCCAACCCTTATTAGTAATGCGCTGTTTGCATCCTGCATATTGTTCTGATCGTCTGTTTTCTGCATTTTTGCTTTCATTGTGTAATTCCTGCTCAGAATCGCTGCTTATCAAGTGCGCCTTTTGTTGTACTTACTTTCATATTATTGCAATTTCTGAATATTACATTTTGTAATTTGAGCTGTATTCTCCCCTTCCCCCTCCCCAGGAGAAACAAGCTGATACCAGCTCAGTACGTCTTTCCTGGTAAAACACTTGAAATAAATAACTAAATGAATGAATGAACGATTGGAATGAATCAAGAAATACAAGAGTGCGTAATGAAGATTTTTTTAACAGGAACTCCTGTTTCACGCTAAAATACACATTTCGGTGCTGGGCTGGTGGCACTGAGGGCTGAGGCACTGGCGCCTTACATCATGCTATGCTAACGACCTGAGTTCTGGAACGGACTCGGGTCATCGGGGTGCCAGCATGGGGGGGGGTTGGGAGAAGGATTGAGCAAGCTGGAAGGCAGCTCTCTCTCTTCTCTCTCCTGGGGTGGTCACCCCTGTAATCCCGCTACACCAGGTGGAGGTCAGTGGTTAGCGTATGCAGTGGGGGTGACGCAAGGGGAGGGCACCTTGAGATGCAGCATGCACGTGTCTTCACATGCGTGCGCATGCATCCAAGGTAAGGGGCCGGGATTGGGAAGAAAAAGACAAAAATAGCACGAAAAAATTAAAAATACGCATTTAGGCTATGGAGGCCTTTTATTATTAATTTGCATGTTTACAGTTGCATAATGATAGCTATGCTAACGTATTGCTGATGGAGGATTAGAGAGAAAAGGGGTCTCTGGAAGGGCGTGTCCAGATACTGAATGCATAACAAATGTTTGCTCCGCACTAATCTTACACCCCCTCTGCACCAGCAATAGAGCCACTCTTTTTGTCTTTCTCCCCCACCTCCTAACCTTGCCAGATCTACTTCTATCTCTCTTTCCCCCACACACCACATCAGAAAGCCCCTTTCCCCTGGCTGGTCCAGTCCCTTCACTTACTCTCCCCCGCAAGCCTGCTGACCTCTTTTCCACCACAACCTCAACCTTTCATTCCCCCCACATTGTTACATCTCTTCTGCCATCTAATGGCTTCTGCCTGGCCACTCACATGGGAAACAGTAGCCACTTTTCGTGGCATGGCATTGCACACCCTCCCTTGTCTTCTGAGAGCCATGCTGCCATATTGCTAATGGAGGAGAGAATATAAGGGGTCTGGAAGGGCATGGCCGGATATCGAATGCATCACATAATGTTTGCTCTGCACTCTTTTTGGTACTTTTTTCACCTCCACATCTCGCACCACTCATGCTCTTCTTGCTTTGTCTCCAACCGCCCAACCCAGCAATAAAAAAATCCCCTCTCAGAGCCTCTCTTGCCCAACCCAGCTGATCACTGGTGCTGCCAAACCACCTGCTTCCTATCTCATCTCTCCCCTAGCTGCACACAAGAAACACCCTTCTCCTTGCCAAACCCTCCCACTTTCAATCTGATCTCCCTGTTAGTAGCACAAAAGAACCCCTTTGCTGCAGAACCTGCCTGCCAGCTGCACACAAGCACCCCCTCCCATGCTATACAATTAACTTTAGAGACACTGTAAATACTAGGTAGCTACCAGACCCACCCACTGTCCATCCAATCTCTCCCCTGGCCTGGCAATACACAAGAAAGAAACCCCCTCACCCTTGCTGTTGAATGTGCCAACCTCCCTGCTGGCTGCACAGATGAATCCCCCCTTGCTGCCAGACCTGCCTGTTGGCTGCAGACAACATAACACCTCCCTCCCTTGCTACTGAACTTGTCCCCCACAATCTCATTGCTAGCCCCACCCAATGCTCTGTGCAGCTGGAAGTTTGGGAACACATATACACATACACACACACACACACACACACACACCCTCGGTGCTGTTGAACCCGCCTCTCCAGCTGCACACAATGCGGCTGCATAATTTGGAGCTGCTCCAGGAAATGGCAGTCAAGTCCAAGTCTAAAACTTACTTCTCCACTTCAAGAGGTAAGGTTAGCGCAGTGTGGTCATGGACTGTGACATAGACAGCAGTATAGGTGGTTGCAGTCAGCAGCCAGCTACAGTATAAAACAAGCATTTTTCAATGCCAAATGTTTGCTTGCATGTTGTGTCTGGTTGGTTTTGTTTGTGTTGTAAATAATGATTAAAGCTGGCTACACTAAATGACTTAAAAATAACAAGCATTTGTCCAAAATTACAATTCTGTAGCGGAATCCCCCACTTTTCAATAGTATACGTTAGTACCAGCCTTTGCAAAGTGCCAAAATCAAACCAGGCTGGTAACCTTCAGTGGCAGCAGGAATATCAGATATGAACATTGCAACAATTGTTCTAATACCCAGAGCAAATACTTCAAATCAGCCTAAAATATTATGAATGTTGACCTGTCCATGGGGACTTAGTTATGTCTGTCAAAAGACCCTTAAAGAGTGGCAGAGCACAAAACCACCATTAATTTAGGGAACTTGTCATACTCTGTGCCTATTCCAGAACATTATCTGGACGTCAACCTTGGCATTCTTGCATCTCGGAAATGTACTGCATTAGAAAGTTTACAGCTTGGTCCAGGAGGTGGTGATATTGTACACTGCCTCCTATAAAGGGAGAGAGTTTGGATCCATGAATTATAAACTGTGGCTCCTAAAAGAATATATGAGGAATTGCCCTAATATCCATTGCTTTAAGAGTACTCTATCTCTTCCAGATGATAGTATTTTCTTCCCCAGACAGTACCCACAAAAAAATAAGCACCTATATCACAAAACTGTATAAAAATATTTATGTTTTTATTTAACTTCATGAGCACGGTGCAAATCCATCCCCAACATTATGTAGCCTAACTATATTATTGGGGAACTGGGACCGCGCCTGCAAACACACTGACTGAATTGGAAGATGGGTGAGACTGGGGAGTCCCAGATTAAAACATAATATAATAATTTTATATCATGTTCTTTGTAGGACTGGCAAGCTAGCATATCATATGTTTCCTTTGTAAAACTGGCAAGCTGGCATAGTATATGTTTAATAAGGCAGTACCATCCTCCAGAACAGAACTATGTGATTAATACTTCTTTATTCCTGTCTCCCCTGAAGAAATTTATTCTATACAAGAACACAACAGTGATAGTTAATAAAATGATTATCATAATCAAGTGCTGTGCAGTTCTTAACTGTGTTATCCCCGCTGAGTGATCATGTCATCATTTTTGGCTATAATATACAAAGGAGGTGCATTCCCATAACTTGCCCCCATTTATGGCATCAATTATTTGACCACTACAAAATGCACTTCTGGCCCTTGTTATTCCCATTAGTGGCACGCTCTCTCTTCCAGTGAAGTACACACGTATGTGTGCATGTATCCTTTGCACTGTACTGAAAATCTGGTTATCGTCTGCATTCCTGGGTATCCTACAGTCGGGCAGTATTCACTGTTCTAGATCTACAGTGCTGTGCAGGGTAGTAAATATATGAGTTATTACACTATAAGACTTGTTAAACTTTTTTGCATAATATATATGATGTTGCTTGAATTGCATTCCACACACACGTAGTTATTATAGATAGTTCAAATAAGAAATACAGTTCAAACCGTGAGGCTGTAACAGTGAATGCACTGAGTTGTGGTAAAGGGCAGTGGTCTGTTATGCCCCTGGCACATAAGCAACCAAACTTAGTCGTTAACTTGGAGGAGGGTAAAAGTCATAATCAAACCCGGAAGTTATAAACAAGCCTGGGGTCGAGGAAAATGTTATAGTCAAGTGGGGTGGATAATCAAGCGGGGTGGTTGGCATAAAAGTTATAACTGAGATGGGAGATGGTGTGAAAGTTATAATCAAGGTGGGGGTCATAGTTATAATCAAGGAAAGGGTAAAAGCTATAATCATGGTTGGGGATGGTGTGAAAGTTATAATTGAGCAGGGGGTAATAGTTATATCAAGGGGAGGGTAAAAGTTATAATCAAGTGGAGGAGGGTGGTAAAAGTTATCATTAAGCCTGGGGGCTTAAAGTCAGAATCAAGTTGGGGGGAAGGGGTAAAGGTTATAATCAAGTGGGGGGATAAAACTAATAATTAAGTTTGGGAGGGGTAAAAGTTATAACCATGCCTGGGAGGAGGTAAAAGATATAATGAAGTATTTTAGACTTACCCAGTCCTGTGGCTACAGTGGCAGCTCCTTGTCCTCTGTGCAGAGTGTGGAGGTGCCTCTGGAAACAACTGACCCTCTCTTCCAGGAGCCCTGACTGGCAGCACAGGGACAGCAGGTCACGTTCAAGCTCCTTCATGATGCTGGTGGTATGGCAGTACACATCAGCGAGCTGCCAGAGTACCATGTGCAGGGTGAAGGTGTTCACACCACCCAGGCCCGAGAAGGTGAAGCCCAACTGGGGGATGGCTACTGCAGCCTGGTACAGGCACTGGGACAGCACAGCCCGCTTGACAAAGAATATGGCTGGGTGTGTGACTACAGTCGGAGATGGACCTGTTAGGCTGCTATTGTCATATGGCTGGTTAAATAAATGCCTGGTTAAATAAAGTGATTGATTGATTGATTGATTGATTGATTGATTGATATTGTATGTGGAGCCATGAGTGGAATGTGAGACACGGAGGCGATAGCTGCCCCCTTCCTCTCTCCTCCTTCACTCAGGTGTCACCTGCCGAGTCTTTTATAGATCTTACCTTTTGATTTTGTTGTTCACATTGTTACTGTTGATATTATGATGACTTTGAAGTGTTTGCATTAGAAGTCTAATGCAAGGAAGATTAATTGAATTGCTGAAGCAGTTTACTGGTGGTATCATAGTGGGAGAAGAACTGACATTCTGAAGAGTGGCACTCAGTGGTGGGATGTGAACAGTCATTATTTCTGACCCTAATAGTACATTTGACTAGACAGCACCACAGCTGACAAGTGGAAAACCTACCTGCCTGATAAGGAAGCAGTAAACCTGGTGCAGTCAAAATCTTTCGAAGATTTGGTAAAAGATACTGTATATTTTTCCTACAGTTAAAAACTACTGTATTACAGGAGAAGTGCAACAATGTTATCCTAGATATGCAGGTATAGTTACTGAATTATAGAATTTCTAGGTGACATGCAGAAAGGCATTACATATGCATTGGTATAACATGTTATCAATCTAAGGTTTTCATTTTGTCAATGTCATTTGCTGGTGGTATCATGGATCTGAAGATGTCATCATTACGTGTGAATCAGCTCACTCAGTTCCACACTGCAGTGTATGATATATAAATAACGCATCTGGTGGTTTTGTCAACATAAAAGGCTTGCAGCTACAAATTGCTAGGTACATTAAGGCTACTGTATTGTGTGTAATCAGACCTCTTATTGTAAAGTTCTGAGCAGTGTTAACCATCATGGCAGTATTTACAAGTGCCTCCGTGCAGCAGTATTGAATTGACTACACTAAGTTTGCTTAGAGTAGCAGCATAATGGAGCTGCTCAGCTGGTTGCTAGGCAGCCATTTGGACAGACGTTACATAGATGAACCAAGCCAGCCGCTCTCTGATATGTATGTCTGGGTCCTTTCAACTACACAGAGTTTCTGCCTCCCCAAACAGAAAACTCCATCATCAGCTTGATCATTGTCCTGTCACTGCTGAGTCTATTGCAGCTTGAGTGGCGTTGGACCCAACAGTGACACACCTCTCAAATGCCATTCTTGTAGCAAAATATCTGCTGCACATGTCTGCGCATGCAAACACAAAAACTGATTTACTCCATAACTCACATCATCTCAGCACAAAAGTACAAAGCACCAACTAACAAAATGCAGAGCAAAGGACCACAATGTGTACCGAGGTCTTTCCAAGCAAAATGGTCACCAGAAATGGATCCATACATGCGTGAGCATCAGTCCAGTGAAGTCACAGAACTTCAGTCTTGTCCTACACACTGAGAACACAGACATTTCCAAACTCAATGGCCACTAGAAAGAGAGAAAAACTACCAGACGGGGACAAAGAGAAGCCCAACCTCACTTCTAACTCATATCCAATTGACTCTGTACTGAACGAAATCAGCCTTGCCAAGAATGGACTGCACAAGGATCCATTGGGTTTGAGGGCACAATAAGCCACCTCCTGAGGAGATGTCCTCTAAAAGAGCAAGGCACCTCACTCAAAATGCCTTGAAGAAGAAGGCCACACTGAACAGTGAGAAGAGGTTTACCTTCACCCTGGCCATAGTAAGAGCAGTTTTTATGCTGTGCTGATTCCCTTTTTTCTTATACAGCCTGATTGCCATTTTCCCAGAGAGCTGCAAGGTCCCCAAAGATGTCTTCAGCTTTTTCTTTTGAATAGATTATTGCAACAGCTTGCTGAACCCTATAATTTACACGATCTTTAACCAAGATTTCAAGAGGGCATTGAAAAAAATCCTGTTCAAGGAGTGCATGGCAACTGTTTTCTAATAAACACTCGGGGCCAGCAGTGATGCCACATTAACAGATAGATGGGCCAGCAAACTGGTCACAAAAGCGGACCCAGATACAGTCTTTGCACAACATTGGAATTAAATCGAAGCACTGAGTGACACTGAGCTCTGAGGCTCGGCCCTGGCTCATTTTTGAGTTGAATAAATACATCCTATCAGACTTACAGCCTGTTCAGATAACCTTCCATGATTTATTAATGTATGAACACAGCTGCCTTGTATGTGTTACACAGGTTTATTAGCCATGACCTAAGCATGCAACACACCCGAAAGGAGCACATGTAAAAAATGAAATCTCAAATACAAAAATCAGTGGTTTCTCAGCCCATGCCAGACACAAAGCCATGACACTAGCCTTGTAAAATACTTTCAGGCAGAGGCTGTGGACTGGAAGCAGGGATCTGCCCTTCTCATCCATAAAGCAACCAAGACAAAGAGTGTTTTACTCGAGCCATACAGACGGAGAGTACATGGGCAGCTGAGGACACAGTGAATGTGCTGAGACAAGCCAAAAGCCCGAACCACTACATCTCACTTACCGTGCAGCAGGCATGGCTCCTTGCCCAGATCCAACAACTGCTCAACTGGTTGCTGGGCAGATATTTGGGTGGCCATTATGTAGATGAAATGAAACAGCCACTGTCTGAGAGGAGCGGCTAGCTCCTTTCAACTGTATGCTGTTTCCCCACCCTCTCCAAACAGAAAACTGTGTCTTGATCAGCTTGGCTGATCATTGGACTGTCACTGTCACTGGTGTTGCATTGGACCTGACAGTGACACACCTCACAGATGCCGTACTTGTAACAAAATATCTGCTGCACACATCTGTGCAAGCAAACATGACAAGTACTTGCATAAGTGGAAGTCAGGCACCCGCTCACCACTCACACACTCTGGAGACACTTCTCAGTAATTCCAGTTCCAATATTTATTAAATATTCACAAATTAAGTTACAAATCCAAATAGCAGCAATAGCAAAAAAAAAAACTAAAACAAAACAAAACAAAAAAAAACAGACCGCTCTACCATGGTTTTGGTGGGGCGGTCTGTTTTTTGTTTTATGACTACTTAGCAAAAGCTATACTGATGTATTGCTGATAGAGGAAGAGAGTGAAAAAGAGGCTCTGGAAGGGTTGACCAGATACCGAACACATCACAAATGTTTGCTCCACAGAGAGTGGAGATGAAGCGCATAATGAGTATGCATGAATCAATACGCTCTTTTTTTTGTTCTCTCTCTCTCTCTGTCTCTCTCCCCCCTCCCTCCCTCTCCCTCTCCCACTCCCCTCCCCACACACACACTACATCAAAAAGTACTTGTACCCACCTGGTGTGATCCCTCACTCACCCCAAGCCTGCTGGCCTCCTTCCCGCCACAACTCCAAACTTTAATTCCACCCCCCCCCGACATCATTATATCTCATCTGCTATCTACTGGCTTCTGCCTGGCCACTCACACAGGAAATAGTAACTACTTTTGACAGGATGGCATCGCTCTCCCTCTTCACATTCCTGCTTGCATCCTCCAAGCTGTTCTTCACCAGAGGCTAAAAGGTACCTTTGACACCCGGCCCACAAGCTGGCTTGGAAGCCCAATACATGTTTGCCAATTCTAGCACTCTGCTGAAAGATACAATAAGTTTTCCGTGTAGATTGTTTAGAAAAGAAAGTTTGCTTGTTGGCATTAGCAAGCAGCAGCTGAGTTAAGTGAATGAAATGTGCGTGCCAGGGGTTGGGATGAAACCCCACACACTATGTATAGCTACTTCCATAACAGATCAATATTGCCCGGCCCCACATAAGCTTTTGGACCGAATATGTTTTATACTAAACACATAATGGTCTAACATTTGGGGTTTCCCATTATTTTTTGTTTTAATTAGTTAAAGATGTGTCTTCTAGCACCAAAAAGATGCAGTTGTCTATAAAACATGCAACTATCAATTAAACCTAATATAAAAGAAAGACAGACTGTGAGACAGAGGGGTGATGTCTTACAACTCAGCTTAAAGGGGAAGTAAACATTGCAGGGGTCTCTCAAATTGTGAAAGCCCATAAAAAGATATTTCAAACAAGGTATGGATCTTCCTTATAGGTGTCAAGAGTCCTGAGATATGAAAATCTAAATACTCTGTAAATCAAAATAAGACAGCAGCCATTTCATGGGATCCTGAGAGAGAAAGTGATGTCACTGAGGGGTAAATTATAATGAACAACATAGAGCTGCCCCCTCAGTGACATCACTTCCTGTTTTAAGATTACATAAAATGGCTGCTGCTTTGTTTTTATTTACAGATAATTTGATATTCATATCTCAGGACTCCTGAAACCTACAGCTAAACCTAGTACCTCCTTTGAATGGTCTTGTCTTGCACTTTCATAATTTGAATGAGCCCTGCAATGTTTACTTCCCCTTTAATATAGATACTGTATATAATGCTAAGTTGCTTTTGCACTACAGGTTATATAATCCTAAGTTAATAAACAATCTTTTATAATGGGTTTCAGATGGCATATAATGCATGATGCTTTAGGTCTCTGCCTTTAACACCTACTATACTACAGTATATATGTGATGCGTAATTTTTTTTACTCTGAGTTTCTCATATAGGCAGCAACCAAGTTACATGTAATTGCATCATTTTGTACAGCCTCTCCCTCAGGCATAACATTGATCAAAGCTACCAAATGTGCACATCTCCTAGATTAATCATGTCATGGGCTACGAGATGTGTTCTAATTTCTCAGGGGGTAAAAGGGGGGATTTTGTAACAACAGGGTCCTTATCATATATGACGCCATACAATGAAATGTATATCCACTGAGTGCTGTGTTTAAGTGGAATAGAGCCCTTTCCCTATGAGGCACTAAAAAAAACTGCCTTTGAATATCAAGTTAAAACTGAGACTATGCAGCCTTACAAGTTCAGCCTTCCAACTTAATAAAATTTCCTGGAACTGCCAGTGACATCACCAGGGTCATGGCAGCCTACCTCCTCAGCTCCATCTACCCCTTCCGATCTAATCTACTACCATCTGCTTAAAAATGCCATGGATTCTTCAGTGAAAAACACAAGGCAGACTGCAGCAAAGGCTAAGTCACCAGCAACGTCCACGCAAAAATTAAAAGACTTAATCCAAGCTGAGAAACATTGGACAAATCAGCGCCACATCACTGACACTGGAGCGACAGCCTCGTCAGATGAGGCCGTCAGCACTGATGACCCAGATAAAACTGCAGATATTATCTCTGCAATAAAGCAAGCTGCCAAAACAGTCAGTAAACTAGACAGTAGCTATGATTTGTCAAAACTGACCGTTATCTTGGTTATCTCCCCATGGGTGCATGCATGCTAGGAGAGTCTAGGTGCATGAACATGCACAGCGTGCATGTCATTCCTGCTTCTGGCCTGTGTTTCTCCCTATGACCCCCAGCTGCTCTACCACCTGTGGTCACCCATGTGGCAGTATAGCAGCGAAGATGATGACCCTTCCTCCCCGAAGGAGGAGACCGTCCATTGGCACACACAGTCCTCCTACTCCCCAGCTGGCCCTCGACAAGCCAGGCTAATTTTGAATCTGGGTTGCTGGCATCGCAAGCAGTATTGCTACCGCTGCCCTAACAGACCAGCTCCAAGACCACTCTTACAGTTGTAATACAGTCGTAAGAGTGGTCTCGGTGGCGGTATTCATATAGTATTGATTGAGATCAACCAATAATATATTAAAAGTTAGAAAACCTGCCCTGAACATGCCTGTTTCCATGGCAGCTGCATGTGAGACACTTCACAAAATAAGAGTGCCTCATGCCCAGAGAAAGGAGCGCTCCGATTGGTTGGGAGCACTCCCTCGCTTTATAATATCTATAAGAGATGCTACAAGCATCTATATGAAGTTATGATAACTTACAATGCAGTATTTGTTAGTTACAATGTAGTTTTTTTTTCAGCAGTAATCTTCTTCTGGGAAAAACACCAATATACCTATTTTCTTCTCATCTTTCATTTCTAAACAGAGATACAGGATTTTGAAGTTTTAAATGTTCCTACTGTCATGCCATGCCCATCATGAAACAACTATCGCTGTAAATATTGTGCTGTGGTTCTATACTACTCACAATCACAAATGTAGTAGTATAATTCTACGGCATCCACACTACGAGTCTAGGCCCAGATATTCAGAAATGCGCCACCAAAGTCCGGCGCAAGTCCAGTGCAGCGTAAATCCGATGTGCCATGGCACAACTGGAGCCATATTCAGAGGCTGCACAGGCCAAACAGCACCAGCGCAATGCAGCTAAATATGGCAGAGTTGCGCCATGGCGCAAACAGAGGTGCGCCATGATGCACACAGAGATGCTCCAGTGCAACCGTGGAGACACAGAGCAGAATAGCAACAGAGGGGGCAGGGCACAGAGATCGGACCCAGGGACAGAGCCAAGGAAGCAAAGTGACAGTGGCCACAGGAGGCCTCCACCAGCAGGGCACAGTAGGGCATACACACAGGCACCCAGACACTGGACCCCAGAACACAACAGTGGCATGGACACCAGGTAACATGAGGTGCCAACGGCCAACAGAGGGCTGCTGGCCATGCCCCCCCCACCACAAGACCATAGCAGGCCACACCCAGGACCATGTAGCCAAACACACACACACCACACAGGCACACAGGGAGCCCACACAGTGGGCACTGAATGAGCCAGGATGCAGGCAGCGTGGCAGAAAACATGGGACAGGCCACACAGTGCCAAGCAGAGGACCCCAACACAGTGTGTGGACAGTACCTGAACAATGACCATGGCCATGTGCCACCACCACGCACACACCCGCCACACACCTCTGACCGCCACCCCATGGGCACCCCAATGCACAGCCACCGACCCAGGGGATGGACACTACCACAGTTGGACAGACCACTGCACACAGCAGGGAACCACAGAAGCACAACATGTGCCCCCTCTCATGCACACAACATGGACAGACACTGGGCCACTGCAGCATGGCTCCTCATGCCACCTGCAATGCAGACACAGACACAGGCAGGTATGTCAGAAAATATTTATATAAAACAATTATTTGCAAAAATAACAGGGTCTGGAAAAGGGTAGGTACAATGAGGGAAGGGGACAGGGAACAGGGACTGTACAGTGGGGGGGGAGACTATAGGGAAAGGTGCAACAGGGGAAACAGGGGAAAACAGCTGCAACACTAGCAACGGCCCCATCTGGCCGACCCAGCAAGCCGTTGCTCCCTCCTCTCTGCCGCTATCATCCAGTGCGTGGTAACCACAACCTCCAGAATGCTTGATACGACCAGCAAGGTCTGCCACATGAGTCAGCTGAGCATCTGTCTTGGCACTCTCTGCGCTGGATGCTGAACACCTATAGCAAGGGACAGGACAGGTGATCAGTGCAATGGCCCAAGAAACCATGCCCACCCACAGTGCACAATGGGCAGCGGGACCACACACCCCTGGAGGGCCAGGAACGGATACCGGCAGGGGGGGTGGGCCAATGCCAGCCAGCAACACGGCGCACCACGACATTGCACAGAGGTGGTCCCTGCCACGCAACTGAGAAGTGACAGTCACATGGCACAGTGCACCGGCAGCACCGTAGCAACAATGGTGGCAGCCAGGCACGCGCCCACCCCACCAACAGCCAGCACATGTGTCCAATGGATGCGCCACAGTGGCATAAACCACACAAAGTGTGACACACACAGCTGCCATGGCACATGGCACAGGCAGCCATGCCCATACGCACGCCCCACCACCACCCCCCATATACAGTGTGAAGGACCATGACAGTGCTTACCTGCCCCCTGCGGTGCTGCTGGTGCAGGCCCTCCACCATCAGGGTGCACCGCCTGATTGCGTGCCACTGCAGCCCTGGCCTGTCTGTGGTCTTCCGGCCCTGGGAATTGCAAGAAGATAAGTGCACATCAGTAACTGACCACAGCAGCTCCCCCCCAGCTCTCTGTGCACAGCGTGTGTACCTGCCTGACATGCCCCGCATGCCAGCACAGCTGCATCACAATGCAAGTGGCAGCTGGCAATCCCACCCCGTGATGTGCATGATGACAGTGTACCCTACTGCAGGGCATGCCAGGCAGCAAAGCCAACACCACAGTACAGCACCAGGACAGACATGCAACATGGGATGACTTACCTAGCTATGGCACTGCACCACGCCTGATGCATGCCTGAAGCCTC
This sequence comes from Neoceratodus forsteri, assembly GCA_016271365.2. Lineage (NCBI taxonomy): Eukaryota > Metazoa > Chordata > Ceratodontiformes > Ceratodontidae > Neoceratodus > Neoceratodus forsteri. The sequence continues at coordinate 1,538,796,860 of CM028131.1, read as the reverse complement.
CGTAGATTGTCAGGGTCCCTACGCATGAGGTCACCGTACCAGTGCCTACACTGTTCTACTGTTCTGGGCACTCCGGTCCTCCTCTCTAGACTGGCAGAGATATCCTGCCACACACTGCCCCTGGCCTGCTATAAGGGCAACTGGCCAAACAGCTGTGGGCTGTGGGGCTCCACACAGGCCACCAGGTTGACCTGCTCCACATCTGCACAGTTAGAGGCATGGTGTCCACTATCCTGCGCCATTGCACTGGATTTGGTTTGGCGGTGAAAATGGAGGGAGCAGGTGCACATGTCCGCCACAGGTGCCAGATGCACGATGCACAGGAGACAGCACAGTGCCTGCCCATTGCGCAGTGCTGGAAATACGCAGTGGATGTGGCCAGGTGGGGTCACATGGTCACGGAGGTCTGACCCAGGGGTCAGAGGTCACACACCAGTGTGCACATGCATGATAGGGCACGTTACCCCATGCGCGACCATGCGCGTAACTGGCCATGTGCAACATGCACAATGCCAATGCATCGCGCTGTCTGCACGTGGTGCGCGATTGACACCATGATAGCATGATGCACATGCAAAACTGTAGGCCCATGCACTGCGGCTTGCTCTGGCACAATCCCATTGCACACGGTACAATTTTTCGATATTCAAACGCTACATAAAACTGAGCTCATAAGCCAATGCGTGGTGCAGTGGGGTGCATTGGCATGTCATCACTGTTGAGCACAACCTCATTTGCATGCATTGCACCTCATAAGCGCCACGGAACAGCACAGGCCATGTACTGGTATTGCAACCTTGATAGGTAAGTGGTGGATGCCGCAGTAGCATACTGGGAGCTGACAGCACTGCAGGGTGGGACGGACAAGGGAGATGCTGCCACTGACACACTGTGCAGTCCATGCCCACAAGAGGCAACATGTCGGCACAAGAGGAGGGCGAGGAGTGGGGACCTGCATGAAAGTGCAGGCCCAACTTCACGAAGGGTGAGACAGATGCCCTGTTCGAGGCCTACCTCGACAGGGAGGCCCTGTTGAGCGGTGCCATGGGCACACCACAGGCCAGTGCTGGTGCATGAGAGGAGGTGGTGTCCTATGTGAACCAGCATGGCAGCCACCAGTGGTCAGCACAGAAGTGCTGCAAGAAGGTAGGGACTGACAGGCGGTACATAAAGAAGAAGGTAGCAGCCATCAGAGCATCCCATAATGCCACCGGAGGAGGGCCAGCAGATGAACCCACACTGACGCCAACAGAGGAGTTGGTGGCAGCCACCATCCGCCGCACCACAGTGGAGGGTGTGCCTGGAGGAAGCTTCCAGATGGGTGGCAGCCCATCACTGCGTGGTATGTATGTCAGACATGCACAGCTGGTGGCCCGGAAGGGTGCATACACGGGCATGCTGGTGTGCATGTGGCCGTCCTGCATGTTATGTGCATGTGTGTGCACCCACATGCATGTCATGCTGCAGGACACGTGCAGCAGCAGTGTATGCCGGGGCACATGTGGGCATTGCATCACTGACACTCCATCCTTCTCTTGCAGCACTAACATGCCTCCGTGCAGAGGATGGGGTGCTGCGAGAGGCACCCGTGGATGCCGGTACAGCCCCAGAGGATGAACCATCTACATCCACCAGGATCTGGGGGCCTGACAGGCTGCAGCTCAGCACCATGGCACCTGTGAATGTCCTAGGCCTAGGGTCAGATGAGGCCCTGGATGTGATCCAGCAGGATGCCAGCCTTGGTGTCACGTGTGCAGATTGGGGCAGGGTCCGACTCCGGTGATGACTACACACACCTCCTGGACAGCATGGGCAACATTGTTGGTGTGTCCCCCCTGCTGGCATCACAGTCAGGTACTGCGCCCAGCGCTATGCCAGTGGCAGCACAGCTGCCTGCCACCACTACAGGTGCGGCGATGTGCATTGCCATGGATGTGTCCTGCGGTGGTGGTGGTGTAGCTGTGCAGGTGCAGGGTGGCATATAGCGGCCAGATGGGCGACAGCAGCAGGATGCGGGTGCCACCGGGCAGCCAGTCACAGGGTCCGCCGCCAGTGCGCCTACTGTGCCCATTCCCCCTGCAGACTCCACTGTGCAGCATCCACCGGAGAGGGGGGGCTGTGCAGCATGGCAGGTCACCCCCAGATGAACGGCATCCTGCCCGGAAGCCCCAGGATGCCACCCATCTGGCTGAGCACACATGGCTGCTGTGGGTGTCTGTTCAGCAACAGGTGCTGTTTGCCACTGAGGTGCAGCACTGCATGCAAAGGTGTGCCAGTTAGCTGAGCAGCAGGAAAGGGGCACTGCACAGATCCTGGAGGGGATGCAATGCAAACAGGAGGCCACGACTGCATCCTTGGATTGCATTGCCAGTGTGATTGTGGATGGCTTTGCATTACTGGCTGCCACAGGGCGTGGTCATGCACAGGAGAACCCCGCAGTGTGCTGTCCACCCCACCAACCCAGCATCAGGTGACCCCAACACAATCAATGCCAGGCTCTGATGTAAGCATCCCAGGCACGACCAGGGCTGGCCTGTTTAGGCGTCTGCACACCCCCACATTGCACACACCCCTGGCTGATGCACAGCCTGTGGCTGCCAATCGGCCCCGCATGGCCTCCCCTGTGGCCGTGGTGGCCATGGTACCGTACAGCGGCCCTGATCTGCAGGCTGCCCTGACCGCAGTCTGCAGCTGCTACCCTGTGCACACATGGGTGGTGTGTGTGTGTGCCCTTACCGGTGGCGGCGTGCCTGTGTGTCATGCCGCATGCTGCCTGTGTGTGTGTATGCCCAGCTGCTGGATCGTGTGGCGTGGGCGTAATGAGGGCAGACTTGCACCAGTTGCGCCTGTGCACCGGTGTGATGCGTCTGATCCATGCCACATTCCAACACCTGGGTGGGTGTGTGTGTGTGTGTGTGTGTCTGTGTGCTGCTGTATGTGGTTGTGTGCCACTGACTCCCCTACTCCTGCATCACGCCTCTGTGTGTGCATGCCCCTCACCATGCACGTCCCTGTATGTATGCTGTACCTGTCTGTGTGTCACATGCATGGGCCACACATGCATGTGCAGTACACATGCATGGGCCACACAGACAGGTACATGCATGTGTACTGCACCACCTACCTGTGTTCACCAAAGTGTTCCTCTGCGACAGTGTCGTGGTGATGTCGTGCCTGCTGCAGCAGTCGGGGGGGTTCCTCCACCCAGGGGGTGGCTGTCCACCACCCTACAGCCCATTGTCTCCGTCGTCCCCACTACTGTTGCCCTCATCAGCCTTGACAGCTATCCCATGGTCAATGGCCATGTTGTGCAGTATGCAGCAGGCCAGGAATAGGCCACAGGCTTTCGAGGGGCTGTACTGTAGGGCACCGCCTGACCTGTCTTGGCAACAGAAACATGCCTTCAGCATGCCAAAGATGTGTTCAATGATGTTGCGCATGCTGGCGTGTGCCTCGTTGTACCGTTCCTCTGCTGGAGATGACGGGCACCGGTAGGGGGTGAGCAGCCGGGGCCTCAGCAGGTATGCACTGTCACCTGTGTGAAGAATGACATGGTTAGCCCTCTGCTATGCTGTGCTGTGTCCTTTGTCTGTCTCTAGCACCCATGCCACCATGCACACCCTGCCCACCTCCATCCCCACGTCTGCTCTGCCCATCGCATCTTGCCCATGCTATACACACCCACTAGGTGGCCTGTGGGGATATCCCCATGTTCAAATCTGTGGCCCAGCATAGAGCTGTGCCAGATGAATGTGTCATGTGCACTCCCAGGGTGTGTGGCACAGACATTGGTGATGCATCCTGTGACATCGCACACCACCTGGCAGTTGATGCTCAGGCTCCCCTTCCTGTTGATATACAGCATTTCCTCAGGGCCAGGTGGCATGCAGATGCCCATGTGGGTGCAGTCAGTGGCCTCAATCATGCCAGGCATGTATGCCACCCTGTGGAAGTCATACATAATTGCTGTATGCTCCGCCTGTGTGCTGGGGAACTGGATGAATTCCAAAGCATGTAGCAGCAGGGTATTGAGGAACTGTGTGAGAAGGTGGGACGTGGCTGACTGGGTGATACCCGTGGTGTCCCCTGTTGGTTGTTGGAAGGTGTCTGTGGTGAGCAGGCACATGACGGCAGTCACCTTAGTCTCCACAGACATGGCTTGGCTCTGTCTGGTGGGTGCCTGCATCTCCTCACTGCACAGCTTGCAGAGCTGCCTCAGAATGGCCCTGTTCAGGTGGTACCGGCCCATGATCTCAGTGTCACTATAGTTCTCAAAGGTGATGCGGGCATGGTACCACCTGTGTCAGGCATACCGCCGACGGGCCCTTCGTCAGCTTACCGCCTCCATCAAGAAGGGCGCACTCTCCATCTTTCCTGCTGTCCACTGTCCCCCTGGGCGGTTGGCTGCTGGCTGTGTGCCACCCTGGTACACTGGTTTTGTGTCTGTGTGTGTGTGTCTCTCTCTCTCTCTCTCTCTCTCTGCCCCTTTCTCCCTCTCCCATGCCACCTCTCTGTCCCTCTCCCTCTGTGTCTGGTCTTGTGTCTGTCTGTCTGTCTATCTATCTCTATCTCTCCCTCTCATTCTCACTCTTTGCACAACTGCTGTCTGTGTGTTTGCACCCTGTTTTTATAGGAACAAGTCTGGTCGGCTCATCTTTGATTTGCTCCACACTTGCGCCATGGTTTCACAGTTGAATATTCCATTGTGTTGGATATTCATGGGAATGACCCCTGCACTTCCACCGCATACATTATAGTTGCGGATTGGTGCTATGGATTTTGTGCTGAGAAATGGCTCCCTCTGAATATTGCTCCTTGGCGCATTTCCATACTTGCACTGGCACAACTGCTCTGAATATCTGGGCCACAGTGTGTACATTGAAAAAGTAACCTTAAAGAGCAGCTGACACCTTCAGGAGAACTTTAACAAAACATAATATTTAGATATAGTTCAGCATGTATTTCACATTAGTTCTGTATTCATACTCCTTATTATTTGTTACTGAGGTCATTTGCATGAAAACAGGGTCTTTGCTCCTGAAGAGTTCATTTAGTCCTATTGCTTTCTCCCTACCTGAGGTCATAATGCACTGCTTGTGACATCACAGTTTTTCTTACGGCAAAGGACTGATGTCACAACAGATGAGTATGACTTGAAGTAGGGAGCAAGCTACAGAGGCAGATAAACTCTAAGGGATAAAGATGATATAGTCATGCAAATTTACTCAGTAATAAATCATGGAAAGAGAAATATATAGAATATACACAGATTGCAAGCTGAGCTGTATCTAATTATTATGTTGCTCAAAGTTTTCCTTGAGGTGTCAGTAGCTCTTTAACAGTAGAGATTTCTTTCAAAATTGCGGGTGGTGTCCATCTTTAATGACTTAAGTCACTAATTACAGAATTAGTTAGAACAGCCATTTTAAAAATATCTGAGAGAATTAAAAATACACAGCAGATAAGTGCAAGTATTTCAGAAATGCATTTTTGTTGAAGAACTCTATGATGGAGTGGGCATGGCTTGCAGCCGACAGGATCGCACGATTCCTCCTGTTCTCTGCAGAACCATCAGACTTAAAGTTAGAAATCTATAGTTTGCAATAACATTTTCTTACATTAAATTCTGCAGTTCACTTGAACAACTTGTATGTTACCTGCCGTTTGTTTTGGGACAGACTGCTGTTGGGGAATCCGTGTCAGTCTATGCCACAGGAGGCTGGGAAGCGGAAGCGGAACAAGCTGCAAAATGGAGGTGACCCTAGCAACTTGTGAGCTACCATAAGTGGGGCCAGGGTGCTGATGCTGGCAGACATACTCAAGGCTGTGAGGACCTACAAGGGCTCACAGACAAGAATATTGATTCTTTCATTGTGAAGGTAACCCTTTTAGAGACCAAAATGAACATTGTTCCCTCTGAGGTGCAACAGGCCGCAACCGCAGCCAGCAAGTTGGCAACTGCGGTCACCGGGGTGCGTCAGGAAAATAAACTACTCTGGTTATGCCTAGAATACCTGGAGAATGGAGCTTGAATGTCTAATTTATGGACTCTAGATGTATCAGAGGAGCTAAAAGGCTTTGATTGTGTTGCTTTTGCGACTGTGCAGCTGCAAATGTCTTTGACACTGGCACTCAAGGGACATAGAAACATAGACAATACCATCAAGAAAATATCGATGGTCCACCCAGTCTGCCTGTGGTTCTCTATTTTTATGACAAATTTTTAAGGCCAATAGGAGAAACCTGCATCATCGACCTACTAACACAGACCTTCCACATACAATATTGGCAGTGATCATAGGACATCATATCCGTGACTGAGTCTTGGAGGCATCAAAAACCAAGGGACAATTATTACTTCAGGATGGGACGTGTTTCCTTGTATTCCCAGATTTGAGCTATTCAACGCACTGAAGAAGAAAATCTTTTCATGCCGTGCATGCTGGCCTGAAAGCTTTGGGTACGTCCCATATCCTCCAACTGCCTGCTCACCTCTGGGTAGTGTATGCAGGTAAAATGTTTTTATTTAATGACCCAAAGGAGGTGATCAAGAAACTTAATAAGATTATGGAGGACTTTACTGGCCAGCCCACTGAACATTAGGACTTGGACACTGAGGGCTAAAATTACTTCCTGAGACTCTAGTATTTCACATTTTGTGCCCCTGATGACTAACAATTTGGTAGTATTTCACTACCAGTTTGAATGCTTCCCCTTTCTTGTTATATGTTTAACAGGCTGTGTTATCTTTATTAGATGGTATGTCATGCTGAATTTCCTCATAGTGCAGAAGCGATGCTAGAAGTAGTTATCTCAGTGTTACTACAAAGCAAAATTTGGCTTGGCTCCCTGAGGCTATTTTTGAACCCTGTTGATAGTGATCAAGGGGTCCAAAATGGCCACATGGTCCATGGCAGGTAAGACGTGAAAAGCACAGTGCTACCTCATACACCACACAGCATTTGAAAGCAGCCCAAGTGCTCATCACTTTATTTAGGGAAATAAGTATACGTATTGCCATTAATGAGCACGTTAGTGTTCGATAACTGCTCCCTCAGTTTTGAGAGAGGTTTATCTCTGTCTCTGCATTATATGATAACCCTGTGCTATCTCCCTGCAGGGTCAGTAGGACACCTGGTATATCTTAATTGCAGTATTGGGTGTGTTCTATTTGTTCCTGTTCAAATGTTAACATGAAGTTGTTATTGCTGACAGGTGTTCATGTATGTGCATGAATGTGCATGTATATTCATATATGGGCATGTATGTTCATGTACAGTATGTGCCCATATGTGCCTGTATGTTAATGTGTGCATGTATATGCATGTATGTACATGTATATGCATGTGTGTTAATGTATGTGCCTGTATGTTAATGCATGTGCATGAGTGTGCATGTATGTTAATGCAGGTGCATGTATGTGCATGCATGTTAATGTGTGTGCATGTATGTTAATGTGTGTGCATGCATGTGCATGTGTGTGCATGTATATTAATGTATGCGCATGTATTTTCATGTATGTTAATGTGTGTGTGCATGTATGTGCATCTACATTAGTGTGCGCATGTATGTTACTGTATGTGCGTGTATTTTAATTAATGTGCTTGGATGTGCGTGTATGTGCATAAATGTTAATGTATATTAATGTATGTGCATGCATGTTAAGGTATGTGCATATATGTTAATTATGTACTGTACATGTATGTTAATTTATGTGATTGTATGTGCAGATATATTAATGTTTGTGCATGCATGCATTTTCATACATATGCTTGATGGTTCTAACATGTAGTAATGAAGAAGAAAATGTGACCATTTGTTTTGTCTTTTTTGCACCTTCAGTAACTCATGAACCCAAAAGCCATTGCTTTGCTTATACAGTCATAGTGCTCGGGGAGATTATCAAATATATCTTTTAGAATGGTATCCATGTTCCTGCTGCATCACGTTGCTTTCTGTACTATGCCTTTTACTGTTATCTTGCTTCTACCTAATATTTTCAGTAACACTGAGTTTATTTATTTCTTTATTTAGCGTTTATTAACCAAGTAAGCACACTAAACAAAAAACAGATGCCTATTTTCAGGTGCGACCCAGGAGAGCACAAGGAAATATGGAGACAATTTCAAACTGGGAAAAGTTGTACATAGCTTCAGGTAGACCAAAACATACATTTCAAGGTTATAAGGATTGTTCATAGGTTCAGGTGAACAATATACGGACATTTCAAGGATTTATGACAGGAAGACAATTCAAAAAAATACATAAAGTACAAATGCACGAGGCAAGAAAAATGAGCAGGTATGGCTGGCCAGAGGACCAGCACAGGAACTCTGGAAAATGCCCAATGAAGATGGTCAGAGACAAGTGTCCTGCTAGAAGGAGAATGAGGAGAGCTGCAAGTAATCCCAGAGGGAGTTTCAGAAGCAGATGTGGGAGGGGGGTAGAGCTGACCTGGTCAAGAAGGGAGTTCCATATTTTGGATGCACATACGGCAAATGCTCTGTCACCCATTTGTATGCGGGTAGCAGAAACCAGAAGAAATGCCGATCCATGAGACCTAAGGGAGTATGAAGAGGAAACAGGTTTGAGGAGTTCTGCCAGTTCCGGAGGGGTGGCTGTTCTAATGACACTGTCCGTGAAACATCCTAGGATGCAGCTCCCGATGGTTGCCTGGGCAGAGCCAGGTTAGTTTGCTGTGAGTGATAGGAATCGTATTCTGTGTACGAAATTATCAATTTTAATGATTACTGTGCCCTGGAATCAAGCTAACTTATTATGTCTGACTTCTTATTTTTTAGCCAACTAACAAATACTGCTACTCCAAAGTAAAAAAAATGTTTTGTTTTTTTTTTAAATGAAGAGATGGATACCATCTTTTGAAAAGTGGCTAACCATCCCCTTTTTGAAACACTTGCAAGTGAGGTACTCTTATGGTTATAAGAAGTCCTCATGTACAGAAATCCTCATTGCTCATCACGAGTTAGTGTTCATTGTTTATGACGTACTGTACCTAAAGAATAATGCCTTTGCATACAAACATATGAACATACAAAATCGCTGGCAGAAAAAGGCCCATAGGTCTATCAAGTCTGCCCGAGTGTGCAGCTCACAGTTTAATACTCCTGCAGCTGCCCCACCCACCCAACCCCTCCTTTCATCCCTTCTCCCAGGCCTATCTCCCCTTATGTTCTTGTCTCACCTTACCCTGCCCCTGACTCTATCCCATCCTTGCTTAAAACTGTCCACTGTCCGCAGTTCCATTAACTTCTCTGGCAGTGCATTCCATCCCGCCACCACTCTATCTGTGAAGTAGTACTTCCTCATCTCCCTCCTGAACCTCCCCCCTTCCAACTTCAGACTGTGCCCCCCTGTGACCCCCCCTTAAGCAGAATAATCCTCCTGTATTGACCTTGTTTATGCCTTTTAAGTATTTAAAGGTCCATATCATGTCCCCCCCTCTCCCTTCTGTTTTCCAGGGAGTACCTGTTGAGCTCTCTCAATCTTTCCTCATATGCAGGTGTGTGTAATGGGGAATTTTCACACACCTGAGGTGTGTGATAATCCTTAAACCCGAGAGTAAAGTTCGGGGGGGTTATGAGATTATCACACACCAACAGTGTGTGAAAAATCCTAATAACACAAACCTTGCACAGATATTATTTTTTTATAATAACTGGTGCAACCTTTTGAGATAGTGTATGGAGCCAGAATATTTTTTGTGGTTGATAGCAGTAACAGCATGAGGACAAATTGATAGCATTGACAGCGTGAGGACGAAAATGCCATAATAACCCGGTACTGAGTTATTACATTTATGGAGTTATTAGGGCATTTTAAAAGCAGCCTGCAGTGAGTTACTATAAAGGATCACCAGTTATTATACAGAGAATATCTAACCTCTCCATGAAGAACAAGATGGTAACTTCCCCACTAGTAAGCTTCAGGACATCATTGGCACGAGAGCAAAGCTCTAACACTGGCAAGGTTTTTTATTATACATGTAAGCACTCCCTTTTGGGGATGCTTACTATTGTAACCCTCTCTGCCTTGTTTGCCCTTTTTGAGTAGATTGGGGGCTGGTCTGCCTGCTGGTTGGGCAGAACCAGTGTCCCGGGGTAGTATTTAAGGAAGACTGTGACACAAATCCCTCACTAGGGACTTCCAGTTCACTGCCACCACCTGGGTTTTTTTTTTCACCAACAGGGCCCAGGAAGCCTGTTTCTGACTTCACCCTTTACACAAGGTCAGGAAGGTCAACACAATAACTGTGGGTAGAGTGCTGTCTTGGAGACTGAAACAGAGTCCAGCAGAAATACAATTACCCTTTTAAATAATACACAAGCTGTCACTGATTCTATAAAAATAGACTGTTTACTAGAGTACTACAAGTATTTACAACAGGATGTATTTACAGGAAACAAAAGAGTTGCACGTTTACTAAGAAGCAGAAAATAAAATCACATTAAACAGAAAGGTATCGTACAGCAGAAGTCTAAGCTATCCTCCCCTACAAATCATTTACCTGGACTAGCTAAAGAAGCACTTTTCCCTCACTGTGCTATCTTACCTCAGCTAGTCTTTGTAATGGCAGGGGCTCTGGTCTTTAGGTGTTTCAGTCCAAGAGAGTGAGCTGGATATAAGCCCCTCAATATATTGCCTTGCTCCAAGTGGGGAGGGTCCTACTCACTCTGAGTGACAGGCCCATGTTACCCAGCCCTCTTTGAGAGTGTGTGTGCATGTGTCCCCCCCCACCCTTCAGCACCTCCTTGCTACCATAATGATGTCCACCTGGTTCCTTTTGTTCAACATGGGAATATCTCCCAGAAGCATACCCCACTGAGTTTATGCAAGCAATAATACCTGACAGGGTGGGTGGTATTGGGCAATACCGGACCACCCAGGGGTGTAATGAGGCCCAACACCACAGGCGGAGGGCCTTATAGCCCCTGGAAGGTCCGATATTGCCCATACTGCCCACCCTGGAGGGTATTATTGCACTTTAGAAAACGGGCTACCTGTGTTATTCATATGTGGGATTTAAAAAAATCAAAAAAAATTTTTTTAAATGTTGCTAGATGAAGTTAAAGTTGTCCTGCTATAAAGTAGTCCCTACTTTTCTGTGCTGCTCTATCTCTTGCTGGTCCCCCCTCACAGAGCAGATCTTCTCCCCCCTCCACTGCTCCATCATGAGGGTAGATCGAGAAGTTAGATGTGGCAGGGCAACGTAGAGTACTTTTTTTTTTTTTATTTAAAGACCGCGTTTCAGTTCCCCCCTCCATTAGTGTGGTCACTTCTTTCTACATCAATTTTGATTCGAGTCACTTCTCCGCCACAGCGCGAGCACACAGACAGAGACAAGATGAGACTTGGGAAATGTGCGAGTGACAGTGAAAGTTGCGGGAGTTAAAGCGAGGAAATGAAACTGCAGGGGACAGCGAGGGACAGAAGCTTCAAGTAAAAACTGTTTTCATTTAATTTTGACCCTGTAAAGTGGCACGGCAGGTGGCGGGGGAGGTGGTGCACATGAAATGTGTCGCTCGCTTAGTGAGGGTAAAAAAAAAATGGCATTTTAAAAAACTTTGTGAACTGTTTTAGCCAATGATGAAAGAGGCTAGGCAATAGGATACCAGATATGAGGCTGGCAAGGTTGGCATGGCTGGTACTTTTAACTTACGGGGCTCTCACTGTAAGTTAATGTAACCCCTGCCAGCCAATGAGATTCCTTTCATTCTTAAACCCATTTTCTAAGAGTTTATTGCTTTACTGCCTCCTGTCTGGCTTTTCCTGTTTACTTTCTCATGAGAACCATCAGACCTGTGCTTTAACTTTTCCATATATACTTGCTCATGTGATCTGGCAACCATCTTGTCTGAAGAAGATGCATATTCAAAAAGAATAACTTAATCAGAAGAATACATGGTTCTGGTCCCCTTTTCTGTCACAGAGGCTATTTGGCATGTTTGGGAGAGGCCAGTGGGAGAGAGAACAGAGATGCACAGTGGGGCCGGGCCGTCAGCCCTGGCCCAGTTGGAACTCATGTGGTTCATCATTAGGGTAGGCTGCTTGAGGAAGGGCAGACCAATGTTAGGGACTGTGGGATGTCTGGAGCTTGGCCTGTTGTGTTTGAGAGCCACAGCCTGGGGAGTGAGGCACCCACCTGTGAGCACCGTGGCACCAGGGTGGGTGGGCCTAGTGTCCAGTAGAATGTAGTGCCAGGTATGGAGTCTTGGGTGGAGGGGATGGCATACTGATGACAGCCTGAATCATGGGGAGTGCAGTGGTGGCAGCCCACCTACCCTTACCCTTGTAGCACTCCGCCTGAGTGAAGGTGGCCTCTGGGGAGTGAAAGGGTTGGCCAGTGAGTTCCCTGGATTGCCCATGCCCTGGATGTACAAGGATGCCATGAGCCTGGTTGAGTAGGCCCTATTTGGCAGGTTGAAGTGAAATCAAGGGAGGCACAGAAGTCTGTACTTTCAGCCACCATGAATGTGTGAGAGGAGAGAGCGGTAGACCCAAGATTGGAGCTGGAGTTGAGGCCTAGAAGTTCTGGTAAGGTCAAGGCTGTGCTGTTGTCATCAAGTTCTGGTTTGGAAGCCATTCCGGCTCTGTGGGGGCTCAGCATTGTGGCCTTAATGCCCATAAGTTTGGTGCCATGGCTCTGTACCACAGAAGACTATTCTTTTCTTCAAAGCCATGCCCCCTGCTTCCCTGGGAGCAGTATGTAATGTTTTACGATGCATTTTAAATTAAATTTTTTCTTATTGTTAAAATGGACTTTGGAGTGGACTTCTGGTTGCTCTATGAATATAACCCTTGCTGCCAGCTAACATCTTGCTCCCATAGCCTTGGGTTTTGCTGCTCTACTACACCCTGCTTCTGGCCGCACCCTACGACCACCTTCAGCAAGACAAAGATAGACCCAGGTATGTGCCAGCTTTCTTAATCTGGATGTGTTGCTGCTAAGTGGTGCCCCCCCCCAGAATGTTCCATCAAACCCCTAGACATTGGGGAGGGGGAGGCTACATACAGAATATAAAATCAGCTTTTTCATAAACCACACACTTTTGTGCGGTGCAAGGCTCTGTCATTTTTTTTTGTATTGTTTTGCCATTTGGAGAAAGCGCTCACGAAACACAGTAAGCTTACTTTCAGCTGCCTCAGTCAGCTCACATGCCAAGCTGTGTACCTGGTTGGCTGGAGTACAACTCTGACTAGTGCAGCTGTGTGGAGAAATAGTTCACATTCTAAACCATAAATCATTTCTCCGAACATTTCAAAGTGTGGATTATCAGTTTTCAAAAACACAGAAGAAATAGGCTGATCATGTAGTACATCATAATTCCCTATTCTGACTATCAAGCCCTATAGAGGGACTCTCTGGTCCTCAAGCAGCACGCTACTAGAAGTCCCCAAGGTGGTGTCCAACACAGAGAAAAGGTCCTTTCCCACCACTGCCCCCTTATGGAACAATCTCCTGTCCTCCCTCCAAGACTGCTCATCCCTTGGGGAATTCAAAAAAAAAGGCTAAACATAGAAACATAAAATTTGACTGCAGATAAGGACCGCTTGGCTCACCCAGTCTGCCCATTTCCCTACCTAATGGATAAGCTGCAGATCCTAGCTAACCAACAGTCTGCTTTTTCCTACCCCCACCCACTAGAATTGCCTTATGACTGTCCCATGCATTCTTGAAATCCACCACTGTTTTTGACTCCACAACCTCCTCAGGAAGGCTGTTCCGTGCATCCACAACCCTCTCCGTGAAAAAATACTTTCTCACATTACCTCTGAGCCGTTCCCCCTCAATCTTCAAATTGTGCCCCTTTGTTCTGGCACACTTCTTTTTCTGAAAGATGTTACCCTCTTGGACTTTGTTGATTCCCTTGAGGTACTTGAACGTTTCTATCATGTCTCCCCTCTCCCTCCTTTCCTCGAGGCTTTACATATTAAGCTCCTTAAGTGTCTCTTCATATGTCTTCTGGTGCAGATACTGCACCATCTTAGTTGTCCTCCTCTGGACTGCCTCCATCCTGTCTATGTCTTTGTGGAGATTTGGTCTCCAGAACTGCACGCAGTACTCCAGATGGGGTCTCACCAGCTATCTGTACAGAGGGATAACAACTTCCTGTTTTCTGCTGGTGATACCTCTCCCTATGTATCCCAGTATCCCCCCAGCCCTCCTTACTGCCCTCTCACATTGCTTGCCCACCTTTAGGTCATCAGATATAACTATCCCCAGGTCCCTTTCCATTTTTGTTGTTGTTAGTATCTTACCCCCCCATTGTGTACTCTTCGCCTGGGTTTTTGTTTCCCAGGTGCATTACTTTTCACTTCTTAGCACTGAATCTAAGCTGCCATACATTTGACCATTCCTCCAGCCTTGCCAAGTCCCTTCTCATCCTTTCCACCCCACCTTGTGTATCAACTTTGTTGCAGATCTTTGTGTCATCTGCAAAGAGACGTACTTTTCCTTCCAGTCCCTCTGCAATGTCGCTTATAAAGCATTAAAGAGGACAGTTCCTAGTACTGAACCCTGCGGTACCCCACTAGTAACCCCCCTTTCTTCAGAGTGGACTCCGATTACTATTACCCTCTGTGTCCTATTCTCCAGCCAATTCTTTAGCCAGGCTGTCATCTTGGGACCCACTCCCAGGCTGGCTAACTTGTATATTAATCTTTTGTGTGGGACTGTGTCAAATGCCTTGCTAAAGTCTAGGTAGGCCATGTCCACAGCCCCTCCTTGATCTACTACTTTGGTCACCCAGTCAAAGAAATCTATCAGATTCATCTGGCATGACCTTCCCGCTGTGAATCCATGCTGCCTTGGGTACTGTGCCCCTCTGGCCTCTAGGTAGTCAACAATTCTTTCCTTCAGAAGTGATTCCATCATTTTCCCAATAACTGAGGTTAAACTAACAGGTCTGTAGTTTCCTGCTTCTGCCCTGCTCCCACTTTTGTGAAGGGGAATCACATCTGCCCTCCTCCAGTCCTCAGGTACTACCCCATCCTCCCATGATTTGTTAAAGAGGGTAGTCAGTGGTGTCATTAGTTCTACCTTTAGTTCTTTTAGAATTCTGGGATGAATCCCATCAGGCCCCATTGCTTTGTCCACCTTCAGTTTGAAGAGTTCTTTCAGAACCCTTTCTTCTGTGAATGGGCTGGTATCAACCCCCATATCTAGAGTGTTTCTATTGTTTGGTGTAGGTACCTCCCCCTTTCATTTGTGAATACTGAGCAAAAATATTTGTTTAGTATCTCTGCCTTTTCACAGTCACCCTCTGTCGACTCCCCCTCCCAGTTATTAAGCCTCACTATCCCTTCCTTGGTCTTCCTTCGCTCCCTGATGTACCTATAAAAGGTTTTATCCCCCTTCTTAACTGAGTTGCTATCTTTTCCTCGGTTTGGGCCTTTGCTGTTCTGACTGCCTTCCCTGCTTCCTTTTGCTCTAATTGATACCATTCTTTGTCCTGCTCTTTCTGTGATTCCTTGTACTTCCTGAATACTTTGTTTTTCTCCCTAACCTTCCCTGCCACCTCCTTCGAGAACCATAGTGGTTTCTTACATCGTTTTGTTTTGTTTATTTGTTTCACACAAAGGCTCGTTGCCTCTGTGATGGCAGTTTTGATTATTCCCCACTGTTCTTCCACCCCTCCTTCCTGCCCTTTTGCAAGTGCATTCCTTAGGCACTCACCCATTTTGACAAAGTCAGCCCTCCTGAAGTCCAGTACCTTTGCCTTTATATGACTTGACTCTACTGCTGTGTTTATTGTGAACCATACTGTTCGATGGTCACTAGTTCCCAGATGGCTACCCACTTCTAAATCTGTGATCCTCTCGCCATCTCCATTTGAGAGTACCAAGTCTAAGATTGCTCCCTCTCGAGTGGATTCCAGTAATAGTTGTCTAAGGCATGCCCCCTGTAGGACATCTAGAATGACCCCACTCTTAGATGTGGCTGCTGCAAATGCACTCCAATTAACATCTGGCATATTCAGATCCCCCATCAGCAATATCTCCCCTTTTTCTGCCATTCTAAGGATACTTCCTGTCATTTCCTTGTCCATGTCCTCCCCCTGAGATGGGGGTCTCTATACAACCCCTGTGCGGATTGTGGTGCCATTGCCTGTCTCTAAATTGACCCACAGTGCTTCCTCTCCTCCCTGTTTACCCTTTTGTTCTGTAGCTTTGATTCCTTCCCTTATGTAGACAGCTACTACTCCTCCTCCTCCTCTTTTACCCACCTTGTCCCTCCTGTAGATAGTGTATTCTGGTATGTTTACATCCCAGTCATGATTCTGTGTGTACCATGTTTCTGTGACTGCCACAATATCCAGATGTTCCTCCTCCATCAATGCCACTAATTCAGGAAACTTGTTACCTAGACTATGGGCATTAGTACTCATTGTCTTCCATTTTCTGATGGCTTTACCTCTTGTAGCACTATCCCTATCCTCATTGACTGTGCTTTCTCCATTCACCCCTGTCCTGCTCCCTACTGACCTTTGTACCTTGGTCTTTACCTCATTTAGTACCTTGTTTTGTAGGGGGAGGCTGGAAATTCCCTGCTGCTTATCAGTGCCTCCCCCCTTGACTAGTTTAAAAGCTTGCCAATGAAGCATTTAAACCGATTGCCCAGAAGACTTGTTCCCTTCCTGGACAGATGCAGACCATCATGCCAGTATAGGCTGGAATCCCTCCAGGTGAAACCCCAGTCCCTAGTGAAGCCAAACCCCTGTGCACTGCACCATTTTTTTAACCATCCATTGAATCGAAAGGTGTGAAGTACCCTCGCCTCACCCTTGCCATAGACAGGCAGCACCTGTGAGAAGGATACTGTGTGTGCTACTTGCCTTAGGCCCCTCCCCAACTCCACAAACTCCTCCTGCACTGCTCTAATCTCATGTTGAGTCAAGTAATTTGTCCCTAGGTGGGACCTCTCTTTTAGAGTGTAACAATTGCAATTGTCTTTGCTGAGATGGTCTCCTCTCCCCCCAAAAAAACAGTGTATTCTTGCCTCAATTTAGCACTTAAGTTATTAGCAGTAAGGAACCAGCACAGCACTTAGCAAATTCACTACTGACACCTTCAAGGCCCTTGATGATGGTGCCACCACCGGTGCCATATTTATAGACCTAACCAAAGCCTTTGATCTGGTCAACCACAACCTACTAACAGACAAGCTAAAAATTACCAGACTTGACCACCATTCTCTGATCTGGTTCAAAAGCTACCTGTCCCACAGGACCCATCAGGTTAAGTGGCAGGGAACCTTTTCAGATCGACTTAGCATCATGGAGGGAGTACCCCTAGGTTCCATTCTAGGCCCCTCCTGTTCACCCTGTTTGTCAATGACCTCAGCAATAACTGTGGCGGAAGTATGCTGACGATGCTGTGCTGTACAGATCCTCAGACAGTGCACCGACCCTTGGGCTTCTGCTACAGGAGGACTTCACAACCCTAGAAAAGTGGCTGCTGGATAACAGGTTACTGCTAAATGATAAGAAAATGAAAGCTATGTTGTATGAGAACCTTGGGCTTGGACAGGTCCCTCGTGCTCCCACTAGTATCCACAGCAGGCACACCCATAGACGTCTTGAGCCCTTTCAAATACTTGGGCCTTATTCCGGACCAAGGCCTCACTCTCAAGTGCCATGTGCACCATGTCACCAGAGGGATACATCAAAAGCTAGGTATTCTGTACAGAATGAATTCCCATCTCCTCCCTGAAACCAGGGAAGCCATCACAAATTGCATCCTCCTCCCCAAACTGACCTATGCTGCCCCAGTTATACAGTCCCTCTCTGGCAGGGAACTGGGAAGGGTGCAAATACTTTATAACAATATAGCTTGATTTGCAGCCAGATCCCACCTGAGGCGTCACCACTGCGAGGTGCTCGAATCTCTAAACTGGCCATCATTTTCCCAAAGTCTCCAATATCCCCTCCTGTGCACCTCCTGCAAACTAATAAATGGCCCCAGCCCTGCAGGCCTAGCCGAGCTGGTAGTCACCAAGCGCCCAGGCAGGCTGCACCAAACCTCTTCCTGAAAGCTCCTAGAGGTTCCCAGGCTGAGGACTGCAGCTGGAGACAAGTCTTTCTCCCATGTTGCCCTGACCCTATGGAACAGCCTCCCTGACCAGCTGCATAATGCTAGCACACTGGTCTCCTTTAAAAAAAGGCTCCATGCACACCTAGTTGAAAACAACTCATGTTCATGCCAGAGGTGACCCTACTTACACTTGAACTGTACAATATGAAAAAGGACTGTTGTAGCCTGTTGTCCTGTGCCTGTATCCATAGTAACCTGTAATACCACTGTTGTAATAAATCTCACTGTTTAACTTATGTGACTGCAGCTACCCATGTATACTCCACTAGAGGGAAAGTCCTGGGGAATTCCTGTGTTGTTTTATGGTTATTGTCCTGCAGTTATTATTTTAAAAGGATATATATCATCAGTATGTGTTTATGTTATCTGTATTATGTATCATTGATGTGTCCTGCATCCCTGTTTTTTTCTGTGTAACTAAATCCGGGTCGCCCCTGAAAAAGGTACCATTTGGGCCCAGTGGGCTTACCCAGTCAACAAAATGAAATAAATAAATAAACTCGCTTGACTGCTGACATAACTTGCCTGGCCTCCCTTGAATTGTACCTGGTTCAGTTGTTTTCCATATGTCGTTGGCTCCAAATGTGTGTAGTACTGACTGTATGTATCCCTACTTTTTATTTTTGCCAGGAGCGACACACTAAGCTGAAAGCTTCTTTACTGGTGGACCTGGGAGCACAAGGAAGTTAAGTGACTTGCTTAGGGTCACACAGAATGCAAGTGGGGGCTGTGGGATTCAAACCCAGGTCTCCAGGGATCCTTCTGGGTCCTGTGTGTAATTAACGTTGAGAAGTCTTTAACTACAACTGGATGCTTAAAGTCTGTACTGTCCATAGCAACTGTAATTAAATCCAGGTCACCCCTGAAAAAGGTGCATTTAGTCCCAATTGGCCTACCTGCTCAACAAAATTCAATAAAAAAAAATAAATTGTACATCATAAATCATGAGCACTATTTCACCCAGTCAGATAGTGTTCATTTTTGTAACATACTTTGAGGTGGACATGGTGCTTTTATTAACAGTATTACATCTCCTGCCTTAGGACGCTTGCATGTGCCAGTCAAACTTTTATGCCTTCACAGTTTTCCAGTACAGGATCCCACCCCCCCAGGGGATGCAAGGCATTGTGGGGAACAGAGTGGGTGCATCTATTTATGTGAGGACAAGCTGTCATTGCTACTTCCATGTGACTATTTACCAGTGCACATACCACTGAAGGTGATTCATTACAGTACATAAAAGCCTTTTGAGCAAATGAGTGACTAACAGGAGGAGAAGAAATACCATTACATTCTTTATAACTTCCTAGAAAATCTACTCAAAAAACTTCAAGTAAGATTTTTACACCTCTGAGAATACAGGGATGGGAAATTGTTTCCTTCGGTGGTGACAACTGATTTGTGTACAGGGCTGTGAACAAAGGACGATTGTATTGGATTACACCTATTGGGTTTACTTATGAAGACAAGCCATTGACAAATGGTGCAATAACACAGCAGGGAGGTCTGAGATGTAGCCTTCCTGAAAAGCTTGAAATGTCAATCAGTCCTCCCTCCAGCTCAGTGTACATCACTGCAAGAAAAGGATGCCCTGTTTATCCATTAATCACACTGATGTCTACATTGAGCTGTTTGAGGAACCACCGAGGATTTATTCTTGACCTTTAGTTGTTGCTTTTATCTGTGTCCCTTGTTTTATAGCCCCCAGTAATATCAACCGTAACTATTCCTTATTAAGCAAAGATCTGTTTGGCAAGGCAGAACTACAGTACCTGGATTTGAAAAGGAAAATGGACGCTCTTATTACAGTCATCCATTACGAGCTGAGGAATTCAAAATGATGATTCATGTCTTGTGGGGGAACCCTTTCAGGCTGGCCTTGAGAGATCAGAAAGCATCTGCACCTACCTACCCGCATTGCTGTACTTTGTTCAACCTGAAATCAGGTCAGACTTCTGACCACCAAACTCTTACTCCCTACATTTATTTTTTTTTTCTATAAAGTGTTTTCTCCAGACAGTCAAGACAGGCAGGCAGGCTCTTAGCCCTATCCCCACCTCCCCTGCCCGGCACCCACCTCCCCATACTCACCATGCCTGAAGTCCAGCACAGGTTGCTCCCCATGGCAGGGCCAGCAATGAGAAGGTTGTCCTCCTCCCACCCACTAACTCATATCCAGACTTGGGCCAGTGGTCCAGGTAGTGGCACAGGGACGGGGTAGGTGGGTAGGGCTTCATGAAGCCTGCAACAACCATTTTCTATTTACTCCCCTTAGGTCCCCTGACGCTAACTCATGTAGGTGTGTGCATGTGGAGGTGCACACATGCTGCACAACCACGACCCTTCCCTTTCATGTCACTTGGGCGCTGACACTAATTCCAGACCTCAGCCTTGTGGCAGCCAAGGGCCCAGTCAACATGCCTCCCCACCTGAAGAGAAGAGCTGTATGACAGATGCTCAATCATCTCCCTCTGGCCATTCCCCAGCAACCAGAGCTCATTCCCAGCCTTGGGTAGCCTGCGTGGTAAGAGGTAAGGCACACAGTACCTCAGCCCTCCGCACCACAGGACCAGTTTTCCACATTTGGTTTCCTCATCTGTTTTTGCCCCCTTTGACCCTGGCCTGCCTCCTTCCACAGGCTTCTCCCAAAGAACATCACTCACTTTCCCCAGCCACTAACCTGTGCCTCCTGGACTCTATGCCTTCTCCCCATGCCCTCGATGACTGGGCCTACAGAGCTCCCCACAAGTCCCTCCAAGCTTCCTGTGTGGCAGGGGGAGGGTGCCATGGTGAGTGGTGTGGGGTCTGTAACTCCTCAGAAACCTCTGTAGGCTTCAGCCTTTGGCAATAGCCCTTCGTATGGCCTCAGATGTGGAAGGGATTCCATCAGGACAGAGAGAGAGAGTTCAAACTTAATCTATTTGCAGATGACATTCTGTTGACCTTATTGTCCCCAGATACTTCATCCTGGCCGTACGGCGTATTCTTAACAAATTTGAAATAGCAGCGGGCTTTAAACTTAACATAACCAAAACCAAAGTGTTACTTTTGAATTTTAAGCCTAATAATTTTTTACTTCGTACTTACCCTCTAAAGTGGCGCTCCACTAAAATTAAATATCTTGGTATATACCTCCCCCTAAACCTAGAGGTAACGGAGATAATAAATTATGAACCTTTGACTCAACAAATTCAATTAGACCTAAAAAAATGGTCCACTATGCACTCAACTTTTTTCCAACGAACAGAACTGATCCGGATGAACATACTGCCTCGACTTTTATATTTATTTCAGAATATTCCCTTTTTCCCCTCAAGATTCTATTTTAAGTCATGGGAAGGAATCCTCTCTGGATTAGTATTGGGCAATCAGAGACCCAGGATCCTCTTCTCGATTTTAAAACTATCATTGGCCCAAGGTAGTATTAACCTTCCTAATTTAGAATTATATGCCACCTCAGCTTTTCTTAACATTTTGATTTTATGGCTGTCTGGGTCCTTTGAGGCTCCATGGAAGACATTAGAGTTTCATATTAATGATATGTATGATATCCATAAACTTCTTTTTTCCTCAAAGGGTAACTCTCCACCACTTAAAAACTTCACTACATCCAATGTCTTAAAAACTATGGTATAAATTAAGGAAAGGCCCATATTTTGATCAGGTTTATACCGATTGTAAAATATTCCCTCAGACGAATTATTCATACCATCACATGCAGATCAAACGTTTGTTCAGTGGCGACAGGGGGGACTATCCCACGTTTTCCAGTTTTTAGATGAAGACGGGGTACGACCATTTGAAGAGATGAGAAGAAATTTTGACCTGAGAAGGAATGACTTCTTCAGATATCTGCAGGTGCGCAATTATATCTTGAGAAAAAGAAATATAGAAGCTAAGCTGCCAACCCCTATAACCCCAAACCTAAAACTATTTATAGAT
The DNA here is from genome assembly GCA_016271365.2 of Neoceratodus forsteri. NCBI lineage: Eukaryota > Metazoa > Chordata > Ceratodontiformes > Ceratodontidae > Neoceratodus > Neoceratodus forsteri. Next base: position 1,538,774,807 of record CM028131.1, on the reverse strand, counting down.
ACTATCAGAGGACACTTGGGAGAACACTTGAAATGAAACATATACAAAAATCTTAGAGACCTGTCTCAGGAATCGACAACATCTATTTTAGAGAAATGGAATGAGGACTTAGGCTTGACCTATCCCCTTCCCTTTGGTCACAGACGGCCTTGTAAGCCATTAAGATAACCTCCTCCAACTACTGGAGAGAGTTTCCGTGGAAGTGCAGGGCCCGCTACTTTCGCCCACCAGCCGTGCTGGCCAAGTATTTGCCTGAGACATACAGTCACTGCTGGAGGGGACTCTGATGTACCCTGGCAGATCTTGGACACATTATGTGGTATTGCCTATTGTTGATGCCCTTCTGGTGTTCTCTTCAGGTTGAATTGACAAATTGCCTGGTGGAGCCCATAGAATTGTCGGCCGAGATGGTCCTAATATCGATATACCCGGACCATTCCCCCTGTTGGGTTAAAACATTATTGCCAGTTTTTTTGCTTGCAGCTAAAAAAGTAATAACTAGAAAATGGATGAAAAAACAAATACCTATAATAAATGACTGGAAGGAAATCATGATAACTATATATCGCATGGAGAACTTATCGGCAAAAGTGCAAGACAGATTGACAAGCATCCAGAACAAGTGGAAAACCTGGACTTTATACCAATCTCGAATAGATCTATAATTTGTTCCTTGAACACAAAGGACTATAAAAGTGTAAAATAAATTGAATAAGAATATGATCCTTATATACAATGGGACAAAATTAAAATGTATTATCTTTCAACATAATGGCAAAATGTTTAAACAAACGGGGAACGAGCTGTAATTGTGATAATTAACTAATATCGAATGTGTGTGATTTGAAAAACTTCCAATAAAAAAGAAATTAAAAAAAAAAGAAACCTCTGTAGGCTTCATCTGTGGCAGGGGGAGGCTGTCACAGTCAACAGTATGGGGGGCTTGTGGCTCCCCTCATCTCTTGGGGCTTCCTGTGTGCTAAAGACAGGTACCACAGTAGGCGGTATGGGGCCTGTGACTCCTCTGAAGTGTCTGAGGACTTCCTGTGTGGTGCAGGCAGGAGCCACAGTCAGCTGTGTGGGGTCCGTGGCTCCCCTCAAGTCTGTTAGGGCTTCTTCTGTGGTGGAGGCAGGTGCCACAGTTGGATGTGTGGGGCTTGTCGCTCCCTTCAAGTCTCTCAGGGCTTCCTGTGTGGTGGAGACAGGTGCCACTGTTAGCGATGTGCGGCTGGTGGCTCCCATCAAATCTCTTAGGCCTTCCTGTGTGCTGGAGAAGGGTGCAACAATTGGCATTGTGGGGCCTGTTGCTCCCTTCAAGCCTCTTAGAACTTCCTGTGTAGTGGAGGAAGGTGCCACAATCAGCATTGTGGTGCCTGTGGCTCCCCTCAAGTCTCTCAGGGATTCATGTGTGGTGGAGGAGGGTGTCACAGTTGGCAGTGTGGGCCTGTGGCTACCCTCAAGCCTCTCAGGGTTTCCTGTGTGGTGGAGGCAGGTGCCACAGTCAGCGGTGTACAGGGGTTCAGTTAATTTATTTTCAGTGGATATCTAAAACTTCCAGGTGTCGAAATCTGGAAGTCATTACAATTTTTTGGAAGTCAAAATATTTCTAGAATCCCACTTTTGGAAGTCAATATTCTAGGAAGGACACATTTATGGATGTTAGTATAATATATTAGTGGTAAAATACAATTTCTTTCAGAACAATCCATCAATTCTGACTTCCAGGCCTGCAATTTTGGAAGTCATCTCATTTTTGGTTTTGCATTTGGAAGTCAATGACTTCTTCCTTCTTTATTTTGGAAGTTTTTGCCTTATTTTTGGATGTCAAATACTTCCAAAATGGAGTTAACTGAAGCCCTGGCGGTGTGAGTCTGTGACTCCTCTGAAGTCTCTTGGGGCTTTCTGTGTTGTAGAGGCAGGTGCCACAGTCAGCGGTGTAGGCCTGTGGCTCCCCTCAAGCCTCTCAAGGCTTCCTGTGTGGTGGAGGCAAGTGCCACAGTCTGCAGTGTGGGGCCCATGGCTCCCCTCAAGTCTGTCAAGGCTTCCTGTGTGATGGAGGCAGGTGCCACAATTGGTGGTGTGGGCCTGTGACTCCTCTGAAGTCTCTTGGGGCTTCCTGTGTGGTGAGACAGGTGCCACAGTCAGCGGTGTGGGGCCCATAGCTTCCATCAAGTCTGTTGGTGCTTCTTGTGTGATGGAGGCAGGTGCCACAGTCGGCGGTGTGGGCCTATAACTCCTCTGAAGTCTCTCAGGGCTTCCTGTGTGGTGAGGCAGGTGCCACAGTTGGCGCTGTGGAGCCCGTAGCTCTTCTTATGTCTGTCGGGTCTCCCTGTGCGGTGGTGGAGGAGGGTGCCACAGTCAGTAGTGTGGGGCCTGTGGCTCCCCTCAAATCTCTTGGGGCTTCCTGTGTGGTGGAGGCAGGTGCCACAGTTGGCAGTGTGGGGCCTGTGGCTCCCCTCAAGTCTCTCTGAGCTTCCTGTGGGTGAAGATGGGTGCCACAGTCAGCGGTGTGGGGCGTGTAGCTCCCCTAACACCTCTCAGGGCTTTTTGTGTGGTGGAGACAGGTGCCACAGTTAGCAGCGTGGGGTCAAGGAGGGTGCCACAGTCAGCGGTGTGGAGCCTGCAACACCTCTGAGGTCTCTCGGGGCTTCCTGTGTAGTGGAGGCAAGTGCCACTGTCAGCAATGTGGGGCCTGTGGCTCATCTCAAGCCCCTCAGGGCTTCATATGTAATGGAGTCAGGTGCTACAGTTGGTACTGTGGGGCCTGGGACTCCCCTTAAGTCTCTCAGGGCTTTCTGTGTAGGTGAGGTGTGTGCCACAGTTGGTGGTGCTGGGCCTGTGGCTCCACTAAAGTCTCTCGGGGATTCCTATGTGGCGGAGAAGGGTGCCACAATTGATGGTGTAGGCCTGTGGCTCACCTTAAGCCTCTCAGAGCTTTCTGTGTGACAGAGGTATGTGACACAGTCAGCGATGTAGGTCCTGTGACTCCTCTGAAGTCTCTCAAGGCTTCCTGTGTGGTGGACGCAGCTGCCACAGTTTCAGTGTGAAGCCTGTGGCTCCCTTCAAGTCTGTCAGGGATTCCTATGTGATGGAGGCAGGTGCCACACTCAGCAGTGTGGGGCCTGTTGCTACCCTCAAGACTCTCAGGGCTTCACCGAAAATAACTCCTGGACAGTCAGAAATATCAAATTTTCTGGATCAAGTGATCTTGCCTACCCTCACCTCTACTGAAATGCATAGTTTAGAGGCTCCCATAACACAACTGGAGATTCAGGTAGCTATCACGAATCTGAACTCAGGAAGATGTCCAGGACCTGATGGCTTTATACCCGAGTGGTGTAAGATACTTAAAAAAGAACTCACCCCCAAATTACATACTTTATTTGCTGAGATAGCCCAAGAGGGAGCTCCTCCACCATCGTTTGATTACGCCACCTTTGCTCCAATACCTAAACCAAATAAAGATAATTCGGACCTGGCATCTTACAGACCTGTTTCCATTTTAAATGTTGATTATAAGATTTCTAGATTAGAATCAATAATGCCAAAGATTATATCATCTGACCAATCAGGGTTTATTAAAAACAGGAATACTACAGATAATATCCGCAGGACTCTACTATTACAGGACTATATTAAGACCAGGAAAATTCCATCTGTTTTCATTAGTTTAGATGCTGAAAAGGCTTTTGATTGAGTCTATTTGCCATTTCTGTAGAGCACTCTTGAGGCCTTTCACTTTTCGGCTCTATTTAGCATTACTCTTAACAAGCAATATAGTTCCCCAAAGGCCTACATGAGGGTTAATGGAAACCTATCCTCACCATTCAGATTAAGTAGGGGCACAAGGCAGGGGTGTCCCCTATCACCATACCTACTTGCATTATATTTGGAACCACTAGTGGCAAGATTGACGAAAGTAGGCTCTGAGAGGGGATTCCTATAGCACAACAAGAACATAAAATAAATATGTTTGCAGATGATATTCTCTTGACCCTGTTGTCCCCATCTTAATCAATTCTGGCAGCTTGGCAAATATTGAAACAATATGAGAAACTGGTGGGATTTAAGTTAAATACTACAAAAATAGAGATCCTGGCTTTTAAATTTATCCCCACCCAAAGACTGAAAAAAGAATACTCATTTAAATGGCACACTACCAAAATAAAATACTTAGGAATTAACATTCCTCTTAATCTAGAAGTATCGGAGATTTTAAATTATGAACCTCTGTTGACTATACTCCAAAATGACCTGGAAAGATGGTCCACCTTTCTTACCCCCTTCCACCAACGGATAGAAATAGTGCAAATGAATGTACTACCTAGATTACTTTATCTAATTCAGAATATACCTTATTTACCAGCAACATATTATTTTAAATCATGGGACAAGTTAATTTCCATGTTCATTTGGGGTAAAAGACATCATAGGATACGACTATTGGTTCTTAAATTATCCCTGGCTCAGGAGGGATTTAACCTTCCAGACTTTAAATTATACTCTAGGGCATCTTTCCTTAGGATAGTCCTGATCTGGATGACAGAATCCTATTCGACCCTTGGAAGGATATTGAATTTCATCTTAATGATTTATCTGATATGAAAAGACTTCTTCTCTCTTCTGCTGAAAGGTCTCTGTTACCTGCTACCCTAAAAGGTATTACAGTTCAAATTTATAAATGTTGGAGAAGCTCTATGTATTATATATGAATATATTAAATTATTATCAGAAGATTATTCATTTACACCCATATATATGGACTCCACATTCCGGGAATGGAGAAGATTAGGCCTTTCACATCTTTTCCAGTTTTTGTCCCTCAAGGGATACTACCCTTTGAAAAATTACGGTCCCAATATGGCCTTAGCAGATCAGATTTATTCCGTTATTTCCAGGTCAGGAACCATATATTCAGAAATCGAATAATTCAACCCAAAATTCAAGATCCAGCTCCAGAATTACTCAAATTATTTATGGAAGCCATAAGGGGGAACTTGGGTAAGCATTTAATAGGCACAATATATAATGAATTGGGAAATGAACAAAAGGAATCAACTGAACCCATATTACAGGAATGGAACAAAGATCTCCACCTAGGAATAACCACGGAGGAATGGAGGGGATCAGCTGTGAGTGCGGTAAATATCACTTCCTCTCCATTTTGGAGAGAATTTGTGTGGAAGTGTCGTTCCCACTTTTTTAGAGCCCCGGCAGTCCTGATCAAATTCCTTCCGGAAGAGTATGGAGTGTGCTGGTGAAAGTGTGGATGTCTGAGGGAGACACTGGGATACATATTCTGGGAGTGTCCTTGTTTGCCCTTTTGCCTATCCTTACAAATAGAATTAACCAAATTAATAGAACAAGGGATAGAATTGACAGCTGAACAAGTTCTGCTAGGAATCTTTCCAGACCATTCCCCTCCATGGGAAAAAACTCTTTTGCCTCCCAGTCTTTTTGGCGGCCAAAAAGTCCATTACTTGTAGATGGATGACCAGTATAATTCCAACAGTAGTAGAATGGAGATCCACCATGTCTGAATTATATGAAATAGAAAATCTTACTGCTAAAATTCAGGGTAAAGCTCCAACATACATGATGAGATGGCAGAAGTGGGTTCTGTGTCATACTGAGGTGGAGCCACACTCCTGTCCATAAGATTGGTGGAGTTGGTGGGGAAGGTAACGGGGGATGATCAAACAACTACCAAAGATCTGAAGGGAAGAAAATTTAATTAAAGAAGGAGGAGTTAACCGAGAAGAGGAAATTACACATTTGGTTATATTAGAAATGAAGGAGTAAATAAAACTTAAGGGGTAAACAAGGTGTGAGCTAAAATAGAAAAGAGTTGGAGCTTTACCTTCCATATGGTCTCTGACCAAAAGGATGCATAAGACTTTATATCAAACATTTAAACCTCAGGGTGAATTACAAAAAACTATCACTAATACACAGAGAACTTAAGACATGTGACAATATAACGAAATGTATGAAATGTACTCTTGACATAAGTATAACAAAAAGCATTTAATAAAAAAGAAATAAAAAAAAGACTCTCAGGGCTTCCTATGCAGTGGAGAAGGGTGCCACATTTGGCAGTGTGGGGCCTGTGGCTCCCCTCAAGTCCCTCAGGGCTTCCTTTGTGGTTTAGGCAGGTGCCACAGTCAGCGGTGTGGGACCTGTTGCTCCCCTCAAGCCTCTTGGGGCTTTCTGTGTGCTGGAGGCAGGTGCCACAGTTGGCAGTGTAGGGCCTATTGCTCCCCTTATGTCTCTCAGGGCCTCCTGTGGGTGGACAAGGGTGCCACAGTTGGTGGTGGTGTGGGGCCTGTGGCTCCCATCGAGCCTCTCAGAGCTTCCTGTGTGGTGGAGGTGGATGGCAAAGTCAGCAAAGTGGTGCATGTGGCTCTCCTCATGCATCTCGGGGCTTCGTGGGTGATGGAGGCAGGTGCCACAATCAGAGGTGTGGGGCCTGTGGCTCCCCTCAAGTCTCTTGGAGCATCTTGTTTGGTGGAGTAGGGTGCCACAGTTGGCAGTGTGGGGCCTGTCACTCACCTAAAGCCTATTAGAGGTTCCTGTGTGGTGGATTAGGGTGTCACAGTTGGTGGTGAGGGGCCTTTGACTCCTCTGAAGTCTCTCAGGTCTTCTAGTGTGGTGGAGGCAGGTGCCACAGTAGGCATTGTGGGGCTGGGGGCTCCCCTCAAGCCTCTCAGGGCTTTCTGTGTGATGGAGACAGGTGCCACAGTGAGCGGTGTGGGGTCTGTGGCTTCCCTCAAGTCTCTCAGAGTTTTCTGTGCAGTGGAGACAGGTGCCACAGTTGGCAGTGTGGGGCCTGTGACTCTTCTCAAGTCTCTTGGGGCTTCCTGTGAGTGGATGAGGGTACCACAGTTGGCAGTGTGGTGCCTGTGGCTCCCTCAAGCCTCTTGGAGCTTTCTGTGTGATTGAGTCAAGTGCCACAGTCAGCAGTGTTGGGCCTGAGGCTCTCCTCATGTCTGTCAGGACTTCCTGTGTGGTGGAGGACGTTGCAATAGTCTGCAGTGTGGGGCCTTTGACTACACTCAAGTCTCTCAGAACTTCCTGTGTGGTGGAGGCAGGTACCACAGTTTGCAGTGTGGGACCTATGATTCCCCTAAGTGTCTTGGAGCTTCCTGTATGGTAGAAGAGTTTGTCATAGTTTGCAGTGTGGGCTCTGGAGCTCCGCTCAAGTCTCTTTGGGCTTTCTGTGTGGTGGAGGAGGGTACCGCAGTCAGCAGTTTGGGGCCTGTGACTTCCCTCAAGTCTGTCTGGGCTTACTGTGTTGTGGGGCTGGGTGCCACAGTCAGTAGTGTGGAGCCTGTGGCTCCCCTCAAGTCTCTCAGGGCTTCCTGCGAGGTTGAAGCAGGTGTCATGGTCAGCAACGTGGGGCTTGTGGCTTTCCCAAGTCTCTTGGGACTTCCTGTGTGGTGGAGGCAGGTGCCACAGCAGGCAGTGTGGGGTGTGTAGCTCCCCTGAAGTGTCTCAGAGCTTCCTGTATGGTTGAAGATGATGCCATAGTCGGCATTGTGGGGCCGGTGGTTCCCTTCAAGTCACTCGGGGCTTCTTGTGTGGTGGAGTTAGGTGCCACAGTTGGTGGTGTTGGGCCTGTTGCTCCCCTGAATCCTCTCGGGACTTCCTGTGTGGTGAAGGAGGGTGTCACAGTCGGCGGTGTAGTGCCTGTGACTCACCTCACGTCTCTAAAGGCTTCTTGTATGGTGAGGAGGGTGCCACAGTTGGCAGTGTGGAGCATGTGGCTCCCCTCAAGTCTCTCGGGGCTTCCTGTATGGTTGAGGCAAGCTCCACAGCTGATGGTGTGGGGTTTGTGACTCCCTTCAAGTCTCTCAGGGCTTTCTATGTAGGGAGGAGTGTGCCACAATCAGTGTTGTGGGGCCTGTGACTACATTCAAGTCTCTCGGGACTTTCTGTGTGGTGGAGGCAGGTGCCACAGCCAACAGTGTGGGGCCTGTTGCTCCCCTCAAGCCTCTTGGGGCTTCCCGTGTGCTGGAGACAGGTGCCACAGATGGCAGTGTAGGGCCTATTGCTCCCCTTATGTCTCTCTGGGCTTCCTGTGGGTGGAGGAGGGTGTCACAGTCAGTGGTGTGGGGCCTGTGGCTCCCATCAAGCCTCTCAGGGCTTCCTGTGTGGTGGAGGTGAGTGGCAAAGTTGGCAAAGCGGTGCATGTGGCTCCCCTCATGCATCTCAGGGCTTCATGGGTGATGGAGGCAGGTGCCACAATCAGAAGTGTGGGGCCTGTGGCTCCCCTCAAGTCTCTTGGGGCATCCTGTGTGGTGGAGTAGGGTGCCACAGTCAGTGGTATGGGACCTGTGACTCCCCTGCAGTCTCTCAAGCCTTCTAGTGTGGTTGAAGCAGGTGCCACAGTAGGCGGTGTGTGGCCTGCCGCTCCCCTCAAGCCTCTTTGGGCTTCCTGTGTGATGGATGCAGGTGCCACAGTCAGCGGTGTGGGACCTGTGCCTCCTCTCAAGTCTCTTGGGTACTTCCTGTACAGTGGAGACAGGTGCCACAGTTGACAGTGTTGGGCCTGTGACTCTTCTCAGGTCTCTTGGGGCTTCCTGTGGGTGGTGGAGGGTACCACATTATGTGGTGTGGGGCCTGTGGCTCCCCTCAAGCCTCTTGGGGCTTTCTGTGTGATTGAGGCAGGTGACACAGTCAGCAGTATAGGGCCTGAGGCACTCCTCATGTCTCTCAGGGCTTTCTGTGTAGGGAGAAGTGTGCCACAGTCAGTGTTGTGGGGTCTGTGACTACACTCAAGTCTCTCAGGGATTCCTGTGTGGTGGAGACAGGTGCCACTGTCAGCGGTGTGGGGCCTGTGGCTCCCAAGTCTCTCAGGGCTTCCTGTGTGATGGAGGAGGATGCCACAGTTGGCGGTGTGGGGCCTATGGCTCCCCTCAAGCCTCTCGGGGCTTCCTGTGTGGTGGAGGCAGGTGCCACAGTCTGCAGTGTGGGTCCTGTGGCTCCCCTCAAGTCTATCAGGGCTTCCTGTGTGATGGAGGCAGGTGCTGTAGTTGGTGATGTGGGGCCTGTCACTCCATTCATGCCTCTCAGGACTTCCTGTGTGGAGGAGGATGTTGCCACAGTTGGCGGTGAGGGGCCTGGGGTTCCTTTCAAGTCTATCATGGCTTCACTTCAAGTGTGGTGGAGGCAGGTGCCGCATTCAGCAGTGTTGGGACTGGGGCTCCCCTCAAGCTTCTCAGGGCTTCCTGTGTGGTAGAGGAAGGTGCCACAGTCTGCAGTGTAGGGTGTGTGGCTCCCCTCAAGCCCCACAGGGCTTCATGTGTGATAGAGGCAGGTGCCACAGTTGATGGTGTGGGTCCTGTGACTCCGCTCAAGTCTCTCAGGGCTTTCTGTGTAGGAGAAGAGTGTGCTACAGTCAGCACTGTGGGGCCTGTGGCTCCCCTCAAGTCTCTTGGGTCTTTCTGTGTGGTGGGGGCAGGTGCCACAGTCAGCGGTATGGGGTCTGTGGCTCCCCTCAAGTCTCTCAGTGCAGCCGGCTCGGTGGCACTGAGGGTTGAGGTGCTGGATGCCATACCTCGTGCCATGCAGGCAACCTGGGTTCTGGAGCGAGCCTGGGCCACCAGGGATCGGCAAGAGATGGAGAGGATCGAGCATCCAGAGGACTGCTCTCCTCTCTCAGAGGGGATCCAGGGCTTGCCTGGCACCACAGTGGCCCCTGGTGGAGACTGGAGGCACTGCAACACTTCAGGGCACCAGTAGTGGGACGTAGAGCCGTGACGGACATCCCTGGCATCATTGCATGCCCGGGCTCTGCGGGGGGGAGATGGCATACCTAAGCAAGAAAAAAACCATGCCTTTGGATAGGCGAAGAAGGATCTGGGGGTGCAAGCCAATCACGCCCAATGTCGGGCTGTTCACTAATCTCCTCTGCTCTCCTCCATTCCCAGTCACCTATCTAGATTATAGATAGAGCTCCAGGAGGAGCTATCTGGTGGTCCCACCTCAGGGGACTCAGGGCTGGGTGGCTGTGGGCATGGATGGAGAGCGGGGCCCAGAGAGGAGCGAGCGAGGGCTTCAGGCAGACGGAATCAAGGCAGGCTCTGCGTGACCTCTCCAGAGAGAGTTACGGAGGTCAGAGCGATAAATAAAGTTGAAAAAATAAAGTCTCTCAGGGCTTTCTGTGTGGTGCAAGAGGGTGACACTGTTGGCAGTGTGGGGCCTGTGGCTCCCCTCCAGTCCCTTGAGGCTTCTTCTGTGGTGGAGGCATGTGCCACAGTCAGTGGTGTGGAGCCTGTGGCTTCCCTCAAGTCTCTCAGGGCTTCCTGTGTGGTGGAGGCAGGTACCACAGTTGGCAGTGTGCAGCCTGTGGCTCCACTGAAGTGTCTTGGAGCTTCCTGTATGATGGAAGATGGTGCCATAGTTGGCAGTGTGGGGCTTGTGGCTCCCCTCAAGTCTCTTGGGGCTTCTTATGTGGTGGATTTAGGTGCCACAGTTAGTGGTGTGGGGCCTGTTGCTCCTCTAAAGCCTCTGAGGACTTCCTGTACAGTGGAGGAGGGTGCCACAGTTGGCGGTGTGGTACCTGTGACTCCCCTCAAGTCTCTGAGGGCTTCCTGTGTGGTAGAGGAGGGTGCCACAGTCATCAGTATGATGCCTGTGGCTCCCCTCATGTCTCTAAGAGCTTCCTATATGGTGAGGAGGATGCCACAATCGGCAGTGTGGGGCATGTGGCTCCCCTCAAGTCCTTCGGGGCTTCCTGTATGGTGGAGGCAAGTGCAACAGCAGGTGGTATGAGGCCTGTGACTCCCTTCAAGTCTCTCAGGCCTTTCTTTTTTTTTTGAACTTAGATTTTTATTAATTTTTCATTATTAGACCATTTACATTTGATTCTCTTTACAGGGTAAACATTACAGAATTCCATTCGTCTTGAAGTTAAAATCATTTTGACAGGACAATACATAAAATCAAATGACATAAATTTCCATTATATTTCTTCTTGGATATGGGAGCATCCTCTTATACATTTTTGCAGGCTGGACTGAGTAGTGGGAGTCCTCACTCAAGGTGGAGAGGGTGAGCCCCCATTTTCTCATTTTGAACCAAGTCTATGGTTCTCTGAGTCTTCTTTTCTCTGCTCATCTAATAACTTCCCTTCCTTATCCCATCCGATTCGTCCTCATACAAAGTAATAAAACTGTGGTGTCCTTCTTTGTCTTATTAACTGGCTGCAACCCTTCCATTTCTATTGCCCTTCTCCTCCCAGAAGATATTCTAAGGTAGGGGACGAAAGAGAAAAAAACAAAAACACCCCCTCCCCCAACCCTCATTTTAATTTATAGAGGGAAAAATGGGCCTTGTATGCGGGTCTAAGGTATACTAGAAAAAAATAAATAAATAAATAAAAAAAACTAATCCTGGACAGTTTACCTCTGTTGTCAGAATTGATTGGTTAAGAGCAGGCATCTGTAGTTTAATGACATTTCTAGGCCTTCTACCCGGATATCTATCCAGCTCATTTTGTCAGGAACTGGTCGAGCACTGGAGTGCCACTTTTGTTCTCCACATATTCATAGAATGAGAGCCATCTTGAGTTAAATTTATCTGAATGCAACCTCAGTATAGCTGTGAGGGCTTCCATTTTCTTAATATTAATCACATTAGACCACCATTTTGAATATGTCACTTTTTCCCTGGAAAGCCATGTTTGTGTGATAGCTTTGGTAGCAGCTGCTATTAGTATAAAGAACAAGTATCTTTGGGCTTTAGTTTTAACCTGGGGAGCCCCAATACCACATGAGGAAAGTCTGGCTTATCTTTTAACTGCAGTATTTCTTTTTATGGCTAGGGTTACCTCTTCCCAGTACTCCGCCAGCTCCGGCTAACTCCAAAAATATGATATTGAGACCCTTTCTCCATGCACCTCCAACATTTATCATTTCGAGGTGTCAAATTTGATGGAGATCTCTGGAGTTATAAAATATCTAACTGAGATTTTCCATCTAAACTCTCTCCATACTGGTGAATTGGTGGTTTTATGTACCCTTGCCATATAAGTGACCAGTCCTTGTCTGATATTTGGCCCTCAAATTCTGCCTGCCATTTATTTTCTGCAGCTTGAACCTGGAGTATCCCTGAGCCCTCCTGCAGAGTCTGCTGTAGATATGAAACAAGTTTTTTTGGAGTCTCCTTTTTGGCTTCTCAGGTGCATGCATTTTAGCGGTGGGGCGGGGCCGTTTTGTATAGCACTTATCCCAACAGTGTTATTGATAAAGTGTCTACTCTGAAGGTATCTAAAAAAATCTTTTGGGGGTAGTTCAAATTCCTCTTGGAGCTGTGAAAATGTTTTAACCCCTCACACACTATCTGGCACAGATATTGGAGTCCTCTGTCTGACCATCTTTCCAGCAAGCATCAGCTTGTGTTGCTGGGAATTGTGGCAAGTACTTCAGTGGGATATACTTCCAAGTGGGGGAAAATATCTCCCACCACTGTCTAACTCTAAGCCAAATTTTCAAGGTGTTTCTAGTCCAAATGTTACTTAAATTTTTAAGGTCTGCAGCTCTAATTACCCATGGCAGGTACCTCAGGGGGACCCGGGGGTGTGCTCCTTCCTCCATTCCGTACCATCCTTCTCCATTCTTAGGTGACAGCATTTTTAGTATAGGAACTGTCTGGGCCGCTAAACAATATTTTAACAAGTCTGGCACTCCCATTCCCCCCTTTTCTTTCATCTCCGTTAGTATGCTCCACTTCTTGCGTGGATGACGTCCTGCCCAAATAAATCTGGACAGCTTTTTCTTTAGTTCTCGCTATACCCCCTTATCGATAAGAATAGGTAATGTCGAGAACAGGAACAAAAATCTAGGTAGAATGTTCATCCTGATAGCTTCCACTCTGTTCATAAAGCTAAGGGGAATGCTCTGCCACCTCTGCAAGTCTTCAAATATTCTTTCTTTTAGTATCTGGTGGTTATAAGAATATAATTTGTTGATGTCTAATGGAATCGTCACTCCCAAATATTTAATTTTGTCCTTAACCCACTTAAAGGGTACTATATTCTTTAGCTCTGTATCTGGCGGTCCACCCAGACTCAAACTCTCCGTTTTTTCTATGTTCACCTTAAAACCTGAAATTTGGCCAAATCTACCCAACAATTGGGGCACATTGGCTACAGAACTAACTGGCTCCCCCAAATACAGCACTGTATCATCTGCATATAACGAGATCTTATTTTCAGTATTGTTTATTAGTATCCCCTTTATATCTGGGCTTTGGCGAATAGCCTGTGCCAGTGGTTCCATAGTCAGTGCAAACAGTAGGGGGGACAAAGGACATCCCTGTCTTGTTCCCCGTTTTATATCGAATCTCTCTGAGCACAGGCCATTAACCCTGACCTGGGCAGTTGGGTTCTGGTAACACATGTTCACCCACTTAAGAAAATTTCCCCCCACCCCCATTCTCGACATTACCTCCTGCATATACACCCAATTCACTCTGTCAAACGCCTTTTCGGCGTCAAGAAAAATTGCCACTGGGTTTGTATTGCTGGTGTATTTGTACGAGACCATATTCAGGAGTTTCCTGATATTGTCTTGCAAGTGCCTGTCCGGTATAAATCCTGTTTGGTCTGAATGAACTATGAGCCCTATACATTGCTGCAGTCTAGAGGCCAATATTCGGGTTAGGATTTTTAAGTCTTGGTTGAGGAGAGAGATGGGCCTATAGGATGAGCACTGAGATCTGGGCTTACCAGGTTTTGGGATAACTGTAACCAAAGCTTCTTGCCATGATTTTGGGAGTGACCCCTCTTCCAAACTAGCGTTATAGATCTGCACCAATTTGGGTACTAATAACTTACTGAATGATTTGTACCATTCCGCTGGCAAGCCGTCAGTCCCTGGCGTCTTACCTGTCGGAAGGCTTTTAATAGCGATATAAATTTCTTGCTCTGTGATTCTGGCTGAAAGTGCCTCCTGTATCTTTGCGGAAGGACAGGTAATTTTATGGAGTCCAGAAAGGCTGAGGTCTCGATCTAACTCTTGTTTCCCGCTACTCTCTGTGTAAGTTCTTTGTAGAATGCTCTGAACTGTGAGGCAATTTCTGGTGGCTTGACCAAATTTTATCCATATTCACACTGTCCTTATCATTGAGACATGTCTCTCAGCTTGTCTCTTCTTAAGCCAAAAGCTAATAGTCTCAGGGCCCTCCACCCATTTCGTGATACTTTTGATTACAGAACCTAATGAGGCCCTCGGCCTTCCTACACTCAGATCATGTAGCTCTTGTCTGGCCTGATTTAAATCTTTTAGAATCTTTTGACCCTGTGTTTTCTTTATGTCTTGCTTCAAGTTTGAAATTTTTCTCTTAAGGTTTTCATTCTTTTTCATCTGTTTTCTTTGCGAAGCATAGCTAATTATTTGGCTACCACTGCCTTAGGGTGTCCCACCACAGCATAGGTGAACATTCTCTACAGGTGAGTCCTGTTCCAAGTTGGAAGTGTCTTGTCAATAAGTTTTTAAAGATTCATCATTTAACAAGGATACGTTTAACCTCCAAAGGGAGTTTTTCCTCTTGCCCAAGGGTAAGTTTTACTGAAATGACTCACGATCGAAAGGGTGATGGTATGTATCTTAGAATTGTTCAACTGTGTGTAACTCTGTTTTTGGCATTAGGAAAAGGTCTATTCGTGAGTATGAGTTTTGTGCCCCGAGTAAAAGTATAATCTCTTTCCCTGTGTGTTGTTCTCTCCATACATCTACCAGACCTGATTCCGACATCAGGGCTTTAAGCTCTGCTTGCCATTTTGTTAGTGTTCTGGTTGCCTGATGGCGGTCTAGGTGTGGAGAGTTACTGCATTAAAATCACCCCCATCAGTATTAGTCCTTGAGGTAGGCTAGCCACTTTGCTAAAACTTCTCCGTGAAAACTTTCAGTTCCTACATTTGGAGCATATATATTAACTAGGTGTATTAGTTTGTTGTACATTGAACAGGTCGCCTAACAAACCTTCCTGAAGCCCTTCTTCTGTTGAGTCAACCTTCAAGGGGCTGTCACGTCTAATAAGTATCGCACCCCTGCCTTTTTACTTTTAGGGTGTGAGGCTGCCACCACCTGATTCACCCATCTCCTCCTGAGCTTAAGGTGCTCCATCTGTGAGAGGTGTGTCTCCTGTAGAAAGGCCACATCACAACCCAAGAGCTGAAGTTCTGACAATAACCTAGCTCTTTCACTGGAGAATTAACTCCTTTTACATTGTATGAGATTATATTCAACAGAGGCATTTGATATCTGGAGGTTTATCCTTTATGCACCATAGCCACCCTATACAGTCCATGAGTCCTCAGTCCAGCCTGCAAAAGCCCAAAATTAAACCCAAAAATTTCAAGACTTTAAAACATAAAAGTTGTGATACAACTTGGTACCTAATTCGGTACTATTAAAACAGATAACATTAAAACTATATACATTATATTGGTGTTGTTCTCGATGGCTTCCATGTGAAACCCACGGCAAAGACCCGTAGAGTCTTTTCGACCCAAATGGTGCCCCTAAGATTGGGGCAGGAGGTCTAAGTGAGTTCCCTGTCAGGGAGCCGCTACCACCCCCTTAGGCCTGTCACTCCGAGATCAGGCCGAGATGTAAACGACCAACTTCAATTTCCTTTCTAGGAGTCCCCGCTCCCACCATCTTCCCCCCCTTCTCTCTTTAACTCTGTCTTTCTCCCTAACCGTGTTGTTACCTCTTAAGACTCCACGTACTTATCCCTGTCTTCTTCCCCTTAATTTCTACATTGTCTCTAGGAAATTGTTTCATCCCTGCCCAGTCTGACATTATATTAAGTTTCTTATCTGTCCCCCACTTCTACATCTAGACCTTCTTGGGTTACTATTAGCTTATAGCCCTTTCCTTCTTTATCACTTATCCCTTTCTCTTCTAGGACCTCTCTTACCCCATTAGAGGGATAGTTCCCCACCAGTGAGCAGAAGACTTCTTCCCTCCCCAATTCCTCCCTCTTTATACCTCAGGTTACTTTAACCATCTCGGGTTTTCATTCTGTAGGTTATCCTTGCTTCCTTTCCCCCCCTCCCCACTAATGGAGCTAGGTCCTTTCCCTTTTACCCTTTTAAATTTAGTTGTCTTTATCCATCTTTCTATCCTTAACTACTACGTCAATATTTGGTATTCATCTTGTGGGTTGCCTTACCCCGGTAAAGATAATTCTGTATATTTTGCCCTTTGGTTAAGATTGTCCTCCTATTTGCCCTCCCATTAACTTATTTTCTTAGTGTGTCCACCTCCCCCAACTTCTCACCTTGCTTTTACTTGCATATAACCACCCTCTATGTATCTATGTTTTTCCTTTCACCATTGCTGAATCCTTTTCCTTTTTCCTAATATTTTGTCCCCCCCTTCCCCTTCCCCATCTTCTACCCACAACCTAAACTAAATCTCTTTTGTCTCAGTTTTCTTCTGCTCTTACTGTGTTCCATTTTTACCTGAAAGGGGCTCTTCAATGTCGTCCAGGGACCCATCTCCACCGTGGTCGTTTTATAATAATGAGAACTCTTGTTTATTTCTATCATTCTCAAATGTCTTTTCCATTCGAAGGATCTGCCATTAGTGAGACCTTAAAGTCTCAAGTTTATATGCAGCGAACCCTCATTCCCTAGGTCCAGTAATTTAAAGAGTTTATTTCTTCAGTAAGTTTATGATGGTTCCAAACTCTTCAGTCCAGTCCTTTATCTTGCCATTTTTTCTCCTACTATGGCGGTCCTTTGCTTCCTTGTAAGCGAGATTTTATTTTGATTACCAAGTCCTGGATATCCGAGCAGCTTCGATGCGAGTAAGAACCTGGGTTAGCCCTCTTTCTTCCTCTGAGATTCGAGACTCTAGTCCACATTTCTGCTTTCAATTTACTCTCAGCCTCTGCATATCTAGGTCAGGGACGTATTTCTAAACTTTGGAGAACTTGTGCTGCTTCCACCAAATCTGAAAAGACTTTGACCCCACTCTCTAGATGTATTTTGATTCTGGCTGGGAATAGCATTTGGGCCATATGTCTTTCTTGAGTTTAACTCTCTGATAACCCCTGACCTTTTGTCTCTCTAACTGTAGTGCTGACGAAAAGTCTTGGTCAAAAAAGATTTGAGCACCTTCATATTTGAGGTCTCTTTGTCTCCACACTCCTGTAGAATCCAATCTTTACTTTGGAAAAAGACCATCCTGACAATAATAGACCGCAGTCTTGCAGCAGGGTCTTGGGGTTTAGCAACTAGAGATCTGTGAGCCCAATCAATGTCCATTTTGATATCTGGGAGCGAGCACTACCCGTAATAAATGCAGTACCGTGTCTGCTGTTGGGAATCCTGCCTCTGCGTCCTCTGGCACTCCGTGTATTGAAAATTATTTCTCGTGATCTGTTTTCCAGATCCTCCAGTTTGCGTTGGGTTTCTCTGTCCCTCTGTAATAACAGCAAAAGGAGCCTATCTGATCTCTCTTGTGTTTCTGAGATCAACGTAAGGTTGTATGCATTAGTAGTTACTTTTTTATTTAAAGTTTGCACCTCTTTTTTAAGGTCTGATAGAGATAGGTCGATTCTTGTGACTATGGAAAGTATTTGCTGCAAAGTCCTCTGCGTCATTTCCGAGTCGGTGCTTTTGGCGAAATCTGGCTCCCCAGAGGACTCGGAGGCTGTGCGTCTAGGGCGTGACTGGGCAGCGAATCCTCCATGTCCCTCATCTAGCATGTTGTTTCAATTCTGCAGGCTACTCGACGATTTAGCACTTTTGCTTCTCTGCTGCTTGCCTGCCATCCTCTTTCCCTTCGGGGATCAATCGTTTTTAGCTTACAGGAGTCGCGACTCATTTGGGAGGTACTCTTTTTAAGATAGCGGGAGTGGAGCTGCTGAAGTTAGCTTGCGGCCATCTCCGTGACATCACCGGAAGCTCTCAGGCCTTTCTATGTAGGGAGGAGTGTGCCACAGTCAGTGTTGTGGGGCCTGTGACTACACTCAAGCCTCTTGGAGCTTCTTGTGCTGTGGAATCAGGTGCCACAGTCAGCGGTGTGGGGCCTGTGGCTCCCCTCAAGTCTCTCAGGGCTTCCTGTGTGGTGAAGGAGGGTGCCACAGTTGGCAGCATGGGGCCTGTGGCTCTCCTCAAGCCTCTCGGGGCTTCCTGTGTGGTGGAGGCAGGTGCCACAGTCTGTAGTGTGGGTCCTGTGGCTCCCCTCAAGTCTGTCAGGGCTTCCTGTGTGATGGAGGCAGGTGCCACAGTTGGTGGTGTGGGGCATGTCACTCCTTTCAAGCCTCTCAGGACTTCCTGTGTGGTGATGGATGGTGCCACAGTCGGCAGTGAGGGGCCTGGGTCTCCCTTTAAGTCTCTTGTGGCTTTCTGTGTGGTGGAGGCAGGTGCCACATTCGGCAGAGTTGGGTCTGGGGCTCCCCTCAAACTTCTCAGGGCTTCCTGCATGGTAGAGGAGGGTGCCACAGTCTGCAGTGTGGGGCCTGTGGTTCCCCTCAACTCTCTTGGGGCTTCCTGTGTGGTGGAGGAGGGTGCCACAGTCAGTAGTGTGGGACCTTTGGCTCTCCTCAAGTCTCTCCAAGATTCCTGTGTGGTGGAGGAGGGTGCTACAGTTGGTGGTGTGGGGCCTGTGATTCCCCTCAGTTTTCTTGGTGCTTCCTATGTGATGAAGGAGGGTGCCACAGTTGGCAGTGTAGGGCCTGTGGCTCCTCTCTAGTCTCTTGCTGCTTCCTGTGTGGTGAATGAGGGTGCCACAGTCAGCAGTGTAGGGCCTGTGGCTCCCCTCAAGTCTCTCAGGGCTACCTGTGTGGTGGAGTAATGTGTCCAATTCAGGAGGCCACATCTCCATAAGGACATAGACTGGATGGAGGCAGTTCTAAGAAAGGCAACAAAGAAGGTGCAGGACCTGCACCTAAAGTCATATGAGGAGAGACTGGGAGACCTCAGTATGTATTCCCTGGAGGAGATGAGAGACAGGAGATATGATAATAACCTACAAATATCTAAAGGGCATAAATAGGGTAATGGAGGGTAGCATCCTTCAAAAAAAGAGATGTTTAGGGACTAGGGGGCATGACATGAGGTTGGGAAGGTGTAGGCTAAGGGGTAATGTGAGTAATGTTGCTCAGATAGTGTCCTAGCAATTAGAATACCACCAAATACCTGCTGTTTGGCAGGATAGTGGATCTGGTCAGATAGCAGTGCTATCTGACCATGGATCTGACCCCCCCCCGGATCCAGGTCGGATCCCGTGTTATCCAACATCAGATCCCTGGATCCAACGTCAGATAACGTGGGCTCCGACCTGGGTTCGACCTCTGAATTCAGATGGATCCCAGGTTGGATCCTGCTTGGATAGTGCCCCTATTCGATGGATCACAATCGGATCCACCAAGGCACTATCCAAACAACACTAAGTGAGGAAGTGTTTCTTTATGGAAAAGGTAGTGGATGCATGGAATAGACTCCCAGCAGAGGTGACAACAACAAAAATGGAAAGGGACCTGGGGGTAATCATATCAGATGACCTTAAGGTTAGTAAGCAATGTGAGAAGGCAATAGGGAGGACTGGGGGTATACTGGGATGTATAGGGAGAGGCATCACCAGCAGAAAACAGGAAGTTGTTGTCCCTCTGTACAGACAGTTGGTTAGACCCCATCTGGAGTACGGCATCCAGTTCTGGTCTCTGCAAGGACATAGACAGGATAGAGGCAGTTCAGAGGAGTTCAACTAAAATGGTGCAGGATCTGCAACAGAAGCCATACGAGGAGAGACTAAAGGAGCTTAATATGTATACCCTTGAGGAAAGGAGGGAGAGGGGGCATGATAGAAACTTTTAAGTACCTCAGTGGAATCAACAAAGTCCAAAGAGGTAGCATCTTTCAGAAAAGATGTGCAAGAACAAGGGACACAATTTAAAGATGGGGTGGTGGTTCAGGGCAATGTGAGGAAGTATTTTTCACAAAGAGGTGGTGGATGCATGGAACAGCCTTCCTGAGGAGGTTGTGGGGTCTAAAACTGTGGGAGAATTCAAGAATACATGGGACAGACATAAGGCAATTCTTGTGGTGGGTAAGAAGAAATAGGCTGTTGATTAACTAGGATCTGCAGCTTATCCTGTAGGTAAGGAAATAGGCAGACTAGGTGGGTCAAGCAGGTCCTTATCTGCCATCAAAGTCTATGTTTCTAAAACACAGTGGGGAAATTCAAAAAATGCATGGGACAGGCATAGGGGAACCCTAGCATCAGGACTGAGAAGGTAAAGCAGGAGATCAAGTAGGGTCTGCGGCTTTTGCAGTAGGCAGGGGAAAATGGGCAGACTGGATGGGCCTAGTGGTCCTTATCTGCTGTCAGTTTCTATGTTTCAATGAGGCAGGTGCCACAGTCAGTGGTGTTAGGCCTGTGACTCCCCCCAAGTCTCTCAGGGCTCCCTGTGTGGTGGAGGCAGGTGCCACAGTTGGCAGTGTGGGGCCTGTGGCTCCCCTCAGGCCTCTTGGGGCTTCTTGTGTGGTGGATGCAGGTGCCACAGTCAGCAGTGTGGGGCCTGTGGCTCCTCTCAAAACTCTCTGGGCTTCTGGTATGGTGGAGGCAGGTGCTACAGTCAGTGATGTGAGGTCTATGTCTCCCCTCAAGTCTCTTGGGGCTTCCTGTGTGCTGGAGGCAGGTGCCACAGTCAGCAGTGTGGGGCCTTTGGTTCCCCCTCAAGTCTCTCAGGGCTTCTTGTGTGGTGGAGACAGATGCCACAGTTGGCGGTGTGGAGTCTGTGACTCCCCTCAAAATACTCTGGGCTTCCTTTGTGGCAGAAGAGGGTGCCATCATTGGTGGTGTCATGCCTGCTGAAGAAACACAGCTGCATCCTTCTTAGGGCTTTTTTTCCCTCATTTTCTCTGCCCCAGCCCTAGAGGACACTGCTGGTGAGGAGCTGCTTGAAGCATGCATGCATCCTCACTCACTCCAGAACAGTTCTGGCTTTGTACTACTGCTTGTGGTCAGCCAGGTGGCAGTAACACCATGGAGCTCACAGACCTGCTGTGGTGCCCTTGGATAGTCTGTGGCCTAGGTGAAATGATGTCTAAGGGGAGGTTGCAGGAGTTAAACATGTACACCCTGAGAGCAGGAGGGTAAGGGGTGACATGATTAAGACATGCAAGTACCTGCAATGGATAAATAGAGTAGAAACCAAGGAACTATTCTCCATGAGTTCAACCACAGGGACAACAGGGAATTCACTAAAGCTGGCAGGGCAGAGATTAAGAAAGTAAATTTAGAAACACTTCTTCATGGGAAGGGTGGTGGACAAGTGTAATAAGCTACCAGATGAGCTACCAGGAATAAGTGTCTGGGTTGTACATAAAAATATGCAAATGATGTCCTTGGAGCTACATGGTTACCAAATTTGAGATGGATGGAAGGAAGGAAGGAAGACAAAGCAATCAGGAACTTCAGACAGAGATGAGACAGGCATGTGGGTTTAATTATGGTACAGGCCAAATCAATCAGCAGCTTCAAACCATAATTAGACAGGCATGTGGGTTTAGTTATGGTACAGGCCAAACCAAACAGGAGCTTCAAACAGGGATGAGAGAGGCATGTGGATTTAGTTACAGTACAGGCCAAACCAATCACCAGCTTCAAACAGGGATGAGACAGGTGTGTGGATTTAGTTATGTGCAAGCCCCCCTCCTCAATGTCTAGGAGCCTGATGGAATAAGTCCTGGGAGGAGAGCTCAACTTTCCAGACAACTAGTCCCAGGAGAAAAATTTAGGTGGACTTTACCTGGCATTACATCTTGTTGATTGAAGGTCTAAAAACAGTGGGGGGGGGGGTGCCTATTCTCAACTGGATGGCTAGAGGAGGCAATCAAGGTTAGGGGCAAACAGTTCATTTAACGAGGCTACTGTCCACTTGAGCAAATAAATTAAAACAGCCAAATTTAATGTCCATCTTTAAAAGTCACAACAGCAAAAACACTGCTCCAAGGAGCAGGTGACATGTCAATAAGGTGAGCAAGCTAACAGTTTACTGTGGCACAAAACCACGGCACATCCTTGTGGTCGAAAGGCCAAAATTATAGGGTCCCTTGGGGCTGATAGAACTCCCAGATGATGGCAGCAACACTTTGCCATAGCTCACAGAAGCCCTTTTCTCTCCTCTCAAAGCATCACATTTCAAGCACAGGGCTCCGACCATTCTCCCTTGACCCTCTGGTGCTATCCTGGACTGCAGCTCCAACCTTTGTGATGCCACCCATTCCTGCTTTGTACAGGGCCCAACACAGCTGAGCTCCTGGCATCCCTAAGCATCCCCAGCCCAGACAATCCAGATGTCGCATCGACCACACTATTGAATTCCTCTCAGGCCACCAACCAGACAAGCAGAGTGCCACATGGCTGCCACCA
The DNA here is from genome assembly GCA_016271365.2 of Neoceratodus forsteri. Lineage (NCBI taxonomy): Eukaryota > Metazoa > Chordata > Ceratodontiformes > Ceratodontidae > Neoceratodus > Neoceratodus forsteri. Next base: position 1,538,752,407 of record CM028131.1, on the reverse strand, counting down.
CCATACACCACTATAATGCAGGCTGCTACCACTGCACAACCCCATCACCCATTACTCACACCCTGGATTCCACGGCACTCCACCCCGATGCAGCAGTGCATGAAGGTGGGGCCCACCTAATCTCCCTAGGCCATGGCTCCCAAATTGCTGATGGGTCCATTTATAGGCTTCACCACTCCTCCACAATGGGACAGACTCCCAATCATTTTCCTGGGCAACCACCCATGACACCCACTGAGACCCCACGGGGTCAGGGCAGAACCACCACCATGGCCCTGCACTTGCTCCCAATCTTCCTTACCACTGTTCTCCTCCTAATGCCACCAAACTCTCGCTTAAATCCCCTCTGGGGCTCAGGCTCCACCTGACCTGCAGGCAAGTCAGGCCCCTTGTCCAAAAAGGGCAAAAAGGCTGGGAGGGTTTCTTTAGTAAGCACCCCAAATGGGGGGCTTACACTCTCCCCCCTTTTAAACTATTCACCTCTTGGCGTATGGGTAGCCAGCTACTCCTGGGGCATAGCACAGGGGGAATTATGCATACTCTTCCCCCCGGTTGCCCCAGAGCAATACTAGCAGATCCCAGAAATGAGGTGGTGGACACTCCTACACCAATCTTGTCCACAAAGACCCCTCTAAGCAACTTACCCCAATAATATAGTGCTGCTGCCACCAATCGGGATCCCTTTAGCAATAATACTTGCCCCCTTTTTATGGCTGTGGTTGGAGCCTACAGCCATATTGCTTTAGCTTGAAAAGGGGTTTCTGCTGAACACATTTTTTAATAGTTTTCAGTGTATCCTTCCATAACACTGCAAATCCCTATGGCAGTTAAAAAAATACTCCCTCCTTTCTTTTTAGAAAGATGGACTCAGAACTCCAAGCTGATTTTCTCTGAGAACAAATGTGCACACCTTCCAAACACATCTAAATATCTTTAAAATTATTCAATGTGCACAAAAAGAGTGAAAGTTGTTCAGGACAAAAAGACCTTTCACACGAGGGTAGTCACTAATCTGAATTATTTATATTTTGTAAAATATGGTCTTCCTAACAACCTTATTTTTTTTCTCTCTGTGTGAACACAGTAGGAGACGTGCTAAACAAAAGTAAATATCTTGGAAAGTATACAAGTTACCAATATACAACTGACATGAAGTTTGTTATGGACAAAGTGACCTTTCAAATGTGGGTAATCACTAATCTGAATTCATTAGATTTTTTTAAATATAGCCATCCAAAAGGTGAAAATTGTGATGAAAAGTGAAAAGTCAGGTATCCAAAAGGTGAAAATTGTGATGAAAAGTGAAAAGTCAGGTAATCAGATGGCCATAGTTTAAAAAATATAATTAGTGTGACTTAATGAATAGGCTCATTTGAAAGATATTTTTGTCCTGAACAACTTTCATTTTGATGGGATATGAGTAACTCCTATACTTTTAGAGATATTTACATTTGTTTGGGATAACTCCTATTGCATTCCTGACAGCCTGATTTCTGAAACCACTATGCTGAGAGAAGAACATATTTTTTTTTTTTAGTTGTTTAACCAGGAGTAGCACACTAAGCTAATAGCTTTTTTACAGGTGCGACCTGGGAGCACGGGGAAGTTAAGTGACTTGCTCAGGGTCGCACAGTATTCAAGTGGAAGCTGTGGGATTCAAACCCAGGTCTGGTGTGCTGGATGTTACCAGATTTGCAGCTTAGAGCCTTAAACCACTGCACTATACTGCCTTCCTTTATCACTTGTCATGCCTAATTTAACAGCAGATCCTAAGTTATTCTAATAATGTACAGCACTTCATTGATATTTTTTTGTTCTTACTATGAAGAAAAAAACAGCTTGAAACAAAATGATCTGCTTATTGGGGGCACATTAGATCTCTTCAGGATGTGATTGTGTTAAATCTTTTTCAGGAAAAAAGCAGCAGATTAATTTTAGTAATTATTAGCCAGCAATATCTATATGTGAAGCTGACACTGACCAGATAGGGGAAAGAAGGAAGACACAGAAGAAAACAATGCTCACACACATAAAGAAAACCTGGCTGTTTGTGTAACTTTTAGAAGCAAATGGTTTGCTACCTTTAAGGCATCTGTGCTGCACCACTGATATTTTCTTTTATAACGTCATCTTTGTCAACTTGTATTATTAAAATGCATTACATGTATAGTTTATTAAATCTTAACCTTGGGATACCTCTTGAATGACTCCCAAATAAGTTTTAAGTCATTCCCTTTATGGGAGGTCAAGACCTGTGCAAAAGATCAAGTGTTATTTTTGTACAAATTTCCAAAGTAAAAGTGTGGAGAAATTCAAAAGTATGTACAACTAATTTCCTATGCATTTTCAACTTGGAGAGAAGGTAATATTTGCACAAAACAAACCCAAAGTTTATACAGTTTTGTTCTAAAATTATTTTATTCTAAGTCTTATTGGACCATTGATGAACTAAGCAAAGAAATGTTTAGATACAACACATTAATGACTCCAGGATTAGAAGGTCATTAAAATCGCAAAAGATCAAATTAAGAAACCTTAAATGAACTCATAAAGATCATTCTTCTTAGTGTGTAATTCTAATGAATTAAAGACATTTGAAAGGATAGTGACAAAAAGGTACACTTGTTATGAATATAGACCTACAATTATTCAACCATTGTGATACATATTTTTGAAATCAGAGGGATGATGCAAGGCTGCTGAAATCATGATGATTTGACTGCTTTAACACTTTAGTGTGTGTGGTTCAAACCAAAAAGTGCCATAATAAAAGCTTCTATCTTCTCAACAAAAAAAATACATTTTATTATATTTAATTTAACCTGAAAATACAAAATAGCAACAAGGAAGTAAAGCAATCAAGATGAGATTTCAACATTCTCCAAACATACATAAAGGCTTCTATCTTCTTCAACGCAATTACATTTTATTTTTATATATTTAATATTCTGTATCTAAATAGACACTAAAAAAAAGTTTATTGGGTGTCTGGAAACAGGCAAATACAACCAGACACAGAAGGAAGTCAAAAGAGAATATTGGTTGCGGGGGCTAGTAACAAGTTAAGGAGCTCGCTTGACCACTCCAATGGGGGCCACCCACTGACACTAAAGACCATTGGTGGGCACTGGTAGTAGAGTAGGAGCTGGGCAAGTGCTGCAAGCAGTCAGTGTAGGAGGAGGAGGAGGCAGATGGCAGGCTGTCTCCAATAGCCCAGTTCTTGTTTTAAATCCCCAGTGGTGACTGAATGGCTGTAGCAATCATCTGTGCAGCAGCCCTCCATCTGTAGGGATTAAGGGGACTCAGTTTAGCTGTCCTGTTGAATTCAGGCAGGCTCGAGCTCCGTTGCAGCAGCAGGTCTGACTGTAGCCCTGGACCCACAACTCTGCTACTTGTACAGGACTAACCACTGAGAGGTCCCACCACCACCACCACCACCTCTACCCTTTGCTGCATTCCCTTTAGCCAGTTTGTGATCCATTTCATCATTTTTCATCCCACCCCCACATATTCCAGTTTCCCCACCAACCTCCCATGTGGCACTGAATCAAAGGCCTTGCTGAAGTCCAAATACAGGACATCCACTGTATGGCCCTTGTCCAGTTCCCACATCACCCAGTTGTAGTACTCTACAAGGTTTGTTTGCCAGGATCTGCCCATGCAGGAGGTGGAATGGAAGGAGAAAATGCTTCACATGTGCAGAGATGGGGAATGGTGTATTGGGTGCCAATGGCCTCAGGCCACCCACTGGATCTGGACCGCAACCCCATTTCCACTCACCTGGAGCCCACCAGACTAGATAGAACCAGGTGTGGTGTGGCAAATGTGCAACTCACATTTCTGTCTCTGGATGGGGCAGCCAATGTGCAGTGGTGGGATGATTGTGGAGGGGGCACCAATCATCAACTTCTGCCAGGCCACAGTCCACTATTTGCCTTGGGCTGCCCACCTGAAGGTCACCTTGTCACTGTGCCAACCTCTCTGGAGTGGGATGGGTGTGAAGAGGAAGAAGAGTAACCTACATCAGTCTCTGGCTACTGCAGATTATTCCATATGTGCTGGTGTGAGATGGAGGTGTAGGGGGCAGCAACTGCCCATCCAGTGCCCTAGTCAATGTGAAGTGGCAGATATGTGACCCACATATTTGTTCCTGGCTCTGTCTGGGTGCTCCTCTTGTGCAGTAGTGGAATAGATGCACCAAGTTTGTTTTATTCTATGTCTCTCCTGGTCTCTCTCTCTGTCTCTCTGATGTCCGCGCCCCCATGGCAAAAGGAAAACTCTGCACCACTACTCTCTGTCCTGGTCACAGCACTCTTGCTGCCACTTTCTCTGCCTCTCTGTATGTGCTGTCCGCTTGCACTGGGTTTCAGAAAGGCAAACAGAGAGTCAAACCAACAGCAAGGTGCAGAAGAGTGAATGGCAATAAAATGGATGACAACAGAGCTTGGGCGTACACTGTACTCCAATTCTCTATTTTGGAGGGGTTTGACATATCTCTAACTGGAACATATATGCCACACTGGAAGTGGCTCGCTGTTGCTGTGTCTGTCTCGGGGCTGGGGGAGGAGTTGACACTGCTGGGGCGGGCCACCATTGAAATGCACGTTTGTCCAGATGCAGGTCTGGGAGCTGCCGGTCATCATGATTATGTTCACTACATTGCACTACCCCCAATTTCACACTGCCAATGTAGTGCTGCAATAGTGATAGCCTGCCACGTGGTGAGCACTCTCATTCTGCTTACTCGCCACATCTTAGCATGTTGCTGTCACTGTTTGGGGGCTCTCTCTCCACTCTGTCCCTGACACTGGTGCCCCTCACCACCTCTTTCAATCCTATGCTCTATTTTGGGGAGAGCTGCTGCCTTTCCTTCTCGGTGTCTGTCCCTGCAGCCTGAGTCTCTCTCTTCCCACCACCCAGGATTAAGCTACAGCTCTGCAGGCAATGCTGCCTCACATCTCAACACTTTCACTCCTTGTATTGTGCAACGGGGTGGGGGGCACACTGAAGCAGCATGGACATTAGGAGATCCACGGGGCAGGTCAGTGGGTACCATCACAGACAGCAATGCTCAAGTCTAGGCATTGTGGCTCACATGAACCACTGGAGAGAGAGAGAGGAGCTCAGGGACAAGAACATGCACTATCATTCACACAGAGACACAAACAAGTTCAATGCAGATGTCTGTCTTGGGAAGGATAAATCATGTTTATTTGTTCTTTACTGCTTGGACTGTTTACTGCTTATGGCACACAGAGTGGGGGATAGAGTGTATGGCTGGGTACCTGGAGATCTGCAGGGTGGGTGGGGATTCAAACAGAAAAATTAATAAGGGCAGGAATGAATGGTGACAGGTATTTGTCTGTAGTAAAACTTGGTTGGTTGAGGCTCAGCCAATCAGGTCTTACTATAGGCAAATACATCACCATTCATTCATGCCCTTACTGTTATTGAACACTGAACAGTCTGGAGGCACTCTGCACTAAGAGATTGACAGCCACTAATTGGCTTTAAACAAATCTTTTTGGGTTGCTGCCGGTGTGGGGGAATATGTTAAGCATCATCATCATCAGGGTCTGTGGTTCGGTGGGGGGAGGCAGGTGGAGTGTCATTTGATATGCGGGGGTGGGGGAAGGGTACAATACTCCACAGACATCAGGGCACCATTGTGTAAATGAAAGGAATGAAGCACTCCTAAAAGCTCTAAACAGCCATATCGGCTCTGGCCAGAGTTTCGTTTAATTAATCTCAACCAGAACATTAAAATGATAACCAAATTAAACACTTAACAACTACTGCAGGACATATTTAATAAATGCTTCTCACAAATAAAATTCACTCACACACTCCTCACAAATGTAACCCCTAAGTGGTGCTATTCTAAGGGCTACTACCTCTGCCTGTATGGCAATGCACAGGTTGAGGGGCCTGAGTTCTGTAAACGGGTGCCTCCACCAGGAGGAATTGTATTGGGGTAGCTTAACTGCTCTGGTATAGCCCTCCAGGATGCTATAACCACCCACCAACCCTTCTAGTGGCCTAGACAGTAACACAATGGTACATTTGCATTCAATAGACAGCAGTAATAATATGCTCACACCCCTTTCACTTACCACTAGGGCTGGATCTGCTGCAATTGCCGTGGAGACCCCCTGGAAATTAAGATCTGTAATGCAACAATACAATATTACCACTGTAACCCAACTAATAATATACACAATAGCCAGGTTAAAATGTGAACACAGACAATCAGATTTATTTAAGGGCAGTGAACAAGGGAGGGGCATGAATCTAGCAGAAAGATTAGCAATCTGATTTGAATCAGGATTGTTCAGCATGCATTGTAAGTACCAATAAGACTGTTCAACAACCTCTGTACCTAGTATGTCATGCAGGCTAGCCTGAAGCATTAAAGAAAAAAGTTTCAAACTGCGCTCGAGAAGGAGGGGGGTCGCAATTACAGGGACAGCAGACCCAAAACACTTCACAAACAAACCAAGTTGCGCTCCAAAGTTGCAAGAACCACAAAACTTCAAGATTCAAACTTGAAAATGAGTTCATTAGATTTTTTTTTTAAAATATGTATTTAATTGTCAATTGGTGATTGGCTCTTTTTCATTATGATGTCACTACCTTTTTTTAATATATATGTAAGACCAGTTGAAAACCAGGATGTAACATGCCAACTGGAAGGCACTTTGCCAAGGTGCTAGGAGCTCTCACATGGTGGATTAAAACTCATTTTTCAAGTTTGAATCTTGAAGTTTTGTGGTTCTTGCAACTTTGGAGCGCAACTTGGTTTGTTTGTGTAGCCTGAAGCATTACCTGGTGTGGCCGGCTTTGCAGCTGTTGTTGGGACCCTTAAGAAAGAAAATAGTTACCCATGCACACAGCCCAATTATTTGTAATCCAAGCTGGATGGCTCAGTCTATTGAATTAACCCAGAAAAGAAACAATTAGATGGTAACACAATGATTGCTGCTTTTGTTGCAGGGAGCTACCCAGTCCAGGATGCAGGACAGGTAAGATGTAAACCTTGTGGTGATGCTCTGGAAGGCCAGGGGAAGCAGGGCCGACACGACTCACCTCCTGGTGGTCACTACCTGCTCGATGATTTGGGCAGGGGGCCGAATCCCCAAGCGAGTCTTTAGTTGAGATGGTCGCTGAAGCAGGAGTAGCTGCCTAGGCTGCGGTGACAGGGCCCAGGCAGGATGAACAGTTCTGCAAAAGTTTGTGGTTGTCTGCTGGTGAAGCCTCTAGCTAGCGTAAAAGATTCTGCCGTGGGGAACCAAATTGCGACCCACAAAACACATTCAGCACATTTAAATAATTTATTTCTCTAAGCCACAGTTCGGATACAGTCCGGTTGCAAATTACAGCTTCACTGCGCAAACCTTTCGATCCGAGGCTAATTCTATTATCAGACAGGCCGATCGCTTCTGGAGCCAGTCTTTGGTCCAAATCACAAATCGCAATAACAGACTCTCTTCTTTCTTCTGCTGCAGATCTAATCCAGCAATCGGAAAGGTCCGACTTCTGCAATGGGCAGTTCAATGGCAGGAGAATGTGGTAGGCAGGCCGGCAAAGCCTCTTCCCGCCAATTCCCCTAAGCTCCTTCTGGAAGCAGCTGCTTGAAAGCTCGAGCTGTTCACTCTTCAACCTCCCACTCTCACTGAACCACTGCTTCAGGCAGTTCTGACTATTTCCTTTGTAAACCAAAAAGTTTGATTGGCTGAGGGAGCTGTCAGTCACAGTAGGGGCTCCCCCTCCAGGCCAGTTTAGGCACCGACAGTTAAAACTACAAAAACTACAGAATTTCTTCCCACAAGACCCCGGGAGACAGTCTCCATTTTAGGTCCCCAGTGATTCGATTGGTCGAAATACTGGAAGTCCAGAACCTAACATGCTGGCTTCCATCCAAATGTTCAAGCTGCAATCAAAGCAGGTTAGACAAACTTCTCTATCTTTACTATAACAGCATATAAGCAGTAAATATTCACAGTTCCTAAACGGGCTCCCTCTGCATAAATTGCGACTGCAGAATGCAGCAGAATAAAAAACTGTCTGGCCAGTCGCAAGCCTTAAATCACTTGGATCCAGCCCAGACTAATTTCTAACTCAGTTTAGCCATTTTCTTAAAGAGACAGGCATGGAGGCTCACTAGGGCACTCTCACACACACAAACAGAACTACTAAAGACAGGACACCAGCCTGACAGTGGGCATTAGGGAGCCCAGGAAGACATTATAGTAAACCTCAATTTGTAGGGGGGGGGTTACACAAATATTATACACACACACGCGCGCGCACACACACACACACTCACACACACACACCTAATTTACACCTCACTCGCTCTCTCTCACTCACTCTTTTCTCAACCTTTTACAACCCCCACCCAACTACAGCATCGAAATGCTAAGATCAGTCTTTAGTGCTTAATATCCATGATATTACAGTCGAGAATAAGTCCCAGAGTACTAGCCCATCTTTTAACAGCAACAACAAACTTTTTTCCCCTTATGACCAGCAAAAGTAACAAGAAGTAGTCTCACCCAGTCCAAGGAATAGTCTAGAATAGGCCAGGCCAACTTCTATGGGAAACAGTCCTGCAGTACAAACTAAGGTAGACATGGAGCTCTCACAGGGCTGGTCTCCACCTTTGTGGAAGTAGTACTGAGGGTCCAGTTTTATTGCTTTGTCTCCAAAGGAGTCCTTGGTGACCATGCAGTATTTTGTCCTGTGTCCTATCACATCCTGAATGAGCACAAAATGCTTGAACCTGGTCCAAACAGTGGAATTGCACATGGACCGTGCTGTGGTGATGCTGGTTGCTGCAGGAGGACCAGACTCCCAATTCCGAGTCTGGACTTTATCCAAAGCTCCATGAAACACCCAGTCTGTTCTTTTCTCTTCAAAGGCATCCCACACACACTCTGATACATATGGATAGGGATCTTGGGGATACTCCTTTCGGATTCTCCTCCTCACCTACCACTCCACCTGGGAACATGCCAGAATACTTTGAACACTGGTCCAGGGGGCTAGGCCACCTGACAACCACACTCCACTCCTACACTTGGGGTTCACGGGTCATCCTGGAGCAAACCATCCATTTTGAGCCAGAGCTGGACACTCATCTCAGGCAGGTGAGGGGTGCTATTTGGCACAGACAGGCGGGGGAATCACAGGGCTGAGGGATGACGTACTGTACATCTTGATCCTCAAAAGCCATGAATGTTGGGTGCTTCCTAGGAGGCAAGACTGGAGGGTCCCCGAAATCTCCCCATCTGAGCTACTGGAACTTACCTTCTCCACTAGCACATCAGGGGGCTTCCCATGGGACCCAGCAGCACTACAGCCACAGAGGCACTGGCAGGTGTGGGGGTGGGCTCCAACTCCTTAGGCCCAGGGGAGCCAGCAGATTTCACAATCCCATCACGCCCTCTCCCTCTGCCATGGAGAGTCCCAGAGGCCTTAGACAGAGAAGGGCTGGGCAGATGTCTGTGCCCACTCTCCGCCGGGGGTACTTCTTGGTGAACTTCAGCAACAGAATGCTCCGAGTTGACAACTGCTGATCTCATCTCCTCCCAGTCCTCCAAACTGTACAATGTGGTAGATTGGCTTGCCAGTGACATAGACACTGGCCAGGTCCAAGAGGGCAAGTATTGGGGACATAAGAATACACATTCACCACCAGTGGAACTCCACAGGCACAAGAACACAAAGACAAACTGGTCACACCTACCCCCTGGTAACTGCACATGGAGCACTTAGCAAGTGTAGCAGCTTTCTGCACCATGCTCCAGAACCAGGAGAGCAATGATGTTGGTACAGTCGCAAGTCTGTCCACATCCTTAGGTGCTTCAGCCATCCTGCTACTCCACTGTTGCCACACTCTCTACTCGCTTCTCACACTGCACTTCAAAATGGCACTGGCAGTCCTCTCTCCCACGAGCCCCATGCTCCCGCTGTCCACTGCCAGCCAATCAGCATCCAGAAACCAGTTCATATGACTGAAACTGATTACGCATGAAATCTCCCAATCATGGCACCGGCCAAAAGAGCATGAAGCAACAATTCCAGGTGGTGGAACCCTGGAGCACTATAGCTCTTTCAGCAACTGCTGCCGCCATGAACACTTACCATGTCAGCACCTCCGGCTGGGCTGTTGTCGACTTTACCATTGATGTTTTAGTTCTCTTTCCCAGCAATAGTGCCAGGCCCAGAAAGGCCAGTACTAGACCTGCAGTGTCTGAACCTGTTCATAGAATAGAAAAAGTTCAGATCGGTCTCCCTGCAGTCCCTGCTGCACCTATTGTTAGCCCTTGCTGTGCTGTTGACTGATACATCTGTCCAGAAGTCCTATAGGCAAGGCCCCTGGAATTCTGTGATTCTGCGGTTGTGGAATTTTCCGCAGAATTTGCATCATGCTGCAGAATTCATACAGTGCCACAGAATTCATTGTTTTTGGTGAATTTTCATTCAAATATACAGTTTTTCCATAGTGCCAGGCTCCCGTATCCATCTTGTTTATCCTGAAGCCCCTCCTCTATGCTTGGCAGGTGATGTCATCTATGACATCACATCATATTTTAGCCAATGGTAGGACTGCATTCTGCCACAGAAATGAATAAATCATGCCGCAGAAATCAGAAAATGCTGCCGCAGAAGCCTAGGAGCCCTGCTGCAGAAATCAGAAAATTCTGCCGAAGAGCACTAGGGGCCCTGCCTATAGGTTCTAATTTGGTTAGCAGTCTAAAGGTTAAAATGGGACTGAATGGTTGCATTGGACATGAAGAATGCGTACCTTCCCATCATGATCAGAAAGTCACACAAACAATACCTGTGTTTCATGCTTTAGGGCTCACACTACCAGTTTCATGTTTTGTCCTTTGGTTTGTGCTCTGCACCATGTATCTTCACCAAAGTATTTGCAGTGTTGGCTGCATCCCTCCCCAGGGAAGGTCTGTATGTCTTCCCTTTCTTAGACAATTGATTGTTAAAGGCTTCATCTCAGGAAGCAATTATATACACACTGTTTCAGACCAGGCCATTGTTTGACCAGTTGGGCATACTGATCAGTGAGCGAAAGTCAATCCTTACCCACTTCTGACACAAGTCTCAGTCAGGCATTTCTGCCATTGGACCAGGCCACAGCACTAGTGGCTCAAGCACAGCTGGTTATCTCCAACAATTATGTGTTGGCCCGCTGTCTGCTAAGACTAATTGACTTGATGGCAGATGCTGTCTTGACTGACCCACTGGCCCACTCAATATGAGGATCCCGCAGTGGTTCCTCAGAGCGCAATGGGCTCAGCACTCGGGAAGCTGGGGCATCTGATTCAGGTCACTCCTCCTCTCCATTGTTCCCTTCTCTGGTGGTTGGACCGCTCCAGCCTAGAGAAAGGATCCCCATTCCTAAGACCGTTCCCATTGTTGATAATGAACAAGGATGCCACAGGTTTGCGCTGAGGGCTCATTTGGGCCCATTCATAACCCAGGGCCAATCTGGCCCTCTGGATACAGTGCTTCACAGCAACACTCCGGAGATGAAGGCTGTTCTGCATGGCCTACTGGCCTTCACTGCCCTCCTTCTGGGGAATCAGCTGTTGATTTGCACAATGTGTCAGTGATATACTACATCAGTTGACAAGGTGGGGTTCAGTTGTACACTCTCTGCAGAGAGGTGATGAGAGTCAGGCACTGGGCAGTGGAACACTATATATTTCTGTTGGCAGTAGTCCTCCTTGGTACTTTGAACATACTAGTGGATCACCTCAGTCGCTCCCATGCACTGTACAATGAATGGGAATTATTGGACTCCATTTGTAAAACTGGGTCATCCAAACATAGACCTGTTTGCATCTCCATACAACACAAACCTGCCATGTTTATGCTCACTCCAGGGCCTGGAGATTTTTGGTGTGATGCATTGTCTCTCTCTCAGAAGGGAGGTTTCAATATGCTTTTCCTCATTGCCTCTCATACAGAGAGTTCTGGTCAAGCTATGGGCCAAGTATGCCACCCTGATTCTGGTGACCCTTCATTGGCCCAGACAAATTTGGTTTCCACTTCTTCAGCAATTTGTGGAGGAACTTCCTGTCCTGCTGCAACTGTGGGTGAGTCTTCTGACACAGGAGCAGGGTGCGCTGATGCACCTGGATCTTCACTCCCTGCACCTCCATGCATGGCTTCTGTGTTTGCTGCTGCCACTTGGAGTACTGTTCATACGTTCACTAAATACTACAGTCTGGACATCATCTCTTGTAGACTTGCTGGCTTTGGCCTAAATGATCTGCAAGGCCTCCTTACTCAGGTCATTAGATGCTGCCATCCTCCCTCAGTGCTTGGTACTGCTTGGGAATCATTCCATGGTGTGGCTCAGTGGAGGGAGATATCCTTGAAGAAGACAGAATAGTTACCTACCTACCATAAGAGTAGATCTTTGAGAGAATCTCCTTCACTGAGCCACAGCTCTCCCTCCCACCTTCCCCTCCTTGTCAGATGATGGGTGACCATACCACCTGCTCTCACAAGCTGTTTCTCCTCTGATGCTCCCGGTGGCATCCATACTCAGGTTTTCTTATCCTCTTCTGTGTGCCTAGTGTGGTCCTGGTTGCTTCGGTCCCTGCCAGTCCGATGATCCTCCGAGCTTGTCTCCAGGGAGAACTGAGGCATGCTGGGAATGCCCACATTATATAGGTGCTAACAAGGTGCATTGACGTGGGTGACCACAGCCTGCAAAAATGTCTTGGTGCTTCTGACTCTGACAGCTTACAGTTCCATGCTGTTGCTCAAGGGAGGAGACTCTCTCGAAGCTGTATTGTTATGGTAGGCAACTATTTTTGCCCTTGCTCCTACCCTCCCCCCCATCCCCCACCACCACACATTTTGAACACCAGTTTCATTGTTGAGGGCCTCTGGCATTTATGGCTTTCTTTAGTTTTATTTTACATTTATATTTAAAGTGGCACAAATGCTGCAGTGCATATTACAGACCTTGAGATCTTGAGTGCGTACACGCTGATGTTGCCGCCATCTACCAAGAAGTGTCATCGGCGTCACTTAAGGACTGAATCACATCATGATGATGTCCCGATGTGCAATCAGAGGCTGTACAATGTACAATCAGGGGCTTTCCAGGGCTTAAAATACCAGTAAGAGACCAAAAAGCACTCAAACGCATGAGACAGAGAGAGTGGTTGTTTTGAAGGAGTCGGCACAGGTGGGCAGGCTAGCAGATCGCTCCTTATTTAGAAAAAAAGATGAAAAAAACAGACAGTTACAGAAAGAGTCTTTCCTTAGTGGTTTTATTAAATGCCTTTTGTGTTACAGAGAACGAATCAGCTAATGAGCAGTATGTCAGGTAGTACGGCTGCTGTGGCAAACTCGAGCTTGGGAGGAATTGCAGCTGTTTTAAAACTTTAAATTCCACATGAAATGTTGACATGATGGGGGACTGATTTCTGGAATAACAATAGGCTCAAAAACATTGTGTAGTCTGGACTAGTTATAGCTGTGCATTTGACACATTTTAGCATGCCTATAAACCAATCAGATTACTGGATTTACCTTCATCCAGTTTATAAAACAGTCTAATGATTTCAAGGGTTGTTGCAAAACAGCAGGACCCCAGCAGTGCAGAGTTAAGGTCTTGCTTTTAGTGTAAGGTACAGCATTACGTGAGCTTCATGATAAGTGACAGATTTTTTTGTTCAGTTTAAGAGATGGGTTGCTAAATGGGATTCATTGCAGGAAGAGCTAAACACTTCAACAACTGTCTTAATCAGGCAAATGCAATTACCTCGCATAATAGCTCTTAACCCAGAACTGCAACGGATGGGAAATCAGGACCTCAAAGTTGTAGGGTTGATGTTTGTTTATTAAAGCCTAAGATTTTGTTCCAATCCTATGATTGGACTGTTCCCTATCACATGAAAAGGTCAATATAAACTATTGACTTAAAAAAATGCAGTCAATCAACAGTTCACCATCCACAGTCAGACGGGCCCGTTGCATAGCAACAGGTTAAAGGCAACAGAAACATGGCTCTAGCATGATTTTAATTTCCCAGTCTGTTAGAGGAGGAAATGGACACAGTAAACCAAAATCAAAATGCAAATTACACAAATAGCAATGTACTATCAATCATTTTGATGTTTTCTGGGGTTTTACAACAGGAATAAACTTATAATAGATGTTTATCAGTGCATAATAGAAGCGCTAAACTAGCTCACAGGGGAAAAAAGTAAGGTTTGATAAAAAGCATATGTTGAGATGTCAGCATGGCTCAGTTGGTAGCACATCCTCCTCAGGGCCAGAAAGTGATGGGTTCTAGTCCCACACTGGGATTGGGCTCTTTCCATAAACGTTGACACCTGAGTGCAGTCCTGGGGGATGCTGACTGTTGGGATGTGCTGCTCTTCAGAAGAGATGTGAAGCCAAGGGCCGGCCTGCCTGTTCTGGTGGTTGTTCAGGTGGACATTAAAGATCCCATGATAGGGAAGTTTCTCTTGGTGCCCTAGAAAAATTTCAGTTTCTTTTTTTTTTTTTTTTTATCATGTAAGATTTTATTGATTTGTCAGATTTATTAACATACATTCCGTCCAACCAAATGGACCACAATGTGAACATACTAATACAACATAGCTTTAGTTAACTTAAAATGCTCTAATCAGTGTTTATGTCCGCGAGAGTATTGAGGTAGTGGAAGATGGAAAAATCAAGAGTGGAACAGAGGAAGCTGAGTCACTGTTGCCGCAGCTCACAGTGGCATCAGGCAAAAACCTTCACCTGGGGGGTGCTGTATCAACCTCCAGGACAAGGTGAGGGGAGGGACAAGAAGCTTGGAGAGGAAATAAAAAAAAGTGTCAGGAAAGGCGGAGGTAGTGGTAGTCAGAGATTTAAACCTGCCAGATGTAGACTGGGGTGTTCCAGCAGCAAAAAGTTCTACAAGTCAAGCTATGTTAGTAACCCTCTAGGACGGTAGCCCATGATGATAGTACTTATAAATGAGTGACTGTAGAAACAGCGACTCATTTATAGAGCTATTATGATCCGCTACCCTGCAAGGGTAGTGAAGGAATAACGTACAGAGTGACCAGAAGGGGAGGGATGGGGAGCAGTACGGGTGGGATAGGAGGGAGGGTTCAGGAGGATAGCTGAGCCTGCTGCACCTGAGCCAGCCCTATGGTGTGGTGGTGAGGGGGGCTGACTATGGTGCAGTAGGCACTGGGTTCGGGACTCGCTGGGGGTAGTAGCTTTGCCGCTGCTTGCGACTGTGCATTTATTTTTTGTTTTAATTATTTTTGCCCCCTCCTCATGTTGCACCCCCTCCCGGAGTTGAGAATCCTTAGTAAGGGGGGCACGGGAGTGAAGCCCCCCCCCGAGACAGAGGGTGTGGGGGGCACAGACCCCCATGAAAACACTTTAATGCACCGGATGTTCGTTCACTGAGAAATGTATATCGCCGAAATGCTTTTTGGCAATATACATATGCGATGATAGCGATCACTGTTTTTTGATCGCTGTCATCACATGGAACCCTCTAGGACTGCCTACTGACCCAAATGGTAAAGGATCCTACCAGGCAGGGATCCATTCTGGATGTGGTTCTCACAAATTTAGAAGTAATAACAGCAGTAAGAGTAGGGGAATCACTAGAGAACAGTGACCATAATTCCCTCTGGTCTGAGTTGACCCAAGGGGATGAAAGAACACACTCAAGGATGGAGGTCCTGAACTTTAAAGGGCCAGACTTTGACAAAATGAGAATGTTGGCGAGTAACAAACTAACCAAAGTTAGGGATATAGCAGGTGTAGAAGACATGTGGGGGTTTATAAAAGAGGCCATCCTTGAGGCTACAAAACTCTGTGTGAAATCAGTTGTAAAAATAAATAAGTACACGAGACCCATATGGTTCTCAGAAAAGATTAGGGAAGTGGTCAGTACCAAAAGAGAAGCATTCTATAGGTTTAATAGGAGTCAGGGGGAGGAGGAGTGAGAAGAATACATTAAAAAAATAGAGAAGCAAAGAGGGCAGTAAGGAAGCAAAGGCAGCCACAGAGCTGCGGATTGCTGAAGGGATTAAATCCAGGGAAAAATATTTCTTCCATTATATCAGGGAAAAAATTAAAAAAGAAGGGGGGATTGTTAGGTAGGTAGTCGATGGTAAGGTAATCAAGGATGATGGATAGAAGGCTGACATCCTTAACAACTACTTCTGCTCTGTTTTCAACAGGGAAGGTCAGGGCCCTTTTTCTGAAAGTGGCACCTATGCAACCGCTAAGAGAATCCCAGTATTCAACAAGTACAGGGTCCAGAAAGGGCTGGCAGCCCTCAAGACAGATAAGGGCCCCAGGCCCAGATGCGATGCATCTGACAGTGCAAAGGGAGTTGGCAGAAAAACTGGCTGATCCCCTTGAATATCTGTTCAACATCTCACTGCAGTCAGGGGTAGTACCAAGAGACTGGAGAGTGGTCAGTATGGTACCACTCTAGAAGGGGGGATAGGGAGGAGGCGGGAAACTACAGGCCAGTTAGTCTCACATCTATTGTGGGGAAGCTGATGGCAACCCTAATCAAGCAAGACCTTGTGAACTGTTTGGAAAAAAATGGTCTCCAGGATAATAAGCAGTACGGGTTCATGGCAGGGAGGTCATGCCAGACCAAACCTATTGTCTTCTTTGACTGGGTAACAAGGAAGCTGGATAGGGGCCACACAGTGGATCTTCTTTATTTTGATTTCAGTAAGACATTCAACTCAGTGCCACACAGGTGCCTGCTGAAGAAGTTGGAAGACCTTGGAATGGCAAAGGATATAGTCAGATGGGTGGGACATTAACTTAAGAGTAGGCAACAGAGGGTCATTGTCAATGGGGTTAGGTCAACGGAAGGAGAGGTCACAAATGGGGTACCACAGGGATCGGTTCTGGGCCCGGTCCTTTTCAACATGTCCATTGGTGACATTGGTGAAGGAATCCAAGGTAAGCTTGCCCTTTTTTCTCATGACACTAAACTTTGCAGAAGGGTGGATAGTGTAGAGGGAATTAGAGAACTGCAACATAACCTCCAAAGGCTAGAGAGATGGTCAAATGTGTGGCAACTGAAGTTCAAGGCAAAGAAGTATAATGTAATGCACCTGGGGAAAGGAAACCCCTGGACAGAGTACTGGCTAAATGGGGTTAAACTCAGTACCACTGCAGAAGAGCGGGACCTGGCAGACATTATCTGTGACACCCTAAAACATTCAAGCCAGTGCAACAAAGCTTACAGCAAAGCAAGCAAGATGTTGGGGTGTAGAGGGAGGGGTATAGGTAGTAGAAAGAGGGAGGTGATCCTATCAATCCTTAGTGAGACCATACCTGGAATACTGTGTCCAGTTCTGGAGCCCTCACCTAAGAGAGGATGAGGACAGGCTGGAGGCAGTGCAAAGAAGGGTGATGATGATATGGGGTCTCCCATGAGAAGCGACTGAGAGTGTTGAACATATACTCACTGGAGGCCAGAAGGGAGAGGGGGGATATGATTAAAACTTTCAAGTTCCTGAAAGGCATAAATAAAGTGCCCCACACAGAGCTATTGAATAGGAGCACCAGCTCAGGGACACATGGGCATGAATGGAAACTGAGGGGAGGGAGCTTTAGTAAGGATGTGAGGAAGTACTGTACTACTTTACTGAAAAGGTGGTGGAGCCAAGAAACAGCCTGCCTGCTGAAGTGGAGGGAGCCAAGACTGTAGAGGGTTTCAAGCACAGGTGGGACAGAGTAAAAGCACAAAATATTATCTCTGCTCCAAGTGCAGGGGTAAAGAAGGAAGAGCTAAAGGGGAGGAGGTAGATCTCTGGATTGACGCTAGGTCCTGGGCAACTTTGGGCAGACTCAATGGACCCTCAGTCTTTTTCTGCCATCACATTCTATGTTTCTGTGTTTCTAACCTTTGTCACAGGGAAGCTGACGGAGTCACTTATCAAAGAGGACCTCGTAGACTACCTGGAGAGCAACGGGCTCCAGGATAGTAAACAGCATGGTTTTGTGGCAGGAAGGTCTTGTCAGATAAACCTGATAGTTTTCTTTGACTGGGGGACAAAGGAGTTAGACAACGGCCATGTTGTGGAACTACTGTACTTTGACTTCAGCAAGACTTTTGACTTGGCATCTCACAAACAACTGCTCAAGAAGATGGAAGACCTGAGTGCAGCTAAACCCACAGTGAACTGGGTGAGTAACTGGCTAGGGTGGAGACAGCATAGGGTGGTGGTCAATGGGGTTAAGTCAGAAGAGAGGGAGGTTACAAGCAGGGTTTCACAGGGATCTGTCCTGGGTCCGATCCTCTTTAACATGTTCATTAGTAACACTGGAAAAGGAATCCAAGGCAGGTTGTGTCTCTTTGCAGATGACACAAAACTGTATGGGAGGGTGGATAGTGATGAGGGAATAAGGAAAATGCAGAGAGACCTACAAAAGCTAGAGGGGTGGTCAAAAGTCTGGCAGGTACAAATCAACACCAAAAAGCACAAGGTAATGCACCTAGTAAAAAAGAACCCCAAGACGGAGTACTGGATGGAAGGGGATAGACTTAGCATTACAGCTGGGGACTGGGACCTTGGAGTTATCATCAGCAATTCACTTAAGCAATCGAGTCAGTGCAACAAGGCCTATAACAAGGCTATGAGGATGCTGGGATGTATCAGGAGAGGTAGTGATAGCAGAAGAGAAGAGGTAATACTTCCCTTCTACAGATCCCTGGTGAGGCCTCACCAAGAGTACTGCACCCAGTTCTGAAGTCCTTTCCTCAGAAATGATAAGGATAGGTTGGAGACAGTGCAGTGCAGAGTAGCTAAAAATGATTCAGGGCCAGCAGGGCAGATCCTATGAGGAGCGCCTCAAGGTACTAAATATGTACTCACTGGAGACCAGAAAGGAGAGGGGAGCTAGGATACAGATCTTCAAGTTCCTTAAAGGAATTAAAGTGAACTGTGGGGAACCATTTAGCCTGAATACCAACTCATGGTCACGTGGACACAAGTGGAAATTAACAAGGGAGAGGTTCAGCAGGGACATCAAGAAGTACTACTTTACAGAAAGGGTGGTGGAATCTTGGAACAGTCTGTTGGCCGAGGAGGTGGGTGCAAAAACAGTTGGGGGATTTAAGCTGGGCTGGGAAAGAGGAATAGAATGAAAAGAACAGTGGTTGCTCAGGGTGACATGACCAAGGAGGATAAAGAGGAGAGGACAGGGGTGGTTAGTACCCTGGTAGAACAGCAGGTTCTAGGGATTTTATGGAACTTGGGCAGACTGGATGGACCGCTGGTCTTTTCCATTTCATTTCAATTTTATGTTTCTATGTTCCTGCTACCAGTATGAACTCTGTACCAATTCTTCTTGTTTGCATAGCTTTTGGCTTTGAATAAAGGAAGTATTTTGTGCAGGTTCTAGGTGAAGTAAGTTAAAGCAAAACAGTGTTGACAAGAATAGTGCAAACAAAATGGCACAACAAAAAGGAACTTGATGAAATAAGAGCTAAAATACCATACAGAGTGATAACACGCGGGAAGCCCAGACGAAAATTACACATGTGAACAGTACATAATACATGTTTGTGTTCAGAACTGCAACACTCGATGTGCTGTGTGTTTTGTTCGCATGTGTCATTTTTGTCTGGGCTGCCCGCATGTTGTCATGCTGTATGGTATTTTAGCTCTTATTTCACTGAGCTGTTTTTTTGCCATGCCATTTTGTTTGCACTATTCTTTCTCACACTATTGTGCTTTAGCTTATTTCACCTGGAACCTCAAAGGCTGGGGCGGATATTTATTAAAACAATGTTGTTTGCCTACAAAACAAAAGATGGGACATCGTGTGAACTGTTTTTCAGCAGCCACATTTGCTACCTTTGACATGCAGGCAGCCAATGAGAAAGTGAGGAACCCTAGATGACTTTTCCAAGGGAACTTCTGGGAAGAAGCAAGGACAATGTCTTGGCACCAGAACAGTCAGCCAGAAGGGTGTTGAGTGAGCCTAATGCATGTTAATTTTCAAGTAGACAGCTGCACCAACCAATCAGATGCTGCCAGGATCTCCTGAATGTCTGATGAGTGTGCCAGTCCAGTTCAGTTCAGCGAAGCCCCTCCTGGGGGGTTTCATGATGTTGCCAAGAGAGTGTGAAGAAGGTCTGCCTGGGGGTTTGCACAGTCACTAACCCGGGAGGTGCCCTGCATTGCCTTCCAATGCCTGGAAGGATCTGCTACAGAATCAAAGTGTGATTTGCTGTCCAGAGGCAAGAAAGATGTCTGAGATGCTCCCCAGAGGAGAGAAAGCTTCTTTATGATCATTGAGTGAAGAAGGAGACCTGCTTGGGGCTCACACAGTCACCAGCCAGGAAGTGCTCTGTGTTGCTCTGTGTTACTTTCCAATGGCTGGAAGGGGTGTGTTGACAGAATGAGTGTTGTTTGCTGGCCAGAGTTAGGGTCATCATCTGGGAGTTTCTCTGAAGGAAAGAAAACTCATCTTTGATGTCTGTCAGAAGTTTGGAGGCTTACATGGGTGCCTGCATGTCCAAACAGCCATGGGAAGCCTACCTTATGTTTCCAGTAGATGGAAAGTAAAGTGAGAAGCTGTTCCTCATCTTCTGCCAAGTGAAGTGAGAAGATTAGCTCTTCTGTTCTAGCTGAGTCAGTAAAGTGAGAAGATGCCCCCCGTCTTCTACCTCATGTCTGAAATTGTAATGTCTGAGTGTGAGAGACTGTTTTCTGCTAAAATGTGGTGGGAAACCCAGGGACTATGTTCTAGTCAAGAAACAGCCACTGCTGCTCTCTGGCAGTGTTACTGAAGCCATTTACAGCCACGGTGTCCTGAAATACCTGAAATAGAGTGACTGCCATCCGAGGACGGTCTGGGGAGTCAGCCAGGTGGTGTCACTGCTAAGCATTGTCATTCATCTGCTACTGAGGTTTTAAATGCCTGGTCGTGGGGGTTGAGGCATGTTGGCCTTGGTCCCCAGCATTGGCCTGTTCCAGGTCTGAGACGATACAAGCTGCAAGACAAGCTGAGAGGTTTCCAGCCTGCCAAAGCTGCAAGAGCCTGCTGCAGAGAGGAGGCCCCAAGCTGCAATATGTCTGCTGCTCATCTCATCAATCTGAGTTACCAAAGTGCTACTGATCCAGTTAACTCAGATCTACAGTCTGAAAGTCACCAGTCTAAAAGGCCAAGATATAACTGTCTTCAAACCGTGAGTAATTCAGGGCTTACCCTGCATCTGGGGAACGGTATATAATTGCCACAAAAGGGATTTTGAATTTGGCTACCCGGCCTAAAGTTGTCAAGTTTCTCCAGATAGTTATTGCACAATCCAAAAGGGTTTGAACACGACTTGTTATTAAAGTGAACCAATGCCGGCCAATCAGCTGCACCGCATCAGGCCTGGAACTAGACCCTGGGTACCCAGATATGACTTCTAGGGAGTTAAACTGGTACCAGTTGGTGAGGTAATAATGTAAGAACAGGTGGTCTAATCTCTGTTTAATGTATATGCTGGTGAGAGGCAGGCAATGTGAAAGCTGGTTCCAGACAAAATAACTGATCGATTGTTGTCAAGCATGTTAAAAGTTATTTAACTTTTAAATCCATTTCCCTTTTCCTAACCCTACCCCATGTAAATAAATTGTTGGTTAACCTTTTTACAAATGTCTCGTGAGCATATTATTAGTGATCATATTATTAGCTTAAGTCAATAATTGCAGGTATATTGAAACCAGGTTTTGGTTTACGGTAATCCACGTGTGGGGTGACTGTAGGGTAGGTGGGTTGGTATGGCATCTCAAGGGTTTGTACTGCTCCAGGAGGGTAGCATCTTTCAGAAAAAGAGATGTGTAAGAACAAGGGGGCACAAGTTAAAGATAGAGAGGGGACGGCTCAGGGGTAATATGAGGACATTTTATTTCATGGAGAGAGAGTGATGGATGCATGGAACTGCCTTCCTGGGGAGGTTGTTGGGTCTAAAACAGTGGGAGAATTCAAACACGAATGGGACAGACATAAGGCAATTATAGTGGGGGGTTGCAGGAAGTAGGCTGTTGGTTAACTAGAATCTGCAGCTTATCCAATAGGAAGGGAAATGGGCAGACAGGGTGGGCCAAGTGGTCCTTATCTGCCGTCAAAGTCTATGTTTCTATGTAATATCTGATCCACAATATTTTAACTCTAGGTGGAGGCACTACGTTGTTTATTTTATCTTTGGAAAAGAACCCCCAGTCACATCAGAACAAGAGTCCAGCCCCCTCAACCTCGTTAGGTTCTGCAAGGCAGGGGTAGTAGCCAGCTGGTACACGGTGCCCAAGTTACATCACGCAAGGATGAGACTGTTGGAAAAATTGGTTTATGAACCAAACAATCAAAACAACATTTGATACTTGACACTGGAGAGCGCCAATTACATTGGAAATAAAGAAGACAATGATGAGTTCTGGATGGTGCAAGGAGGACCAAGTGACACTTATTATTATTAATAGCTTGTAATTTATGAAGCTCTGCTTGACCAATATTAAAGAGCAGCTGACACGTTTGGGAGAGCTTAAACAAAACATAATATTTAGACACTGTCCAGCTTGTATTTTACATTAGTTCTGTATCTCTCTTCCCTGTTATTTATTATTGAGTTCATTTGTGTGGAAACAGGAGCTTTGCTCCTGAAGAGTCCATCCATTCCTACTGCTTTCTCCCTACCTGAGGTCATAATACACTGCTTGTGACATCACAGTTACCACCATGGCAACAGATTGTGCTATCACAACAGAGGATTATGACTGGAAGTAGGGAGTAAGTTAAAGAGGCAGATGAACTCTATGGGATAAAGTGCATGTATTCATACAAATTTCCTTAGTGATTAATAAAGGTGAGGAGAAATCTATAGAAGATATATGGAATGCAAGCTGAATTGCACCAGATTATTTTGTTTTTCGAAGTTTTCTTTGAGGCATCAGTAGCTCTTTAAGAAACAAAGCAGATGCGTAATCAAAATAGGGAAGAAATTACCCAGTAGTAATTGTTTTATGAATTTCTGAAGAAAAGTCATTTTTTAAATTATACACTGCACCAAGCCTCTGATTAATGCATCTTACAAAGATCCCAAATATGTTCTGAATAGATAAGAGAAGGACTTAAATGGACACCCAAATACTTAAAAAGTACAACCTGCTGTATAATTATGCCATCCAAATAAAAAAATTAATAAAAGGGAACACATTTTCAACAAAGCAGATGTACCAAATAACATAGACTTCATTTTGGAGGAATTTAAGACCAAGTTGTCACTTTTAAACCATCTATTAACTGCACAAAAATCACAGTTCAAAGATTTGGAGATTTCTATAGAACACTTGGAACTCTTGAAAGTAATCAAATCTCAGTGCACAAAATAGTTTCACAATTTGAGCGTATCTCCAGAACCAAGCTTACAAACAAACAGAATAATAGGGGTTCCAAAATGGACCCCCTGAGGAACCCCTGTAGTAACTGACTTTTGAGATGACATTTTGGGCCCTGTACTGACTGATTGTGCATGGTTAGACAAATAATCCTGAATCCAAAAAAAACAACATTATTTGAGATCCCCATAAAGAACAGTAATGTACTTACCATAACAGTAGCTCTTTGAGAGAATCTCTTCCATTAGGCCACACCTTTGGGACTATACCCATGTCAGTGCTAGGACCACATGGAAACTTTTGCTAGCTGGGGGCCATCCAGGATGATATCATGTATCCGCGTCTATATAAACGTGGGCAGCCCCATCTGTCCTCAGTTCCCTGCTGGAGATTAGACTGAGATGACCTCCAACCCTGGGGGAAACAGAGATCAGACAGGTACCAGGCATGCAAGGCGAGATATGGTGCTTGATATAGCAGCCATGGATTAGGTTCAGCTGCACAACATCTGATGCAACCCTCAGTGAAGCAGAAGGGCAATGGATGAAAGATGGCAGGGCCTAATGGAAGAAATTCTCTCAAAGATCTACTGTTACAGTTAGTATGTAACTGGGTTATCTTCTTCGAGGATATCTCTTCCATTAGGCCACACCTCAGGAAAGAGTCCCAAGCAGTCCCAAATGTCAGTGGGAGAATGGTACAGTCTGATATATATTCAAGATGGCAGGCCTTGTAGTACAGCAAGCACAAATCCAGCATGTCTGCGAGAGATTATGTTCAGACTGTGATGTGTAATTAAGGTGTGGACAGGGCTCCATGTGGCTTCAGCACAAGTATCAGCAGCAGAAACATTTCTGAAACAAGCAACAGAAGTGGCCATGCCCCTTGTGGAGTGACCACGAACCGCACCACGAAATGCCTTACTGTTTCCTATAACAGAACATACTACAATATGCCAACCATTTGAAGGCACTGTTTAGACACAGGGACATCCTCTTTCCTGGGGGCAAATGAAACAAACAGCTGTGAGAACTTTCTGCAGTCCTTAGTGTGATTCACATACTGTCTGAGTAGTCTATGTACATCCAAAGTATGGAACAATGCCTCACCTTAATTGGCATGCTCAGGATAGTCACTACAAAGGTGCATCATTTGAGTCGACATAAATTCAGATACCACTTTTGGTAAAAACGTAGGATTTGTACGTAAAGAGACTCTATGAAAAATCAAATAGGGAGGCTCACACATTAGAGTCTGAAACTCTGAAATCCATGAAGCAGAACTGATTGCAACTGAAAATAATGTTTTACATAGGAACATAGAAACACAGAATCTGATGGCAGATAAGGACCGCTAGGCCCACCTAGTCTGTCCATTTCCCTACCTAACGGATAAGCTGCAGATCCTAGTTAACCAACAGCCTACTTCCTCCTACCCCCCACTAGGAAGTAGGCTGTTGGTTAACTGGTTTATATGGCATGAAATGTAAGCTACAGCTTGCGGCTGTCTCAAAAGGAGCCAATGTCAGTTTCTCAAGTACATAACTGAGGTCCCAGGGTGGAACTGGATTGTGGATAGGTTTCCTATGTAACATACATTTTAGAAAAGTATAGGACACCTCTAATTGTGCTACCATACGACCATCAACAGGGGCATGGGAGGCTGATATAATGGCAAACTGCACCTTGAGTGCGGAATACAGTAGACTAGAGTCTGACAGCGACAGCCAGCAATTCCAGTACATTTACAGAACATGTAAATGGGTCCAAATTCTTGGAAACAGTGCATAAAATCAACTGCTTCCATTTTAAGAAATACAATTGTCGTTATCTGAATAGTTAGATTTTGCTTTTGACTTTTATTGCCACCCCCACCCCCCACCCACACACAAACCAACCCTAGTAACAAACTCTGGAGCAGTCAGGGCTTACTGCTTTCTGTTTTGGCACTAAAACAAGTCAGGTCCCCATCTCAGTCTTGGCTTAACTTAACTGGAAAAATATCTTCTTTTCCAGACTCTAATAAGAGCCCTTAACACGGGCGGGGGTTCGAGGGAAATCAGATTTCAACATGCATTTTGTGGTGTTAGAGAGCTGGAGCCCAAAAACTTAATATTTAGGTAAAATGAGTTTCTGTTCACGCTGGGTCCATTTGTAGTACCTCTGTAACTGTATGCTACAAAATGTTTCACTTAATTCGCAAACAATTTACAGCTTCTGCAACAGCTGATTGAACGAAAAGTGAATGTACTATTTTAGGTAACAGCATGCAACCTGCCAGTAATTCACTTTCGTAGGTACACAACATGCCATAATGTATTTTTCTTACAGTTACCTTCCCTCTGTGTGTTCTCTCTCTCTCTCTCTTCTCTTCTCTTCTCTCTCTCCCTCTCTCTCCCTCGCGCTCTCTCTTTCTCTCTCATATATAATAAAAAGATGGTCCACATCCATATTCGAGTGGGGCCCACCACAAGATGTCGCTCATGTAGGGATACCAGCAGCTACCTTGCCATGATGCTAAGAATGAATTACAGTGTATACTGTAGTTGGTTACTTTTCTCATTTGGAAGCTGTGACATCACCACCTTGTTATACTACTGTTCTGATGTCCGTATGTTATTGCATCATTGTTCTTATATGTAAATGTTGTTGTACCATCCTTCTGTCATCAGGATGCTGTTGTACAATTGTTCTGCTGTCAGGATACTGTTGTACAATTGATGGCTGTCAGGATGCTGTTGTATAATTGTTCTGCTGTCAGGATGCTGTTATACAATTGTTCTGCTGTCAGGATGCTGTTGTATAATTGTTCTGCTGTCAGGATGCTGTTGTACAATTGTTCTGCTTTCAGGATGCTGTTGTACAATTGTTCTGCTGTCAGGATGCTGTTGTACCATCATTCTGACATCAGTATAGAAACATAGACTCTGATGGCAGATAAGGGCTCCTTGGTCCACCCAGTCTGCCCATTTTCTCCTACCTACATTCTCACTGTAGACCCCACTTGGTCTACGCTGTTCTATTGTGCAAAATGTGGGAGGCTGTGTGGTCTGTTGGGGGGGCACTTGAGCAGACATATTAGCAATAGCATAACTAGAATGAGAACTTGTTTTACCCCATCATGTTTGTCACTCTGTACTTTGTATTTACTAATGAATAGTGTTGTTTGATCCTCTGTACTATTGGTATTGCTCCTCCACTCTGTGACCTGTACATGCATTTGTTATCATTTCCACAGTACTGTACATGTAACTAACTCCGGGTAGCCCCTGAAAAAGGGTCCTTCGGGATCCAGCGGGCCTACCCGGTTAACAAAATTGAAATAAATAAATAACAGCTCCACAAGGAAGAGCCAGAGAGGCTTGAAGCTGCTGGGGAATGGTGGGAGTCGTCAATGCTCTCTAGGTGCCAGGTCAGGTTTTGTATTGTTTGTACTGCTTTTGGGCTCTGTTTTGCACAATACGGTTGTGGCAGTTATATACCTTACCTTATTCAAATGTGACTTTATTAAGTTTGTGAATGTAATTTCATCTACTTGTATCAGCATAATTTCCACCAGTCCCTCTTCCAAACATAGACCCCACACTAAAGTCATTTATAAAAGAAAGGGCAGGGTGGTGATGAGTGACTATCACTGGGCAGTGACACCCGACCCATGTACAGTACCTTGCATTATGTTCCATCAAATTACTTAATATTCACTAATATTAGTCTAGATGCTAGGAAGACAAAACCCCATTGGTTAGACCACCAGCTTGAGAACTGGGATATCACAGGTTCAAAGCCCATCAGAGCCATAACTCCTTGTGTGACCTTGAGTAAGTCACATAACTTCTCAGTGCTCCAAACCACGCCAGCTGCAAAAATGGGTAGAAACCAGACTTTACTGTAAATGAGATGGTACATCTTAACTGGACTATCACATATGAAGAGTTTGTAACAATATAATTTTAAAAAAGTGACTGGCAGCACAGTCAGACAACCAGCATAACACGCATCCAGCAGCAGTAAGACAGTCACACTGGGAAAGTGATAGATGAACTGGAATTACTGGCACATCTACAATTAATGCTTCCTCAATTAAGTGACTTTATTATCTTCATGGTTATACAGTATATAGAAACATAGAAACATAGATTTTGACGGCAGATAAGGACCACTTGGCCCACCCAGTCTGCCCATTTCTCTACCTAATGGATAAGCTGCAGATCCTAGTTAACCAGCAGCCTACTTCTTCCTACCCCCACCCCCTAGAATTGCCTTATGACTGTGCCATGCATGCTTGAATTCCACCACTGTTTTTGACTCCACAACCTCTTCCGGAAGGCCGTTCCATGCATCCACAACCCTCTCTGTGAAAAATACTTCCTTAAATTACCTCTGAGCGCCCCTTCTATCTTCAAATTGTCCCTTGTTCTTGAACACCTCTTTTTTGAAAGATGCTACCTCTTGGACTTTGTTGATTCCTTGAGGTACTTGAAAGTTTCTATCATGTCCCCCTCTCCCTCCTTTCCTCGAGGCTATACATATTTAGCTCCTTAAGTCTCTCTTCATATGTCTTCCGGTGCAGACCCTGCACCATTTGAATTCCCTCCTCTGGACAGCTTCCATCCTGTCTATGTCTTTGCGGAGACTGGGTCTCCAGAACTGCACGCAGTACTCCAGATGGGGTCTCACCAACTGTCTGTACAGAGGGATAATAACTTCCTGTTTTCTACTGGTCCGGCCTACCTCAGGAAGTGGTGGCTATGAGTACAGTGCAGGGCTTCAAACAGGCACGGGATATTTATGTATGCAATACAAGGTTTTTTACAATCACAAATGAAACATAGAAACATAGAGGTTGACGGCAGATAAGGACCGCAAGGCCCATCCAGTCTGCCCATTTCTTTTTCTACCTTATAAATGTGCCATTGGCCTTTGTTCTGTCAGTGGCCTATCTATTCATACTCATCTGTATTGCTCCCTTATGCCTGTCCTATGCCTGTTTGAAGCCCTGGACTGTATTCATAGCCACCACTTCCTGAGGTAGGCCGTTCCATGCATCCACCACTCTTTCTGTGAAAAAGAATTTCCTCACATTCTCCCTTAATCGGCCTCCCTCTATCTCATGCTGCATCCTCTTGTCCTGCTATTTTCTTATATTTAAACATGTTAGACTCTTTCACCTTGTTAATACCCTTAAGGTGTTTGAATGTTTGATCATATCCTCTCTCCCTCCTTTGCTCAAGGGTATACATATTGAGCTCCGTTAATCTGTCCTCATATGTTTTCTGATGCAGTCCCTGCACCATTTGGTTGCCCTTCTCTGGACTGCCTCAATTTGGTTAATATCCTTGTGAAGGTGTGGCCTCCAGTGCTGCATGCAGTACTCAGATAAGGCCCTAGTATTGTCTTGTAAGAGGATTATTACCTCCCTCTTACGACTTGTATACCCCTACTAATACACCCTAACATCCCCCTAGCCTTACCTACTGCTTCAGAGGTCTGCTTGGATGATTTCAGGTCATCGGTGATGATGAAGCTCAAGTCTCTTTCTTCCTTTGTGACTGCCAGCAACTCCCCTCCCAGCCTATAGGTGGCTTCAGGGTTTCTCTTTCCTATGTGCATGATCTTGCATTTCTTTGCACTAAATCCCAGTTACCACACTTCTGACCATTTTGCTAGTTTATCCAGATCTCTTCTTATTCTGCCCACCCCATCTGGATCATCTACTCTGTTGCAGATCTTGGTGTCATCTGCAAACAGACAAGCCTTACCCTCTAGTCCATCTGCAACGTCACTAATGAAGATATTGAAGATGACTGGCCCCAGGACTGATCCCTGAGGTGCAACTTTTAATGTAGAGTATATTGTAAAGTCCCATAGGATAAATACAACAGCCAGCAAGTAGAGCACTTCAGACACAAGACAATGGTTTCCCACAGAGCAGGCTAAAACTTAGGGCGATAGTGCACAAATTGCATGTATTGTGTAGGACTGGTAAAGTGCACAGTGCAATAAGTGAAAGTTATGGACTTGCCATACTGTTAATCTTCTTGAATATCTTCTCCAGATTACCACTAATGGGTCTGTGTCGGAGGCACTAGGGTTCCAAGGGAGCCAGAACTTTTCAGGAGGGCTGGCAGTGCGAGTAAACTCTGAGCGCTCATCACTGCACACTCCTGCTGGTATACAGCGGTGCAGTGCTTTTAACCTAAGGGCATAAGGTAGCCCTGGTGACCCATGTAAGAAGGGCCACCAAACCCAGTAACACAGTGTCTTCACAGCCCAAAGCACAAAGGGGTGAAGACCAACACATCAATACTGGCATGAGTCCAGGGGATTCCGGGCAGGCACGGTAATCTATGGAGATGATATTCAGGCAGATCAACAGTTACGGTAAGTCCTGAGTCACACTTGAAAATAGGCTCAATCCATGTCTGGTGTAATCACCTGGTCAATAACACTAATAAATAATAAACAAATAAACTTTCATATCTTTCGAGAATCAATCTTCGCCACTGATTCCCACTAACGGGACACAGTACCAAGCTCAGAGAAAGTCCCCTGGATCTGGGAAGCTGGAGCACAGGGCTCACTCAGGATAGTAATCTATTCAGAACTGTCCTGCATAAGGTGTTATGCTGCCTGGCATGGACATCCAGAGTATAATTCAGGGTAAAAGTATGCACTATGCTCCAAGTTGCAGCCCTGAAAATTTCTCCAACAGGCACAGAGCGTATGTCTGCCAGGGAAGTGGCAACTGCTCTGCTGGAGTGGGCACATACCTTGCCCTCCAGTTTTACCTGAGCAATCACATAGCAGCAGCAAAAGCAGTTTACAATCCAGGCACAAATGCACTTGATTCATTCATGATGCCAGAGACCTGGGTTCGGGAACAAGCATGTGTCATTGGGGGCCAACCCGGTGGAGGAGGATTGAGCATCCTAGAGGGCATTCTCTTCCTCCAGGGAGGTTGGGTTCTGTCCTCTGCCGCAATACTACCACCTGGATGAAAACAGGTGGCGCTGCAGCTGGAAAGGCCAAGGGAGGGTGAGGACATTGCTGGCATTTGCTGAATCACACGATTCTAAAAATGGCTGTAATGTAGCATTTATACTGAACAGACTCAGTCATCTGTATCTCTGGGGTGCCTTCAGCTACAGATGAGCCCAATACCTCATTTGACAGAGCTTTTCATGGTTTTCAGACTATGATGCCCACTGGGCATTAATGTGTCCCTTAAAGATTGAACTCCGCCACCACCTAAGGGAGAAACTTGGGATGTGTACAGAGAACTACCTTATCCTTATGGAAAACAGTATGCAGGGGATCTGAGGCCATTGCATAGATTTCAGATACTCTGCATGTAGAGGCAATTTCCTCCAGAAATGCTACTTTCCCAGTTAGAAACTTCAAGTCACAAGCCTCAACAGATGCAGACAGATTGCAAGTGAGCATACTCGGCACATGCTTGATATCCCAGGGAGCCACCAGCTTCCTGATGGGAGGCCTTGTGTGCAGAATACCCCTGAGGAACCTCTTAAACAGTGGCAGCTGTGCCAAACAGAGGGTACCTACAGGTCTGTGGTATGCTGATACAGCACAATGTGGACCTTAACTGTGTACTACTGCAGGCCAGCATCAGAAAGGTCCAGCAAGTACTCCAAAACCTTGAAGCAGCCCATGGGGGTTTTGGAGCACCAGGCAGAACATTTTTTCCACTTGGCTGTGATTGCATTCCTGGTGGAAGGTTTCCACACAGCCAAAATATTTCAGAGACCCTTTGAGATACCTTGAATCTGTTTACTTCTGTTATTTGTCCAGCAGAACACTGACTATATTTTTAGTCCATGTTGGAACTCATATAAAATAAAGAACCCTGGAATAAAGATCTTTCTCTTTACAGAAAGGAGAGGCTGGGCCAGAACCAAGGATTAAAATCCCTTAAATTAGTGATCTAGAAAAATTTCACATTACACTTGTTATTCAAATAACACCAAAGTAGTGCTACCCCCACTACCTCCAAAGTGCAAGGTTCCAGTTTAATACAGTCACATGAGAGGACAATTATGAGCCGGACAAGGGGGTTCAGCGATTCTCAACACATTGGTTGAAATCATGTGTGTGATTTATAATAGTACATATTTTTATATTTGCAGCCATCCCCTCCATGAATGTCTAGGGGTGAAGAAATTGCTGATGTACCAGGGGAAGGGGCCCACATCATAGACACACTTCTGAATCACTGTACAGCATGAAAGGCAAGAAAAGCTTATCTTACCTCTCGATGTCTTCTTAAGTTCTGTACACCCTGAGTTTCTACTCCAGACATTGTGGGAAAACACCCCAGGAACCCCACAGGAGGACCAGGACTCTTGTTGCCTTCGGCCCTCGGTTCCCCAGGCCCCGAACCTCCAGAAGGTGCAGGATCTTCAGTCAACCAGTCTTCTGGAAGTATAAACTCATGGACTGATTAAAAACTGAGGATTTTTTATTTCATTTTCCCCTTGTTACAAATGAATCAGACTCACAATTTCTTCCCAAACTAAATCAGTTTATTTCTCCTGGGCCCAAGTGATTTAGAGGGACCCAGGGGTTCATTGCTCCTTCATACAAAACATTCCTGCTCCATGGGGCATAATTATTTTATAGTTAAAATGGCAGCAAACTTTTAGTAGAGCAAGGTATTTAACAGCTGTCAAACAGCGGATCTGATTTTTCTCAGGAACCTAGCGACCCTTTACCTGGACCGTGAAGCACCCTGATTCCACTGGCACTGGGTAATTACCTAACAGAGCTTCCATCTGATTTCCTGGGAGTGGGGGGGTTCCTAATTTCTCGCTCTAACTGGGTAAGTGTACAGCTTCTCCCACCATTCTCTGAATCTCAATTCTGGACTTCAGGGACACGGATGAGGTGGTACCTGCCAAAACTCACTGCACCGTACCCCCCACATCCTCCTGTCTGGTCGCTTTCCTGGTCTTCCTGGCCTCCCTGAGCACTACAACCTCTTCAAAACAGCACAGTGGCACCTTTCTTTCCAAGTTACCCTACTGGAGCAGAACCACACCTAACTGGGCCTAAAGACCTGCTCATAAAAATGGAGGCCCTGGGGCCTGCCCCAGACACAGACATGACAGACCCACAGCATACCCAGGCCATGCTCCACTCCCCTGGCTGCCTACCATTTGAGCTGCCCTGCCACACAAAGAAACAAGAGCCCTGCCACATCTCTTGGATCCCTAACAGCCCAAACACCTTTCCATCCAGCATGCTGCTCTTTTAAATGGCCACAAAAAAGATGGAACTGTTGCTCAACTGTCCCCTCTTCACCATCCTCCTGCTGCCCAATAAGTGTAAACCAGCTCTGGGGGATACCTCCAGGGCATTCAATGGCCCACTCAACTAACGACTGGTAGTCCCCAGACCTGTTCCTCCAAGCAGGCCCTAATGGCATTAGAGGCTCCCCCGGCCCCCTCCTACCCATGGGTCCCTAGGCCACCTTGCCAAACCAGGATGCAGAGGCCCTGCCACAACCTCTGCAACCCCGACGACCCATGCCCACTACAAGCCTACTAGGGCCTACCCAAACCCTGGGGCCTGCCTATCCTGCACCTCCCTTACTCTCCCATCTGCCTCCCAGAGCCCGGGGCCCCACAATAACAGTTGCAGTTACCTGTCTTCATGCCCTCCCTGGGATGCTTGCAGGAACCTGGCCTTGTCAGCTATAGAAGCGGCCTACTTAAAGTGGGGAGGGGAACCACCCCTGCAGTGCCATCGGTCTCCTGTTCTCCTGCTTTCTTCTTCCAATCTCCCAGCCAGCCCCTCCCAACCCCCCTCTCCTGCCCTAATATTCCCACCCCAGTTCCTCTCCTGCACAATCCTTCTCCATTACCACACCACCTACCTCCCTTGCTGTTTCTATCCCAACCTCCTTTCACCTCTCCCCCACTCCCTTAGTTTTCTCCCCACCTGTCCCCCCACTTGCCTCCTACTGAGCTCCAGCTCACCTCCCCCATCGGCTGGCATCGCTGCAGCAACTCCCCCCATCACTCACCCTCCTACAAAGCGACAACACCGTTCTTAGGCTGCTCCTCCACCCACTCCCCCTCTGTATAGCTAGTCCACATCTGTATGGCCAGTACTCCCAGGGGCCTGATGACCCTAAATTGACAGACTAAAGCACGTCCTTTGAAACCGTTTCCTTTGTTTGAGCTGTAATCTAAATGTTCCCTCAGTGAAATGCTTTATACTCTGGAAATCATGTTCCTCCCATATTATTTGCAACCTGACTGAAACAAACTGTTCCTTCAATGTATTCTCAATCGTATCGTTCAAATGTATGCAACCGATATGCTTTGTCTAACTTTTTTTGTAATCTCTGCAACCTGTATGTTTGACTAATTGTTTTATGTATGACCTGGAACTTTTGTAAACGAGTCTCAGGACGCAAAGGTATTAATCCTAAACTGCAATAAATAAATAAATAAAACTGCCTGTTCCTGACTATTTATACTCTGGAAACCCTGCTCTCTGCTGCCACCTTCAGGAATTATGCCCCCAGAGCACCCATAGATCCCTAAGCTCTGAGAGCAATAAAAGGGAGGGGGTCCCTATAAGGAGCACAAGCCTCTCTTAAAGGAGAGGAGGCTTACACTCTCGCCCCCACCCAGGGAATCATTCCCTTCCGATGACCTCCCCCCAACAAACTGGGTATGCACATCTCCCCAGCTTGCAGGGAAGAGAAACATCATATATTTTGGCCCAAAGAGGGCTCACTTCCCAAGCTACACACTCTAATCTATTTAAAACCCACTAAATAAAACGTATCTGCTCCAGGAGATTCAGCACTATTTAGAAATTCAGAACTATCTCTAAAAATCCAATTGTAGAAATGAAAAGAAAGGTGTGACTCTCACTGGGATTGGAACCCAGTGCCACAGCAATCTGTGCTTTGTCTCTTAACCAACTGAGCTATGAGAGTTCAACCAATTAAGGCCCCTGAGTTTTCCCATGTGAATCACACAGACATTCCTTTCTGGTGTTGCAATGAGCAACCTGGAAGTATTTTTACAGACTCAAATAACTCCTCAATCCCTCCCAAGTGCAGAATATGCTACTGCGAGACAAATTTAGAAATCCAGTTGTAGAAATGAAAGGAAAAGTGTGACACTCACTGGGATTTGAACCCAGGACCTCAGCAATCTGAGCTTCCCCTAGTTACAAATGAATCAGACTCACAATTTCTTCCCAAATGAAATCAATTTATTTCTCCTGGACCCAAGTGATTTAGAGGGACCCAGGGGTTCATCGCTCCTTCATACAAAACATTCCTGCTCCATGGTTGGGGCATAACTATTTTACAGTTAAAATGGCAGCAGAGCAAGGTATTTAACAGCTGTCAAACAGTGGATCTGATTTTCCTCAGGAACCTAGCGACCCTTTACCTGGACCGTGAAGCTCCCGGATTCCACTGGCACTGAGTAAGTACCTAAGAGAGCTTCCATCTGATTTCCCGGGAGGGGGGGAGTCCTAATTTCTTGCTCTAACCAGGGAAGTGTACAGCTTCTCTCACTGTTCCCTGAATCTCAAGTCTGGCCTTCCGGGGACACGGATGGTGCGGTACCCGAAAAAACCCACCACACTATCCTCCTGTCTGGACACTTTCCTGGTCTGCCTGGCCTTCCTGAGCACTACAACCTCTTCAAAACAGCATGATGGCACCTTTCTTTCCAAGTTACCCCACTGGAGCAGAACCACAGCCTAACTGGGCCTAAAGACCTACTCATAAAAATGGAGGCCCCGGGGTCTGCCCCAGACATGGGCATGGCAGACCCGCAAGGTGGAAGTAGACCCACAGCATACACAGGCCGTGCTCAACTCCCCTGGCTGCCAACCATTTGAGCTGCCCTGCCACGCAAAGAAACAGGAGCCATGCCACAACTCCTGGATCCCCAACAGCCCAAACACCTCTCCATCCAGCATTCTGCTCTTTTAAAGGGCCTTAAAATAGATGGAACTGCTGCTCAGCCTTCCCCTCTTCACCATCCTCCTGCTGCTTGATACATGCAAACCAGCTCTGGGGGATACCTCCAGGGTATTCAGCGGCCCAGATCTGTCCCTCCAAACAGTCTCTAATGGGATTAGAGGCTCCCCCTGGCCCCCACTCCTGTGGGTCCCTAGGCCGCCTTGCCACACCAGGATGCAAAGGCCCTGCCACATCCTAGTCAACCCTGACAACACAGGCCCACTACAAGCCTAGTGGGGCCTACACGAACCCTGGGGCCTACCTATCCTGCACCTCCCTTACTCTCCCATCTGCCTCCCAGAGCCCCACAATAGCGGTCGCAGCTACCTGTCTCCAAGCCCTCCTTCAAATGCCCACCCAGGGAACTCGATGCATCACCGCTATAGAAGCTGGCCTACCTAAAGTGTGGGGGGTGGTCCCCGGCCCGCACTTCCCTGCAGTGCCCTTCGGTCTCCTGCTCTCCCCGCTCGCTCCTTCCAATCTCCCAGACAGCCCAGCTTTAACTTCCTGTTCCTGACTATTTATACTCTGGAAACTCTGCTCTCTGCAGCCACCTCATGGCGACCAGCAGGAATTATGCCCCAGAGCACCCATAGATCCCTAAGCTCTGAGGGCAATAAAAGAGAGGGGGTCCCTAAAGGGAGCACAAGTCTCTCTCTCAAAGGAGAGGAGGCTTTCATACAGTATTTAACATCGGTAACTGGGAAAGGCACCCTGAGCTGAGGCCCATTTCCATGTGTGACCCAGGGAAAGGGCTGATGAGGTAAAATGCAGACAGCAGAATATAGTACAGCCAATACAGTAGTGCAGTTAGGTACAAAGTAGTGTGGGTAAATTAAACAGTGCAGGATTCTTAAAAAACAAATTATATGTGGTACAATGTAGCTTGAACAAAACATGGGAGATAGATATAAAGGAATGTTATTTGTGTGTGTGTGTGGATGGCGGTTACCCCCCACCCCTTCCATCTCTCTCTCTCTCCAGGACCCTATCTAAATAGACATGTTGCATCCTAATGGTCTATCCTGATCCTGAGAATGTCATTTATTTTAATTAATAATTAATGAATTCAAATGTAATATGCCTCACTTCCTGTATTCCATGTATTTGTCATGTCTAGCTGAATTAGTGTTAATCAGAAACAATTCATACTTCTACTAATCCCTGCTGGCATACAGGTTTGAAAAAGTAATCTGTCTTTCCTCGGCTCCCTGCTAAAATATTGATCTTAAGAGGCAATCCACACCTCCCCTTATAGCCAGCTCAACTATTGCTTTGAAAAAGTAATCCACAGTCTCTCTAATCCTTGCTGAAAAATTAATAAGCAAATATTAAAAAACTACATTTTAAAAACAAGACTGGCTGAGGGCCAGGCAGCAGAACTAAGGAAAACACAAATATAAGGTCTCTTAATTATTAGGAGGGTGTGAGAGGCAGCATGCCACAGGGGACGTTCAAATGCCTTGCCTGAGCCTTTAGAAATTTAAGACAGATTTTAATATCTGGTTAAGCTGGGTAGCTTAATTAGGTATCCCTCCTGCTGGGAGGGGTGGATATACATAGGCCATTCTTGGTTAAAGTACAGCTGTTTAGCTGTGATTATGTTTCAGGGAAAGGAAGGCAATGAGCTGGCATGGGGAGTGCTACAAGATTACAATAAGACATGTCAGAGTGTTGGTTGTCATGCCATAACCGCACACACCAAGGGTGTAGTAAAGCCCAAGGCCACAGGCTGAGTGGTTTCCACCTCGAATATGTGGTTGTGGAACAGCATCCAACACCCTAAAGTGTCTTATTGCACTTATAAAATGGGTAACTAATAATATAAAATACACAAAAAAAGAAAAAGGTTTAAAAGATTAAAAAAAAAAAATCAGGAACTTCTGGTAACATCATCCTCAAGATGGCAGCTTGAGGACCAAGGCAGCACTTTCATCCACCCGAAAACCCCCCATAAATGGCTAGAAGCAACAGGCACTATTGCAAGGAGAGTACTCGGGAGACATGGCAGCCACCATGGATCGACGCAAAACCAGGAATTCGGGCTCAGAGTGGGAGGATGTTGAGGGATTCAGAGCAGCTGGCTCTGATAGCAAGTATTCCCAGGCCTCAGCCACCTCCTCCAGTTCAGGCTGCAATAAGGCTAATCCAAAAAAGAATAAAGCAAAATTGTCCCCTGCAGAGCAACTCCACAGAAAAATAGACTTCATGATTGCAGAGATGCATGATTTTCGGAAGGG
The DNA here is from genome assembly GCA_016271365.2 of Neoceratodus forsteri. Taxonomy (NCBI): domain Eukaryota; kingdom Metazoa; phylum Chordata; order Ceratodontiformes; family Ceratodontidae; genus Neoceratodus; species Neoceratodus forsteri. The sequence continues at coordinate 1,538,714,729 of CM028131.1, read as the reverse complement.
AGTCCGAAGTCAAGCGATGGCCCTAAGGACTGATACAACCAAACTCAAGAAGTGCTTCAATGAACACGAGGCCCAACTTACAAGCACAGATCGACAAGTGGACCAAACTGAGGCTGCGCCATCCTAACCCTCCACATGGCTGTCTCAAAGTTGGAAGTCAAGCTGGAAGACATTGAGCCAAAGCCGCTGCAACAATTTAAGATTCTTTATCTTCCCAGAGGGTGCAGAGGGGCAGAACCTTATTGGATTTTTACAGACATTCTTTCAGGCGGTCCTTCAACTACCACCAGAACAGACATTTGAGATTGAGTGGGCTCACTGGGCGCTGAGGCCCACACTCACAGCTCCCAATGCCTGGCCCCACTTGATTATTACCAAATTCCTAAGATGGCATGATAAGCAAGTCATGTTCTCAAGGGCCTGGAAGGCGAAAGAGGTCCAGTTCCGCGACATACATATTTACTTGGACAATGACTATCCAGCCTCCCTTCAGTTAACATGGAAAGCATACCTCCTATATATGAAAGTCCTCTGGGTGGCCAACATAATGTTCTTTACTGCTTACTCCACCAAGCTGGTCGTTCACTACAAAGAGGGACAGGTGACATACCACAGTGGAACAAGCAGCGTTATTTTTTCAGACCAGGGGGATCCATGTCACAGCCCCCCACCTACATCTTAGCCTCAGATGCTCTTCTCAAAGCTGGCACAGCAGGCACAGAAGAAAGTTGATGGGAGGCATCAGCAGTCTGTGGCTATGATGAAGGAAATCATTCAGCACTTGAAAGAGAACAGCATTACACAGAGTGCTTTCAACTCTCAAGACTGATGATCCCTATCTGCACTTACTCACTATACATAGGGAACACCAGGTAAGCCCTCACATTTCTCTCCTCCAAATGATTTGTCCTTGCCAATGCCTACTCAACTCATATTCCTATCCCTCGGATGTGGTGGACAGCCCCACCAACCTTGTTCTCAGCCTGGGTATTTTGCTTGCTTCCATATAGGGCACTAATTCAGTAGCCACCAGCCTCCACCGCTCATGACATCCTAGAGGGCTTACTGTTGTATGAATACTGTTGGAATTGGTAGGGGGCCTGTTCCCCAGTCACTCTGCAGAAGTGGGGCTCAGTGCCTCATGGTCTGTGGGCTACTGGGGAGATGCCACCTTGCCCAGCAGATATGGTGTTGAAAAGGCTGGGGGAGGGTATCTGTCCGCAACTGCCAGATTTCTAGGCAGAGGTTGGCTGCTCCTTTGCCACCTCAGAGATAATCCATACTGGCCTGTTTACAGAACCTGATGGGTCACATGATCTTGTTATAAGCCTTAGTGGCTCTAAAGTCAGTCAGGAGCAGATTGCGTGGAGCCGCCTGGCAGAATGAGATAACACCCAGCTGCTGATGGGCAGGGGAAGGGGGACTGCAGGTCTGTGGCTCGGGAATTGAGCAGAGGAGTAGAACATTGGTGAGGCCATGGCAGTGGAGGGAGCAAGCCACACCAGTCCCACTGTGTGGAGAATCTATGGCCTGGAGCTAATCTTTGGGATCAACAGCTCTGAGGTGAACTTTACCCAGGTGGACTTTTTCTGTCAGAGCACCAGGGTACAAGGGCGCTATATTGAATGCCTGGGTTAAATCCTTTGCTTGGAGTGACTGGAAGGGTGAGCTTGAGCTTCTGACTCTTAACACGATGAACATTAGGAGGATAGATGTTTACCTTCTGGACCCTGTTCTCTCTTTTCCTTTCATTGCCCTGGGGGCCTTGATACCGTTTGGTCTCATGGTTTTATTATTGGTCCTGGCTATATGTGAGGATCCCTTACCCAGCTGCTCCTAGTGATGTACACAGACTGTAATGACCTACTGGATCCCTATGCCATCCTGGGGCTACAGACTGCAGATCCTGGGATTTCAAACTTATTCTGTGTTGTTTAGCAGGTCCCTAAGCATAATGCTGATGGCTGTTTATATGTTTCTGAATCATCCATCAATGCCTGGTTCTAACTATACTGTTATGATGTAAAGATGGCACCTTATTACAATTACTTGTCTATTTACGAGATACTACAGAGTCTGGGGGGGGGGCTACAGGAGGAGAGATGATGACTATGCTGCCTGTCTCATGACATCGGACCCCAGACCCCTTATTCCCAATAGTTCCTGTGAACTATAGGGGGCCCCCATCTGGGAGGGACTGCCCCTGCCATGAAGTTTCTCTGGTGGCACAGGGCTCATTGCAAGCCCCTACCTTGGAGACCCTGATTTGCCATAGTTTGGCTCTGTGTACCCAGTTGGCACTTGTGTCTATGTTCACTGGGCGTTTTTCCAATAATAGCAATCACCCCCCCCAACTCTGCACTGGCAGGGGTGGTCGGTTGGCACCCTGGCAGTGATTGGCTTGCAGCTTTTCCCTCCACAACACACATATGGCAGGAAAGTTGAGACTTGCAGAACATTGTTGATTTTTGCAGGGAGATGGGGACGTGCCAGGGGAGACTACATAGAAACATAGAATTTGATAGCAGATAAGGACCGCTTAGCCCACCAAGTCTGCCCATTCTCCCTACCTGTTTCATATACCACAGATCCTACATGATTTGCAGCTTACCCTCTCTTTTTAATCGCTATTAGAACTATGCAGATGGGTAAGGCGGTGTTGTGGTATTCTTTAAATGCTAATGGATTGAGGCAAAGGTGTTCTGTTGTATTAAGAAAGCATGCCCTAGGTTACTGTTTCTGCAGGAGACCCATTTAGATGCTACAGACCATGGAAAGTTGAGGAAATTCCAGTTTCAGGGTGTGTGTAGCTCATATAGAATAGTGGATGGCTGACTATCCACAACAAGGCTGTGTTTCTATCGAGGGAGTCGATGATGTCATAGAGACCTCGAGAGCGAAGCTCGAGAGGTCTCCATGGCATCATCAACTCCCGAGATGGAAACACAGACTTAGTTGTGGATGGTCAACCATCCACTGTTTTTTATAGTATATGGTTTCCCCAAAATGAACACAAGGTCCATAACTTGCATTGACACTCCTGTACTGGTCATCCAAGTCCCAGCCACAAGATACCAATCCTCCTCACTATGGTTATGCTCTGTTTACTGCGTCCGAAATATAAGCTACTCTTATGCTGTGGTCCCGGCTCCATTGTTACCGTAACTGTGCCAGAGATTAAAAATCAAAACAAAAAAATGTAAATTGATAGTTTGGACACCAGAGCCGATAATGACAACCGGTGTCCAAACTGTCTGCTAACCCGCCCTCTACGCTAAATGGATACGCCATTTCAGAATGCATTTTTAAAAGCACTGCCTGTTTCCACCAATCAGGTAGGAGCTCAAGGGGCCAAAGTTGTTGTACTATCGATGTGACGTCAGAACGATAGTACAACAACTTTTTTGACCTTTGAACTGTCCTACAACAGGATTTGGAAACCATCGTTTTCCATCCACAACAATCCCTAACCATATACTATAGAACTTTTCAGTGGCAAGCAACAGGTGAGTGGCAATCCTTGTCCCACATATGATCCCCTTCTGGGAAACCAAAGTAGTGAAGAATAAGCAAGGAAGGTTTATTCTGGTACAGGACGTTCTTTACCAGCTGGAGGTTACATTTAGGGTTGTCAGAACCCACTGAAGTTCTGGGTTCTAGTTCTAGTCTAGAACTTTTAAAAAAGTTCTATGGTTCTAATCTTTTTTAAAACCTATTAGAACTCAAACCCTATTCCTTTTACTTGGGTTGCAAATAGTGAAGATAATATTGAAATACATCTCACGAAATTGTGAATAAAAATAAATAAGATCTGTTCATTATAAGGGGAAAGAGAGATGATTGTGCGTGACTTTTAAATGGCTACAGCTAGGTTTATATGTGCTTTCTTCTGTGTGCTAAAGTCAGCCACTTAAAGGTGCTAACAGGGCCACCCATACGTTAAATGTTTTCCTACTGCAGCTGGATTAGATTTCCTGAGTGCAAAAAACCAAAAACAAAAAATCAATATCTACATTTATTTATTCACTTGAAGATTATATATTCACCAACTTTCTTCAATGAAGTATGAATGAAAACATTTATTTACATTAGCCAACCTCAGCTACTTGCTGCTGTCACTTTTAAATAAGTAACTCAAAAGTTTCTATGTGTCAAACTTTCTATACTTAAAGGAAAACTCTGGCTTGCAGGGCTCACCCTGCAAACCTCCCTCAGTTTAGGTTGAGTGGAAAAAAGCGTATTTTTTTCTGCCGCAGCAAAGTTATTTAAACTTTTAAAAGTCCAGTACCCGGAAGTATGGCGGATGCTTTGGCGGCTCCATTTACTATAAAGGTGTGGCTCTGCACCGTGCGCTTGCATTGAAGTGCACAGTGCAGTGCTGTACCTTTACAGTAAATGGAGCTGCTATCCACCATGCTCTGGGCGATGAACTTTTAAAAATTAAACAACTTTGCCACTGCAGAAAAAAAGCTGCCTTTTCCACTAAACCTAAACCGGAGGGTAAGGTTTGCAGGGGCGGGAGCCTCTACAAACCAGAGTTTTCCTTTAACAACTTAATAAAGTCAAGGTACTGTAGTCTACTGATATTTCTCTCCTCCCCCAAACTATTTCTGGGATTTATTTATCTGCCCTGTCACCCACAGTATTTCTGGGATTTGTTCTATACAATGACTGTAGGGTGACACATGATCACACACTTGGTACAGTGCAGTCAAAGGGAGCATAGCATGAATGATGGCCAATACACCACATTGGTGTCACAGATACATATTTTTTTTGCTCCCTCCCAGCTCTGGGCCGGCATCTCCTTCAGGCCACCTATGCCCTCGAGCTGCATTGCCTCAGATCAGCCACCTCTTCACCCCCACATATGCAGCTCCTCGGATGACTTCCCAACATATCCCTTCACCGGGTAGTTCCCCCTCCTCCGAGGGGAATGTTCTGGTGGGGTGGCCAGCACTAATCCTGTTCTGGGTGCTGCTGGGGATGGTGCATGCACTGTCCTTAGACTCGTGGCATCGGGAGCTGGTGACCATCATCTGGTCAGCTACGGGGCTCTTTTTCCTGTTTTCTCCTCGTGGGACATGATGTGTCACGAATGCAAGGCATGGCCATGGTATCTGAGACCTCCGCATTGTTGCTTGCCCCCCAGCCTCTGCTGGTTCAGCAATCGTTGGGTCGCGTCCACACCCTCCCCTGGAGAGAAGATGAGCCATCAGCTGACGCTCAAGCCCTCTCTCCCTGGCCAGCCCTCCAGTACCTGAGTCTGTTCCTGAAGTCAGGTCACTGGAGTCACAAGCGGAAATCCAACCGCTGCGTCAACGTGCCGGTTATACAGATATTTTTAAATGAATATGGGATTTTTGTCTCCTCCCCAAGTCCTGTTACCCAAAATATTTCTGTGATATATCTAAAGGGGAACTTGCATGTGCCAAAGCCCCACCCCTCACTCTGAGGTAGTCCGATTGGCAGATTCACATAGTAAGTATAATTTTTACCTTAGTGGCTTCTTATGGTTTTGTACGTTATCTGGTTGATCCTGCTGTCCCTCTGCCAGCATGTTGTCTGTCACTGTTAATCTTTACTTGGTCAAAGTATAATACCAGGTCCTGTACATCTCAAACCAGAGCTATTACTAGGTCCAGTCACACAGCTATAGTATACGCTCTCCTTTGGCTGCTCCCTGGCTCACACGTCAAACTTGGACAGCCACAGGAGGTTGTGGGACATGCCTCTATTGACGCTCAGTTCAATATGCCGGCAGGAGGGACTTTTATTTTTTGTTACATATGGCAGGATCAACCAGATAAAGTACAAAACTATAAGCCACTAAGGTAAAAATTATATTAATTATCCAAAACTGCTAATTGGGGTGGATATGTGTGACTTTGGCACATGGCTGTTTCCCTTTCAAGATATCACACAATGAGTGCCAGGCAGCACATGGTTACACACTAGGTACAGTACAACTAAAAGGAGTGCAGCAGGAATGATGGCCAATATACTACACAGGAGTCACAGATATTTTTAAACTAATAAAAATTGTTTTTCTGTCCTCCCCAAGTCCCATCTTCACCCAAAATATTTCTAGTAGAGGAAGGGAACAGCAACCTCCCCCAGTCTCCCACCTGAGTTTATGCCAGTGTGCTGCTTGTCCCACCAGGCACTTCCAAAATCCCAATCCCCGTTTTATTTTTCTTGGAATTTAAAACAAATATATTCTATGATTCTAGCCCATGGAGTGGAGGAAAATGTTAAAATTGTGCTAGGCTGTTTTTTCCTTCATATTCCAGGGCCTGGGTCCACTTCTGTGTATTCTTATTTCTTTCTATTGTGATTTAATTGCTAAGAGTAGGCAGTGGCCAATAATGCACCAAAACATCTAAATTGTCAGCAGATACAAAGAAAGACTCTGCCTTAAAAGCCATGTTTAATTTCTTTTCTGATTTTAGTCAAAGTTCTCTTAGCTACATATTTTTTAAACTAAGAATAACCCAACTGCAGCAAATACGTTTTGTCCTTGTGTGTGTGTGTGTGTGTGTGTGTGTGTGTGTGTGTGTGTGTGTGTGTGTGTGTTTGGGGGAGGCTGCCTGTAATAGTAAAGGAAGGTGTAACTTAAAAGTGACCGACTTGATTTGCTTTTTGGGGGACAACTAAATTTCAAATTAAATACAGTTAACTATGATCTTAATCCCGAGTACCCAACATAGCCTCTCTTGCACTACAGCTCAGTGGGGTCATTTTATATAAAACATGCAGTCAATGACTCTTTTTAGGTACAGCACAACCTTCAACCAAATATAACTCCCCCCCCCATTCTGTTTTTTTTTTTCAAAAAGTGTTCATTTTCTCATTTTGTATGTGCCTGTACTTCAATTTTGAGCAACAAAGCATGTCATTTTAAATTGTCTGACCTGCTCCGCTCCTCGTAATATACTGCCTGTCCCAAGCCAAATGTACAGGTTTTGGGTAATTTGATCTGGAGAAGTCGGGAGAATGGAGCTTGCCGCTGCTGGTGAGGTTGCAGGATCAAACATGCCTAATAATCACCCAACGCCAATGCCCTCAAAAATAAAAAAAAAGAAAACTGAAGAGACCACCGACCGAGTCCTCAACTGCCAGCCACGTGCTTCTGCAAACGGCTTCACTACAGTCTGATCACTTCCACTGCCAGTACGCAGGAGAGAACACCAATGAGTTACTTGATCTGCTTGTTCTTCATCCAGTCGAAATCCTTTCATTTTCAAGTTGTTCCATTTCCTATAGTCTCTCAATTTAAACTCCCCGCGGGTGAATGCTAGCCACACCGCTGCCTTCAGGGCAGCCAATCGGAATTACTGCAGTCCTAAATAACCTCTCTTTCTGTGACTCCCCACCACTGCTGCAGAGCTTCCTGCTCTTGGTGCCCTCTTTTCTTCTCCCCACTCACTTGCTGCTATGACAGGTTAGCTAAGAAATCAGCAAAAAAAAAAAGATTGAACCCTTATGTGAACCCTCTAGTGTTCGAGTTCTAATTTAGAACTCGAACATCAGAGTTCGAGCAGGGTTCGAATCTTCCTAGAACTAGTTCTGACAACCCTAGTTACATTAGTCGACATCTACAGTATATCCCCCAAGGATTTCTTGCTAAAGAGGTCAGATGCCTCCTAGATATGGTATTAGAAAATGCTAAGGGAACACTTCTTATGGCTGCAGACTTTAGTATGATCAGGTCAAATGAATTAGACACTATAAACCCCCATCCACCCAGGCTTTCCACTGCTAATTATCGTGTGCAACCATTCTCAGATCACATAAACGTATGGATATCTGGAATGGGCCTTCACGTGCATGACCTGCACTACACATAATGTTCTTCAGTCTACTCTGTCTATATGTGTATAGATTATTGTAACACACAGCGAGAGTTCCTTAAATAAGTGGTGGACTGTCAGCTGGGAGATATTCTGCTTTCTGATCATGCTCCTGTTCTGACATGTCTTAATCTGGACAAAGAGACTCCACGGACACAATGGCGCCATAGGCGTAGTTTGACTTTGACATTGGGGGGGGGCAGAATTTTTGTGTAATTTAAAAATACTGAAAAAAGCATCAGCCATAGCAAACTTTGGGGGGAGCAACACCCCTCATCCCCCCTCAAACTACGCTTATGAATGGCGCCTGAAAGGATTTTACCTTCGATCAGAGGAGTTCCGTAAATGTTTGACAGACATAAAAGTATTGAATCAGGAGGGCAGATACTCAGAACGGTATTGTGTGACACATTTAAAATGGTATTTCGAGGTCATATAATAGAGTATTGTGCTAGAAAGATAAAGGAGTGCAATCAGAGATTGGCAGACCTTCAGGACACTCTCTGTTTCCTCCGGCAGGTACATATGCAGGGTGACAGGTCTATGAAGCGGCAGCAGGACAATGCTAGGCAGGTTATGGATAAGATGTTACTGGAGAAGACAGAAATTACACTGACATTCCTTCATCATAAATATTATGAGGTGGGGACCCAGGCCGCTCATGTGTTGGCCAATCAAGTTAGAAGGCAAAAGGTTAAGGCCATGGGTGCCCACTTAAAGCATCTGACCACTATGCAGTGCCTCTGAAAGACTAGGGATATGGCAGAGGCCTTTTGCTAATATTATACTTCCCTATATACCCCTGAGGGGTCCCATAATACAAAGGCCCACCAAGATGTTTTTGACACCTTTGACTCTTCCACAGCTCATGCAGGAGCATGTGGACATATTACCAGCCTCAAACAGGCCTCCGAACTGGAAGGCACCCTGTGCAGGGCACAAACCCCAAAAAAGCCTGGCCTGGATGGCTATATTTTTGAATTTTACAAGGTTCTGAAGGCTCTCTTGATATCCCAAATGACAAACGTCTGTAATGAAGTCATGACGGAAGGGGATATACCAAACACCTGGCAGTATACCACTGTTTCTGCTATACCTAAGTCAATGAAAGATGACACAAAATGCCAAGCTTGTAGACAGTTTTCAGTCCTGAATGCTGTTTATAAATTATTCATGGTAGTAATCACCCACAAAATGGATCCCCTCCTGCCGTCTCTGTTACACTCGTATCAAATGGTGTTTGTCCGAGTCTGACAAACAGAGGAAACTGATGCACACTCCATGTCCTCCTCTAGATTCGTTCAACAACTGTCCCCTTCCTGTTAGCCAGCCTTGATGCTGAAAAGACTTTTGATAGAGTGTCATGGCTCTCTCTTTTTGCCACCCTCCTGAAGTTTGGTTCCTCTCCAGCCTTTATTTCCCTCCTGGAGCATATACTATATATATAAATCACCACAGACATCTTTCAAGGTAAATGGCCATGTCTCCTCATCTTTCCAGTTGGTCAGGAGAACCCATCAGGGATGTCCTCTGTTGCCACTCCTCTTCACTTTTTATATTGAACCCCTGGCCAGTACTGTAACACGGGGGGGGGGGGCTTTGGTAGGCTTGGAGCACTGGATTGTATTATACACGGATGATGTGCTGTTGTACATGACAGACCAAGACACCTCTTTACTGAAGAAATTTAGAATTTTAGAGTTTTTTGGCAGACTCTCATACTACCTTTTGAACACCACTAAAATGGAGCTCATTCCCATCTACTCGGCCCCTTCCACCCTCCAAAGGTCTAGGTACCCATTCAAGTGGGACTTACAAGAGATTACATTTCTTGGTATAAAAATTCCACTCAGCCTGGACAGGTTATATGATGTAAATATTAGGCCTCTTTTGACACAACTACTAGCTTATCTCCAGGACTGACACAACCTTCCCATGAGTCTAATTCACAGAATGGACATGGTGAGGATGGTGACACTACCTTGTTGTCTTTATATATTTTAGAACATCCCTGTTAAGATCCCAGAGCAAGAGTAGAAGAAATTGCACTTAGCTATTTCTTGGTTTGTGTGGGCTGGGAACTAGCCGAGGATTCACTTCCGCACCCGGATGCTCCCCAAAGGTGAAGGAAAGGTTACCTCTACCCAACCTGCGAGCGTACTACACAGCCACCCAATTGACAGTCCTCTTTCAATCGTATATGGAAGGGCCAAGCCCACAGTGGTTGGACCTAAAATGGATGCCCTCCCCTTCTTGGAATCATGTTATGGCCTGATTCCTATTTGGGACCCATCCAAGGGACACTGAACTGCAGCCCTGGAACCCATAGATGGTGGAGGTGGGACATGCTTGGCGAGACATGGTGCATTTATTGTACCATGCTCATGTCTTGATTTAGATCTGCCCTATTGCCTACCTGGACAGGTTTGCACCAGCTACTTATGATCTCATGTTCCAGGGATGGTGGAGACAGAATTTGAATGCAATTCTGTGACAGGTGACAGCGGAAAGATGAAGTCTTTCCTCATGATGTAGACCCATTATGGCTTGGGACAGTGGGATTTTTATCACTACCTATAGGAACAGCATTTCTTGAAATTGTGGGCCCATACTATAAGGGGTGCCATTGAACTCCCTCCCTTGATTCCATTGTTGGCAGCCCAAGCCACTTCCCAAATTATTAGACATCTTATTTTGCTAATTTACCAAGCCATTCAAGGTACACAGACACATTCTACACAATATCTTGTTGACAAACGGGGTGTAGAACTGGGACAGAAACTGGACCTTAAACTGTGGGGGAAGGTCTGTTCTGAGGTGAGCAGGGTGACATCGTCCCATGTCCAGAGATGAGTATAGATGGAAACATTTGGTGAGGTACTTTTGGATCTCAGTGGTCATGGCCAAATTTGAGCAGGGATCCAATGCTTTCTGTTGGAAAGGCTGTGGGCAAGCTAGGGCAACCCACACCTACATTTTATGAACTTGCCCCCTTCTGCAGCATTTTTTCCAGGACTTGGTGGTAATCATTTCAAAACTATTGGGACAGAGATCAAACTGAGCCCTGAGATTTCTCTTTTGTTTCAATACCCTAGACAGTTCAATGGTAGAAAAATTAAGTATTTATTGGGCATTTTCCTGGTAGCTACCCTGAAGTGTATCACCAGGAGGTGGCTTACACCGCAGCCTCCGACCCTTCAGCAATGGTGGGATACTGTAAATAGCATGTATATCATGGAGAGGATTACCTTTAAATGCAATGAAAGAGCAGAACCATTTATGCTCTGATTGATCAAGTGGATTTTTTATATCATGCAGCATGTTTCCACCTATGTTCCTTATCCAAGTAGGACCCAGCAAAGGGGCGGATGGGTGGGGGGGTGCGAGAGGTGCATTGGGACTGGAGAGAGGAGGACACTGGATGTATAGGCTAGATACTGTCCCCCTGCAGGTCCCCTGCACATGCTTCTGGAATGTAGACATGGACATCTCAACTTTAAGCAAAGGTTGGAGTCTGGGCTTCCCTGCTGCTTCGCTGGAGAAAGCTATGACCGTAAAGGTCTATCTGCTTCTTTCCATATCTAAAGTGTCACTGTATGGGCCGGAGATTATGTAGTATTTGCAGTGATACTATAAGTAGGGAAAAATGGGCAGACTAGGTGGGCCAAGTGGTCCTTATCTGCTGGCAAATTCGTTGTTTCTGTGTTTCTGTCTAATGCCTATGTCACACCAGTGCACTCAGATGTCTGTATTACTGTATAACCATGCACTGTTTTTTTATCTTTCAAAAGTAATAAGTATATATTTACAAAAAACAATCAAAATAGGTGTAAATTAAAACTATGTAAAATAATATGTCCTCCAATGGGTTGCACCAGAGGGTGATCTTGGATATTTGGTAATTTCTATATGTGCCCCCCAGTAATTATTTTTCATTGGTCCTTTGTTTCTTTTTCTAATAAAAACACATTGGTTTCTAAACATGGTTATTAACGGGCAGACATTAGAAAGAAAGAAAGTGGGCATACAAGTGAATGTGAGCAGATCAGGAGGCACAGTCAGCACCCCATTAGCTGGACATTAGAGGGTTTAAAAAATAGAGAGATTATATAATTTTTTTAATTACTTTATGTCATTAATGAGGAATCGTGTGAGCGAGTGGTCAGGTTGCGGCAGACAGCGGGGACATTAGAAAGAGATTTCCAGTGACATCATCTGTAGAATGGTAGCGGGATGTTGGGGGTCAGGAACCAGTTAGCTTATGCTGTATGCTGTGGGGTATTTGGAAAAAGAAACAAACAGTGAATTTTCATGGTGGGGAACCCTGCACACTTGGAGATGTGCAACAATTTCAACTATCTTGAAACCAAAAAAGGACTTTCTGAGTTGTGCTTCTTATCATCCAACTTCTATCCTCAGTATTGACTATAAAATATTTACAAATGTTCAGGTCAAGCGATTAGATAAACTTCTGAAACTGATAAAAAGTAATCCAGCAGGTTTAATCTCTTCCAGACAGACCCAAGACAATAGGAAAAGAATGCTGCATATTCTGTAAACAGTCTAATTTATATTTTCTTCTCTGTTTACATGCTGAGAAGGTGTTTGATGGGGTCTTCTGGGGTTTCCTGTATCACATGCATCAAACGTTTTGGGTGCATCCAAATTTTATTTGCCTAATACTGACTATGCATCGGTCACCTGCTGCATAAGTCAAAACAAATGGATCTCTTTCTTAACCTTTCTCACTTACTAGGGGCATCCAGCAGGACTGCCCCTTATCTCCACTATTTTTTGTGTAGAATATAGAAATTTTGGCACAAACTGTATGAGAGAAAGGGTCTGGAACTTGGGAACCAACACCAAAAATTTGTACTTTATGCAGGCGACTTATTGATCTACTTAATGGAGCCAGAAGTATCCTTGCCATTGCTAGTACAAGATGCACTTGTCTTCAATTATCCTCTTCCTCTTCCTTCCCTCAGTACTCTGTTAGAATGACAGAATGTATCATCTTAGATATGTATTTCCCACCTGCTACAAATGTGTGATTACTTCCTTAAATCAACTGTATCCTGGGCCATTGTTTTTTTATGTTTGCTTGCACGCATGTGCAAGAAACATAGTGTGATGATCCAAAATGCAGTGCCGTACAGTTGAAAGGGAGAGCACCACTTGAGTGAGCAGTGCTTCCCCTCCCCACACGCACATGCGCGCACGCACATTGCGTGCTCATGTGCTCCTACCTCCCCCACGCACACACTGTATGGCTGACAGGGGTGCCCAATCCCCCGTCAGCTCTACTGTTCCCACCCCACAGTCTGTATGGCCGATGAGGGTGCCCAATCCCCTGTCAGCTCTACTGTTCCCCAGACTATGCTGGTGCCACGCAGGCCCACCAAGCGTGGCAACAGGTCCTATGGCCGACGAGGGGTGCCCAATCCCCATCGGCTCCACTGCCCCCAACAGCCTTCAAGCTGCCACGCTGGAGCCCACCCCAGCATGGCAAACATCCACATAGTCCAAATAATAAAAAAAAAACCTGAAGAAAAAAAACTTCCCTCGCTGCTGTCTTCACCCCCCTCTCCCACCTGCGCCCACCCACTGCGCACCCTGCCTCTCCACACCCCCAACTCACCCCATACTTACCTCTGGAGCTAAGCGTGACGATCTTCGGTGGACCAGGAACACGTCTGCACTCTTCAAAGCCGACCGCGAACTGAGGAAATGCCGGTAAGCTGTATAATGTAATGAATAGGGTTTTTTCAACTTTTCTGCATATCTCAGGCATTTTTTGGAATTTTGGCACCAAATTTTCAACATGGGGTTTTGGGGACCCCTCCTCATGGATTCTGTCACTGTCATGGCGTTAATCGGGCCCGAAGGGTGATTTCGCGGTCACTGAGTGAAATCACCTTTTGGGACTGATTAACACAATGACAGTGCCAGTGTTCATAAGATGGGCTCTCAAAAGCCTATGTTGAAAATTTAGTAAAAATTCTAAAATATTTCTGTTTTCTGGCGTCGTTGTGCTGTTCCTCCTTACGCTTGTAAGTTTGCGAATTTTCAATATTTTCACTCCATATTTTCAACATTGCCATTTTACCACACCTCCTTATGAGCAGTACAGCTGTCATTTCTCACTTCTCACCCAAAATGTGTTTCTGTGCATGTAGCGCACAATGGCGCAGTCGGTGTGTGAACTCAATGTATGGGACACATTAAGAAAATCAAAGTCACACTGTTCCTGAGCAAAAGAGTTAAAATGGCTATGTTAAAAATTTGGTGAAAAAATTCCCAAAAATGACTGTTTTACGTGCGTTTGTTGCGCTGATCCTACGCACACTCATAAGTTCGCAAATTTTCAATATTTTCACTCCAGATTTTCAACATTGCCATTTTACCACACCTCCTTATGAGCAGTACAGCTGTCATTTTTCACATCTTGCCCAAAATATGTTTCTGCCCATGTAGCGCACAATGGCGCAGTCGGTGTGCGAAATCAATGTATGGGACACATTAAGAAAATCACAGTGACACTGTTCATGAGCAGAGGTCTTAAAATGGCTATTTTGAAAATTTGGTGAAAAAATTCCTAAAAATGACTGTGTTACGAGTGAGCATTGCGCAGTTTCCATGCACCCTCGTAATTTCATGAATTTGTAATATTTTTAGTCCAGATTTTCACCAGTGGCATTTTTCCACACTTCCTTATGAACAGTACAGCTGTCATTTTTCACAACATGGCTGAAATGTGTTTTCACACTTTCAGCACAGAAATGTGTGGTCGCTGTAGGAAATCATTGTTCGGGACAGATAAAGAAAATCACAGTGACACTGTTCATGACCGGAGGTCCCAAAATGCCTGTGTTGACAATCTGCTGTAAACAATTCCCAAACTAATTACATTATGGGTGCACGTTGCACAGTTTCTAAGCACGCTCGTGACTTCACCAGTTTTTTTAATATTTTCACTGCAGATTTTCAACATTGCCATTTTTTACACCTCCCCATGAACAGTACAGCTGTCATTTTTCACATCCTGTTCAGAATGTGTTTTTGCACCTGTGGTGACAAATTCCGTAGTCGCTGTGCAAAAGCAGCTTTTGGCTAACAAACTGATATTGCCACTGTTCATGAGGTGGGGGTCACAAAAAACTCATGTTGAAAATTTGGAGTGAAAATACCAACGAATGCCTGAGGCGTTAGGGTTTCCGACCATAACACCCCACCTTGTAGAGAATGACAGGCATCAGGGCTGTGACTTGGGATTGTCACCTGCAATGCTCATACCATTCCACCCCCACCCACACCCTGCAGCCACTGAGAGGCATTGAGGGGTGACACCTTGGCTCTTATTTAAAGGATGCCCATTCCTATACGCACCCATCTCACAATATTTCCTGATGGAATGGGTGCACATAAGGGCCAAAGACCCAAGGCACACCGTGACACTTGTCGGTGTCTGCACGGTAGGGTGTGGTGAAATGGCGTGGCCGTTATGCCTGATGACCCAAAGGCACACCCCAATGCCTGTCACTATCTGCAGGGTGGTGATGGGGTTGGCTTCAGTTCAATACCTCACTGCCATTCCTATTATGCAGCTCTGTAACTCCTACACTACCAATGCCAATGCCAGCAAGCAAACATTTGGCATTGACAAATGCTTGTTTCTTTACTACCTCTATATGTATCCTTATTGTACATCAATTATTGTATTATATTATATGTCAACACTGTGTTTACTGTTTGTATAATGTTGTCCTAACATGATCTCCTTGTAAATTAGCCTGTTCAATGGAGTTTTCCTGCCAATAAACATGAGCTTGAACTTACCCACACTCAGGAAAATGCTTTTTGAATTTTAGGTGATAAACATGCAGAAGATGGAGGTCCTAAAATGTAATTATGCATCTTCTAAAAAGAATGATGCAGGGTTATAACTTTAAATGGCAACTATTCTCTTTAAAATATTTCAGGGTCATACTGACCAGCTAACCCTTCATATTGGGATGTACTGATGCTGTAGTCAAACCTGGTCCACAGGCTAAACAAGTACATTAGTGCAATTATGGGCAGATAATTACACTCTTGTCTTTCAGGAGGCTGAAAATTTCTTAACTACATTATAATATAGTATATGGTGGAACACGATTGTGTATGGATAGCAATACTGTTTTGAAGGTCGTTCTGCTGCAATGATATCCTCACTAATGCAGAATGAAATTCTGCATTAGTGTGGATATCATAACACAAGTGACCCCATCAGTGCTTCTCATTGGTCAGTGGCTGGTGGAGAGACGCATGCGTACACTGGCTGGTGGGCAGTTGTGTTCAAGTGTGGTCGGTGAACCAAAATAAAAGTAAGTAATTCTGGGCTATATTGTTGATTTCATGAAGGCTGACATGATCGTGGCCCACCATACATTATATAGAACAGTGTATAGAAAACCATAGACAACATGGTTAATCTTCCCCGTCGTGGATACCATGCCGACCGAGGGACCTCTTGAGCTTTGCTCTTGAGGTTATCAGTTGTCGTGGTATCCACCCAGAGGAAGAATCGCCATGTTGTGTATGGTTTTCCATACACTATTCTATATATTGCATAGACTCCTTTGTCAGGTCTTATTCCTTATCAGTCCCAACTAGTGAAGGTAACACTTTCATAACACACTCATGGCTTCACCACTCATGGATTATGGGTCTTAGGCATAGATGTATGCATAAATATGGTCATGAAATGGGCTTCAGAATCCTAGCAACATCATTGGTCTAAACACATCACCTGGCCATTCATTAACCTCTGGTATGCGAACAGATGGTAACTAACCTGCCCTAATCTACCTAGCAACAAGCTAACTAAAGGAAATAAGACCTTTTTCTATTAAAATAAAAACGTTTCCACTTTTTTTTAACTTTTTTACTCATTTTGACAATCAGCAAATACAAATAAATTCAAAATTTTATAGCTGAGAGACGTACACATCATGGCTAAAACAGGTAATTATGGCAGGATACTAGACAGTTTTCCTTACTTCATGTGGGGGGAACACACACAAACACACTGGTTATACCGAATCCGAGTTTCAAAAAGAAATTGCTCAGTTTGAGTCCTTGTAACAAGACTCTGGATCCAAGACAAAGATATCTCAGAACAACAAGATGTCCTTTTCATAAAGCTCATGTAAGGGGCCATGTTATCCAGAATTGCCAGAAGTGTGGAAAAACATCCATAATGTGACTGTCTCTATTTCAAGTGCACAACCGCATGGTCTACAACATTTCAGATTTAACATTTCCACATACTTCTGTAATAACATTAAAATATGCTAATGACAGGAGACCTATTGGTCAGTAATGCTGCCCTGCTTGAGTGCAGCACAGAGAAGCTGTGCGCAATGGGTCCTGACAGCCTCCAAGCATGGCCTTTCATTCTCTCCTCACTCCCATGAATAGCGCAAAATAGTCCACAAGGCTATCACCATTTTGCCCTGAAAAGTGAGTGAATGTTGTAGCTTGCCAGCTGTCAGCTGTCACCTGCTGTCAAGTTGACTTACCCCTATTAGGGTCACTAAATGGGGCATTACAACAGTACATATAATATTTCAAACAGTGAAAAACCTTTACACACATTTATCAGTACTAAATACCAATATGTAAGTCCCAGCAGTAAGCCCCCTTTAATCAACCCTCATTGACTGAGTCAGCAGTTTCTTTCTTTGGCCAGAAAGCACCTTTTGATCTTTTCAAGTCTCTTGCCCATCTCTGTAGAGTCACCAAATAAAAATTCTTTACCTGAATAGAACATTTTTAGGTGAGCAGGCAGTTAAAATGTTTCTCCAGTACAGCCAAATCCTCAAAATAAAACAATGTTTTTTCTGAGTCATGTTGACAGTGCTACCTTTCCCAATGGGTGTCTAAGCCTCAGAGGGATTTAGCTCCCGATGCAGTAAAGATTTTTTTAAAATAATTATTTTTAACAGGTCCCAATAATGCTGGTAAATTGGTTAAGAATATTTATACAGGACCTCCAACACCAAGAAATATGGTTCTTGGTGCTGCAAGGAAGCGGGTCTGGTGCTCAAGCAGGCACGAGCAGTCTGCATATGACGTGTAGTCATTTAGCCAGATTTGGAGGTGGAGCTTCATAGATGTTTACAAGTTCAAATGGTGAGTGCACATAAGTGAACTTGCCACCCCAATTTAGCGGTGGAAGGAAAATTTCCGGTCACCCATGTAAGAGTCATTCTTGTCTCGAACTGTTCAATGTTATTGCTATTGACAATATTTACAGATAATGAGTTCCAGATTGGAGGGGTCCTCTGAGTAAAGAACTTGGAACGTTTATTTGTTTTACATAAAGAAGTTTTGAGTTTAAGGTTATGCGATCTTGTTTGATTGTATGCAAGATTCTTTTCTAGTCCAATTGTATTCAACAGATGTTCATTTTGATAAGCATTGAAAGTATAAATCAGATCCCCTCTTAATATTCTATATTCCAAAGAATATAGCTGGAGTGTTTTAAGTCTGGATCCATAGTCCATGTCAGACATGTTGTCTATTCTTTTTGTTACTCTACATTGTACCCTTTCTACCATACTTAGATAGCCAGCTTCTCGTATTTAAACGGAGCATAGAGGCCCCGTGTGTTACTCCCACCAACACTTCTGTAAGGAACACTTGGGTGTAAGTAATGCCTTTTGCTGAGGCTTTTGTACAATTCATTGGGAAATAGTTTAACATAGGGCTACAGCTGAGAAATGTATACGAGTAAAACGTTCACCGCATGTGTATTAAAATAAACTTCAGGCTGATTTAAATGATTTTCAGCCCTATATATTTGCTGAAAAACTTATAAGGGTAAAGTGGAACACAATTTTGAGCGTAGTTTTACATTCAGTAGTAATAAGAGTTTATTTGTTGCAGGATGAGATATGCAGTAAGAAAGTAAAGCAGCAAAGCTGGGTGAACTGCAAGAAATAACAGGTTGGTGTGAGGAACTGGCGATAGCTAGTTGAAATAATTTTAAAAAGTTGATTCTAAGGAGCTACATCCTGTTGCTAATTAGAAACTATCTAGATGGGGTTGAAAAGAACAGGATTAGTGACATTTAAAGAGAAGTTTCAAGTGAGTTATGTTTTTTGTTAACAGAAATGAAAATCCTGTGAAAATTTGGAACCAAGAGAAGTTCTTCCTTCTTGTTCATGAGGTGTGTTAAATGACAATGCTTTCTTAAATGATGAAGAAACTGAGTGAATTTTATAAGCCATATGTTGCAGGCTAACTTTGTCATTGTGTTGCATTAGGAGGTGGTGGGAGTCGAACCTTTGTACATACAATAGATGAATAATAGTGAAAAGGAATGAATTAATACATGTAAGGGCCTTTAATATATGTCCTTGGATGATTTATAATGAAAAATATTTTGGCATTTCAACTTTGTTCTAAAAATATTTTTTCTTTAAAAAAAACAATAATTTCTTTATTTAACCTTTATTTAGAGGTAACCAGTTGTCCTGATGAAGGAAGATTCCCCGAAACGTAGAAGAAATTAATAACTGGATGTTATTTGTTGAAATAAATAAGAATGTGGAATATACTTTTCAACAGTTTGT
The DNA here is from genome assembly GCA_016271365.2 of Neoceratodus forsteri. NCBI lineage: Eukaryota > Metazoa > Chordata > Ceratodontiformes > Ceratodontidae > Neoceratodus > Neoceratodus forsteri. Next base: position 1,538,695,258 of record CM028131.1, on the reverse strand, counting down.
TGATTTGAATTTGTGGGGGTGAGTGGGCTAGCATAACAGTATACTTCATTTTTGTGGGCAGGCAGTTGCAATGAATGCTTAATTACCAATTTGAGAACCTGAGCTCAAATGTCATCAAAGTTTGTCTGCATTCTGTTGTGGAAAAACCTGAGTCAGGGAGACAGAGCTACCTCTGACTCCATCACCTGTAAAAGGCTACATGTTTTTTTTCCATATTTTCCTTTGTGCTCCTTTTGGCAGACTGGGCAGCTGTATCAGCCCTTCCCTCTCGGCACTGCGGCCGTTCCGAGACTTCCGAGCCTCAATCCTCTGAGCCTTGGGCGAACTGTTGGCGCCAGCTGGGGGGGAGGCTTCATTAAGCCCCAACCCCCAGTTTTTCCACCACTTCCCCCCCAATTCCCTGGAGCCCAAGACACTTTGGCCCGAGACAACTCTGCTCCTCCCACCCCTGGCCTAGCGCCCGGACCCTCTCTGATGCCTGCACCACCACCACCACCACCACCACACCTCCACACAGTGGCAGTCTAAGGCTGGGAGAGCCAGCCTCACTGATCTGGGAGAGGAAAGCTGGCTGGCCCAGGGCTATATATTTTGGCCTTTTGGAGTACTTTATCTCTTTCTAAGGGACCCTCCCATAATAACAAGAAGGGTCCATGGTAAGTCCGGGTTCGCCGTCTTCTTCCGTGGACTAATTGTGTATGCCTGGTAAATTTCCGCTCCCTGGAGGTCTCCAAATCATTGAGAAAGGAGCAGTTTCACATAGGAAATGGGTTCACTTTCCTCCAGACTCTCTGCGATCCCTAGGATTCAGATACTGGCTGCCCTTGCAGGGTTTTCCAGGAGCTCCAGGCAATACTGCAGTATCTTATTCTTTTACTATTTCTGTGATCACTGTAAGAGTTTTATTAGAGGATTTGGTAGACTGCTTTGTTTCATTGGATAGTTGCACAACTTTAGTCTCAGTCACTGTAACCCTGCTACGGAAAGTGTCCACTTTAGAACAAGGTTCTTTGACAGCCCCTAGGACCACTTCCCGGATGGCATTCATTGTAGGCTCAGACTTGGCTGCATTCCCTGGCAGCTGCTCATCTCCCATTGCTGTGCCTGTGGGGCTTTCTGCTTTCCTTTCTCACTCTCTATCTGAAGCTGATTATTTAGCTGCTCTATGACAAAATCCCAAAGAAACACTGATCTGCAGCTTGGACCTTGTACTCCCTTGCTAGAGATGTTCAGTTTGAAAATTTGAAGTTTTACAGTTAGAAATTAGCTGCGTGTGATGTGAGCTTGATTTGTTGTGCCTGCTCCAGTTGGCTGATGACTCCCCCTCCACTTTTTTAAACACAAAGACTCACAACAGGCCATAAGTATCTTCAGAATAAATGCACTTCCCAGGTTCATTCAAAGGCACTAGGGCTTTGTTACCGAACTCTTATATTCTACCTAGCAACAACCTAAACCATTTTATGTGAGCACTACCCCACTCCAGGGCATGGGATTGTTGAGAAGTAATGCACTTCCTGGGTGCACTGAAAATCAGTCAGAGTTGGCATCTTGCCATCCTGTTCACCTGGCGCATCCATTAATCTCTAGAAATGAATGCCCTGTTGTGGGTTTTTGCTTATTTTTATTCCTGTGGTGCATCATGTATTCCCTACAGTATGCATGCTCTTGTGAGTGCTGTTGTTAATTTCTGCCATGTCATCAGGTACCCCCATCTAAGGGAGAGAAATTTAATTGAAGCTATTCCTGGAAAGAAAGTTTTAATAAATAAATAAGCACCTGTCCATGAACATTTGAGTACAGGAACCCTCATGGGAGGAACTGTTTTGGGAACTCAGGCCTGTGCTAATCCCTATAAATGCACTAGTAATCACAGGTGTCTCCTCCACTTCTGCCAGTTTTTTTCAGCTTCTGGCATAGTGTACAGTCTAATGACGGCATATCTAACCTAAATTAGCCCAATGGACAAACAGGGAGTCAATCTTTCTCAGTCTGCAATACAGTAATTAAGCTCTGCTTCATTGTCTTTCTAAGCAAGGTATGCTTAAGCCAGCTAGTTGCTAGGTCCCCAAGACCTTTCAAAGTGAGAAGTGTAACAGGGAAATCAAAATGAATCCTGCACAACTCTGTTCCCCTAGAGCTGTGTTCCCATCCCTCCATCTCTCTCCATGTGATCCCACCAGGCTGTGAAAGTTTAATGGAATATGCACAGAAGGTTAGATTGAAGTATCATTAATGAGCAGGCAGGCTAATGCTTTCAGAGCTGTGCAGACCGCTCTAGCTCTTCTTATATTATCATGATGGCTTTTGCTTTTCCTTCTTCGAAATAGAGATCAATAATAAGGCTGTCAGAACACTGGCAATAGCGAGACTAATAGCCACCAGCTATGCTATAGGCTCCTAGAGGGCTGGGATCTAATTCGGCATAAGCTCTTCAAAAATGTTTTGTTTAATATGGTTCGAAAAGTTCAGAAGGCAGCTAAGCTCCTTCCAATTGAATGTGGTTTATGGACTTAGGTGTATAAAGAAATTAACACAGCCCACAAATTCTCCATGAGGTGGTCTCCTGGGATGGAAAGCCAGGGTCTTTTCAATTATATCTCGAGGTTAACAGGTTGTTTTTATTTTATTTTTTTCATATCTTTAAGGATGGGCCGTAGGGCAGAAGTCTGCTATCATGTCCCACCTGCCGCCTGAACACCAGCAGATAGTAAGCAATTTATTTAGTAAACTAGAAGTTAGGTTGGTTGGTTGCTTGGTTGGTTAGCTAGCTGGCTCGTTTCTGTTTATCAACTAAGTGTACTAGAAAAAATAAACTTCTTATTTTTCAGGCACAACCTAAGGGAAAATTAACCAATGACTCTTAAAGGAACACTAAAAGGGTCCTGTAGGGTGGAGTGTCCTGACAAACGTCACACACATTTTTGTCATCCTAAACTATATCAAACCTAAAAATGCTCTATCTTTGGAGTACTAAGTCCTTAAGAGCCATCAACAAACAGGACTAACTCTACATCCATCAGTGAACCATAAATCATCTGTAGACTTACAAAATGGTCCTTATTCAAATATAATTTATTGGAAAGACTGTTATAATAAAAGATAAGCATTTGACTATGAAGTATTTTTGCTTGCTTGCATTTGCTGTGTAGTTGTTGAGCGTAGATGGCACAGCAGGTAAAATTAACAAATACCATAGAAACATAGAATTTGACTGCAGATGAGGACCACTTGACACGCCTAGTCTTCCCATTTTCCCCTTCCTACATTATCACCACAGACCCTTCTTGATCTACAGCTCTCCCTCCTTCTGCTCTGATTTCCTTGTGCCTATCCCATGCATTCTTGAATCCAACCACTCTTTACCCCACCACCTGCACTGATAGGCTGTTCCAGAAATGCACCAGTCTTTTTGTGAAGATGTACTTCCTCACATCTCTCCTGAAGCTACCCCTCCAGCTTCATAGCATGGTCCTTTGTTTTTGAGCACATTTGTTTCTAAGAAATTCTTCCTGCCTTTGTGCTATTTACATAGATACATAGATACATAGACAGTGTCGGCAGATAAGGGCCTATGGCCCACCCAGTCTGCCCATTTAAGTCTGTAAGTTCAGTTTATGTTTTCCAGGAAGTCTGTTGCCCCTTACCCCTGACCTCCAGAATTCCTTTATGTCTATCCCATGCATTCTTAAATCCCGTGATTGTTTCAGCCCCCACCACTTCCTCTGGCAGGGTGTTCCACTTGTCCACCACCCGTTCTGTGAAGAAATTCTTCCTCACGTTTCCTCTGAATCGTCCTCCCTCCAACTTCATCCCATGACCTCTAGTCCTGGAACATCTTTTTCGCTTAAAAATAGTGCATTCCTGCACCCTGTTCCTCCTGTAAGATACTTGTATGTCTCTATCATATCCCCTCTCCCTCCTCTCCTCCAGGAGTACATGTTCAGTGCCTTCAACCTGTCCTCATAGGACTTGTGATGCAATCCATGCACCATCTTTGTTGCCCTCCTCTGAACCTTCTCTACCCTGTCTATGTCCTATGTAGGTAAGGTCTCCAGAACTGCACAGTGTACTCCAGGTCGGCCTCACTAGTGTCTTGTATAGTGAAATTATGACCTCCCTTTTCCTGCTGGTGATGCCCTGCCTATGCATCCCAGCATCCTATTTGCTTTACCTGCTGCCTTGTCACACTGTTTCCCTGCCTTGAGGTCATCAGAGATGATAACTCCAAGATCCCTTTCCTGCTTGGTGCATGCTATATCCTCACCCCAACTGATATATTGTGCCAGGGTTTTTGTGCCCCATATGCATTATCTTGCACTTCCTTGCATTGAATTTGAACTGCCAAACCCTGACCATTCTTCAAGTTTCTGGGTCCCTTCTCATTCTGTCTACACCCTCTGGTGTGTCTACTCTGTTACAGAGCTTTGTGTCATCAGTGAACAGTGAAATTCTTGCCTTCTGGGTCCTGTGCAATGTCACTGATGAAGATATTGAATAGTACCAGTCCCAGCACTGATCCCTGTGGTACCCCACTGGTCACTCTTCCCTCTGTGGAGTGACAGCCATTTACCACCACCCTCTGTGTCCTGCTGCCCAGCCAGTTACCTACCCACACTACTGTCCTGCCCACACCATATTCCCCAGTTTGTGCAATAGTCTTCTATTTGGCACAGTGTCAAAGGCCTTGCTGAAGTCCAGATAGGCCATGTCCACTGCCCTCCCTGATCCACCTCCTTAGTCACCCAGTCAAAAATTCATGAGGTTGGTCTGACATGACCTTCCCTGGTGAAACCATGCTGCCTTGGGTCTTGTAGTCCATTGACAACCAGATGTTCCACCAATCTCTCCTTCAGTAGTGCTTCCATGATCTTCCCCACTACGGAGGTGAGGCTGACTGGTCTGTGGTTCCCGCTTCCTCTTTGTTCCCACTTTTGTATAAGGGACTACATCTGCTATCCTCCAGTCTTTGGGTACCTCCCTGTTTCTAGTGATCGGCTAAACAGGATGGCAAGAGTTTCAGCCACCACCTCTCTTAGTTCTTTAAGGACCTGGGGTGCACCCATCTGGCCCCATTGCTTTATCAACTCTTATTACTTCCAGTTCCTTCAGGACCCTTTCTCGTAAAGGACTTGTGTCCATTCTGCACCATTCTCACCCTTGTACTCCATTCAGACCCATTACCCTCCTCTTCCTTAGTAAAGACTGAGCAGAAATACCTGTTCAATATGTCAGCTTTACTGTTGTCATCCTCCACACCCCCATCCTCCCCTTCAGTCTCACTATCCCTCCCTTTGCCTTTTTTTTCACTTATGTACCTGTAAAGGTTTTGTCCCTCTACCCACTGATTTTGCAATGTGTTCTTCTGTCTGAGCTTTGGCTTCCTTACTGACCTCCCTGCCTCCTTTGCTTCTCCTGGTACTTCTCCCTATCCCCTCTGCCTGTGTCTTTTTGTATTGCATGAATGCAATCTTTTTGGCTTTCACTTTCTTTGCTACCTCTTTGGAAAACCATAATGGTCTCCTCTTCCTTTTCCTCTTGCTAACCTGCTTAATACATAATTCTGTTGCTCTTGTAATCCCCATTTAAATACTTCCCACTGTTCCTCAACCCTGATTCCTGCCCCATTCCCTTAATGCCTCTTTCAAGTATCTCCCAGTTTCCCAAAGTTTGCCCCCCTAAAATCCAGGATCGTGTTTTTGTGTTTAGGTTCTGCTCTTTCTGTGATTTCAAACCACAGTGACTGGTGGTCACTGTTCCCCAGGTGCTTCCCCACTCTACTCCCCATCACACTGTCCCTGTTTGTGAGCACAAGGTCCAGTATTGCCTTCTGCCGAGTTGGTTCCATGACCAGTTGCTTGAGGAAGGCACCCTGAAGGAGTCCAGGATAAATCTGCTCCTAGTTGATGCTGCTGCTGGGATGCTCCAGTCCACGTCTGGAATATTGAGTCTCCAACCAGTACTACCTCACCCTTGTCTGCCATCCTCTGGATGGCTAGCATCAGCTCCCTATCTGTTTCTTCCTCCTGGGCTGGTGGTCTATAGACCACACCTGTGCGGATGGCTGGCCCCATTTTCCTTTCCAGCTTAACCCACAGTATCTCTCCCCCATTTTGTTCCTCCTGGATCTCTGTGGCCCTTATGTCATTTTTCACATACAGTGCCACTCCTCCTCCTTCCTGCCTGCCCTGTCTCTTCTGAATATGTTGTAGCCAGGTATGGCCAACTCCCAGTCGTGGTTATCATTACACCAGGTTTCAGTGATGGCCACAATGTCCAGGTCTGACTGCACCATGACAGCCTCCAGATCTTCCATCTTGTTGCTAAGGCTCCTGGCATTTGCACATGACTTTCATGATTTGACCTCCCTAGACTGTTTTGCTGTTCTACTCCAGCCCCTTCCTTGGTTGTCCTTTATCCCTGGTTCACCTTGCTGTCTGTCTTTCTGCTGAATTTGCCCCTATTCTGCTATCCACCTCCTGGGCGCTAATCTCCATCTTTTGCACTTGGCTAACCTCCATCCTTTCCCTCCATTTCTCTGGGTACCTCTATGTGGGTTGTCCCTGTTTGGCAGTGTGGCATATGAGTTCTTGAGTGGAATAGGATCTGGGATGTGCCTCTGCCTGACTGGTCTAACCCTCCCTGAGCCCACTGTCATCCAAGTACTCCTCGTTCTCTGCATCCTTTGAGGCAGCTGCATTGGACTGAGTGGTCTCTGGATAGGGGTGATGGTACTCCTGACCCAGTTTACTTCCGCTCTGAGTCTGGCTACCTCATCCCGCAGTCCAGAAAGATACATGCAGATAGGGCAGCACCTCAGTGTCCAGAAGATCTGCCTGAATATGGCTGCCCCACAGCCACTGCATTGCACCACTCCCCACATTATACTGCAGTTATACTGCTATTCCACTACTTGTCTGCTACTGAAGCTCTCCTACCCCTGAGACATATTTAAAGGTCTCCATCATATCCTGCCTCTCCCTCCTCTTTTCCAGAAATATAGAAACATAGAATTTGACAGCAGATAAGGGCTGCTTGGCTTACCCAGTCTGCCTATGTTTCCCTACCTACAGCATCGACACAGACCATACTTGATCTCTGGCTCTTGTTCACTCTCCCCTTTCCACTAACATTCTGTTATGCCTATACCATGCAGTCTTGACCCCATCACTGTTTTTGCCCCCAGCACCTCTGCTGGAAGGCTGTTCCATGAATCCACCACCCCTTTTTGAGAAGAAGTACTTCCTCACATCTGTCCAGAAAGTACCCACTCCAGTTTCATAGCATGTCCCCTTGTTCTTGAGCTCCTTTTTTCCTGACAAATACTTCCCTCCTGGACCTTATTTGCCCTTGTGAGGTATTTAAAGGTCTCTATCATTTCCCTCCCTCCCTCCTCTCTTCCAGGGTGTACATATTGAGATCCACTAGTCTCTCCTCATAGGGCTTTTGGTGCAGACTCTGCACCATTTTAATTGCCCTCCTCTGGACTGCCTAAACTCTGTCTATGTCCTTCTGGAGATGTGGGGCAGGAGTCACAAATAAAGCCAAAAATTCCACAGCTGTGGGAAAAAGGCCTGTAGCACTGCCAAAATGCAGTTGCATGATATTCATACAGAAATTTTGAGCAGGTGCGGAATTTCGTAAAACCCCTACAGCAGCGGAATTTCAGCAGCTGTGGAAATTGTGCACGTGCTGAAAATCCACAACTGCAGAAATAGCTTAGGAGGCACAGCAACAGTGAACTTAATTAGCTGGAGCAGCAGACTTTAACAGGGCTGCCATAGAATGAAGCTGAAAGCACCCACAAAGAGACCAGCAACCAGTCGCTCCACTGGGACCACTGCAGCACTACAGGTACCAGCAATACCATGGCACCACAGTCGGCCAACTGTCACTGCTGGTCCTCCCTTCCTGGGGTGTTCCTGTTGCCTGCAGGGGTAGCATTCACTGTAGGCTGGCCAGGATCTACTGCCTGTGGGGCTCCGTCATGGACTGCACTGTGTCTAGTGGTTGTTGTTTGTTGCCATATAATGCAAAGTGTGCTTTTGTTGCTGTAACAGCAGCCACTGTTATACTATCTGGGATGCTATCACCTGTGCCTTACCTCCACCTTAATTGATTCCAGTTGCTGGGGCATTACTGCAATTTGCTGAGGGAGAGTTACACCTCATTCCACTGTGTGTAACATTTTTTCCGTAACTACGGAAAAAAACTGGTTGTGAATAGCCTTTCAGGGGATGCTGCATGCATATCATGGCACTTTTTCCCCCCAACATATTTTCCGCGCGTGCGTTTTTTTTTGCAACCGCAGTATATTTTTCCTGCACCTGTGGGGGATTTGAGAATCCCCGCAACACATGTAGGTGTGTGTTCCCGCAGCTGCACAATATTTGGACACTTGCAGTTTTTTTTCTGCCCTACTTTCTTTTGTGAATCCAGCCAGTGGTCTCCAGAACTGGATGAAGTACTCTAGATGGGGTCTTATCAGCGATCTATACAGGGACAACACTACCTCTCTCTTCCTACTGGTAATATCCTTCCCTATGCAACCCAGCATCCCACTAGCCCTCCCGCCTGCCATGTTGCACTGCCGGGCCACCTTAGGTCTTCTGATATGATTACCCTCATGTCTCTTTCCTGCTGGGTGGTTGTCAATACCACTCCACCCCTGGGTTTCCATACCCTACATGCATTATTTTGCAGTTTTTGGTATTGAAATCCAGCTGCCATATCCTCAACCACTCCTCGAGTTTTCCCAGATCTCTGCTCATCTTTTCCACCCCCTCCGCAGAATATCCACCCATATGGAGATTTTGGTGTCATCAACAAAGAGGCAGCCGTTCCTTTCCAGCTCCTCTGCAATGTCACTTATAACAACATTAAAGAGGACCGGTCCTAGCACTGATCCCTTAGGCACCCTGCTGGTCCCCCTTCCTTCCTCAGAGTGAACTCTGTTTACCATCGCCTTCTGTCACCTATCCCCTAACCAATTTCTTTACCCAGTTTACCACCTTTAGAACCACTCCTAAGCTACCTATCTTGCTTACTAGTCTCCAATGTGGAACAGTGTCAAATGCCTTGCTGAAATCTATGTAGGCCATATCTAACAGCCCACCCTGAACTAATTCCTTGGCACCTAGTCAAAGAAATTGATCAGATTCGCTTGACATGACCTCCCATTGGATTCAAGACATTCTACAATCCTTTTCTTCAGTAGAGATTCCATTAACTTTCCCAATACCAATGTCAGGTTGACTTACCTGTAATTACCCACCTTCTCCCTGCTACCATTTTTGTAAAGTGGAACTACATCTGCCCTCCTTCAGTCCTCCAGAACTGCTCCTGTTTCCAGTGAACTGTTAAATAGGACTGTCAGAGGTGCAGCCAGTACCTCCTGGAGCTCTCTCAATATCCTAAAAAGCATCCCATCTGGCCCCACTGCTTTGTTCACTTTCAGATTACAGAGTCCCTTCAGGACTCTGTCCTCTGAGAAAGGACTAGTGTTCACCTCCCTCCCCCAATGCTCCTGTTGTGTTTTTGTGGCCCCATTCCTTCTCTTTCTTCTGTGAACACTGAACAAAAGTATTTGTTCAGGATGGCTGCTTTTTCTAGGTCCCACTCTGCACAGTCGCCCCCTTCCTTTTTAACCTTACAGTCTGTTCCCTGGTCTTCCTCTTTTCACATATGTACCCAAACAAACTCTGGTTACAGCCAACATGGCTGCTATATGTTAATATGACACAAGGTTTTTTTTTTTTTTTTGGTTATAGAAGTCTTTCAAAAAATGTAATGCTTTAAATGATATAGTCTACTTTGGCTGGTTTTGTTGTTGAAGTGTGATGTTATACATTTTTTGGGTGCCACCACAGAGCTATTTTGTCCAGTATGCATAGGTTTAGGTGCAACACCACCTGGTTACTGATGTTTTACAGGGCTTGATCTCTGACAGTAAGTTATGCATGCATCAATGTGTGACTATTGTTATATTGCATATGGGGATATCCACAGCTTTACAGCAGCAGCAACACAAACCTACTGACTCAGACACATTTGCAGATCTGCCTCCTTCAATTCCCACATACAATATTACAATAGTCATACATCGATGTATGCACAATTTACCATCAGAGGTCAAGCCCTGCAAAACATCGATAACCAGGTGGTGTTGCACTGAAACCTATACATGCTGGAACAATAGCTCTGGGATTGGACCCCTAAAATGTATCACATCACACTATCCAGAGATGGTCCTGATACCCTCACCAGCTCCTCTGTTCTCAGTCACTGCTTCTGAGACACCCCTATCACCTGCCTGTAACAGTTCTATAAGCAGGGGTGTCACAAAAGTCTGTGCCCAGGTTTCCAAGGGTTACCCTACTTTGTGCATGCATTGGCAATTTGATCTCCTTGCCCTTCCTGACATGGTCCTTATAGTAACAATCCTAGGGGCTGTGGCTCTTTGAAGTTGTAAGTGCTCTGGCTACAGTTGATAAACCAAACTCAACACTCCAGTGCTTCAGGCATGAAGCATTTTGTACATTAAGATTCTAGATTGACTTCCTCCTCCTCCTCCTCCTCCCCCTCCTGACCTCCCTTGTACTGTGTTATTGATGGGAAATCAAATAGATCGGATCACCCACCTAAATTATAGTGAGCTGCCCATGGGGGACCCTGCCAGCATCGAGAAGGATGAGCTCTGGGCTGGGGTCACCTATTTCTTCTCAGATGAGGAGTAAGAGATGATCAATGAAGGGTGACGACCCAGCTAAATGTGAAATTCAACCAGAAGACAGGTGCATGGGAAATATGCGCAGCTGCCTCACCAACACAGGCTGCCAGAATACCTCAAAAACAGCAAAATATAAACTTTACAGAGACTTCCAATCCTCTAATGGCATGCTAGGCACACACCGGATGCACACATGATCAAAAATGTCTTAAGTTTGCATATTTTATATTTTCCCAACACTTCTGTAAATACCATATCAAAGTGGTCTCTGTTCAAAACTGCCATGGGAACTGTAAAACTACCCCAAGGAATCTGCTGAGTCAATTGAGCAGACAGGTCAGTAGAAAGTAGACCACTGACAAAATTTCTTCTGGAAAGGCTAAGCTGGATGGCCTGCTGAGGATAACTGTGAGGATTGATCAGGGGGATGAGCTTAGACAAGGGCACCTCTCCTGAGATAAGTTCTCCTACTTGTTATCAAGCTCAGCCCTAGTTCTAGAATAGTGTGCAGCTACAGGGCTTAGACATCTGTACTTCTATGTAGGGGTTAATGTGTAGCCAAACACAGAAGTAATTGAGACTAAAATGGGAATTTATATGGTTGGCTGCACATAAACATGAGCAAAAGTAATCAGCTGTTCTGCATAGGTGGCACTCTCACTGGTGTGCGAAAAAGTGTTTTGTCTGTAGGACAGCTGGATAACTCATAATAGGTTGAGTGATAACATCTGCAGTTATGTTTAATTAAAAAATGGCACACTGATTCATGATTTCACTGCCTAACAAAAAGTGGTACCGCATGTTAGATTGTTCAGTGTGGTTGTACATATCACTGTCAGGTAAACACAAGTGAAACCAGCTAAGAAGATTAGTTGATATTTCCAGGAGATGAATCCTCCCTTCTCCTTGTATAACCACGTGGGCTATACATGTAAATGTACTCTGTTTCATGAACACAAGCATACACAATAAAAAAATTAAAAAAAATAGGGACAACTGCCTTTTTTACAAAAGTTGTTCACTCTTGCACTCCTCTAAGAGAGTTGTCAGTTGTCACTGTGGGGCTTTTTTTGTAAAAAATCACAATGTCCCACCCTGATTCAGATTTTTTCTTTTTGATTTTGTCAATGGGTGTTCTAAAACAGAGTACTTTTACATAAATACGTCATATCCTACCAAAAAAGCAAAGAAGGCTTTAGCACTGTGGTAAAGGGGCGATGCTATTTGGAGACTGGCTAAGACTCAAAATAGTTACAAAAATTCAAGTGTGGAGAGCATTTAGGGTAGACTGTGGCCATACAGTTCAACTGGGTAATTTAATGCACAAATGCAAATCTACAACCGAGGCTCTATTTAAAAAAAAATATTATATTGTAAGTATTATTCTCCTACTCTGATTGGTTGTAAGAGTTCTAGCTGGGTTATATTAGCCCATGTTACCCTACCACATAGAGCCTGATAACGGCAGATGTTTTTAAAAATAGTGGTGGAAGAAGTTCCAGTGATTTAATGTGAAGTTAATTTTTTTTTCTGAAAAAATAGCTATTCCTGGCATGTACATTGTGTCATTCATATCATAAATAAACTCATTTCATACATACAGGGACTGCTCTCAACTCTATGAAGCTCTTATTTATTTATTTATTTGTTGTTGTTTTTTTTGAGTGAGAGCCACTGGTAGGTTGCATCCCTAATGAAGTGAATGCTTAGGGGACATCCAGCTGACAGCTGTCGAGATCAAATTATTTGTATGTTGCTTCTATTTACTATCTACAGTAGAATACAAAAGAATGGAATTCTGTACCACATCACATATTTGTTTTCATGTATTTTTATGTTTTAAACATGCCTGTGAACTCTGGTTTTTGACGGTTTTGAATTCGGATGGCTGGTAATGAACATGCACTTTATTGTCAGCTAACTCATTTGCCTGACTCTTATGCGTATGCTAGTTCCCAAAGTCCTGCTTTAAAAACTGCAAAGGTTTACCACTCGCAGTCCTCATTTTACCACAATACTGCATTGAACTGTGTCAGCATATTACCTACTTCACTATTACGGCATTACTACATTAGAGTTGAAAAATCAAGGTATTAGTTACTACAGTGTGCGTTAGTAACAGCTGGCATCAGATGCAAGTTAAAACCTGATTTTTCAACACAAATGTAGTAATGCCACAATAGTGAAGCAGATATTATGCTCACACAATTTAATACAGTATTGCGGTAAAACAAGGACTGCATGTGGTATACTTTTGCAGTTTTTAAAGCAGTACTTTGGGAATTGGCATGCACTTAACAGTCGGGCAAGCGGATTAGCTAACAGTAAAGTGAATGCTCGTTGTCAGCCACTCAGTTTCAAAACCGTCAAAAACAAGAGTTCAGAGTCTCATTTAAACAAATAGCAGTTCTTTCTGCGAGTTCGGGACAGTGTCGGGAACATCCTGAGATTTTATTTCACTAAGCAAAGAGCATTACAAGAGGAATTGACAGCTAGAGCAGCAGGTGTGGGGAGCATGGACAGATTAAGAAATATTAGTTGCCACAGTGCAAGTTAATAACAACTGGCAGCAGGTGCACGTTAATATTTCTTAATCTGTCCATACTTCCCTCACCCACTGCTCTAGCTGTCACTTTCTCTTGTAATGTTCTTTGTTTAGTGAAATAAAATCTCAGGATGTTCCTGACACTGTCCTGAACTAATAGAAAGAACCGTTATTTATTTTGTGTAGTTTGACACAGAACCAGCAGTGACAAGCATTGCAGAAAGTAACAGGTGTAAATAAATGAAATGTAATCAATAAAACGTTATCTCTGTGTTCCACTCTGCTTTTTCTTGCTAAGCCCTATAAAATACTGAACTTTATCAAAACTAATGTTTCTAAGCCTCGTTTTTCTATTTCAGTGTCAAACAAGTCTACACATATCAAGGGGGAGTGACTATTTAACATCAAAATGGGCATGTTTTGATAAATTGTGCCAACAAAAAATAAAATAATTAGTTTTTGTTTTCCAAAATTATAATAATAGCAATAAGGTATGTACAGGGGTTAGATTAACAGTCAGTTAATCACCCCCTTAGGGCAATATGGCACTCAGCTGTGCCTCGTGCCACATTACACCCCAACGGGGTGATTAACAGACTGTTACTCTAACCTCTGTACATACCTTATTGCTAAAAAAATGTATTACTTGTACAGCCTGCTGTCAGCAAGCAGCAAATCACTATGAGTTGAAAGTAAATGTTTTTGAAATACAGCTTTCATTGTGGATTTGCATTTTTCTGCATTTAATTACCCAGTTGAACTTTATGGTCATAGACGAGTAATTTTATTATTCGCCCAGCCTACGCCAAGTGCTCTCCACACTTGTGTTTTAAAAAACATAACAAAAAAGGCTTACATCCCTATACACTACAATCACCCCAACATACAAACACAATAACACACTTGATCCCCAGAAAATCGCAGCAATTAAAAAAAAAGAAGAAGCAGGAACATAATTAGTTTACAAAATTGAAAGATAAATACCAGAATAAGGGCAATAATGATCACTGTATTATATAAAAAAGTGCACAATCACATTATGAGCAGCAAAAATACTTTATTAATTATAAGGTAAGAGTCACAGTGGCTAATGTGTTAACAAAAGGTAAATAAAAAAGTAAACAATGCTGTCCAATTGCCAGTTCCCCACCCACCATCCAATCAAAACAATTGCTAAACCCATTTTCAACCCGCACTACATAGGTAATATATTTCCTGGAAAAGCTTGTTCGAATCCCACCACTACTTGCAAAAGAACACATTCAGCTAGCACAAGTATCCACTTACACTAATATAAAAAATTGTATTATTATAAGATGCTACACAATTTGACTGCAGCTTTCCATGCAGTGACCGGCACATGCATTGCTCTAACCTCCTTGGCCAGCTGCTAAATGACAGGTTACTATCATCTGCATATTGAAACAGCTGATGCAGTATGCAGGTGATTGTAAACTGACATTTGATGTGACTGTGGAGATGGGAGAATGGGTACTGTATGTGCCTCTAGCCAATGAGTAACAAATTGTTAAACAGTAATGCTGGAATGCTTGATAATTCTAATTACCGATGAAGAAGGGTAATAATATGGGTATTGTGGTGGGAAATGGGAGTGGTGGGTAAACGTGAATCAAGCAGCATGGGCTGTGAGAGAAAGGTGTTTGAGGGTTTACAGCTAGTGGACTGAGGCAAAATGGAAATAAAACCAACAAAAGCATGCATGTCAGTAAACATATTGTGAAGTATGCGTGCACTCACATCGGCACCATGCATGCACATCGCCTGAAAACATTTGTTTAGAAAAAAATTGAAATAAATAAAAAATGTGCAGTCAAGTTGCCACAACCCCTTTCACTTACTAATCCAAAACATTCAATTAATTTATATTCTAATCTAACACCAGCAGGCATACATTTCCATGAATCACAGGTTCACATCCCACAGCACCCAGTTTCCGAATAAATGCAACTACTGTAGCACCAGTCATACCTCTCAACAGTCCCTAATTTCAGGGATGTCCCTGATTTTGCCTCAAAATTTTCCTCTGTCCCTCATAAAATTTGTGTTTTTGTGACAGGCCACTAGTAGACAACTGCATCACTATAACATTCTTTTATTGATATACCATGATCCCATAGGTGTCTTGAGTATCATCATCCATTCAGGGGACCAGAGCATACAACCCACTTATGGTGGGTTACATAGTGGAGATAAATTGGACTGCTGGTTAAAATAAAGGATATTCATCAGTTTGAACTTTGCAGCTTGACATTTTCACACTAGGAAATTAAGAGTTATGCAAGCTGTTAGAAGTTCATATAGAGAAGCATTGTTTCTGTCCCTAACTGCATCAGACAAAATGATCTAAATCTGTCACTCTCACTCTCATCATGTATTCAGCAACAGCATATTACAGGATTTATCTAGTGTATTTTTTACATAATGATCAAAACAAAAACATGCCTGTCATAAATATGTGATCACAATAAGACAAGTTGTACAAAAATCAGCAGTAACCTGCATCACATTTAATATACTTATAGGAATGGTTAGTAACTGTTTTATTTTAAAACATGTATTCTTTGTCATGTGAACACAAACGGCCATTGCTAAATTTGTGTAATAACAAAATAACAACCCCCCCCCAAAAAAAAACAGACATGCTTTATTTTCCCAGGAAAATCTAATGCTTCTTTCTCAGGCACACCTTACTGAAAGCTTATCTTTAGTCTGTGTGCCTCAGTGAAAAATTGGAACCAATATTTAAAATACTACTTACAGGTTTAGTGCAGTGCTCCTTCAGGATGGGCAACTAGTACAGTCTTTTTTTTTGTAATAAACTGAACCCCAAACTAGGCTCCATATACCAGTAAATACATAATAAAAACTGGAGAAAGCAGGATCCCAGTGAAAACAAGATAGCATCTGAGATGTGTTACCCTAACTAAATGCAACAAAAATGTGTGAAAACAGGACCCTATTGAAAAAGAGATATTGCATCTTAGCTGGGTTATCCTTGACAAATGTACTACAAAACTATGTAAAACACATGCCCCTACAGCAGAACCCCACTGAAAAGGAGCTATTTCTGTTTCTGTTGGTGACATATCCTAATCCACACACAGCTCAGACAGCAGATCCGTTGTATGCACAGGGATTCCACTCCCTTCTAACACCATAGCTGGGGGGGGGGGAGAGTGGAGGGGAAGTAAATAGCTTATTCTTATAGGCAGTCCAGATAAGAGTAGGGATTGCCAAACCAAGTAGGGTAATGGGCAGACTAGGTGGGATGTATGGTCCTTATCTGCCAACAGATTCTGTGTTTCTATGTTGCTAAAATGACCTGTCCTAGAAAAATACATTATAAAAGCGGGACCACACTAAAATCAAGATATTGCATCTCACCTCTACTATACTGGCTATATGCAGTATAAAGCTATGTAAAATCAGGATGCCATTGCAATTGACATATTACGTCACATCTGGTCTGGGTCAGTGCATGAAATAGGGCTACCAAATTGTGACATTTGTGAAATTTTTTGAAATTCATAATTTATCAAAAAAAATTTGTTTTTGGGGAGCCATCACCCACCTAATATAAATGTTATATGGTGCAGGATAACTCCTTTGCTGTGTCACCAGTAAAACCAGTTACAATGTCGCACATGAACAGGGACATCAAACTGTATGCGCATGTAATGGAGGACATAAAACTGTGTACGTGCATGTAATGGGGGACATCAAACTGTGTATGTGCATGTAACGGGGCACATAAGTGTATGTGCATGTAATGGGACGTATTGATAATGTTATCATTTGGCAAGGGACCTTACATAACAGCATACGTAATAAGAGATAGGAAACAGTTGTAGAAGTTAACAAAACGTTTTATAGGTGGAAGTAAAACGGGTAATGAAATCAAAATTGACATAAGTAAAATGGTTTACTCTGAAAAAGTCTCAACAAATATTAATTTTCACTCCTAAACTATATATATATATATATATGTATATATATATATATATATATATATATATATATATATATATATGACTAAACTGTACAGGCTAAATGCTAACTACTGAATTATACCAGAGACCATACTAAAAGTAAAAATACTGCTGAAACAGTAACTACAGATCTACTGAACTATAACTAGAGACTAAACTATGCCTGCAAACAAAATGGAGGCCCACCTGCCTGCAAACAAAATGGAGGCCCACCTGCCTGCAAAGAACACTACATTCAGACAACACATGGTAAACAGGCCTTGTACAGTATGGGTATACAATACAAAAAATATACAGATAATGTATGATTAGCCTGTTGATGTCACACTAACCAAATCCCCATTGAGGTTCCCCACCCTAACCAAACTTCAGAAGACATCAGACCATGGCATGAGCCTTTATCTGGAGAGGCTACTGTGGTGTGTGAGCCTCGAGTGGATCATTTGGAGCCCAATAAGTGAAAACATTCACTTTTGGGTGCCAAATGATCTACTCGGCCTACACACCACAGCAGGCTTCCAGATAAAGGCCCATACCATGCGGCATCTCCCCCAACAAACACCAAGCAGCATTTTTCTAAAAATCCCACATTCGACTGGTTCAAACACAGCAAGAGCACTGGTGGATTTTGCTACATGAGGCCTCTACCATCAGAAAACATCAGACCGCATGGCATGAGCCTTTATCTGGAAGGCTGCTGTGGTGTATGGGCCTCAGTGGATCATTTGAAGCCCAATAGATGAAAACATTCACTTTTGGGTGCCAAATGATCCCTCGAACACTACAACAGCTCAGATAAAAGCCATACCATGCGCCCACAACAGTTTTAATTAGCAGCAATGTCACACACAAAACAGATTTCACCAGTTCAAACACAGCAAGGGGTGGATTTGGCAACCCCACCCACCCACCCAGGCAAACATCGGAGAAATCAGTCGACATGGTGTGGGCATTTATCTGGAAGCCTGCAGTGGTGCATGGACCTCAGCTGCACCATTGAAACCCCAAAGTGAATCTTATGCACAGGCGGTTGCCAGCATTAACAGAATGATGCTGTGCCTACCGATGCGTGTATCAAAGATTCACTTTTGAATTTCAACTGATCCAGATAAAGGACCACACCATGTACTTCCCCACCAAGCAAACACAGCAAGATGGTGAACTGCCAACATGAGGCCACCCCCAAACCCAGGCGCATGCTTCCAAAAAAATGCCCCACACCATGCACCCCCCCAGCAAACAGCAATTTTAGTCTAAGAATGCACAGCAACAGCATTTTGCTACATTTATGGCACCCAGGCACCCCATCTGCAAGCATGTGGCCAGAATGAAAGAATGGACTCTCTACCCCACAACAGCACAAAAACAGCTAGCTCAGCACACCCACATCCATCCAAATTATGCCTTTTAAACTGATTCGGGGCAACATAAAAACACTTACAGGAGGCATGTGCAGTCTTTATATTTTTAGCACTGCAGCTTTTGGGGCCTGCCATAAAATAAACCATGAGCCAGTATGTACATCGGAAAACGAAGAAAACGAAGAAAGGGAGTCCATAAGTGCAAAGTCAAACATCTCTCCAGCTAATTACATTTCAGGGCACAGCATTTTGAATTGATTTGCGGTTTGTGTTCCCTTGCCCAGGTTTAGGTTTTTGTGAGCACACTAACTGCTCTGGGAGACATGCTCCGATCTGTGTCCTCATCCCCATTAAAGTGCACTCAATAATGGAACCTGTTAGAAAGATTAACTTATTTACCTTCATGTCACAGGTTCCTTAATTCATTTACTGCCCACTAGTCCGGTGTCAAGGGAAGGAAGCGGGACTGCAGAGCGTCTAAACCCTGCTCAGTGCCCGCTTTACCTTTCTATGCAGGTCGTAATAAGTTGTGCTGGAGAAGCCACGACCTGGAAATGTATGAATTAATTTTGTACTGAGGCTAAAAAATAAGCTCTACAGAGCTTACATTACAAATGCCGGAAGATGCGCTGCTCTTATCTGGTGAAAAGGGATGGTAGTCGATGGAGCCTGCCTGAGGTCTGCGCCACATAATGCTGGGGACAAAAGCGACTTGGTGCTGGATTGTGGCCCGCGAAGGGGACATTTTTGTTTATGGGTGTTTCTTTTATACCCCTTGATGTCTGAGGCACTATAAGGCCACGTCACTGCATGTCTCGTGCTCTCATGTGGCTCCCCCAACCCGCGACCTCTTGGCACGAACATCCGGGCAAGTGGACATGAACCTGTTGCCAGGTGAATGAAATCGATGCAGCTCTGGAAATAAAATGGGGAATTGAAAACAAGCCTGTCCGTGGGCTAAAAGGGACAGCAATGGAGGGAATCAAATAAGAAAACTGGGGAAAATTAATTATAAAAGGGCCCCTTTGCTAAAATGTCCAGACGTAACTAAGGGGGACATATGAAGTTACATCCGAAACGGATTTTCTTCAGGCTGTTTTTGTGGGGTGAGTGTAAGTTATACATGCAGCAAAAAAGTGCAGAGCACACAATAAATAATATGTATGAAAAAACATTATTCCACAAGATACAAACTTTTACAACACAATTAATACACATAATGCTGGCATGGGAAAAAATGTCACAGAGCTTGCACCAGTTCTTGTTGGAATTTGCACATAAAGATGTGGGAATTTACCATTAAGGAATGTGCCATGCCATTCTGGTTAAGTTTTTTATCTGCTTGCACTGTATTATTTCAAAAACCACTGTACTACATTTAATAATGGTTTTCCCTGCATTTGTGTTTTGGTAATGTCTTGGGGACATTAGAGGGAAACTATAGGTAACCCATTTTAATGCACTGACCCGTCTATCTTACGTTAAGATATAGTAAAATGTGTACAAGCAGGACCCCGTAAAAAGCAATGCAAGCCATGAACATTTGGCATTGACAAATTCTTGTTTTCATATCTCTTTTTGTGACTCTAAAATACAGTAGCATGTCTTTTTCATGAAGTTGTCTAAAGTGAGCAGGGCAGGAGTTTCATGATCAAGGTTATTTCTGGAGGTACTTGATTTATAGTGGTTTACTAGGAGGCTGTCAAATTGCTTTACTGCTCTTTTGGCTCAGTAGAGTAATTTGTAATGTTATCTCCTGTTTTATGGCTTGCTGAGTCTCTGATGAAAGTCAGTCGGGGTGTGTGTGTGTGTGTGTGTGAGAGCTTGAAAGATCACTGTTTACTTTTAATGAAAGTCAGAGAGTGTGTGTGCTTGAAAGATCACTGTTTACTTTTGATGCATTTTTAAAAGGGAGTTATGGCCAGCCCAGTGGTGCAGAGGTGCTGGGTGTCACAGCTCATGTCACGCTGGTGACCCGTGTTCAGGAGTGAGCTCAGGGTGCCGGGGATCAGCAGGGGAGGAGAAGGTTGGAGCATCCACAGACAGCTCACCTTCTCCTGGGGAGGGCTGTAGGGGTCGGTAACATTGTGCCTCCCAGTGGCAGTTGGGTGGTGCTGAACCAACAACCCTCTAAACTTGGGAGGTGGGACATGGCAGATGTCGGAAGGAGTGAGCACAGGAGCATGTGCACACTTACCAGGACATCATTGTACACCTGCGCTTGTCATTGGGAGGGTTAGGGCAGTCACCTCAGATAAAGAAAACACCCCGATCTCTGGAATGGCGACCATGCATCACGGCCTCCACACCCACTGTCAGACTCTGCCCACCCAGGTCCCAATCCTCTGAGCCACTGTCCATGCCTGCAGAAATTGGATTTCAAGGTGCACTGTAGTAGTTGAGGTGGCCCCGCCCTGGAGAGTACAAGCCAGGGGGTGTCCTTCAGGATGGAGTGTGGAATCGGAGCTCCAGGAGGGGATCCAGGATGGGGAGTCTCAGGCTGGGTGGGAAAAAGCCACTAGTGACATCTGAAAGAGATCCCCAAGATCAGCGACCGGAGGGAAAGAGAATTAAAAAAATGGGGGACTTATGTTTCTGTTTTAAGCCACCTCTTTCGAGAATCATAGTGGTCTCTTCTTCCTGTTGCTTTTGCTTACTTTCTTGACCCAGAGGTTTGTTGCCTTCACTATGCCCCCTTTTATCTTCACCCTCTTGTTCCTCCACCCTACTCAGGTCATCCCTGACCCTCTTGAAGTCTAGGACCCTCTCCCTTGTGTGGTTTGATTCCACAGCCATCCTTATATTGAAACACACTGTACGGTGATCACTGGCCCCCAGGTGGCCTACCTCCTTGACATCTGCAACACTATCCCTGTTAGTGAGTACCAGGTCCAATATTGCCCCATCACGAGTGGGTTCATGCACTAGTTGCCTGAGGAACACCCCCTGCAGGGAGTCCATGATGTTCCTGCTTCTAGATGAAGCCACAGCTGAGAGGCTCCATTCTATCATCTGGCAGATTAAAGTCCCACACCAGCAGCACCTCCACCTTTTCTGCCATCTTGTCAGTGGTGTACATACTGAGGTCCTTTCATCTCTCCTTGTGGGGCTTTTGATGCAGACCCTGCACCATTTTAGTTACCCTCCTTTGAACTACCTCCACTCTATGTCCTTCCAGAGATGTAGTCTCCAGAATTGAACATGGTACTGTAGATGGGTTATTACCAGTGACCTGTACAGAGGAAACATCACTTCCCTCTTTACTTCTGGTGATACCCCTCCTATGCACCCCAGCATCCCACTAGCCCTCCTGACTGCCTTGTTGCACTGGTTGACCATCTTTAGTTCATCAGATATGATTACCCCCCAGATGGGATCACGGGTAAAGTCTTCCCATTTGCAGATGACACCAAGCTCTGTGGGAGGGTGGACATGGAGAGGGAAGACATTAACTCAGGGAGGACTGGGCTTGGCTAGAAAAGTGGTCTGGCATTTGGCAGCTGGGGTTCAACACTAAAAAGTTTAAAGTTATGCACTCGGTGAAGACTCTGGGGACAAATACTGTTTCAGCAGCGTGCAGGTAACCTGGTCAGAGGAAGAAAAGGACCTGGGAGTAATAATCACAAGTGACTTGGAGCACTATGGATACTGCAAGAGAGTGGCAGTCAAAGCAAATTGGATGCTGGGCTCCATAGCCAGGAGAATTACCAACCAGGAAGGCGGAGATCATTCTGCCGCTGTACAGGTCACTGGTAAGACCACACCTTAAGCACAGTATGCAGCATTGGTGCCCACATCTTAAGAAGGATCACAATTTGCTGGAGACAGTCAAGAGAAGGGCAACCAAGATGATCCAGGGCCAGAGGTGCAACACCTATGAGGAGAGGCTCAGGAAGCGCAACATGTACTCTCTTGAGGAAAGAAGGGAGAGGGGAGAACTGATTGAGACCTTCAAGTACCTTAAGGGTATTATCAGGGTGAGCACTGAGGGCCTCTTCACTCTTAGCAGGAACAAGACCACTAGGGGGGCACAGCCTAAAGCTAGTGGAGGCAGGTTCAGGAGGGAGTTGAGGAGGCACTTTTTCACTGAAAGGGTGGTGGCCATATTGAATAAGCTGCCAGAGGAGGTGATAGCCCTAAAAACAGTGGATAGCTTCAAGTGGGGTGGGACAGGTTGAGGGGAAAGTTGTGGGTAGAGAGGGTGAGTGGGGAGAAGGGAGAAGTTGAGGGAGGTCAAAAGGGAAATGGGGAGGGGGCAGTTCCCTTTGTAGGTTGAGGGGACTCAAAAAAGAAATGAGGAGGGACAGTTCCCTTTGCAAAAACATAGTGAGCAGCATAACTGAGCAGACTAAATAGATTGTAAAGCCTTTATCTGCTGGAATGTTTGTATGTTCGCATCTCTCTTTCCTGCTTGGTAGTCGTCAATGCTGCTCCACACATTTTCTACTCCACCCCTGGGTTTCTGTTCCTTAAGTGCATTATTTTGCACTTTTTCACATTGAAACTTAGCTGCCATACTCTTGACCACGCCTCAGGTTTTCTCAGGTCTCTGTTCATCTTTTCCACACACACTCACAGTGTCCACCCTGCAGCAGCAAAGTGGCAGACCTTCCCTTCCAGCTCCTCTGCAATGTCACCTATAGAGACATTAAAGAAGACCAGTCCCTCCTTGGAGTGAACTCCATTTACCACCACTCTCTGTCACCTATCCTGTAACCAATTTCTTAACCCAGTTTACCACCTATGGACCCACTCCTAAGCTACCCAGCTTGCTTATTAGTCTCCTATGTGGAACGGTGTAGAAAGACTTACTGAAATCTTGGTAGGCGAGATCCACCACTCCACCCTGATCAAATTCCTTTGTCACCCAGTCAAAAAAAAAAATCAGATTTGTTTGACATGATCCCCCCCCCACCGTGAACCCATGCTGCCTCAGAGCTTGTAACTCAGTGGATTCAAGATCCTCCACAATCCTTTTCTTCAGCAGTGATTCCATTAACTTTCCTACCACCAATGTACTGTATGACTGGTCTATAGTTGCCATCCTCCTCTCTCTGCTTCTGCTTTTGGGAAGTGGGACTAAACCTGCCCTCTTCTACTCCTCCAGAACCAGTCCTGTTTCCAGTGAGCCATTAAATAAGACTGTCGGAGGTGCAGCCAGTACTTCCCTGAGCTCCCTTAATACACTTGAATGCACCCTGTCTGGCCCCTTTGCTTTGTCCACGTTCAGATTAGCGAGTTCCTTCAGGACTGCCTCCTCTGAAAAAGGACTAGTACTCACTTCCCTCCCTCCCTCCAAAGCTCCTGTTACTTTTTTGTGGCCCCTCTCCTTCCCCCTCCTTTGTGAACACTGAAGAAAAATATTTGATCAGGATGTCAGCCTTTTCCTGGTCCCCCTCTGCACAGTCCCACCCTTCCATTTATAACCTTACAATCCCACCCATGGTCTTCCTCTTTTCACTTACTGTAGATATTTAAAAAATGACTTGTCCCCTTTTATTACCTCCTGCACTATTCTTTATTCAGTTTGTGCCTTTGTGCTCCTTACTGTTTTCCCCATTTACTTGTACCTTCCCTAATAAACCCCCTCTCCTCCCTCTGCATCTCCTTATACCTTCTTAATGCTACCATTTTAGCCTTTACCTTTTCAGCCACCTCTTTCGAGAACCATAGAGGTTTCTTTCTCCTCTTGCTTGTGCTCACTTGTTTGATGCAGAGGATTGTTGCTTTTACTATGTCCCCTTTTAGTTTCAAGCACTGTTCCTCCACCCCACCCAGGTTATGCCCCTGCCAGGTCATCCATGAGGCATGCACCTATCTTTGTAAAATCTGCACTCCTGAAGTCCAGGACCCTCACCATTGTGTGGTTCAATTCTACAGCTGTCCTTATATTGAACCACACTGTACAATGATAACTGGACCACAGGTGGTCTCCCATCTTGATGTCTGCAACACCGTCCCTGTTAGCATCAGATCCAGTATTACCTTTCCAGAGGAATGCCCCAGGATGTCTACATCCAGCAGATTGAAGTCCCCCACCAGCAGCACCTCCCCCTTTTCTGCCATCTTGCCAGTGGCTTCCACCAGTACCTTATTTAATTCCTCCCTCATGCTAGAGGTCTGTAGATCACTCCATTGCCAGTTGTGGCTCTGTTTAAGTCTCCAGGGTGACCCACAGTACTCTGCCTCCCCCTGTATTCCCTGCATCTCCATTGCTTTTATGCTTTCCCCTCACATAAAGCACCATGCACTCTCCTTTCCTTCCCACTCTGTCCTGGTATGGCCATGTCCTATTTATGGTTTCAGTGTACCATGACTTGGTAATGGCATCGATAGCCAGGTCAGCCTCTGCTACAATGGCTTCTAGGTCTGGAATCTTATTTCCTAGACTTCCAGCATTCACACACATGTCCCGAAGTGTAACAGTGTAATTGTAATTATTGGGAAATAAAGAGGTGCTTTCTGTCCTCTGCTTACCATGAGTGAGTACTAGGAATGGACAAACTCGAAGAGGTCCTGACCCTTCTTATCAGGAGCAGGATCCAGGTTAGCATTCAGATGAGTTCTGATTCAAGTCAAAACCTTTAGGAAATGATGAACCATGATGTAGAAGGAATGAGTCAGGACTGGGATGGACTGACTGGGAGAAAGGATGGGGGATACCACCAGAAGGTAAGTTGGTGGATCCCTGACTCTGCATGGAGTAGGGGACAACAGGATACAGCAGTCCACAAGGACTGCCATATTCACACCAGAAATGTACAGCATTTACTTCTGTCACTGGCTTGTGCCAGTACGACACACAGCCTACCATGGAGGCTCTAGGGGCTAGCAGAGGCAGGCCAGTTGAGCCTCAAGGATACTATAACAGCCTTGCAGAGTGGGGCTTACAGCTGTTAATGCTGCTCCACCCCCTCCACAGGACCTATGATGTAGGCCCCCCTTGAAACAGGCTCTGGTCCTGCTATCCATACCAGGGTAGCATACAGACCTCCAGTACAGGGAGAGGAGTTGGATGGGGCACGTTGGGAGCCATCATCAGAATGGCAAGTAAGGGGGAGGAACTGCTAGTCAGGGACTTCAATCTGCCAGAGGTAGAATGAAACCTTACAACAGCAGCTTCAGTAAGGAGTAGGGCCATTCTTGACTCACAATAAAGAGCTTTTCTCAGACAGCTGGTCAAGAACCCACTAGACATGTGGTAGTGCTGGACCAGGAGCTTACAAACAGGTACATCATTGAATAAGTTACAGAGGGAAGTTTCCTGGGTACCAGTGATCACAGCGTAGTGTAGTTTAGCATTAAGACAGGAAGAGATGCTAACCACAGAAGGACGAGGGTCCTTTATTTTTTATTTATTTGAATTTCAGAATTAAGACCTTTGAGCCATGGGCTTATTTACAAAGACTCCACATCCAAAAATGAATTATACGGAGGATGAATAAACAAACACAGGTTCAATGTGAGAGATACAACATGAGGATAGATTGAACAACAAACTATAGCACTAAACAAAACAAATTATACTAAGAGCTATGCATATGGATAATTGAACAACAAAACTAAAGTACTAGGTTTAACAAAATATATAAAGTGCTATAGTCGTGGAGAAAATCAGAGGTTAATAGGAAGGTCTAGGGGCAGAGGAGGTCTGAAAGTAGTTTAGTAGTAGTGGGAAAGGAGGAGGAGGTTAGTAGGCTCTAGAGGGGGGAGAAGAGAGGGTGGTAAAGTCCTTGACTTTAGGAGGGCAGATTTTAAAGAAATGGGGGACTGCCTCAGAAACTGCCTTGAAGGAGGATTGCTGGGGGGAGGGGTGTAGGAGGCACAGTGGGAAAAATATGGGAGGGTATAATTAAAGCAACCAACTTCTGCATTAACAAAGCAAGTAAGAACAGAAGGAAAAAGAGATGGTTACAGTTCTCTAAGGAAGTGGCAAGGGTGGTGAAGGAAAAATGGGTGGCATTCAGGAGGTAGAAGGAAACACAGAGGGAGGGAGGAAGGCAGAGAGGTATACTTAGTAAAACACAGGGAAGCAGGCAAACTGGTGAGGGAAGCAAAGGCTCAAACAGAGGAAAGCATTGCCAAAGGATTCACTAAATGGCATAAGACTTTCTTCAACTACATAAGTGAGAGGAGGAAAGCATGAGGAGGTATAGCGAGGATTAGAATGACAGAGGGGGAGACTGCGTAGAAGAGGACCAAGAAAACACAGACATCCTCAACAAGTACCTCTGCTTAGCCTTCACAGTTAAGGAAAGGGGAGATGGACCACAAGGGAGTAGCAGGAAAGGGGGAAGGAGCGGGACACAAGTCCATTTTCAGAGGAAAGAGTCCATAAGGGACTTGCAGCTCTGAAGGTGGATAAAGCTATGGAACTGGATGGGATACACCCAAGGGTTCAAAAGAACTCAGGGAGGTGCTAAGTGCACCCCTGACAGCCTTATTAAAAATCTCACTGGAAACAGGTGTTGTTCTGGAGCTGACATGGTCCCTTTAAATATGAGTGGCAGCAGGGAGGAGGCTAGATCAGTCTTACAGTACTTCAGCAATGTAAAGATTGCTAAAGGAAAGACTTACAGAATATCTGCACTTCAATGGGCTGCAAGGGGCAACGTTCATGCCAAATGAATCTGACAGATTTCTTTGACTGGGTGACCAAGGCAATAGATCAGTGGAGGCGGAGGACATGGCCTATCTGAACTTCACCAAGGCCTTCAACACTGAGCTGCACAGGAGGCTGATAAAGAAACTGTACAACCTAGGGGTGGCTCCAAAGTGGTGAATCTGGTTAAAAACTGGTTCAATGCATGGGAATAGTGTGATGCTTATGAGAACTTTGTACTTGATTTGAGCTTATGTGAACTTTGAATTCAAGACTTGGTTTGGCCTTACTCATTCCCACTTCAGTAGAGAAGACAGGTAGCATAGCAGGAATGAAGGCCCTACACTAAGGGTGAGAAGAGAGATGGAGAAGGAGGAGGTTGGGAGGATGGTGGTTTTCGAAGACGAACTAAGCATTGAAGTGAGCTGTAGGAGGGTTTAAATAGGGCCGGTGGGCAGAGCTACTCCCCCACATTGAACAACAGGTGAAGCCTCCCAGTTCAATGTGTGGGAACAGTGTGGTGCTTATGCAAACTCTGTACTTGATTTGAGCTTATGCGAACTTTGAATTCAAGATTTGGTTTAGCTTTACTCATTCCCACCCTCAGTAGAGAAGCCGGGTAGTGTAATGGGAATGAAGGCCCAGAAGAAGTATGATGACCTCCTCCAACTCACAGGTAGTGTGACCAGTAGCACGCAGGACAGGAAACCCCCCCTGTGGGGGGAAACCTTTGAGGAACCATGGCTACTGAACTGTCCTTCCTCTGGGGAGACTACAAGGAGAAAATCCTAGAGGTTTGACTAATATCTCATTACAGGTTCGGTGTATAGGATTCATAACATGGGGATGAATGATTTCACATTTATTGGTATGGCAGGAGTGTTATTACAGATGCTGAGCTACTCCATTTGAAAGAAATGACCTGAAAAGGAAAGTGTGTCCAGTCGTTGAAGGGATTTCTCATGATCTTCATAGACTATGTTTAAAAAGGAAAAATAGTCAAGTGAATTGAGTATCCATACAAGCATAAAACTACAGTACTTGATAAGCAGTCCTTACGTAGTCGATCAGGTTTTGTTAATTGCAGAATGCAGTTATCTTCATAAGAATGAAGAAAAGGCAATAGGAACTGATAACTTGTAGCCGTGATAAATTTTAAGCTTCTAAATTCCTGGACAAAAAAGGTTTGTGAGACAGAACTTCCATGTAGGTCTGAAGGTAACAGAATTGAAATGAATGGAGTGGTTGACAGGTGAAAGACCATCACATAGGTCAAAAGGTGATGTAAACTTGACCTTCATGTAGGTCAACAGGTAATGAGACAGTTGCTGCATATGAGGCCTCCACCAGTTCTATGAGTAACAAAGAATTAGGTCAAACAAGACCATTGCATAGGTCTAAGCTTGAATGCTGACACCCTCATGTAGGTATGAGCAAAAGTAATCTTATGCTCGTGACCCCCATGTGGGTCCGAGGTAAACTGAAATGTGAAGACCTTCATGTAGGTCTAAGATTGTATATGGATGCCTCCATGTGGGCATAAGCAATATTAATTTTATACTCGAGACCCCCACACAGGTCCAAGGTAAACTTACACCTTAAAGACCTGATCGCAGGTCCACTGGTGACAATCTAGAGTTGCGTAGACAGACCTCCATGTAGGTCCACAGGTGATGATATAGTGTTGCATATAAGTTACAAATAAAGAACAGAATAAGTACTTTAATCCCAAGACTTGAGACTGGCTTATGCTCGGGACCCCTATGTAGGTCCGAGATAGGAATTGAGGCAGAAATGTTAGACAAAGGTTGGATAAAAACAGATTCCTAGGATGGATTGGACTTTTTCCACTCTCAAAGCTCCATGTAGGTATGAGGTAGGGGTTTATATATGTGTGTTAAAATATATATTGTAGCAGTAGCGAATGACTGAGCCATCTTTGTTGTCATGTGCATAAAATCATTATAAGAATAACACGCTCAGTTGGATCCTGAAGTCCTAGAAGCAATGAACCATGAATATAGTCTTGACCTCCAGGTAGAGAGATGGATTCAGCAGCAATCAATTATGCCAGAGCTTCTTCACAAGAAGTATAGTGTTCCTAAGGCGCAGGGCAACCCTGGGTGCATCACAAATAGTCTAGTCTTACGGAGGCAGCAAGGACCATCATGACTGTGAGGAGTACACCTGATAAAGTCCAATGAAAAAGATAAAAATGGTCTACTGTATGAGCTAATGGTAGTTCCAACAGATGAATAGCTCACTTGAAGAAGAAGGGCAATTACTAATAAATCGGAGATTGGATTAGTCTCTGAAAACATGTGACCTAAATTAGTGTGAAATGCTGAAATCACCAAGTTTGCCAGTTCTGGAGTTGAGTTAGTTGATGTGAGGCAGTGCAAAGACATGAAGGGAGTAACTGCAGTGGGAAGCAATACAAATTATGACTTTAGCAAATCAGCATTTATATCATCATCTGCTCCGAGTGATATATTAACAGTAGGATCCATTTTTGGAAAGTTAGAGTCAGATGGAAGTTTGCTGTTATGATGCGTCGGACCAAAGTCAGGGATTTGTGAGGTGGAGCGTGCATAAGAGGATTAGTGTTAGAAGTTGAGAAATCGCAGGTCAGCTAGGCAGTTAGCAAGTGGTGCTGACTAAAACAATGAGAGTGTTCTTTTTAGTTCCACATGATGGCGTGTAGCTGATGGTGTTGCCCATAGGCAGCACGTGCATGTATCATAGCTGAAGAGCTCTCCAATGGTCAGTAGCATATTCGTGATCACATACAGAGAAATACTACCCCTTGTCTTAGAGTGCTCCAAATAAGTAGTGGCAGACTAACACCCATTTTTCAGAAACTTGCAAAGTAAACTTCAAAGTTTACCCCAAAAAAGTTCAATCCAGTTCTCACTAACAAAAGTTACAAGTACTCAAGAAATACACAGACATTTTGTACAGCAACAACCTTCTCCACTAGGTGATTCTTTGCTCCATGTCATAACTTAGCATAGTTCGAAGTCACCTGCCCTTCCGTAAACACCACGAAGGTATGAGGCAAAGGACTGAGTGAAACTGGTGGTGGGAGTATGGGACACATCGAGTCACCATGGGAGAAGACTGAATCAGATATGGAGGTAACAAGGTGAGAGATGAGGTCACGGATTTCGGATATGGCATAAGTAGCTGTTTGAGGGACTGGCTGAACTGGAGCAGGATTTTCCTTCTCTTGGGACTTTCCAGCTATGAATACATTGAGTAGTTCTTGCTTTCTAGCTGAAGCTGAGTATGAAATGCCAAGTTTTTGAAGTTCTTATTAGGCAGGGAATGGTCCAGTCATTTAAGAAGTATCTAGATTTATGAGGAGAGTTGCTAGAGGGAGCACTAGGAGTTCTTAAGGTGCCTTCTTCCAGATCTGGATTCGTGCCATAGTAATAACAAGTAGCTAAGGGGAAAGTGCCACATGGTCAGCGGATAAAGGTAGTTTAGGTGTGTGAGAACTCCAGGTAAGTCAATCGGACAGGAGACTTCCATGAATGAAACATAGAAACATAGAAGGTGATGGCAGATAAGAACTGCAAGGCCCATCCAGTCTGCCCATTTTTTCTACCTTATGAATGTGCCATACGCCTTTACTCTGTCAATTACCTATTTATTCATACTCATCTGTATTGCTCCCTTGTGCCTATCCCATGCATGTTTGAAGCCCTGCACTGTATTCATATCCACCATTTCCTGGGGTATGCCATTCCATGCATCCACCACCCTTTCTGTGAAAATAAACTTCCTCACATTACCCCTTAATCGGCCTCCCTCTAATCTCATGCTGTGTCCTCTTGTCCTGCTATTTTTCTTACATTGAAACATGTTAGACTTTTTCACCTTGTTATTGCCCTTAAGATATTTGAATGTTTCAATCATATCACCTCTCTCCCTCCTTTGCTCTAGGGTATACATATTGAGCTCCATTAATCTGTCCTCATATATTTTCTGATGCAGTCCCTGCATCATTTTGGTTGTCCTTCTCTGGACTGCCTCCATTTTGTTAATGTCCTTGTGCAGGTGCAGCCTCCAGTACTGCACGCAGTACTCCAGATGGGGCCTAACCAGTGTCTTGTAAAGAGGGATTATTACCTCCCTCTTATGACTCGTGATGCCTGTACTAATACACCCCAACATCCCTCTAATCTTACCTACTGCTTTAGTGGTCTGCTTGGATGATTTCAGGTCATCTGTGATGATGATACCTAAGTCTCTTTCTTCCCTTGTGATTGCAATCAACTCCCCTCCCAGCATATAGGTAGCTTCAGGGTTTCTCTTCCCTAAGTGCATGATCTTGCACTTCTTTGCATTAAATCCCTGTTGCCACTCTTCAGACCATTTTGCCAGTTTTTCCAGATCTCTTCTCAGTCTGCCCACCCCATCTGGATCATCTATCTCTTCTCATTCTGCCCACTCCATCTGGATCATCTACTCTGTTGCAGATCTTGGTGTCAGCTGTAAACAGGCAAACCTTACCCTCCAGTTCATCTGCAATGTCACTGATGAAGATATTGAAGAGAACTGGCCCCAGGACTGATCCCTGAGTTACCCCACTTGTGACTTGCATCTCTTCTGACTGTATACTGTTTACCACCACTTTGTTTTCTGCCTGCCAACCAGTTTGTCACCAGTTGACCAACTTCTGACCCACCCCATGCCTACTCAGCTTATTAATCAATCTTCTATGTGGAACAATATTGAAAGCTTTGCTGAAGTCAATGTAGGCGACATCAACTGCACCCCCTTGGTCAACCACTCTGGTTACCCAGTCAAAGAAATCTATGAGATTAGTTTGACAGGACCTTCTTGTTGAAAACCCATGCTGTCTTGGATCCAGTTCTCCTATGGATTCCAGGTGTTGCACTATCCTTTCCTAAAGGAGTGCCTCCATAATATCACCCACTACTGAGGTAAGACTGACTGGTCTGTAGTTTTCTGCCTCCACCCTGCTGCCATGTTTGTGGAGCGGGATCACATGAGCCCTTCCCCAGTCTTCTGAGATCTCTCCTGTGCTCAGATACTCATTAAACAGTTCTGCTAATGGCTCTGCTAGTTCCACCCTTAGCTCCTTTAGTACCCTGGGATGTATGCCATCAAGTTCCATTGCCTTGTCTACCCTGAGCTTAGCGAGCTCTTGTAGGACCCTTTCTTTTGTGAAGGGACTTGTGCACACCTCCCTTCCCCCTGTGTTCATGGTGCTGAGCTGTGGGCCATGCCCTACCTTCTCCTCAGTAAATACTGAGCAGAAGTATCTATTTAGGATAGTTGCTTTTCCTTGGTCCTCCTCCACACACTCCCCCTTATCTCCTTTGATCTTAGCAATAACCCCTCTGAACTTTCTCTTTTCACTAATGTATCTATAGACAGTCTTGTCACCTTCTTTTACTGTTTGTGCTAGTGTTTCCTTGGATTGGGCCTTTGCCTGCCTTACTGCCTTCACTGCTTCCCTTAGGGAAGTTTGGTAGGCCTCCCTATCTTCGTCCCACTGCGTTCCATTATATTTCCTGAAGGCCAATTTTTTTGGCTCTGACCTTTTCTGCTACTGTTTTTGACAGTCAAAGTGGTTTTCTCCTTCTTTTGCTCTTGCTTTTCTCCCTAACACAATGGGATGTTGCTTCATGTATTACATCCTTAATGCTTGCCCACTTTGCCTGTACCCCCTCACCTGTATTTCTTCTTGCCAGGGCTAGCTTAACTCTGTTGGCCATCTTATCAAAGTCAGCTCCTCTGAAGTCCCATATTTTTGCCTTGGAATGGGATGATTTAGTTCTAGTGGCCAAATTAAACCATACCATGTGATGGTCAATAGCCCCCAGATGACCTTCTACCTGGAGATCTGTGATCCTTTCCCCGTTAGTCAGTACTAGATCCAGAATAGCCCTGTCTCTTGTGGGTTGTTGTACTAATTGTTTGAGGACATCCTCCTGCAGGGAATCCACTATGTGCCTAGTTCTGGCGGTTGTTCCGGCTGGTATTGACCAATCTGTATCTGGTATGTTGAAGTCTCCCATTAACAGAACCTCCCCTTTAGCTGTCATGTTTTGTATATCTTCTAACAGTAATGTGTCTATGTCCTCCCCCTGGTCTGGAGGCCTGTAGACAACCCAATTCATATGACTGTCTCATTTCCTGTTTCCAGCGTGACCCACAGTTCTTCTGGCTTCTTATGGGTATTCTGAATTTCTGGAGCTTTGATATTTTCATTGAATGGGATGATTTAGTTATAGTGGGATGATTTTAGTTCTAGTGATATTTTCATTGACATAAAGAGCCCCCCCCCTTTTTTTTTACCTCAGTCTCTTCTGAACAGTACATAGCTGGGTACTGTAGTCTCCCAAGTGTGGTTACTGGTAAAACATGTCTCTCTAATGGCTACCATGTCCAGTTTAGCCTCTGTCATTGTTGCCTCCAGGTCTGGGATCTTGTTTCCCAGACTGCGGGCATTTGTGGACATGATTTTCCATTGGCCAGATTTCAGTACGTTAGTTGTGGGGCAAGGTCTGGCTTGTCCCCTGCATGTTGTATTGGAAGCCAGACCTTTTTCCTCACCTGGTGATGCAAATGAACTACAAACATACTGAACTCCTGTTTGATCACTAGCCGTGGGGGGAGGGGTGCTTTTTCCATTCTATGTATTGGGTGCTGCACCCCTCTCCCCATTTGCTAGTTTAAATATTCTGCAAAGACATCAAACTTCTCTAGAGTAGCTGACTCCCTTCCCCTGGGCTGAGATACAGATATGGCACACTGATGAATCCAAATGAGGATGAAACATGTGTCTATATCTGCTGTTCTCAGCCTTTACTGATTCTACTGTGAGGCCTTCTGACATCATGCAATTCTGCTTAAAGTTGAGCCACTTCAAATTAATTCATTGGCGTTTTCATATGCTTCCCATGATGCTTTGCATTATTGGGGTATGTGCTATTTGTGTTTTCTTTAAAATTTGTCTGTGTGGCCAATATCCTCTGGGATAAACCATTCTCCAGTGCATTTGCTCTGGGGGTTCTTATGTAGTTCTCTTATCTTTCTACTTTGGGTTGCCCATGACCCAAACAAATAAGATCCCCTCTAGGGTGGCTGGCTCCCTCTCTCTGTGCTGAGATACAGATATGGCACACTGATGAATTCAAATGAGGACAAAACACATGTCTGTGTCTGCTGTTCTCAGCCTTTGTTGATTGTATTGTGAGGCCTTCTGACACCATGCAATACTGCTTAAAGTTGAGCCAGTCCAAATTAATTTACAGGCATTTGCTTATGCTTCCCATTATGCTTTGCATTAATGGGGTACAGACTATTTGTGTTATCTGGTATGAAGTGCACTTGGCCTCCATGTAGGACGAGCACAACAATAGACTAAACCCCCACATAGGTTAGTCTAATGAATATACTCTCAAGACCCCCAAGTGTGTCTGAGAAAATGCAACAATGAAATGTAGTTAGTCCCAGAGCCACCACGTAGGTATGGACAGTTTGAGAGACCTCCACATAGGTCAACTATCAGTTATGAAGTACACTTGATCTCCACATAGGACTATCACAATGGTAGACTGAACCCCTGCATAGGTTAGTCTAACAAATACTCTCGAGACCCCCAGGTGGGTCTTTGAACACAACAATGAAATGCAGTTAGTCCTGTAGCCTACCCTAGGTATGGGACAG
Source organism: Neoceratodus forsteri (assembly GCA_016271365.2). NCBI lineage: Eukaryota > Metazoa > Chordata > Ceratodontiformes > Ceratodontidae > Neoceratodus > Neoceratodus forsteri. The sequence continues at coordinate 1,538,660,304 of CM028131.1, read as the reverse complement.
TTTGGGAGTCACAGAAGAAAGACTGAAAGGAAACAAAAAGTATTGCTCAAAGGGAAGGTCAAGCAGCAGGAATAGAAGAGAAGGCACTGTAGCTTTAAGCAGTGATGACATCACAGGCACCAGTCCAGAAGAGAGGAGGCAGCTATGGAGGGACAGCAGAATGAGAGAACAGCAAATGAGGGAATGCAGGAGAAATGAGTGATAACAGCAACAATGGCAAGCAAGGAAACCTCAAAAGGAGTGTACACAAATGAAGGGGGTACTGAAACACAAGCTGCAGGGTCGGCAGCACCACAAATGGACCGGTGGGGGGGAGACTTGAGCCGGAGAGAAAGACATAAGCAGGGGAAACAAGTGAGTCAGGGGGGAACAGGCAGCCACGGAGCAGCAGGAATGGGGGAGAAACACAGGTAGCCAAGCAGCAGTGAAACAGGGAGACAGGAAACACAGCAGTGGGGGAAGGCACAGGAGACAAGGAACAAGAAAGAAAGACGGCAACAGCAAGGATGAATAGGAAGACAAAGGAGAGAGCAAGTAGAGGTGAGACAAACAGGAGAGCAGAGAAAGCAGGACAAACAGCTCACTAGCCATGCAGCAGCGTAGTCAGTTTCAGAAGATGAACTAAGCATCGAAGTTAGGTGTAGGTGGGTTTAAATAGGGTCAGTGGGAGGCGCTATTTTCCCACATTGAACCACAGGTGAAGCTTTCCAGTTAACAGATAGGAGACAGAGGATGACTGTAAATGGCACTCACTTTAACAATGGGAAAATGAGCAGCAGGGTGCCTCAGGGCTCACTACTGGGTCTATCCTCTTTAACGTCTTCATAGGTGGCATTGCTGAGGAACTGGAAGGGAAGGTATGCCTTTTTGCAGATGATACCAGGACAGAATGTGCAGGGATCTTGGGAAACTTGAGGAGTGGTCTAGAGCATGACAGTTGGGGTTCAGTGCCAAAAAGTGCAACATCATGCACATAGAGCATAGAAACCCAAGCGCTAAGTATAGGATGGGGTGGAGGTACTAACATTTACTAATCAGGAAAAGGACCTTGTGTTTATTATATGTGATGATAATTAGCAGGGCAGCATGATAAAACAGTGGGTAGTGCTAATGGGTGCATATGGAGGGGTATCTCCAGCAGGAAGAGGGAGGTGGTGCTGCTACTGTATCGCTCACTGGTGAGTCCCCGCCTGGAATACTGTGTCCAGTTTTGGAGACCGTACCTCAGAAAAGACATAAACAGGGTGGAGGCAGTCCAGAGGAGGGCAGCTAAAATGGTGCAGGGGTTGCACAAGAAGCCCTATGAGAGACTGAGAGATCTCAACATGTACATCCTATGAAGAGAGGGGAGTGAAAGGTGATATGATAGAGACCTACAGGTACCTCACAGGGGTGAACTGGGTGCAAGAGGGGGGTCTCTTTTAAATGAGAAAGAGCACCAGGACTAGAGTGCATGCAATGAAGCTGGAGGGGTGTTTAGGAGAGATGTAAGGAAATATTTCTTCCCTGAAAGGGGGAAAGACACCTGGAACAGACTGCCAGCAGAAGTGGTGGGGGAAAAAGCAGTAGAGAGCTTAATTCATGCATAAGCTAGACATAGGCCGAGTGGCCCTGCTACCTGCTGGCGGCCGGACCGGTGCATCCAGCCCACCACCCCCTGACCAAGGAAAGCAGCCACAAGCCCAAACCAGGCTCTCCACTTCAGCCGAGTGGCCCTGGCACTGCTACCTGCTGGTGGCCAGACCTCTGCATCCAGCCCGCCTACCCCTGACCAAGGAAAGCAGGTACGTTTGGTCAGCTCCTAGCTCAGAGCTGTCAAGCTTCAATCCCCATAATTGGACTCACTCCTGGGGACTGTGGCTGCTTCCCGATTGGATGCTGCAGATCCCCATTGAAAAAGAAAGCATACATGGCACCTTTTTCAAAACATAGCTCGGCCACTGCCTTGCTGTACTGCTCCCTGGACAATATTTTTGCCCACCCCCTCCTCCCTCCTTTATTAAGTACACTTCCCCAGTGATCCCTGCCCCCTGAGGCCTCACACTAGTCAATTACAGCAACTCCTTAAAGGGGCTTTCCTTTCTGAAACTTCTTAAAGGGGTGATCCTCTCTCGTGCTCAAATAACTTATCATCCTCAGTGCATCTAGGATCTAGTGCATTGACACAGACTATGGTCCTCCTCCTACTTCCTACACCAGCCCCACCTTATTTAGGACCATCACCCTCTATGCATAGTACTCTCCCTCTTATCTGCAACACCTCTACCAGACCCCCCCAACACTCAATCACCTCCCCCTCGGTACCCCCACACTTCCACCCTGCTACCTCTTACTTCCCACTCATACCTTGGTCTCTTCTCCTCATGCCTTTCCCTACCCTTCTGTACTCTACCCACCCTTGCACCCCAGCACCTGGCCTCAGTCCAGTCGCAAGGGGAGATGCCACAATCACTACCATGCTTTGGTGCGCCTAATCACCCTCCTGTTGCTTCTATCAGGTAACTTTGATCTAAACCCTGGCCCCATGCCCAACCTTATGAACAAGCCTGCCCAAGCTCAAGGACTTCGCATAGCTTCTATGAATATTTGCTGAATCCTTAAGAAGGCTGTTGCATTCCAATGCTGGGTTACTCAGCACCAACCGGACATTTTCGCACTCATCGAACTCTGGTTATCCAAATCCACCCCTGACTCCTTTGTCTCCCTCCCTGGTTACACCCTTTTCAGAGAAGATCGAGTGGGTTAGCATGGAGGTGGTTGTGCTGTCTATATGCGTGACTCCCTCCTTGGACATGCACTTCCACCACCTAAGCTTGATAACGGGGTGCAAGCCCTCACACTAAAAATCTCCTCCAACCCTGGTAAGGGCCCATTCTTTCTCATCGTTGCCTATATTCCCCTCAGAAAGCAAGACCTCACCATTCAGGTGCTTGCTGATTATCTCTCTAGCCTACCACCCAAAATGGCCCAGATTAATTGTTGGTGACCTGAATATCAACTGGCACCTACCATGGCCTCCCAAAACAGAGATATCTGTGCCGACCTTGACCCGTCCCAGCTTGTCATCACCCCAACTAGATTCAACCCCTCTACCGGCTCCAGCACCCTCTTGGATATCACCATTACCAACCACCCCCAGACGGTGCTCGATATCAGTGTACTTCCCAACTCAGTGACCACTCCCCGGTCATATTCTCTTGGTCCGCTGCCAACAGCAAACCTGTACCACAAACCACCCAGCAATGTCACCTACTCCCAGGTGGCCTGTGTTGCCTTAAACTGTTCCTTTCACAACTGGATTGGTCCCCAATCAGGCTTGCACCGTACATAGACGAGGCATTGGATTTTTTTACTTGCACTTTTAACACTGCCAGTGACCTCTATGCCCCCCTTCGATCAAAATCTCACCAAAAAGCAAAACATTCCCTGGGTTACCCCCTTCCTCCTTCACAAACTTAAAATAAGAGACAACCTATGGCACGTTGCCATGGAATCTGGCAAGCCAGCTGATAGGCAAGCGTACAACGCTGAGCACAATAAGTGTACTTGGGCCATTCAACAGGCCAAAGCCCAGTACTACCAATACACCCTTGTCTTCTCCTGGGGGTCGGCAGAAACTTTTGGGATAATGTAAAGGAGCTGAACGGGAAATTCCACTCCCCACCCCCCCTCTCAACTCTCCTTTAATGCAACTGTCTGCTCTGACCCCCATGGCATTGCAGACTGCCTAAACCACACTTTCTCAGACCTGAGTTCAGTCCTACCCAGTAACTGCTTTGACCCCATCCCAGTAGAACCACTGCCCACTCTCCAGAGACCTCCTTTCTACCTACGTACCATCTCCCCTGTTGAAGGCTAGACCCCTTCTGCAAAAAGCCATTAGTAGTAACAACCCCGGCACTGACCTACTGAACACTAGGCTACTTCGTCTGACATTGGATGCTATCCTGGTCCCACTTACCAAGCTGCTCAATGACTCTCTGTGCCTGGGGCATTTCCCCAGCACATGGAAAACTGCCATCATCATCACTCCCATCCTAAAGAGCGGCGATCGAGCGACCCCCAGTAACTATCGACCTATCTCCATCCTCCCCCCACTTTCTAAGGCCCTTGAAAAAGTAGTTGCCAACCAGCTTGCCAAAATACCTGGTCATGCACAATATCCTGTGCCCCGAACAGCATAGCTTTCATGCAGGCCACAGCACCACAACTGCGCTACTTGAATTCTCCAACTTCCTGCACTCTGCTCTTGATGCCGGAAGTCCTGCCGGTGTCATGTTCATTGAGCTCTCCAAGGCCTTTGACATGCCTTAGTTTCTCCCCCGGCCCCCTTGCATGGTTCACCAGCTACCTCTCTGCCAGAACTCAGTGTGCAAAAATCAATAGCACCCTATCTGACACATGACCTGTCTGCTCTGGGGTTCCCCAGGGCTCCATTTTAGGTCCTCTCCTCTTCAGTTTCTATCTCAACTCCCTCTCCTTGGCCTGCCCAAGTAAGATCCTCCTCTACACAGATGACACGGTGCTCTTCCCCGCTGACCCCAAACCCAACACACTCCAGGCCACCCTCCAACAAGCTTTTGATAGAGCTGAGCATTGGTTCACATCACGAAGGCTAGTTCCGAACCTGAAAAAGACCAAAGCCATGCTCTTCTCGCATCGCTAAAGCAAAGCCAGTGGTGCCCCTCTCGTGATACTGCCTAGCACACTAAACCCCATTGAGCAGGTTTCCTCCTACAAGTATCTGGGCATTACCTTTGTTTTGGCACTCTCCTTCCATTCCAATATCAATGCCCTTTCTGCTGCCACCAATGTCAGGATTGGACTGTTATACCACCATAGGGACTGCCTACCACAAGAGGCCCTTAGATTGGCAATCACCTCCTCTGGCCAGTCGCTAATCAGCTATGGGCTACCCATCTATGCTGCAGCCAACAACACTGCACTTGCAAGAATCCAGCTCTCTAAAACAAGGCCTGCAGGCTAATGCTGGGAGCCCCTAGGTGCACCCATACGTGCCTGCTGTACTCCACCACCAACTTGCTCAACCTTGAAGAAAGACTCCGCTTCCAAACCTGCCTTCTTCTCCACTCACAGCACTGTCAAAACCTCCCTTATTGTCCCCAGGGTAAGGACCTCTATGGCCCAGAGATCCTTTTGCTATCGGGCTCCCTCCTGGTTCAGTTCCCTCCCAGCCAATACAGCTGACTCCACTAAGCTTGGTCCTTTCAAGGTCTCCCTCAGAAGCCATCTGACAAGCACTCGCTGCTGCAACTGCACATAATCCCCACCTGCCCCTTACCTTCACCCCTAGGCTGGGTCTGTCCTGTCTACTTTTGCTGTACATACCTGGGGTCTCATGCAACTTCTGCTGGCTAATCTAATAAAATATCTCTGGTTGCTGCCTGATGTGGTACTCATGTACCTATATTATGACTACTGTGATCTACCTATTACCAAGCGTGTACCACCAGTGAATGCCTTTAACACTGGTTGCTTTTTTAATTTAAGCATTACGTACTGTACTGTTTGTTTGCTGTGATGTATTGCTCTCTTGACAAGGTGCTTTTGTAAATGAGTCTATGACTCAAAGGTCTGTAAACCGATGATCTAATAAATAAATAAATAAATAAATAAAATAAAATAGGGGTATATTAGAAAACAGACCAGGAGGAGGGAGGGTTGCTGGAGACCAGTTAGAGACTGCTGAGACAGAACAGACCGGGAACATCTAGGTGGACTGGGTGGGCCAAGCAGTCCTTTTCTGCTGACAAATTCTATGTACCTACACATAGCTGATCTTGTCTGGGAATGGGGCTCATGCCCACCCCTCGGTCCACTCTGTTTCAACTACCCACATAGCCCCACACTTGGCTAAGAACAGGGTGCAGACAGGGCACACAACCAGTTACAGGGATGCCATGGAGTGCCCCACAGATGTGCATCATATATGAAGTTGGAACTCTGCAGCTTTTCACGGCCTACCACATGTGCAAAAATGCTGGAAGCCTTTTTGTGGATCTGGTCCTGTGGGGATTTTCCTTGGGTCTAGGGCCCCTAATAACCTTAATCTGGCCCTGTTGACCATTAAAACAAATCAGTTTAAAATAAGAGAGAGTAGAGCTGGCCCAGTGGCAAGGAGGGTTGAGGCACTGGACACTACACCTCCTACCAAAACTGGTGACCAAGGTTTGGTAACAGACTCAGGTAACTGAGGGTAGGCCAGGGAGGGAGAAGATCGAGCATCTGACTGACAGCTGTCCTCTCCTGGGGAAGGGGGGGATTAGCTGCACAGCTCCTACACTGCCACCATGTGGACACATGGTGGCAGAGCAGTGGACGCGACTCATGAAACTGCTGGCAGCAGATGCCGTAGTGTATGCGTGCCTTTTGATGCACACACACCCAGCATCATCATATGCTGCCGGTTAGGGGAGGGACCAGAAAAAGGAAAACTAGAAGCAAGCATATGAAGCCTTGCTTGCCTGCTCCTGACCGCTCCACCACTCAAGACCCCCACTGATGTCTGAATGTGGCTCCGGGGTGGGGAGGACAGCTCTCCCTCCCTGGCCCCACCATGGGGGGCAATCAGTAAGCAAACCTAATACTGACAGAGAAAAATACAATTATATCAGTTAGTGAGTGCAGCAATGTCCTAATTCTTTTACCTGCTTTATTGTGCTGTAAAAATGTCAAGCTGGAAACAGGCTGCAGGGGTCACATGATGGCAGGCTAGTGAGCGGATGCTCCTAAGCTAGCTCCCGGTGGTATAGTTTAAAATTAATATTTCCACCAGCAGCTAGCATTTAAATTCATGCTCCAGTGATTGAAACGCTTTGATCAGACCCTCCATTATTTACTGTAACCAGCTTGTTTCTCAGATGGCAGCAGACCAGACAGAGATGGACATTTCTTCATCACCAGAGGCTCTCCTGGCTCAATCCCCAGCTCCTAAACATCCTGAGGAGGGTGCATCGCCTCCTGTCGCCCTGGCTTCGGAGGCTGACCCATCTTCTCCCAGTTGCTGTTCCTGGGTCCTAAACAATATCAAAGAAATCCTGTTTGAACTAGTGGCTGAACTCGAAACAGTAAAGTCGACTTAAGAGCTTCTCAGTCGGCATATTTCTGACTCTGAAGCTCATATTGCCTCCTTGGAAGACTGGGCATACAGAACCGAACTGGAGCTGGTTGATTTGCCCCGCAAGTTAACACAACTGGAGGCTAAACTGGACAATCAAGAGGCCCGCAGTCAGCGCAATAATTTGGCTATTTCAGTTGTTCCAGAGCAATCTGAAGGAAAAGATCCCATCCTTTGTGTGCAGCAGTTATTAGAAAAGTTGGCTGGTCCCTCTCCGTATGGTGCTGCCTACATGATAGAGCGTGCACATCGTTTTTTGTTTCCACTTCCTAACCCAGGTGAAAGTCCTCATCTTTCGGCTACTGAACTTCAGGGACAAAATACATATTTTGTCTGAAGTCCTGGAACAGAAGCAACTGCGGTAGGAAGGGGCCCACATCTTTATATTCAGTGACCTCAGCCCTGGTATCTGCGCCAAGCAACACACATGCCACCTTTCTAGTCCAGGCTTTTTCTTGATGTTTGTCTCTGCATGGCGCAGAAGCATGCTGCATCTTTCAATTTTTTTTCAGGATGGACTTGTTTTGCAGCATGGGATACAAAAGCACACTCATTGAGAGGCAGGCTGCATGCATTCTTCTATTATTCTCCCTTCCTAAAGATTTTGTCTTCACTCATCTGATTTCTAGCTGCCATGACCCATCGCACTAGTGAGTGAGACATGTTTGAACTTTGAATATTGTCCTATTTATCTAGTGCAGTTGTGCCTGGTCAAGTTTTTCTTTGCAAATTTTGCATTCTTGGTAACGCTATAGGAATTTTGCATGATAGACCTCTCCTGGGTTTTTTCTTTCTCTTTTGATTTTTTCCTATGTATTATTCTTTTGGCTGAATTCTCCATCTTTCTCTTCCTTCTAGAATGCTGTAGGAGTCACTTTTACTTAGATCCTTATCTTTCCTGTGTTTGGGGCTTGGTATTTTGTGTTTGTTTCTTTGGTTCTTTTACAGTACATATCTTCTCTCCCCCCTGTCTTTGATTATCACCTGTCCCATCTAGTCATGTCTGGTTTTGTTAGGGCTCAGTGTTTTTAAGTAGTATTTCTTACACTTAAACAGTAGCTTCTTCAATTGTTTGTTTTTTACCTCCAGGGGTGCCTGTCATTTCACTGTGCCCTGGTTTTATCAGGGCCCCAGATCTTCTACTTGTTGTTGGTCTTGGAATATTATTGTGCACAGTGATTTATTGTGATGGGGTTGTTTTTATTGTGGAGCACCTCACTCTGTTACTTTCTAGTTTTCCTGTAAGGTGCTAAGGCCATTTAGTTTTGGTCTGTCTTTTCATTGAGGCTGGCTGGCAACCCCTTCGAGGAACCCTGAATGGGCCTGACTGCAGGAGTACAGTCCCGGGACCAGGGACAGAATTCGGAAACTATGTACAGTATGTTACCTGGTTTTTACTCGTGACTGTCTTTCTTGTTGGATTGCTAGTGGAGATTATTTTTTTTGGAGGGGGGAGTGATGAGTGCATCCTATCTTTCTTATGTTGTTGTGATGTGCTGCTTCTTTATGGGCATTATGTTATATTACCTCATTAAACCCTATGTTAGGTAGTCTGAAATTTGTCTCCTGTAATATCAAAGGGGCATGGTCCAAAACTAAAAGGTATCAGGTTATCAAACACCTAGCCCACCTTGGGGTTCACATAGCGTTTCTTCAAGAAACGCACTTACTATTTACTGAATGCACCCTTTTTCTGAGGGATTATATCGGGCAGGTTTACAGGGCAGGGGATAGCACTAGACAGAATGGGGTAGCCATTCTCCTAACTAGATCAGTATCTTTTACCCTTACTAGTAGTGTTGCTGACCCAGATAGTCGGTTTATCCTTTGCATGGATCTCTGGGTCAGACTACAGTTTTACTAGGCAGTATTTATGCTCTTAATGCAGACACCCATCCATTTTTTATGGGGTTAGCTGCTTCCCTTGCTCCCTTTGCCCATTTGCTTATTCTATTAGGGAGTGATTGGAACTTAACTTTAACATCTGATGATAACAGAACCTGTAAACCAACAGCAGGCCTTTCTCCTGCACAACGCTCCTTGTTAGACATGATGGACTCTCTTGGTCTTTGTCACCTGTGGAGAATCCTTAACCCAATGATTAAATGTTAATATACCATTTTTTTCCCCTGTCCATGATTCTTATTCTAGAATTGACTTCTTTTTAGCAAGCTGGCCCATTTTCTCAGGCCTTCATGACTGTGACATAGTCCCCCGTGTATTGTCTGACCATTCCTTAGTATGGCTCCTCCACGCCCTTGGCCCTAATACTGATAGGGACTCGATTTGGAAACTTAATAATCAATTACTAAAGGATAACGATATTGTTGAGCGTATTAGGCAAGTTATTCAGCATTGTATTCAGGACAATTGGGGTTCTATTGCACGGAGGGATATGGAGTGGGCTGCCTGTAAAGCTATGTTAAGGGGAGAATTTATTTGATTGGCTACTAAACATAAGAAACTTCATCAGGAAAAAGTATTAGTATTACTAAATGAGATTAGGACCCTAGAAAAATGTCTTAACCCATCTTACCCTGAAGCCCATAGAATTCAATTGGAAGTACTCCGGGATCAATACACTGACCTTATGAAAAAGCAGGTGGAGTATACCATCTTTAAAATGAAGTCAAAATACATAGATCAGGGGAAAAGGCTGGAACGTTAATGGCCCTTCATCTTCAAAAGCAGGAGAATTCTAAGCTTATTCAGCCTGTTCGCTCCCCAGTTGACCAGTCTCTCAAGTCTCATCCCAGAGCTATTGCTCATGAGTTTTATTTTTATCATAAATCCCTATAAAGCATGCTCTCATCCCAGCCATCCCTAGACTCTGTTTCTACCTATTTAGACACAATCCCTTTTCTGGTTCTATCAGACGCTCAACAAGTGGAACTAACCCAACCAATTTCCCCTGTAGAGGTCAGTGCAGCCATTTCCTTTTTGATGGTAGGCAAAGCTCCTGGCCCGGATGGGTTTACTACTAAACTTCTATAAAACATAGTCACAAGAACTGGCCCCCATTCTAACTCAAGTTTTTTCAGACATTTTAGAAAATGGCATTTCAGATCCATCTATTGCCGAAGCACTGATTGTGCTTTTACCAAAACCAGGGAAAGATCTGAAGCAGATTTCTAATTATCGCCCGATTTCCCTTATGAACCAGGACTTGAAACTCCTCTATAAAATATTGGCTACACAGATAAATAAAGTATGTTTTTTTTTTAATAGGCCCAGAGCAAGTCTGCTTTATACCTACTAGGTCTGCTGCAGATCATCTTCGTAAACTCGCTCACATACTCTTGGCATCTGGGGACCGGGGGCAGACAGTGGCCCTGGTGTCCCTAGATGCCAAGAAAGCATTTGATAGGGTTTATTGGCCCATTTTATTTGCTGTTCTTGAACGGGTTGGTTTTCCATTACAATTTATAAGTTGGCTTTGGATTTTGTATGCTTACCGTGGTGCAAAAATATATTGTAATGGGGTCTTTTCACCTTTATTTTCATTGCACTGTTGTGGGGACAAATCCTAGATTGTAAGAATATTTTATAATAATTTTATTATTATTATTACGAACATATGAAAAATGTCAGCAGATACAGGCCTTAAGGTCTATCGAGTTTACTCAAGTGTGCAGTTATCAGCTGTCTACTCTTAAGCTGCCCTCTATCTCCCCTGTACAGTAGTGACCTTCCCCCTGACCCTGTCCCACCCCCTCTTACAGCTGCCCACTGACCTCAACAATAACACCTCCTCTGGTAGTGCATTCCACCCAGCTCCCACTCTTTCTGTGAAGTAGTGTCCTCTCATCTCCGTCCTGAACCTTCCCCCTCCAATTTCAGACTGTGCCCCCTAGTGTCTCTCCCTTCCTTTAATTTAAAAATACCTTTTACACTAACCCTTTTTATGCCCCTCATATATTTGAAGGTTTAGATCATATTCTCTCTATCCCTCCTATCCTCCAGTGAGTACATGTTGAGCTCCCTCAGTCTGTCCTTGCAGGGTTTGTTCTCCATTCCTGTGATCGTTCTGGTAGCTCTGCACTGGACACCCTCCAGCAGCTTGACATCTTTCTTAAGGTATGGACACCAGAATTGTACAGTACGCAGTACTCCAGGTTTGGTCTGACTAGTGACCTGTACAGTGGTAGAATAACCTCCTTCCTCCTTGAGGTGATGCCCATTGCTATACAGCCCAACAGCTTATTAGCCTTAGCTGCTGCATTCCTGCACTGAGCTGAATGGTTCATTTGCCCTGTGATTAGCACCCCAAGATCCTTCTCCTCCTCTGTAGTGAATAACTGTATCTCCCCAGCCTGCAGCAAAACATTTTGGTTTCTGGCTCCCAAGTGCAAAATTTTGGACTTCTTTGCATTGAAACCCAGCTGCCATGTGTCTGACCAGCATTTGAGTTTATCCAGGTCCTCTTGCAGTCCTAGTCATCCCTCTATATCGTCTACCACTGCACTGATCTTTGTGTCATCTGCAAATAGGCTGTTCTTGTTGCTAACCCTATCTGTGATGTCAGCAATAAACATGCCAAAAAACACTGGATCCAGCACTGAGCCCTGTGGGACCCTACTTGTCACAGCCTTTGGAGATGAGAGTTCCCCCCTTACAACCACTCTCTGCTGTCTATCTGTCAACCAATTTTTGACCCACCCCACCATCCTGTCCCCGACCCATAGATACCTCAGCTTACTTACCAACCTCCCATGTGGCACCGAATCAGAATCAAAGGCCTTGCTGAAGTCCAAATACAGGACATCCGCTGCCTGGCCCTTGTCAATTGCCCTTGTCCCTAAATTTCACTGCAGATACTGCCCAGCCTATTGTTAGGAACCTAAATTGTAGAATAGGATGTCAGACTATCCCCTCAGGCTGGTTACCCAACACTGAAAAATCTCCCTCTTTCAGACCGTCTCTGTGAGGGGTGCTTTCTTCGATTTGACCAGGTTAAAGATCACCTGGCAGGCCCACCTTCAGCTGCATTTAAATATTTTCAACTTAAACATGCAGTGTCCTAACATGTGGGCCAACCACCATGGTTGGTGTCTTCTGGGCCCTTTTTTCCTTCCTTAAAAGGTTTGGCCTTGCTTCCCCATGCTATTTTTAAAATATATCAGGCCCTACTATCTGAACTATATAAGACTTGGGATGGCACTTGTCCTTATTGCCATAATATTTTTCCAGAGGTTTCACTTAACAGGTCTAAGATATGGAAGGATATTTTTTGTTACATCACACAAGACAAACTCCATTTGACCCAGTTTTTTATTTTACATAATCTTTACTGCACCCATAAAACATTTTTAAAATGGGTAGAACTCCCAATTTGGCCTGCACTAGGTGCGGGTCTGGGTAGGGCACTTTGTTACATATTTTGTGGACTGTGATTTAGTTCACTACTTTTGTTGGAAATCAGGGATTAGATGGATCCTCTTATGGGGCTTAATGAATTCTTTATGCCTGAAGTCTGCATTGTTGGAGATTTTCACACCATAACTGCCAAGGAACAGAAGTGCAATATGGCAATGATCTCTATGTTTCATTCAAAAGAGTGGTTTTAAGACACTGGAGAGATCAGCTTTCCTTGTCATATACGGAATCGCTCAATGAGCTTTTGTGTAATCTCTGCATGGAAAAACTAATAGTCAGCACTCATAATAGACCAATCAGTTTACTACAAATGATAGTCTAGGTTATATACTCTGTACACCCTTTCCACAGTCCCATATACTAGTTAAGTTTCCACCTTTGTAATATTTCTCTATGTTTTTTGTTGCTGCATATTATGGACTTTTCAAGAATGTAATATTTTAGTTTTCCCTTATTGTCCATTACTTCCTTTGGATATTTGCCTCTATCTTATATTGTCTTGAATGTCTTTCTTATGGGTCACACCCACTTCTGTTTGTATGTGTATCATTTGTTACAGCTGAGTTTTTAACATTTCCTTTTCTCTGTTTTGTATTATTTGGCTGTTATTGTTTGTTAAACAATAAAAGAAACTAAATAATAAAACAAACAAACACAGGCTGCAATTGCATTAGTTGACATACCCCAAGGGGCTTGACCTTACGTCCCTTTCAACAATCCCAATGATGTCAGTAAATCCTATGAGACCAAGCACCCTTGATCTGCTGTGTGGAAGCGGGGTGCCCATTGACATGATATTCAATTCAGAGGTAGATTTATGCAGCATTAAAAACTCCCCGGACCTCAGAAATCTGCAGTCATACTCTCACCTGCCAGTGTGCCATGTCCGAATCGTCTATCCTCACACAGCTCTATGGCTTGCCCTTATGAGCCTGTGTTGGTCAGAACAGGACATCTGTGAAGGAGAGCCAGAGACTAAGAGTCAGTCCTGACAGTACATCATGACCAAAGTTATCCAGCTCATGATGAACATCTGCAAGATGCCATGGGGCTGGTAAGAGAATCGGGGGAATGTTGCCATTTGAGGGAGCACAGATGGGCATCAATCCAAATTGATGACGATGGGGCTACAGCTCAAACATTCATACAGCAGGTCACGCTGTGCAAACATTAGAGAGGGAACACTCTTGAGAGGAATAGGAGAGAGGGAATGCTAAGGGCTCACAGGAGCCTCATCTCACCTTAATGACAGAGAGGACCCTGCTACAAAACTCTCCCTTTACAACAGTGCACAAAGGGATGTTAACTATGGGTGAGCCACATTTACAACTGAGAGACCACGAATATGGTATAGTACACTTGAGACTGGCTGGGGGGGCACAGTGTAACACAGGGAGTAAATAGTACCCAAGGGGGATCAATGACAAGCAGCAGAGAGGGGAATGAGTATTCAAGGCTGCAAACTCAAGAACCATCTGGAAGCTTACCCCCTGTACTGCAGGAAGGGTGTTATCAGGTGCATGTTGTGATGTGGAAGATGATGCTCCTGCTGCAATGTCTGCCTAGGATTTAGACCCAGACACTGCGGGAGAGGTGTCACTGGCAGATTCTTTGTCTTCTGGCAGTGAAGCCATGGATAGTGGAACTTGTGGGTTTGAAGAGTTGTAGACTTCTAGCAACTCAGGATCTGAAAAGCCCCAAGAGGAGAGGCTTTTGCTGTTGCAGCTGCAGGATCACAGAGTGTTCATTGCTGATTCCTTCCTACTCCGATGGCGCTGCTTCTGTCTTCTGTGACTCCTCCATGGTGGTAACCAAGTTTCTTCTCCCAGGGTGTCCTGTTGGTCCTCTGATCTGTTGGGGGGGTCTTCATTTCTGTGGGCACTGTTGGCTGGTTATGGTGGGCCTTCAAAATATTTTTGAGAACCGCAAAAGAAAAATGACATTGAGTTTCAGCATCTGCCAAAAAATCTTTTATTTTACAAACATAGACAAATGGTGTGCAACATCCCTGACTGGTTTCACTCCTGGCTTTATCAAAGGGACACTAAAAGTCCCCTTTTCATGGGTGATACAAGATATCTTTGCATGTTAAGGGACAGGACCATAGCTCACAAGTGGTAGAGCCACAAGTGAGTTCTGGAAGTCCTGCCCCTTCACAAGTGATGATAAACTGCGTATGTAAGTAATAAGCCATGACAGGATGTGCATCAAAGGATTTTAACGCATGCCTCAGGGGTGTGCTAAGACAGGAGGCTGCAAGCCAAGTTTCCTTATGCCCCTGGGAAGTGCATTAAAATACTTTAATGCACACCCTGGAATGGCTTATTACTCCTATAAAAATGAGCCACCATCATTACATTAATTGGGAGTGTTCCCGGACAGATGGAAGGCAGCACTTGTCACCCCCATCTTTAAAACTGGTGACAAAACTAGCCTGCCTGTAGGCCCATTTTTATTTTACCACCCCTTCCCAAAGTCCTGGAATGAGTGATTTCTGATCAACTTACTAAGTACCTGGAAAAGCACAACCTACTCTGCGTACAACAGCATGGATTTTGGAAACAACACTCCACCCTTACTGCCTTGGTTGACTATACCTCTCAACTCTATGATGCCTTAGACAAAGGTTTGGCAGTGGGGTCTATTTATATAGACCCCACTAAGGCATTTGACACTGTAAACCATCAACTTCTCCTAAACTGTCTCCTAGCTACAGGCCTGTCCACTGACACTGTAGCCTGGTTTGACAGTTACCTCTCTCGCAAGACGCAAAGCATGAGAATTAGCAGTACACTCACAGAGCCCAGGGAGGTGAGCCTTGGAGTACCCCCAGGGTCAATTCTAGGACCACTTCTATTCAGCCTTTTTATCAATTCACTACCTTAAATCTGCCCAGCATGAATTGTGCTCTATGCTGATGATGCTGTCATCTCAGTACCTGGCAGAGAATTAACCATGATCACTTTCGGACTTCAAGTCAACTTCCAAAGACTGGAAACGTGGTTCACTCAGAATAAACTAATGCTCAACTATAAAAAGACCAAAGGCATGCTCTTCACTGTACCGCAGAACAAGAAGCAGAACGGTCTACTGCTGATACGTAGCTGTAAACGGGATACACTGGAGCAAGTCAGTACTTTTAAATACCTTGATGTACACTTAGATGACACCCTCACCTTCACCACTCACATAGACCAGGTCATTAAATCTGCAAACACAGAGCTGGGTATTATGTATTGCCACAGACTCTATGACACCAGACGCTTTGAAACTGGTCACGAGCAGCTCGATCATATCTACTATTGATTACAGGCTAGTGATCTATGGGGCTGGCTCCGATACTGTGCAAAAAAGGATAAAACACTCCCTAATGAGGCCTGCTGACTGGTCCAGGGGGTCAATTATCTGACCCGTACTTCTGCCTTATACAGAGATACTGGATGGCTCCCCCTCCATCTTAGAATACAATACCAGACATGCCTGCTGGTTAAAAAATCAGTGCTGGGGCTTATGCCTGAGACAACCTCTAACCTATTTAAAAGTACACAACCCACCATCAACACTAGAAGTGTGACTAAGGGGGGGGCTTCTGGTGCCCTTTAAATGCACCATGCTCGCACAGATATCCCTTTCCTTCCGGGGTCCCACGTGGATCAATGACCTACCGACCATCCTTATCGAATGTGGCAAGATCAGCCAGTTCAAATCTGGGCTCAGCACCCACCTAACCAATAAGAATGTCTGTTGTTGCTCTGTTTAATCCAGGCCTAGTTCCAGATCAGCCCTTACCTTTTCTCCTTCCCTTTCTCCCCTGTTGCGTCCTCCTCTCCCGCTCACCCCCCAACCTTAGCTAGCTCCCCCCTCCTCTGCCTCGTCCTTCCTCTCCCCACTCCCCTCCTGTTTACTCTTCCTATACCCCTTAGTCCCACTCACTCTTACCTCCCTGACAAAGCCAACCGGGCGGCATTTATCTTCACCCTACTTGCACAGTAGCCTGGGATTCTCCTGTCCTATGACTGTACTCTACACTTAACTCAGTGTTGAACCGCACTCTCTTAGAGTTGTTGTAGTTGCACTTCCTTACTGTAACCATGTAACCTATTTGTTGTTTCTGTATATACTGTATTTGCTGTTCATGTTCGCCTGTGATTCCCTCTAGCCAATGTAATGTTTATGTATTTCATTGAATTGGAACGTAAACAAGCCCTCAGCTCAATGGTATTAATCTGAATTGGAAATAAATAAAAAACTCACTAAAAAAATGTTGCAAGATGCTTACTTTTTATTGAATACCAATATTTATTTAAATTAAACAGAAAATAATATGCAGAACAGAGGTAAAATAGTTAATTTACAATGTAGTACTGTATGTTAGTTGAATGCATTAGTAAAAGGATTTAAAGCTTGCATTTTTTATATCATTGCAAAACACTTAGGTGTGCTTTCTTCATGCTTCTACTCTACATATTTGTACTTTTTCAACACTTTTTTTATATTGCAACAGTTGCTTTTTACAACTGCAGAGGGAAGAACCTGCAGTTGTGTTGTGATCAGCTTGAAAAAACGACTGACCAGATTCTGACCGAAGCACTAATTTGGAGCTGCAACACAATCCAGTCAGTCACTAAAAACCCTCTGCTGATTGTGCATGGCAACTGAGCTCATAACGCAATAGTCCGTGATGGCCAAGATAGCTGCTAGTGCACATGCGTGACTTCCTTCGCTCATTGCGCACGCGCACTGAGCTCACAGCACAATAGTCCTCCATGCCCAAGATGGCCATTGGAGCTCAGTGCCCATGCACGACTTCCTTCGCTCATCACTCATGCGGACTGAACTCACAGCAGAACAGTTCTCCATGCCCAAGATGGCCACTGGAGCTCAGTGCGCAAGCACAAGCTCCCGTGGCCATCTTGGGCATGGCCCACTATTCTGCCGTGAGCTCAGTAAGTGCTATAAAAGCATTGCTGCAACCACGTTGGCTCTAGCCAGAGTTTGTTTTATTTGTGACAATCTTGCTAAACACTTAAAGAGCAGCTGACACCTTCAGGAGAACTTTAGCAAAACATAATATTTAGATGCAGTCCAGCTTGTATTTCACATTAGTTCTGTATTCCTCCTCCCTATTCTTTATTATTGAGGTAATCTGCATGAAAACAGGATCTTTGCTCCTGAAGAGGTGATCTATTCCTGTTGCTGTCTCCCTACCTGAGGTCATAATGTACTGCTTGTGGCATCACAGTTACTCACATGGCAACAAACTGTGATGTCACAACAGAGGATTATGACTTGAAGTAGGGAGTCTGCTATAGAAGTAGATGAACCCTGAGGGATAAGGATCATGCATTCATGCAATTGTCCTTTGTAATAAATACTGGGGAGGAGGAATCTTTAGAATATACATGGAATGGAAGCTGAATTGTACCTAATTATTATGTTTGTCAAAGTTATTTTTAAGGCATCAGCAGCTCTTTAAAACATAACTTTTTACATACTTGCTTACAGTCTGTATAGCATTCTATAATCATTTGCTCATAGTTACTAGATAGGATGTGAGTAAGAAGGGGTTACAGATTAGAAAGAAGGGATTACTGAATGGTCGGGAGTAACTGATCTCAAGGAAGGGGGTGTTGCAAGTTCAGTTCGGAGGGAGGCGTCTTGCATGAATTCAGTCAGGAGTGGCGTACAGTTCTTCTTAAGGCTTTATTCTTCGTTGATGCAACCTGTGAAGAGAGAGGGGAAAACTCTGGATTTAACAACTTTTGAGGTACATTAAGATGTTTTCTTTTGAATCGGGAGATGGATTTTGACCAAGATTCCTTTTTTTTTCTTTTTTGCTGTCTTCTCGACCGAGTGTTATTGGTTGGGGGGATGGTGCAAGGCAACGTGGGAGAGTTATTTCTTATTGAATTGAATAATGGCAGCAAGGTCACTAAATATGTTAACAGAAACTGTTTTACATTACGTTTTAACTTTTCTGCAAGTAAATGCCTGCATTTTATAGGGGATTGTGTTAGGATTTGAACCATTTTATTGCATCTGCACAGTGTTTAATTGGAGGACGGGTGGGCTGTTGTGTGTGTGTGTGGGGGGGTAACATGGTACGTACAGTGAATACATTTGGTACAATTCAGTTACTTTTTTCCCCAGTATGATTCAATCACAACAGTGAAATTACTTACTGTGCAGCCTTGCATATGCATACAGCCATTATGGTTTGCTATTCTCTGACATATCATGGCATTCTTGACCTGTAGGACAAAACAAAAAAAACAGAAAGAAAAAAATCATTTAGCAATTATACTGTGTTTGTCATGTTGGGGGGGGGATCTATGGCATCTTGGTTGGGAGGGAGTTTTGGATTATGTTACCTCATTACAAATTCCGCATTGTTTGCCTTCAGTAGAGAGAGGTTTTTCACAGTTGCAGATGAAGTTTACTGTCCCTCCACTTATGTTTAAGCTTTGAATGTTGAATGATAAATTCATGACAGGGATGGATCCCTGCTGCATATTTATTGATAGTTTTCGGCTGTGTGCCATATAAAACAGTAGCACTCTGGGTCAATATGATGGCCACTTTGCTGTTCATTTCTTGGACTTTTTTTGTGGCATTTCCAAGTATGGAACTCCATTGTTCATGGTCTGTCAGCGAAGCAGACCAGTAGTTTTTTAATGAATGTTCACATCTGTGTCCTGTCACAGACATAATGATAACCTTGGCATCATATTCCCTAGATAATTGGCCCCTATTGGCTAATGTGAATACCAAATCTCTTCATGATTTAAAACACCTTGAGGGAGCTTTATTGGATATAGATAGAAAGCTTTAGCACTCAGGGGCATGGGCACATATACTGTAGTCCCCTTCTTGGGCAAACATAAACCCTCTGAGGCTTTCCTTATTTGGTTCTGTAGGGAGTTTATGGTTTTTGGTGTTCTCATTAAAAGCTAATGAAATATACTTCAGTCCTCTTCCTGTTTTACTTTGAATGAACTGAAAGTCAAGTCCCTCAATCCGTCCCTGCCCCTATGGGCAAAATACATTTGCATGTCTAGCCAGATTTTCCTCACTAGTCTAATAGCTGTTTCACTGCAGATGGCGCTAGACTGATGCAGACAAGCCGAACACATTGTTTGCTGGTTTGAATGGGGCTCCTGTTACTATATGTTTTGTTTTCTATATAGATTTTTATGTCTCAATTTTTCCCTTTTTTGCCCCCCATGCCTCAGTTGCGCATGTGTGGAGGTACGCGCATGCTGCATCTTTGAGATGCCCTTCTGCTACTTGCTGTCCCCACCCACCTACGCCACCCATTGGAACTCCACCCGATGGCAGCGAAAATATGGAGGGGTGGCAGAGATCCTCCCCGGGAGAGAAGAGCTGCCATTAAGGCTGCTCTATCCCACTCCCTCCCTCCCCCAGCCAGCTCCCAGATGACCCTGGCTCATTTCAAAACCTGAGTCATAGGCGGGGCACTCCTGTTACTAAATTTATGTTTCAATGTACTTCTGTGGTAGTTAGGTAACAATTTAGTCCAGCTTTAAGGACAGTAATATGGAAATGCTGTATTCAGCGCCTGAAGGGCTCCTCACAGTGGTGTAAAACTCTCCTAAAATACTGTTGAGGTCTTCTGGGGGAATGTTTTTAAAATCAATTTCAAGATTTTTTTGTAGTGTCCAATCTTTTATGATGTTCACTGCCCATACTGTTGTCATTTTTGTGTTTGGTTCATACTTGTCTGTTTCAGTTGCTTTAAGTTCTCCTTCTGTAATTTCTAAATGTCTACTTACTGCATTTTCTTCTTCATTTTTTTATGCTTTTCTTTTTGGGTGGAGAATCCCTTTGGAAGGTCTGTGTTATCCAATCTTTGTCTGTGGCACTCTGATGTAGTTGAAACTGTGATACTGGTAAGTTCTCGATGCCGTTGTACTTTTGTGCAGTTCAGTGAATCACAATAAACCAAGGTGATTACAGTTTGTTTCTGCTGTTTAAATCTGTGTAGTAATTCCATATGCCAAGTAAACAGGCTCACCTAGCACAAGGAAGAAGATCTGGTCAAAAGGTATGCAGTTCAAGAGATTCAATGTATGGCCTGGTGATCTGTTTTAACCAATCAAGCAAATTAATTTTAAATGCCCATTTTATAATTTGAATTAGACCATTGTATATTAGAATTATGCAACAGTTTACTAGATATAGGTTTTAATCTGCTGTTTGTATTAATATTTAAAGAGCTGGTGACACGTTCAGGAGAACTTTTTTTTTTCCAATTCAAAGTTTATTAACATTTTGTCATACAGATGACAAATCATCAGAAGTTGTACAATATGAAAGTAATACAAACCAGACTGAAAGAAATGTCCTCCCCTCCCCACCTCCCACCCATCAACCACCCCCTTCCCCCAATTCATGCACGGTGTAACAGTATACACAACCATAAGATTTGTCAACATGGACTTTTTGTTAGGCAGGTTGAAGGGAATAAACAGCTTGCAGGGACCCCAAATCTTATTAAATCTGGCCATGGTGTTCTGAAGACTAGCAATTATTCTCTCTGATCTGAGATTCACTAGTAGCTCTGTCAACCATTCAGTGTATGAAATATCGTCACTGTCTTTCCAATGTTTTAATAGCAGTTTTTT
This sequence comes from Neoceratodus forsteri, assembly GCA_016271365.2. NCBI lineage: Eukaryota > Metazoa > Chordata > Ceratodontiformes > Ceratodontidae > Neoceratodus > Neoceratodus forsteri. Next base: position 1,538,639,145 of record CM028131.1, on the reverse strand, counting down.
TGACAGACATTGATATTAAGGCCATGTGGAATCTGCGGGCAAGAACCGGGATCTCAGAGAAATCCCCCAGGAGACATACTTTTGTGGAAAACAAATCATTGAGACTTAGGAGGGGGTCGACCCTTTGTTCAGTGAGCAACCAGAGAGGGATTATCTTGGGGCAGGTCCAAAAAATATGAAGCAAGTTGCCTTCATCCTGTGCACACCTTGTGCTAATTGAAGAGGGGGCAATGCTATATTTGGCCAACTTTTTTGGTGTAGTATAAATTATGCAGTATGTGAAATTGCATAAGACAAAGTCTGTCCTGAGTGCTAAACTTGTGGCAACCCTGCCATAGGACGGGCCAGTTTAGGACCATCTCTGGGAAATGTTGGGCCCAATAAGTGCATGGCGTTCAGGGAGAACTTTAACAAACCATAATATTTAGGAATTGTCCAGCTTGTATTTCCCATTCGTTCTGTATTCCTCCTCCCCATTATTTAGTAGTGAGATCATTTATACAAAAACAGGATCTTTGCTCCTGAAGAGTTTGTCTATTCCTGCTGCTTTCTCCCTACCTGAAGTCATAATGCAGTGCTCGTGACATCACAGTTGCTCCCATGGCAACAGGTTGTGATGTCACAACACAGGATTATGAATTGAAGTAGGGAGTAAGCCATAGAAGCAGATGAACTCAAAATGAACTGTAAGGGACAACAGCCATACATTCTTCCACATTTCTTTAGTAATAAATTATGGGAAGGAGAAATATATAATATATAAATGGAATGCAAGCAGAATTGCAACTAATTGTTATATTTTTTAAAGTCTTCTTTGAGGCGTCAGTAGCTCTTTAACTGTTTCTCTTTGATTTTAACTGCTGGCTTCAGCTGCACATGGCTATTGTGATGTCATCAGCAATGTGAAAGCTGATCTCTGATTAGTTCAGTATGCATTGAGACATACTCAGCTTTACAAGATGTGTAAAATAGGTGATTTGATACCTTTTATTGGACCAACAGAGATTTACAGAATGTAATAATATGGCAACAAACATCAGCTTTACAGGATAATATTATCTTGCAATGTTGGGTCAAAATACCGTAACAATTTTTATCTTGTTATTTATCAGTACACACTCGTTGTATAAATAAAGAATATCCCATGAGGTAGCTTCAAATATGCATATTATTTGGTTTGGAATGTTGGTGTTATTGCACGCTGGCATGAGTGGCACAGTCATGAGTGCACAATGGAACTAACACCAACAGGATAGCCAATATGTACCATGGGAGTTCCCACTTTTTCCTGTGTCTATTGCAAGTAAAAAATGTACTGTGTTATGTAAATGGATTATAGTTTTTCTTTCTTTTCCACTTTATTAATGATGCTAGGCTGAGACTTTTACATTTATGGTTGAAGTGACAGTGCCACTGTTTGATGTGCTGCTTGCAGGGAGCCAGTCATGAGAAAAGCAAGGGTTGTGGCAACAGGGTCTGGAAAACAGGGCAGAGTAATGTGGGTGACGTGAGAAGGGCTTAGTGAACATGAGCGACGTGACGCTCACAGTGTATGTTACTTTGGGCGAGCTGAACTCTTTCTCACCTGACTTTTGCTGCACCCTTCCCCATCATACAGTGTCTCTGGAGGTATTTACATATATATTTGGGGGGGTGCACCCCCCCATGATGTGGAGTGTAGGAGCAGAGCCCCCCACATGACAGCTGTTTTTCCCTACACATGACTGAGGTACTAATCCTGATGACGGGGCTGGTCTGTCTTTTGACTGTGTTTTGCTGACAGCTGCTTGATTGCCATGGTTTTCGTGCTCGGTGTCTGACAGCTGAAGTCCTTGCCGCAGAGTTTGCATTCGTTGCTATCCCTGTGGCACATTTGCCTTTGACCACATTTTTTTCACCCTATTGTGGGTGACCTCTATGCAAATAACATAGCTACTCTGCAAATAATATGACTCCAACTGTTATTTGCACAGTAGCTATGTCTTCCAGCTTTTATCTTCCAAATGTTTTGCACTCCCATGGTATACTTATGAAATGATGGCAGACTATTAATGTTTTTTCCAAAGTTTCCCAGGAGGTGTTGGGGCTCATTAAAGAATGGGTATCCCTTCGAGTCAGTGATTTCATAAATGTACTTCATTCCACCTTTACAAATGACTATCAAAGTCGGCCCTCTGGCACAGTGGTAGCACTACTGCTTGCGACGCTGACAACCCAGGTTTGGAAGCAAATCTGGGCTGTCAGAAGATTGGCCAGTGTAAGAGGATTGAGCGCCTGTGAGACTGCTGTCACCCTCCAGGGAGGGAGAGGGAGGTTGGGCACAGAGCCCAAAGCTTGCCAGACCCCAGGTGGAAGCTAGCGGAGAGGTAGCTGGGGCCACAAAGGTCATGACACGAGGCAGATATCAGTGTACATTGCACGAGAGCATGTGGAATGCACCATAATGTCATTGCATGTCATGTCTCCCAAGGGCAAAAACCAGAGGAAAAAGCTGGTGGCGGGCTGATGCTGAGCACCCGCAGGTCCCATACCCAACCAGCTGGTCAGGCTGACCAGAGCCAGATCCTTTCTGTGGTGGGGTTTGGGGAACCCTGCTGACCGCACTGGGGGGGGCAAGCCCTTGGGGAAGACAGTCAGTGGGTAAGTCCTGGCAGATGTCGGGGTTATGGGGCTGGGGTGCTCATCTCAAAGAAGGCTGGGGGGAGGAAAAAAAAAACAAATTACTATCAAAAGCCCTTTTGTATTTTACTTGTTTTTTGAAGGTGCTAAATTTGCTTTGGGTGTATGTGCCAAAATTCAGCCCCTTTATCTTTGAAGTTTTGGTCCACTTTCGATCACTTCAATCCAGCTTTGGTCAAATAATTAAAAAGGTAAGACACTATCCCTTCCCAATAGGCCTGGGCTAGTCCTATGGCCACCCTCCCTCGCCCAGTCACTTTCCACCATCCTCCTCCTCCTCCTCCTCCTCCTCCTCCTCCCCCTTCCCCTTCCCAATCATTTCATTTTATAAAAAAGAATTCCAACTTCTGCCACTTTGCTGGCAGTTATTTTTAGAAAACTGGCTAGAGGTAGTAGGACTGGGTGGAAGAGGTTGGGATTGACTGGAGTGGGCAAGGGGGTGTGGAGGGGTGCCTGTTACCGCTCATGTTATCCTGCTGGACCCCATACTGAGGACTGAAGTGTCTAGTTTTGCAGTTAGTGCTTTTTATCCCCTGAGCAAGCACCTAGGCTCTCCCTTTATACAGGCCACCCTAGCCCCATCACCCTGACATCTCCAGCACTTACCCTGCCAGTGTGTTCCTCCAGGGCTTATCCCCCCCATGGAGGAAGTGGGGTTTCCCAAACCCTGCTGATGAGCTGATAAACAGATCTGGTGTTGTGACAGTGCCTGCTCATTGGGTGCCGGGCCTGCAGGTGGTCGGAAGTCATCTTGCTGACTGGAAAGTTTCCTTTGTTTTCTCTCTCCCTCCCCATTGACGCAACAGAGCATGTGTGCATTTGTATCAATGACTGCACCATGCACGCTTCCAGATGTGATGCGTTGGACACCTGCCAAGCCACGGCTACTCTCTTGTGGTCCCTGTGCTCTACCCCCTCCAGCCACCGCAAGGGGCCAGGCTAACACCAGGCTCCGTGTCAGCCCCTTCCAGCTGCTCTGTGGAGGAGGAGAGCAGTCTGAGGGATGTTCAATCCTCCTCCTCCTCCTCCTCCTCCGGCTGACCCTCTAACAGCTTAAGTTCTCTGCCAAACTCAGGTTGTTGGCTCCACAAGTGGTGGCACTACCGCTTCACTGGTGGGCCAGCTCTGGATGAAGTGTCTTTGACTGAAATGTTGAAACCAAGCTTAAGACAGGGGGTCCGAATTGACAAACCAAAGTTGACGATTTTCACATTTATGCACTCTTACACTTGTACCACCTAATATGTGGTCTATGTGCCAACATTTTCAGTGTTCCCTAAAAAGTGTGGGGGCTTACCTGGTCTTCCTGGATCCAGTCCCTGTCACCAGGCTGGCAAAGATGCTCGCCGGTCACCCCAAGGGACTTTGCACTGGGGACAGGGGGAGAGGAGGGAAGTGCAGGATGCTTTCATCAGTTTGACACATTCCCAAAATGACTTCTGCTGCACATCAAAGATGGACCTCTGCTGTCAACAGGCTGAGTGCATTATCACTCCTAACAGCAGCGGCAGTTCCCTGCCGAAAGCCTAGAATGGACTGGACTGCCAACATGATATGCACAAACAACACTGGGCACAGAATATTGTTTAAGGATTGTAGCTTTTTCAGAATTAACTGCTCTCTGTGTGAAGTAATGTCTTTTAATGTTTCACCTTATTCTGCCACCCCTGCCCACTCAGGTTTAGGGCATGCCCTAATTCTGCTTATAGTTACCAGCTATTACACCTGTGTTTACTCTCCCTTGTCTATCCCCTTTAGTACAGTATTCAGAAAACTGTGATTATATTCCCGCTCAGCCATCTGTTTTCTAGATTTAATAAACTAAATATGTCCAATCTTGCCTCCTAAACCACTTAAACATAGTACCATAGTAATTTATGGTCAGAAGGGACTCTAGGTCCATTGTATCTGCTCTCTGATTCATAAACAGAGATAACCAAATATGCTGTGCAAATATGTGCAACCTCCCCCAGCATGCCAACCGAGTCTGCATATGCCCTGATTGGGGGCATGGCCCAGGATGAGTCCCATGTCTAGGGGAATATTGGTGTTATAGATTCCCAGGAGCCCCCCTTGCAAATAGTAGTGGTGTAAATGCAGTTCTTTTCATCACACTCCCACTGAGACAGAGATAGGGAAACTTTGGTGTAAATAACTAAACACCCAGAATGGCAGCTCTTATGTGGTCGCTTTATTAGGGTGATTTGTCCAAAGCAGTTCATTTAGGCACAAGTTCATCACATGAAGCATAGACCCTGGCAGTTCATCATCTCCCCTTTCATTCATTATGGCAGGTAACCCGTGAGGTGGGTGCATGAGGAAGGGCGCCATCCATAATGGCGACACCTTCCCGGCACAATCCCTCACGGCGATGGGAGGGTAGGGCAACCAGATGAGGGGGTGGGCGAACTGGGTGACAAGATATCGCTATGCATATGCATGTGGGAGGGGTGGGAGTGAGCATGGCGAGCATGGGCTGGGAGGGGCAGAGAGGCTGTAGGGAGTGGCGCTGCAGTGGATGGCCATGCTGTGTCGTGACATCGGGGGTTAGCTACTGGCTGGGGTGACTGAGTGCAGGTTCAGGTCCAGTATCGTCACGATTTTATTACTTGTTAAACCTTTAGTTTTGTTTAATGCTTTCACCCCCAACATGCACCCCTCAAGCCCCTGCGAAGGGTGTGGGGGTGCAGCCCCCAACAGAAAGCATTAAAAATATCTCCTGGCTGTTGTCCGTACCATGGTCAGAGTACCGAAAAGCTTTTGGCACTCTGATTGTGCGATAACAGAGATCGCCTTTAGGCATTCGCCGTTATCACATAGACCCAATATGGCAATACTGAGGGCCATGAGTGTGGTTTCCCCAGGGCCCCCTGACCCCAGTGTAGAGTCTCCTGTCCCTGTTCCTGAAGCGTGGCATAGTACCCAGTAGAGGGCTTCTCCTGTACCCCCTTGCTTATTTCTCATGTCATTTGGATAAGGCTCGGGTGTAAGCTAGCATGCTTGATCAGTGATGGGGCAAAACGGAATGTCAGTAAGCACCCCTCTGCCTAGCATTATTACAGCTTAGAGCTCTCACCAGACTAGCCATCACACCCTAGGGATCCAGAGCTCCCACTAGGGGCATTGAGCACTGCAGGCAGAGCCGCAAGAATGAGGGGTACCAGCCCTGCAGACCCCCACCCAGCCAGATGTCGCAGCCAGACAGACCAGCTTTAATTGAACAAACATACCCAAAATACCATCTTTACCTTCTCTTGTTCTTGTGGTTTATGGATAATTACTACTTTAAGTGCCCCTTCCCTCACAAGTGTTATCGTTGGACATCTGCATCTTCAGGGATTCCCTCTAGGCCTGAAAGCCATCAGTTCACATTCCTTCAGAGGGTGCCTACCTGGAAAACCCACTTACTCCCTCCCCTACTCTGCATTGGTCCTTGCACCACATGTGTCCACACCCCCGGTGATACCCAGTCCCCTGACACCAAGCCCTGAAGCTGGCAATGCCTGCATTAGGACCCCTGCCATTGCCTGACACAAGGCACAGCCACAGAGTCCTCCCCAGTCAGAACCCACATAGGCTCCTACTCACAAGGCACCACACAATCCCTGCCTGGTGTTAACAGTAGCTGGGGCTCTTCAGCCACACCTACAGCAGGCCCAAACAGACCTTTGATGCCCCTGTAGCTTGTTACTACCACATGGTGGCTCACACAGGAACTGAACTGGACTTCCTGCCCAAATCTTTTTGATTGTTTGTTTTTGCTGCCAGCTGGCCCTGCTTCTATCCACCTTCCACCACTTGGCCCCATCCCGCAGGACTTAGCTGCTGCCTCTGGAGTGCGCCTTGGCTTATCCCACAGGGCAGGGCCACTGGGGAGACTCCCCTACTACCTGGCAGAGACTGGTTAGTGATCCTGGGGCAGAGTGTCTCAGATCACTGGGGGGGGGGGATGTCTTCCCACTCAGCACGGTGATTGTTTCCTGTATTTTTTGGTGGGAGGTGTGGTGTGCAGTAATGTGTGGTGGATATTTGCTGATGTCTGGCACGCCTTCCTAACCATGCAAGCTTTGGTTGCTGCTCCCCCTGACCTCCACCAGGGGTTAGTCAAGCACCAAATGCTTCCCCACCCTCCCCACCGAAGGAGGAAAGTAGTCTGTCAGATGCTCAATCCTCCTCCCCCAGCCGGCCCTTTGATTCCCCAGGCTCCCGTCCGAACCCTAGTTGTCGGTGTCGTAAGCAGAAGTCCTACCACTGCACCAGCAGGCTGGCTGCCCAGACCTTTTTATATCCCTGTCCCTAGTCCCCTGCCCAACCAGTAATGATAGAGTGGCAGTGCCACGATACCTACTCCTCTTATGGGTGCTGCTATTAAAACCCCTCCTACAGTGGGGATGGGGTTATTACACATGTATTACTATGAATTTCTCTACCCATTACTATGCAGAGCACCTTGTGATTTCCCTCAGTAAGCAGAAATTTGTTCAGTCCTCCCTTGAAAGCCTATACTGTTGTCATGTCCATAATCTCTGCTTGTAGGCACATGCATAGGTTCACCGCCATGTGGGAGAACAAGAGTCTCTTAACAGTACCCCTTACAACACCCCTGAGATTAGCAGAGGCACTCACAGGCAGGCCTCGCAAAATATATATAGCTAAGTTTTTGATCTAGCATGGGATACATTTGGGCAACAATTTAGGTTGGTAGGAGGTTACTTTGAGGGCCCTTAGAATAAAACATTGAGACTGGTTAATGCACGCTTTTGCTATACAAGTACAGAGATTCTTCAAATGGAAACTGAGCCTGCAGGTAAACTCCTATGTATGGTCTCTTGAGTGGGAGGCTGTTGCCCTGATCTAGTGAGTCATAGGCATGTGCTTAATGTACAAAAATAGAAGCACTGATCATATCATTGTCCATAACAATAAAAATATCATTATCTTAATTATCATCAACAACCTTTGCTGCTGCAGCAATCAATAGTCGTGATTAGAATGCAAACCAGATTGAGAACTAGAAAAATGTTTCATACTGATTCCAAGGGAGTGCGAGCTGATTCTTTCCAAAGACAGCTGTTTTGACTCTTACAATTACAACAACGATTGCAATTTTCATTTCTATGGCACCTTTCATTCCAACTGCATCTCAGCTGGCTTAATACAAAACAGTGAGATACCTTGGGCCCCATTTAACATCACAGTGAGTGGAGGTACAAAAGTGGGGTGCTGCAGACAGGTTCGCCATTGTGTCCCTTCCCATTTCCGCAGTGCTTAAATGTTGTTCATAGTTGCTTGGAAGAAGAGTCCCCCCATTGACTACATCACAATGCAGATGGGTTTGCCAAATGTTAATGAGTGCAAACAGGGTTTGCATCCACTAACATGTTAGAATGCAAACACCCACGAATTTCAGGGCATGGCATAGTGCCAGTCATGTGGCACTACACCATGTGGATAGCCCATGGGCACCAGCTCCATCACTGGACATTCTTCCAAAAGCCCACCCCATACCTCCTTGCAAACAAAGGAAAGCACTGTATACAAAGACTTGAGGCAAAATGCAATATTTATTGCAAAAAAATAGCATGAGCAGATTTCTAACAATGATAAAAAAAAGCCTTACATGCCCCTACGCTGGCCTCCTGATGAAAAGGCAGCAAGCCTTGAAGCATAATCATTTGCCATGGACCATATGGCACACAGTCACTAAGAGCGCATCACTCCTTGCAATTTCCACCCCATATCCTCTGCCTGATTCTGGATCAATGCTGAATTATTCTCTCATCCTTCTGATAATACACATGGTCATGAAATGGCAACCCGATCCAAACTCTACACCCCTGTCACTTCCTGGTGTCCAGTGGGACCTTCTCCACCAGCCCACATCTCCTCATGATGACTGCCCCCTTTACATGTCCAATGAACATTTCTGTCCCACACAGGCCCTTTCCAGCATTGTTACAGCATTGATACCCTCCATATCCTGCCAACATTGTTACTGCTTTGAACCCCCTCTACCACCAGCCAACATTGTTACTGCTTTGAGACTCCCTCTACCATCTGCCAACATTGTTACTGCTTTGAGATTCCCTCTACCACCTGCCAACATTGTTACTGCTTTGAACCCCCTCTACCACCAGCCAACATTGTTACTGCTTTGAGACTCCCTCTACCATCTGCCAACATTGTTACTGCTTTGAGATTCCCTCTACCACCTGCCAACATTGTTACTGCTTTGAGCCCCCTCTACCACCAGCCAACATTATTATAGCTTTGAGACTCCCTCTACCACCTGCCAACATTGTTACTGCTTTGAATCCCCTCTACCACCTGCCAACATTATTATAGCTTTGAGACTTCCTCTACCACCTGCCAATATTATTACAGCTTTCAGATCCTTCTACCACCTGCTGACATTTTTATAGCATTGAGACCCCTCTACCACCTGCCAACATTTTTACAGCATCAAGCCCCTCTACCACCTGCCAGCATTGTTACAGCAATTGAGCCCATCCCCTCCTGCCAACATTATTACAGCTTTGAGACCCCTCTACCACCTGCTGACATTTTTATAATGCTGAGACCCCTCTAACACCTGCTGATATTTTTACTGCTTTGAGACCCCTCTACCACCCACCAAGACTGTTACAACTTTGAGATCCCATCTACCACCTGCTGACATTATTACAACTTTGAGGCTCCTCTACCATCTGCTGACATTGTTATAGCATTGAGACCCCGCTACCTCCTGCTGACAGCGTTACAGTGTTGAGACCCTCTACCACCTGCCAACACTGTTATAACTTTGAGGCCCCTCTAGCACCTGTTGACATCAGTTCTACAGGGCAGGGGGTGTTGTAGAACTCTGCAGCAGGGTTAGTGAGGGCCTCCATGCTTGGTGCAGGGAACCCCTGCACTGCATGGTTGCAATATGCTTTGCTACTTTGCAATGAAGGGGTGTGACACCCTTTGGGCACAGCACAATGGGGTCACGGGTAAGAGACCGTTGCTAAGTGGTTATTGCGACCAGTTAGTAAAGGTCCCTTGTCACTGTGTATGGGGTCATTGTGACCACTTAGCGGCTATCTCTTGTGATTGTGTATGGGGTCATTGTGACCATTTGGTGACAGTCCCTTGTGACTGTGTATGGGGTCACTGTGACCACGTAGCGACAGTCCCTTGTGACTCGGTATGGGGTCATTGTGATCATTCAGTTTAGTTCAAGAATGTATTTGTTCTGCTTATTAGCCATTACAATTGGTTAAAATACATTGTGACCATTTAGCTACGATCCCTTGTGACTGTGAATGGGACCCCAGTAGTGTCGTAACTGTGTACAGCTAAACCTGTCAGCCATTATTAGAGCTGAAACTTAGCCACAGAAGTCATGGATTCCATAATACCATTCCATATTCTGTCAGACCATCTTTAACCTCCAAAGCCTTGTCTGTTAAACTGAAAGATCCTCTCCAAAAGCTTAATGTCTGCACTTGTTTTATGTAACTTACTAATTTTTGTTGGTCTGCTTTTCATATTTGTTTACATTCAGTTCCAATAATGCAGTCCCTTTATAGTTTATTATATGCCCTTATGAGGGCAGAAAACCATTTCCCCCATGCCCGGAGGTGTTTGATGATGATCCCCAGCTCTGCTGCCTGTTCTAGAGCCGGGGATAAAGTTATATAGTGGCTGAATGGCCGTACACATCATTGGAGCCATGGCTCCTTTAACACTCAGTGGCCGTGCATGTGCAGATGGCGCAGTGTGGGCATTTTTTTGTTTACATTTGGCAATCTGTCTTTTCAGGACCATCAAATCTACTCCCCCAGCGCCAAAGGCTCAGAAACTGCTTAAGTCATCTGCCCCCCCATTTGTGATGAGGCCGAGGAAATGAAGGATCACCGGTGGCCGCAGCTGTGGAGATACCATGGGCAACAGGCCCAAATCCCACAGAGCCACTGACAAAAGCCCTCCAGTCCCAATCCATCTGCACAGGGAACTGGAAGCAGAATGGGAACCCAGCAGAGCCACAGACCCTAAGGTAAGCTGCACAAGGGTGGGAGCTTACATATTCTTGTATCATGTGCCATTAATGTGTACTGTATATTCTTGTATCATGTGCCATTAATATGTACTGTATATTCTTGTATCATGTGCTGTTCTTATTTACTGAATATTCTTGTATCAATTTGCCATTATTATGTACTATATAGTCTTGTAACATGTTTCATTGTCATATACTATATATTCTTGTATCATATGCTGTTATCACGTACTGTGAATTAGTGTAATTTCCCACTGTGTTTCAGACTGCTGCAGTTCATTGAAACAGTCCGTGTATGAAGGAAAAGGACACTCACCAAGGAGATAATGCTTCATCCAAAAATCCTTTAATCCATAAATATGCGATAAAAACTGGATACAAACTCCACGGATATGAACGGCAGTATAAAAAAAAAAAACAGTTCCCCAAAACGCTTCACAACGCTACACCCACTCCACAACCAGCTCAACTACACATCACCTGACATGTTTCGCTCCACTGAGCTTTTTTAAAGGTGTACATGTAGGCTATTATCTGTTACTTAAATACACCTCCCCATTAAAGTGACAGTGTTCAATATACATAGGTAAAGATATAGACAAGGTTCAAAGCCGACCATTTATTAAAAAACATATTAGTTCTACATTCATTATCATAAGGGCATCATAACCTCCTTCTCTTAGTTCAAAACAGTGGTGTCCAGTATAGTGCAGCCAAAAACAACAATATATAGGCACTAATACAGGGCAATGAAAAAGATTGTAAATGTCCTTAAATTTATCAAGAACACCCAGTCCTTTATGCCAGTGCAACCTAAAAAATGAAAAAATGCATGATTATTAACACAAGAAATAGAAAAGCATATATAAAAACATATATGATCAGAAACAGCCACCAACACTTATTTCTACATCGCCTATTTTAAGAAACGTTTTAATTTCAAGTTTACCATTAAGGCCATTACTTTCCATGCTTCCCGTTTAAGCAGGAGATTGTCAAAATCCCCTTCCCTCAAAGATATTATGGTTTTTTCAAGTCCTTGAAATTCAAAGCCATGATCTGAACAAATTTGTGCTTTCAAAATATGTAACGCTAGTGCATTTCTTACATCTTTATTTTCTATTGCTCTGCTGTGTTCCCCTATCTAGGTTTTAAACACCCATTTTGTCTTCCCGCTATAAAAAGCCCCACATTTACATAGGGCTAAATATACTAAACCACATGTAGAGCAAGTCATAAATCCTCTGACTGGATGCTCTCTCTTGGTCAGTGGATGTTTAAAAGTTTTAGTATTATGCACCATACTACAAAATTTACAATTACTGCAACAATGGCTACCATGTGTTTTATTTGGTAGCCACATGCAGCGTCACTAGATACTGGCTGGACCGAATGTACTAAACAGTCTTTCAGGCTAATACATTTTCAATACACTATTTTAGGGCCTTCCTCCGAGAGATCACTTAAACCTGGGTCCTGAGGTGGAATGTGCCAATGCTTTTTCACTATATTTGAAATATCTTTTGACTGTGCATTGAAAGTGCTAACAAAAAAATTCTACACATCACTATTGGGTATATCAATGTTTTTCTCTCTCTCCCTTTCAACAGTTCATTCCTATCAAGAGCATCTACTTCATCTCTGGCCTCTCCTATGATGTTGCTTGAATAACCCCTTTCTCTCAATCTGTTTTCCAGCTCATCAGCTCTATCTCTATAGACATCTACTGTACTACAATTTATTTTCGTCCTAATGAACTGACCCTTCAGAATGACCCTAATCACATGTTGTGGATGGCTGCTATTAGCCAACAAGAGGGTATTACAAAATAAATCCATAAAGAGTCCCCCAGTCCCATTCTTGAAAATGACCAAATCCAAAAAATTTATCCTTTCAGTGTTGTAGGTCATGCTAAATTTCAAATTAGGGTTACTTGATTCAAGATATTCTACAAAGTCTTGTAACTCAGATAATGTTGTTTTCCAAATCAATAGTACATCATCTATGTAACATCTCCATAAATCTATCAGATGGAGAAAGTGGTTATTCAGCGACCTAATTACCTTTTCTTCCCATTTCACCATATATAAATTTGTGAAATTGGGGGTGAAACTAGACCCTATAGCAGTACCTTTAATCTGTAAAAAGTACTCATTCTTGTAAAAAAAGGCATTCAATTTCAACACAAAGGATGCCAAATCAACCAATATTTCAGTTCCTGTGTTTCAAACTTCTCTTTTATCCAGAAAATGTTTCAAAGCACTTAATCCCTCCACATGGGTAATATTAGTATAAAGGGCGGTGACACCTAATGTAACCAAAAGGCTATCCTGTGCAATTTCAATGTCGCTTATTATGTTAAGTACCTTACCAGCATTTTTTAAATGTGCTGGTGTGGCCCTAACAAATTTGCTCAAATGAGCATCAACAAATTTTGCCAAAGGCTCTGTAAGGGAGTTATTACTCAAAATAATCAGTCTTCCTGGGGGGTCAAATAAACTTTTATGAATTTTAGGGAGACAGTAAATAGTAGCCCTAACAGGATGTGTTACATGTAAATATTCAATCACTTGCTTAGGTAAAAGGTTTCTCTGTTGCAATAAATCGAGATATTTATCAGTCTCCTTCTTAAAGTCAGTATTTAAATGCATATAGAAATCGGTATCACTTAACTGTCTGTTTACCTCTCTTTTGTAATCATTACTATTCATGATCACAATTGCTCCACCCTAGTCTGCTGACTTGATGGTAATTTCGGTATTTTTTTTTCCAAGTCCCACCAGAGCCTCATTTTCTTCCTTACTCAAATTATAGAAGAAATGGTCATCCTGACTTTGATCAAGTTTCTCAACATCACTTTCACAACATTTAATAAAGGTTTGAAGTGCAAAAGACATTGGGGGTGGGCAAAAAGTTGATGATAGTTTAAAATTGCATGGTGAATTATTCCCTTCTATTGCATTAATACAACCATCTGTCTCCTATGTGTTCTCCTTACATTTAAAAAATGATTTTAAACTCAAATTTCTACCCATTCTGTTTATATCGATAATAGTATCAAATACATTCATTTTTTTAGCAGGATTAAAATATAACCCTTTACCTAAAACCCTATGTTCCACATCAGATAACTCGTAATTAGATAAATTAACCACATTTAATGTTGGGCTCTCCCCATTCTCCTTCGTCCCCTCCGTTGTCTGCCTCTGTATGTATTTCCTTGATTTCCACCCCCTGGTTGTGCCTCCTCTCCTTGTCCTTTTTCTTGGGGATTCCACCAGGTCTGCCGTTGACTGTGCCATGGCACAAATGGGGGTTGGGTAGCACCGGGGTAGTACATATTGCTTCCTCCTCCTCATCTTCTAAAACAACATCTGTATTATTCTCAATATTTTCAATTGGTATTGCTGAGACCCCTTCTGTGTGGCAAGTACCAGTTGTTAAACCACCCTCTGATACATCAGTTTTTAAAGTGGTCCAATCATAAATGCTTCCTTCCTTATTATCTTTTAGAGTCTCTTTCAAATTTTGTTTTCTTTATAGTTCTTATTTTTTCATCATATCTTTTCAAATTTTCTGTGAAGTTATCAGATAGTTGATCTAACTGAGGGCTTTTTGAAAAGGCTTGAAGGGTTTCTTCTTTATTAAGTTCTATTTCAACTTCCTCTTGTATTACAGCATTCTCAGCCAGAATTAATTCAATATATTCTTTTCCTTCTTTTGCACTTATTTTATCCCATTTAGTTTGAAATCCTTCACAATTTGCTCCACAGTTAGGTTTCTTTAATGCACTAATTCCCCTAGGTACTCTTTCCACCTCGAGGTAAACTTTGAGGCTAATTTCTTCCCATTGCAGTCTCTTTAACGTAAATGCTGTTTTTTCAAATTGCGTGTTCACCTGTTTAGCATTATATGGGCTGCATAAAATTTTACTGGCATCATCTGAAATATTTGTGTAACTGGTAGCGCTTGCTGTATTTCTTAAAACAAGCTGTTTTGGGAGTGGGTGTCCTGGCTGTGCTACACCTGCAATGGCTACACCACTGCAGGTGCAGCACAGCCAGGACACCCACTCCCTAAAACAGCTCCATTATCCCTCTCTGAGAAGTAGTGTTCCCTAAGTTCCCTCCTGAATTTCCTTCCCCTCAGCTTCCATTCATCTCCTCTAGTATTTGAGCTGGAAGTTCTGTTGAACAGATCAGAATAGGGCACTGCATTAATTCCTCTCAGGAACTTGAAGGTTTCTATCATGTCCCCTCTTTCCCTCCTCGCCTCCAGTGAGTACATGTTCAATGCCTCAATACCCCCTTCATACAGTATTCCCTGGAGCCCGTGTATCATTTTGGCTGCCATTCATCGAATGGTCTCCAGCCTGTCCCTGTCTTTCCTAAGATGCAGGCTCCAATACTGGACACAGTATTCCAGGTGAGACCTCATCAGGGATCTGTACACTGGTAGTATCACCTCCCAGTGCCTGCTGTCAAATCCTCTCCCTATACACCCCCAACATTTTGTTGGCCTTGCCATATGCTGAGTTGCATTAGCTGGCCTGCTTTAAGGTGTCCAAATGATTACTCCTAGATCCCTTTCCTCCTGTGAGGTGCTGAGCTTGACTCCCGTTAAGCCAGTAGGCTGTTCTCCAGTTTTCCTTGCCCTGATGCATCACTCTTGGCATTGAACTTCAACTGCCAGACACTAGACCATTTCTCCAACCTTTGCAGATCTTTTTGTAGGTTCCTGTTGCTTCCTCACTGCCCACCCTACCACCCAGTTTAGTGTCATCCATGAATAGTGCAAGTTTGCCCTGGATACCTACTCATATGCATGCCTTACCACACAGCTTATGGTAAGTATCTTGAATCTGTGGATGAAACATACCATGGGAATGCTCCTACCGGCTAAGGCATGGGTGCACAACTGGACTGAGAATGGTCCACTGTCTATTATTATTGGGAACCCAGACTTCCACCTCCCCAGGAAGTGATACAGGGTTCAGGAGGTGTCTCTAACTATTGTAGGTACTGCCACATCGTCCAAAATGGAACATGTACTAAGTTTACTGACCTGCAGCAATGACATGGCCTGCATAGACAAGCTTTTTTTCTGCTTTTTGAAGGTATGGCATTACCTCACCATGGATAACAGGCTTTGCAAGGTGGGAAGAGAGCTCATAGAACTACAGAACTTCTTATACAGGGTGACTATGTTTGCTGGTAGGAAATGTAATATCACCAAGGCCTACAAAGCATTACAGGGCTTGGCATGCACTGACTTTCCTCCAACTGCCAGAAAGCTGGGAAAGAAACACCCAGATTCTCATCACAGAGGAGGACTGGGAAATAATTTGGGAGCAGGGGTGGAGAATGACAGCTCCCTCCCCCAGTGAGAATTTCACTGAAAAATGTCTAACCCACTTCATTCACACCCCAATGTTCATGAAGCACTTCATGAGGGTCTGACTTCAGCTGGCGGGGATGTAGACAAGTGGGGACCCACCACCACATCTTTTGGAGCTGCCTGGCAGCCAGTCATACTAGACACTGATCCCTGGAGATCTGGAACAAATTTGGGGAGCCATTATCCCATGTACTTCTGAGCACATGTTCTTGGGGAAAACGGTCCACAATGTTGGGCCCCTGCCACAACAGATATTCAGAGCATTCTGCATAATGGTTATGAAAGTGATCACGCTGTTGAGGCTGACAGCTGTACAGCCCTCAGTGGAGGCTTGGGTGCAGGAGGTCCATGACTTGCAGAGAACAGAAAGAATCATGGCTACCTTGAGCCTGACTCTTGAGAAACATATTGAAGTATGTCAAAAATAGGACACACATAACACAAGAGAATGGACTACATCACTGGGAGGGGATCCGAGGGATAGGGCCCTGTACAACAATTAGTTTAGATATCAATAGATACAACTCCATGGGGAGGGGGAAAGCTGGTGGAACAAGAATTTTGGGGGGCTGGATAGTGGGATGGGAGAGGAAGCCCAGGGTGGTTGACCTACCACTCCCAGAGGTGACAATCATTATCTACACACATAACAGGTCAAGATGTAGGACACCAACATGGGCAAGCAGTCCGAGTTTTGTGTTTACTTAGTTTGGTTTATTGCACAGGTTTGCAGTTCTGATATTCTCCTTGGTGGATCTTCTGATATAACCAACAGGAAATGGAAGCACATTTTTGGAGGAGAAAGAAGAAGACAACTCTCTGCAAAGTAAATGACTGTATTAAATATACATGGTATGTCATTAGTTGTAAGGCATGATTTTTGTGCTGCAATGTTTGCCAGCCTGGGAGTGGGTTCCAGGGTGGTAGCCTGGGTAGCAAACTGGCTGCACAACAGGACACAGAAGGTAATAGTGAATGGAACACATTCCAAAGAAAGGGGGGGTTACTAGTGGAGTACCTCAGGGCTCAGTACTGGGTCCAGTCCTCTTTAACATCTTTATAGGTGACATTGCAGAGGGTCTGGAGGGAAAGGTATGCCTCTTTGCAGATGACACCAAGATCTGTAACAGAGTTGATACACAAGGGGGGGTAGAAAGGATGAGAAGGGACTTGGCAAGGTTGGAGGAATGGTCAGACATATGGCAACTTAGATTCAATGCAAAGAAGTGCAAAGTAATGCACCTGGGAAACAAAAACCCAGGAGAAGAGTACACAATAGCAGGGGAGGTACTAACAACAACAAAAATGGAAAGGGACTTGGGGGTAGTCATATTCGACGACCTAAAGGTGGGTAAGCAATATGAGAAGTCAGTAAGGAGAGCTGGGGGATACTGGGATGCATAGGAAGGAGCATCACAAGTAGAAAAAGGGAAGTGGTTATCCCTCTTTACAGACAGTTGATGAGACCCCATCTGGAATACTGTGTGCAGTTCTGGAGACCCCATCTACACAAGAACATAGACAGGATGGAAGCAGTCCAGAGGACGGCAACTAAAATGGTGCAGGGTCTGCATCAGAAACCATATGAAGAGAGACTGAGAGAGCTTAATATGTATACTCTTGATGAAAGGCGGGACGGGGGGGACATGATAGAAACATTTAAGTACCTCAAGGGAATCAACAAAGACCAGGAGGGTAGCATCTTTCAGAAAAAGAGATGTGTAAGAACAAGGGGGCACAATTTAAAGATAAATGGGGGATGGCTCAGGGGTAATGTGAGGAATTTTTTTTTCATGGAGAGAGTGGTGGATGCATGGAACTGCCTTCCTGGGGAGGTTGTTGGGTCTAAAACAGTGGGGAGATTCAAACATGCATGGGACAGACATAAGGCAATTGTAGTGGGGAGTTGCAGGAAGTAGGCTGTTGGTTAACTAGAATCTGCAGCTTATCCAGTAGGTAGGGAAATGGGCAGACTGGGTGGGCTAAGTGGTCCTTATCTGCTGTCAAAATCTATGTCTCTATGTTTGATCATCAGTTTGATGTATTGTCAGTACCATAAATAAAGTTGAGTTAAAAAAAAATAATACCCTGCACCTTCTGGTTAACCGTATTATTCCTATCAACCAGAGATGGACTCAGTGGTTATTCTAAGGCTCAAAATTTATGAACTGTCTTCCTCCTGTTAAGAAGCTGAGGAAGCTCGATGTCATGGGAAAAAGAACATATGATTCAGCTCCCCTTGGACTCCATATTGCCAATTACCAGGCCTATATAATTAAATATCAGAAGTGCCTGTGGAAATCTATGGCTACAATGGCTGACGAGCTGTTGGATGGCCCTGACAAACTAATGATCCGGCACACTGTTGCCAATGACATGGAGACTTGGTAAACACCTGGTACAGTCTGCTTATGATGCCTTGGATGTGGCTGTACTTGCTGCTGCTTCTGGCATTTACCTGTGTTGCCACTCCTGGTTGCATGTTGCTGTCTTTGCCTCTGAGGTCCAGCAACTGGTCCTTAATGCTCCCTTTAGAGGAAAGGAGCTCTTCAGCACCAGTGTTGAGTCTGCCCTATGGGACCTTCAGACATTAAAAATAACTCTGCAGTATCTACACACATTGAATCCTAAACCCCGAGGTAGGGGCTGCAGTTCCTTTTGAAGGCCCTATACCCGCCCCAGTAGGGTTTACTCTAGGGGTTCCCACCCTGGTCCTTAATGGCCCCAAGCCTCACCTAAGCCAATTTCCCTCCCAGTACTCATGCCTGGCTCACCAAAGGTGCTAGTATCAGTGGTGCTCCCACTGCCCCCTGCACCTTCTGACTCACCCCTCTTACTCCGACCCTTGTTATTTCTTTATTTCTTTATGTATTTATTTTGTTTGTTTTTGGTAACCAGGTAAGTACACTAGAGAGTTAAATGCCTATTTTCAGGTACAACCCAGGAGGGTATAGTACAGAAAAACAAATTAATCTGAGCTGTTTTTCCTAGTACTTTCCGGTACCAAAATGGACTGGGGATTTACAGCCCATCCAAGACCTCTGAGACCTCAGTCTGTTTATCAACTACAAATAGTTTTGAATGATCTGCTACAGTCCCCACTCTCCCTGCTTCTGCAAGGGGACTGGATGTTTACTCTGGATATGAAGGATGCTTACCTCCATTTCAAGTATGCACATCCTAGAGCTGAAGTCAGTTCTCACTCCATGCCAATGTCTCCAGTTCATAGGAGCAGTTCTGGACATGCGGTTGGGTCGGGGCTTCTTTCCTTGGACCGTGCTGCAGCGCTGGTTGCCCTGGCTTGGCTGGCCTCTTCCAGCAACTGCGGTATGTTTCAGCCAGATGTTTCTTATGACTGATGGGTCATGTGGCTGCTGCCATTCTGACTGTCCTGCTGGTGCATCTGCATATGAGGATTCCACAATGGTTCTTCAATGCCCAATAGGCTCAGCATCCAGACGAGCTGGAGTGTCTCATAGAAGTGACCCATCCACTCCATTGTTTCCTGCTCTGTTGGTTGGACCATTCCAACCTTCACACAGGATCCCACTATCTCTGCTGTCTCCTCCTTCAGTGATGACAACAGATGCCCCAGGTTCCAGATGGCGTGGCCATGTGGGCCCCTTTCGAACTCTGAGTCAGTGGTCCCCCTTGGATATGGTTGTTCACATCAGCACTCTGGAGATGAGGGCTGTTCTGCTTGGCCTACAGGCCTACACCACCCTCCTTTATGGATCATCAGCTGTTGTTCCCTAAGGACAACATCTTTGATGTACTACATAAGCCGCCAAGGTGGTGTCCACTCATATCCTCTCTGCAGAGGTGCAATGAGAGTCTGACTCTGGGCCTTGTAACACAATATGTTTTTGATGGTTACCTGCCTGGCAACCTTAATGCCCTTGCAAATTGTCACAGCCATTCTCAGGCACTCTCAGGCAGTGGGAGATTTTGTACTCCATCACAGATGTCCTTTTTCTAAAGTGGGGTCGCCCAGATATAGACCTTTATGCATCTCCATGCAACTCAAAACTGCCATGTTTCTGTTCGTTCACTCCAAGGCCTGGAGTTTTTTGGTAAGATGTGTTGTCCTTCTCTTGGAAAAGAAGGTTCATGTATGCATTTTCCCTGTTCCATCTCATACAGAGGGTTCTGGTTAAGCAGAGGGCTGGGTCAGCCACCTTGATTCTGGTGGCACCTTACTGGCCCAGACAATATTGGTTCCCTCTGCATCAGCAATTGGCAGAGGACCCCCACCCCATCATGCTGTCTTTACAAGTGGGACTTCTGTTGCAGGAACAGGGTGCGTTGGTGCGTCCAGATCTTCGATCTCTGTATCTCCACCCCTGGCTCCTGAGGATGTAGAGCTCTGCCACTTTGGGGTTTCCCTAGTGGTTGCAGCTGCTATACTGGCTGCTTGGAAGCCATCTATTTGGTACACCCACCCACAAAAATGGAACCATTTTACAGTGTGGTGTGCTGCCTGTTGCCTGAACCCCTTTACGTGTCCAGTCCATCTGGTGGTGGACTACCTCCTGTCCCTTATGGACCCAGACCTCTGGTATTCCCCTGTTAAGGTCCAGTTGGCTGCAGTGTCAGCTTTTTTATGCCCTCACTGATGGCAAAATGGTAACCCAGCTTGTTGTTTTTCTCAGGCTCCTCAGAGATATTCTACTTTTGTGCCCCCCCCCCACACACAGTCTGGGGTCTGGTTCTGGTTGGGACTTTAATTTGCTTCTGGAGACCCTTAATGCACCTTCCTTTGAGCCTGCTGCTACATGTGAGCTGTGCTTCCTGTCTTGGAAGATGCTGTTCCTAGTGGTCATGATGTCTGCTCAACAGATTTCTGAATTGCAGGCTCTAGTAGCAGATCATCCTTTCCTTATTTTCCACAAGGATAAAGTTACCTTACATACCAAGCCTCATTTTCTGCTGAAGGTTGTTTCTGGGCAGACACTAAATCAAACTATTAACCTGGTTTATCTCTCTATTCCCACTGATAATGGGAAACATCTTCTGCATACGATGATGTCCATCGGATGTTGTGTTGGTACATGGATTATACTCTGCTGTTTGTGACTTTCATCCCCAGAATGGTGGGCTCCCTATTTTGAAGATGGCCCTTTTAAAATGGTTGGTCTCCTGCATTTTTTTCTGTTACCAGAAGCACAGTAAGCAGCTTCCCGATCCTGTCTATGCTCACTCCACCCATGGGGTGGCTACTTCTGTGGCTTGTTTCCACAGTGTGTCCACTATGACAATGTGTGCTGCTGCCACTTGAATTATTGTTCATACATTTACTAAACATTGCAATCTAGACATTGTCTCTCATACATGTGCCAGAACTGGCCTTACTGTCCTGCAGAACCTCCTTACTCAGGGTCCTTAGATCCTTCCTTCCTCCCTCAGTGCTTGGTACTGCTTGGGAATCATTCCATGATGTGGCTCAATGGAGGGAAATAGCCTAGAAGAAGATAGAATAGTTATTTATCAGAACAGTAGATCTTTGAGAGAATCTCCTCCATTGAGTCACAGATCTGCCTTCGTCCTTCCCCTCTTTTTGGGTGACAAGTGGTTATCCTGCCTGCTCACACATGTTGATTCTCCTCTTATGCCTGAAGTTGACATATTTACTCAGGTTTCCATATCCTGTCCTGTGTGCCTGATTTGGTCCTGGCTGCTTCGGTCTCTGCTGGTCTGATAATCCTCCAAACTTGTCTTCAGTGCGGGAACTGAGGCATGACGGGGCCACCCATGTCTCAATCTCTCCTCTTCTCCTCCTCCAGCCTCCTCAACATGTGTTCGTTCCTCCTACCTTATCACTCTATCCTCCACTTTCCCTCCTGCCACTCTCTTAGTTTTCTTTTTAGTTTCCCCCTCCTCCCTCTCCCCTCCTTTTCAAGTCCTTTCCCACTCTCTTCCTAGCTTCCATTATGTTTCTTATCTCCCTTTCTCTCCTCCCTCTCTTGTTTTCCCTAGCTTACTTCCTTCCCAGTGACTTTTCTTCCCCTCTCCCCTCTCTCTCCCCCCGTCCCTGACTCCTCATCTCCTTCCTATCCTACCCACTTCCTGTCTTCCCTATATCTCACACTACCCCTGGCTTCCTAGATGCTCCTTTCTTCCCTTCAAATAGCTCCACCTTGAAACGCTTAAGTCTTTTCTCTCCTCCCACCCTCCCCCACAACTGCCATGCAAACATATCTCTGTCTCCACCATGCTCCTCATCTCGCTGCTGCTCTTAGTGCCAGCGATGCAGAGACCAGTCCTGGCCCTGTGCACTCTCCCTCCACTGGTCTTCCCAGAGGATTGAGAATAACACACCTCCGTGTCCAAATCCTCCTCCCTAAGCTTGACCTGTTTCAACCACTCATGGTTAATCTTCAACCAGATGTGCTAATAATCTCAGTGTCCTGGTTATAGAAACATAGAAAAAATGACAGCAGAAGGAGACCAAAAGTCCATCTAGTCTGCCAATGTGTTCCTTGTTCCAAAGATTCCTGATTCTGCAACCGCTATCCCTGGGTACACTCTCACCCTGCAGGGCCACGCCTCAAGGGGAGGTGGTGTTGTCATCTACCTCGCTTCTACCATCCAGGTTGTCCCTGTGTTCTCGATTACCTCCCCCTCAGCATGTGAACTACTCTTTCTCAAACTCTCTTTTCCTTTCTCAGTCCCTATCTTTGTAGCTGGTGTCTACTGCTGCCCCAATCTACTCACCTCATCTGTCACAGATCTCCTGTCCATTATCTCCTCTCATGCCTTATCTGGGGAGTTGTTCATTCTTGGGTTGGGGACTTTAATATCAGCTGGCTCTGCCACTTACAATCTAAAGTCTGCTATAATATTAATTCCCTTGATCTTACCCAATTGATCTCTGACCCAACCCGTCACAATCCTAAATCCCTCAACTACTCATTGCTGGACTGGGCTCTCACTTCTCACCCCCACCACATCATTGATACCGGCATCCTCACTGACACCATTAGTGACCATCACATTGTCTACTGTGTGCGCAAAATACACGGTCTCAAAGCCCCTCCCAAACTCCTCCAGATCTGGATCTGTCCTTCCCTCATGCAGACTTGGTAGCCACTGACTGGTCACCAATCTCTTCAGCCAGTTCTGTTATCTCTGCCCTTATCTTCTTCAATACCAGTGACCTTGCAATTTTGGATCAGCATGCCCCCTAAGGAAAACCAGGATCTGAGGTTCCCACCTCCCTTGGATTTCTGCAGAGTTACTGATCTGCCTATGCACACATGATCTCACCTGAAAGGTTCACAAGTTCTCCGGCTCCCCTGCTGACTTGCTTAAGTACTATGCCATTTGCAATGCCTGTGCCAGAGTCACTAAGCTTGCCAGGGCTGCGCACTTCACCTCCACCATCCAGAACAACTTTAACCACTCCTCCAAGTTATGGAAGGTCATCCATGCTCTCATCTCTCCTCCAAGCCAGTCTTCCACCCCGGCCCTCAAGGTGGGTGACACGCCAGTTTCTGACCCCCTCTCTGTTGCTTCTGAGTTCAACTCTTTTTTCGCCTCCTCTGCCTCTTCCCTTCTCTTGTCTCCTCCCTCTGCCCAACCACACCACTTCCCTTCCCCCTGCCTAACACCCAGTCTCCTTCTTCCTACTTCTCTCCTGTCTCCACTACTGACACCCTCAACACTCTCCTGGCTCTAAATCCTCTCAAGGGCAAGAGCCCTGACAGACTTGACTCTAAATTCCTCATCTTCTCTGCCCTGCCTATCTCTTCCCTTCTTAACCTCTCTTTCTCCCTTGCCTCTGTCCATGACACCTGGAAAGAGGCCACTGTTATACCCTTTCCCAAAGGAGGTGAACCCACCCTTCCTGGCAACTACCTCCCTATCACCTTGCTATCCACCTTAGCTAAACTACAAGAACACCTTGTGTTGGCTCAGCTCTCCTTCTTCCTTGACTCCACCTTTTTGTTCTCTCCCTTCCAGTCTGGTTTCCATAAATTCCATTCCACCACCTCCTCCCTTCTACAGCTCACTGACTCCATTCTCTCTCTGGAATGGATCAGGGCCTTCTCAGCTCAGCCATTTTTGTCGACTTGGCCAAAGTCTTTGACACCATAGCCCATCCCATCCTCCTTGACAAGCTTAAGTCAGCAGGGCTCTCTGACTCCTCAACTAATTGGTTATGCTCCCATCTTGAAGGCAGGACTCAGTCAGTTAGAACTAGAGATTCCCTATTTGCTCCACACCCTATCCGAACTGGTGTCCCGCAAGTGTCCATCCTTTGTCTGATACTCTTCTTGATCTTCCTCAATGACCTCCCTGCTGCTTGTTCCTCTGCGTCCATCCACATGTACGTTGATGATATGGTAATATTTATCTCTGTATCCTCCCCCTCTGATCTAATTGCCAGACTCCAGCTGGTCTTCAACAACATCCAGCAGTGGTTCCGGTCTAACCAGTTATCATTCAATGCCAAGAAAATGGTCTCCATGACCTTTGGCACCAGACAGAAGCTCTCAAATCTTACTGCCTCCTCTACTTCACCACCATGGATGGGACCGCAAGTGATGATGTCCCCTCATTTAAGTATTTAGGAGTATGGCTAGACCATCACCTTGACTGTTCTGGACATGTGGATGCCGTCCACAAAAAAACTTCACCTCAAACTCGGTGCATTATACAGGAATATAGGTTGCATCCCTCTTCCTGCTTGCCGGGCTATCATCCAGAAAATGATCCTCCCCATTTTTGACTATGATGACGTTGTCTACAGTGCTACTTCTAAGACTGCCCTAGCCAGAATGGACCCTCTGTTTCATGCTTTCTGCCAGTTTGCTTTGGACTGTCCTCCCCACACTCACCATTGCTCCCTGTATTCCTCTCTTGCCCTCCCCTCCCTTGAAGCCAGAAACTTCACTCACAGCATCTCCTTTATCTTTAAATTCTGGATTGGTTCCCTTCTACCTCACCTCTCTCCTCTCCACTCCTCCACCCTCCTCTTATACTCTCCGTAAATCTGACTATCGCTTCCTTGCTCTCCCTCCTAGAAAATCTTCAGCTGGCCAGGCTGCTTTGTCTTACCGTCTCCCCAAACTATGGAACTCTCTCCTCTTAAACATTCGCTCTGCCCCTTCTCTGCTCTTATTCTCCTCCTTACTCCATGACTTCTCCACCCATACCTGTAATTGCTCCTGATAGTTGTCCATGTTCCGTCTGTTCTCTTCCCGCCTTCCCCTCCTCCTGTTCTTCTCTTTTCCACCCACTTCTGCTTTTCCTGGGCTATCCTGGCAGCTTGATTCACCTTGCAATTTACTTGCTCCTCCTTGATACCATCTGGGTTACAATCTTCTCCACATCCCTGGTTTTACTACACAAATATGGTATAAATTGTCTAATTTGCTTATTTAATTTGTAGCTTATTATTTGTTACTTGGTCCTCTTCCTGACATGTAATTGTATTGCCTTGATTGTTCTCTTTTCCCAATAACCCTTCCCCTTCAGAAGCCTCTAGAAACAAGTTGTTATCAGCTCAGTATGTCTTTCCTGGTGAAAGTTTTGAAATAGATAAATTGCCTCCCTCTTCCGACTAGTAGGGGTATCACAAGTCAGAAGAGGGAGGTAATAATCCCTCTTTACAAGACACTGGTTAGGCCCCATCTGGAGTACTGTGTGCAGTACTGGAGTACTGGAGGCCACACCTTCACAAGGACGTTAACCAAAATGAGGCAGTCCAAAGAAGGGCAGCCAAAATGGTGCAGAGACTGCATCAGAAAACGTATGAGGACAGATTAACTGAACTCAATATGTATACCCTAGAGCAAAGGAGGGAGAGAGGTGATATGATCGAGGCATTCAAACACCTTAAGGGCATTAACAAGGTGAAAGAGTCTAACATGTTTCAATATAAGAAAAATAGCAGGACAAGAGGACACAGCATGAGATTAGAGGGATGCCGATTAAGGGGTAATGTGAGGAAGTTCTTTTTCACAGAAAGGGTGGTGGAAGCATGGAACGGCCTACCTCAGGAAGTGGTGGATATGAATACAGTGCAGGGCTTCAAACAGGCATGGGACAGGCATAAGGGAGCAATATAGATGAGTATGAATAGATAGGCCATTGACAGAGCAAAGGCCTATGGCACATTCATAAGGTAGAAAAAGAAATGGGCAGGCCTTGCGGTCCTTATCTGCCATCAACTTCTATGTTTCTATGTTTCTAAATAGGTGGCAACGATGCATGTTAACATGGGCGGCCCCAGCTAGCAAAATTTTCTGGGTGGTCCTGCGCTAACGGCTTACAGTTCCATGATGTGGCTCAATGGAGGAGATTCTCTCAAAGATCCACTGTTAAGGTAGGTAACTATTCTTTCTATCTCTCAGGCAACAGTGGCATCTGCAGCAGGGTGTGAGGCCATGCCTTCACTCCCATATGGAAGCTTGAACTCTGTATATCATGTAGAGAGGCTACTACTGTCACAGCGCATTACATCAATTAGCAATAAATACAGTGGTAGCCATTGCCACAATGAATCGTAGCACGTGCCTGAAAACTCCAATATCACAAAATATCAGAAAAGCCACATTCATCTGAATATACCTTTTCCATAATATAGTGACGGCCTATGCCAGATGGCATGTCATAACAATGTGCATGATCGCTACCACTATATGTCCATTCAGATGTTGCATCGCAACTTTATTTTTAATAATTTCTTAACCAGGAAAAGCATATGTAACCGTAACATGTCACTTTCAGGGGGATTTTAATTGGGTACATTTGTAATGATGTGGTGCTAGTGAGTGGTGGAGTTCTTTGCTCTGTTTTCTCTCTGAGAAGTGGATGTAAAAATCAGGAATTTGTTTTACTACCAACACCAGTGTCACCCCCAGCAGGTGTTGTGGTGAAGGGGCACTATAGGTTCCTAGGTGGGAGGATTAGAGATGTAGCAATTTAAAATCCGCTGGACAAGTGAGCGAGTGGGCACTTGGCGTTGCCCTCCGCTTCATGGAGTAAACAATGCAAAGTGCTCACTCCATGCTAATCGTCTACGCATTGAGGCTAAATGACAATGCTAAGTAAGGCGGTTACCCATTTCAATGGACTTTATGCTCTTCATTATGAGTCTAAGTGATCCACTTGGTGTTTCACCTGGCAGCCCCCCCAAACATCACATGGCTTACAGTACTGTAAGTCACTTGCTCTCTAGCCAGGCAGGAAGGAAGTGAGTCACACAGACAGTTTCACTTTCAGACTGAGAGAGAGGAGTGTGGACTAGAGAGAGGAGTGTGGACTAGAGAGAGGAGTGCTTTGATTGCTGATAGTTTGCGATCAGAGTGAGGAGGAGAGTTAAAGTTTGATAGTAATAACCCAACAGCTTTTTTAAAAGCTACATTTTTTTTGTCTTTTCTGTACTGTTTTTTGCTTAATTTGTTCTTTCTGTAAATTTTATTTTTCTTACCTCTATACTTACTTAGTTGTTTGTGTGTGTGTGTGTATGTATGTGTGTGACTGTGTGTGTGTTGTGCTTGTGTCGTGTGACAGAGTAGTGAGTGCTCGGACTGAGGGAGCACAGTAGGAGAGATGGAGCAGGGTGAGGGAATGTCTGGGGTGGGGGCAGCTCTGGGAGAGTGTGGTAGTACGCATCGCATCGCAAGATGCGTGGGGGGCAGGGCCCCACTTGTGCTGGACCATTTAAACTTGTGGAGTGTCCAACCCCAGAAGCAGGACCAGCACCACCTCCTGACTCTGAGGCAGTTCAGACACCACCACCACCACCACCAAGTCCAGCACAAGGTCCTTTGGAGCAGGATGTACCTGTTCCCCCAGGCCCAGGTGTGGATCCCATCAGTGTTGAGCAGTGTGAGCAGTCTACTGCCAGTTCATCTGGCCCTCCCCTGCCTGTGCCTGGTCCTCCCTGCACCTCCGTTGTTTGGCAGTTTTTTGACTGTGTCCAGGGGGGACAGCAGTGTGGTGAAGTGTCACCTATGTGCAGTGGAGGTGCGCCGTGGCCCCCCGGGGGAGTCACTTGGGGACTGAGGGTCAGCGCACCCATATGCTTAATCACCACCAGTTGGAGTGGCAGGCTGCCACAGAACAGACCATGTCTGCACCTGCTGGCCATTCCGTGGCAGAGGGTGCCGCTGTGCATAGCGGCATCCCTAAGAAGAGGAGGGCCACAGCAGCACCTGTTGCTCCACCAGCACCCCCACCACCACCACCAGCAGGTCAGCCTGTCGAACGAGTAGACACCAGAGAAGTGCGTGTAACACTGTCTGACTTGGCAGTTCTCTGGAGTGCTCTTGAGGAGAACAACGAGAGGATGAGTGCTGTGGAGCAGCAGCTGGATGACATAGAGGGACATCAGCTTCAAATTATGTCCATGCTGGAACTGCTGCTGGATCACCATGGGATCCCACATTAGTTTTGTTTCCTCACACCATGTCCCTCCCCACACCTTCCTTGCTGTGTCATAAAATGTATTCCTCCACCATCTCTGACCCTTGTATGTAATTGTGCCCTTTTTTTTGATGCACTGTTTTGGTGCCTCATTTTTCTGCATCCACAAAAGGCATCTGTCCTGTGTCCAAAAAACTGACAAGTGGTAACAGAGTGAAATGAGAGTATTTCAGCACATACAAACTCCCCCAGAATTAATGGCGCACTCAGTCATGCGCACAAAAGTGACACAGAGTCCCAGATTTTTTCTGCAGTCCCAGAATGCATCCTCCATGTGTCCAGAAAATTGACAAGTGGTAACAGAGTGAAATGAGACTGTTTCAGCACATACAAAGTCCCCCAGAATTTATGGCGCACTCAGTCATGCATGCAGTGGTGGCACAGAGTCCCCAGATTTTTTCTGCAGGCCCAAAATGCATCCTCCATGTGTCCAGAAAATTGACAAGTGGTAACAGAGTGAAATGAGACTGTTTCAGCACATACAAAGTCCCCCAGAATTAATGGTGCACTCAGTCATGCACACAAAAGTGGCACAGAGTCCATAGATTTTGTCTGCAGGCCCAGAATACATCCTCCATATGTCTAGAAAATTGACAAGTGGTAAAAGAGTGAAATGAGACTGTTTCAGCACATACAAAGTCCCCCAGAATTAATGGCACACTCAGTCATGCGCACAAAAGTGGCACAGAGTCCCCAGATTGTTTCCTGCAGGCTCACAATGCATCCTCCATGTGTCCAGAAAGTTGACAAGTGGTAACAGAGTGAAAAGAGACTGTTTCAGCACATACCCCAGTATAAAATAATGACTGTGAGGTTTGTGTTGCTGGTCCAATGTGTTGTGTGAGACAATTCCACCAAATGAAATGTGATCATCTCAACTGGATTGAAAGGTGCCCCTTGGATGTACACTAATAGTAGCCTTGGTGAGTAGATATATATATAGATATATGGTTGTGTATTTTGTAGGTGATGATGAGGGGTGTTGAACTTGACATGGACATGTACTCATGCTATTGTTCTGCATCACACAGGTGACTCATAAACTGTTGCTGTGCACATTCCAGTGTTTGATGAGAATTTCTTGCACTTAAATGAAAACGAATAACTCTCAAGCACATGAAGGTAAGTATTTCTTTTTTTGGGGTGGAGAGAATCATATTTTCAGTTTTGTCTGTAATGGTTTCTTATTTTTTTACTTCTTCACAGATTTCATCAGCATCCTTCTGGAGTCCGGTTGTTAATGATGGTCATGGTCATCTAATGAAACGACTTCTGCGTGTTGCATGTGTGCCCAAGCTCCAGGGAGGGGTGTGCATGATGTTGAAGAACTTTTTTGGATAAAGCCACTTTGACAGAACAACAAAGCATCCCGGAGTTTCCTAAAAAAAGAAATGAATGACTTCTTACAAGTTACAACTTCATTGCTATGTGTCCCTCCCTGGTTCTCAAATCTCAATCCCTATTGTCAAGTTACATTTCAGAGACACATCTTGTCAACTACTAAGACAACCTGTTGTGTACAATATTTGCAGCAGTCTTTACAAAGCAATGAAATGGATGAAATAAAATCTTCATACTTACCAGTGTGGAATTCACATGGACATCACATCGGTTCCTGTCTGCACAGTATAGCTACAGCATCTTTCCCAATGAGTATTAGCGATGGAGCCTGTTTTTGTTCTCCTGTAAAAGAAACAAAAGAAGTGTACTGTATGTGTTTTGCCACTGCGGCTCTGAAAAGCTACAGAAAACAAAACATACAACTTAAGGAAGTGAGGCAGCATAACAAACATGAGTGCACATACTCACTTTATGGTTTAAATATTAAGAAGCTGGTGGTGGTGGTGCACTGGTGCACTGGTGGTCCATGGGGGGGCAGACAGACTCATGGTGGCAGACTTGCATAACATCAGTCCTGGTGGTGGTGGTGGTGGTCCATGGGGGGGCAGACAGATTCATGGTAGCAGACTTGGATAACATCAGTCCCAGTGGTGGTGGTGGTCCGTGGGGGCAGACAGACTCATGGTGGCAGATTTGCATAACATCAGTCCCAGTGGTGATGGTCCATGGGGGGCAGACAGACTCATGGTGGCAGACTTGCATAACATCAGTCCCGTGGTGGTGGTGGTCCGAGGGGAGACAGACTCATGGTGGCAGACTTGCATAACATCAGTCCCGTGTAGTGGTCCGGGGGGGGGCACACCACCTTTTAAATACTGCAGTTAAAACCTGCCAACATTAACCACATCATCATCTTCATAGAAAAAACTGCCCTTACAGTCATCGATGTCTGAAGTCTGACCACTTGGAAATTCTTTCTCCATTGTGTCATCATCTACGTCAGTGGTGGGCCATTTCAGGCAGCCAGTGCCACCAGGATGCTCCATTTCCACATCAGCAAGACTGCCATGACTAGGCCAGTGTACAAATACCGAGGTTGCAGTCTGTGCTGGTATGTGCCTCTCATTCATTTTAATGAATGTTAGCAAACTAACATTTGCAGAAGACAAGTTTGTCCAACGATCCTGACTATTGCACCTGCTGAGCTGAATACCCTCTCAACACTTACATTGGAGGGCGGGCATGTGAGGTACTTCAGTGCCACTGTAGTCAGCTCTGGCCATTCACTGACCTTTCCACTCCAGTACAAAAGAGGATCTTCACTTATTGTCAGATGTCTGTTTTCAGACAAATATGACACAACCATTCTCTGTGCTGCACTAAGTCCAATTGTTGATGCATCAGGCTGTTCCCCAGAATCATTGTTTTCACAAATACCCACTTGGGACAAAGCCTCCCAAAGTAGGTTGACGCCAACCACTTTGGATGACAGACCACCTGGAACTACAGTGCCCTTACCCTTGCATGATATGCTTGCTGGTCCTCCAGCTACACCTTCAGCTGGATTATGCTGCTGAGGATTGCAAACCTTGGCACGTGACATCTGTGCCCCATGAACCAAGCAAACCAGTTGACCACTGATATTTTTTACCTGTTCAGGCTCTCCCTCCAGTACTGATGCAATTCCACGTTTGTATCGTGGGTCCAGCATTGTTGCCATGGCAAAGTTGTCACTACACTGAATGCTCACAATGTGACGATTCTGGTCAAATACTGTCAGCATGTGTTGCAGCAACATACTGCTACCATCATCTCCGGCAACATCAAGGCTATGCTGTACATTCACCAATGTCTGCCTCAGTACCCACAGCAGTGGAATTGATTAGCTAATGGAGGCAGACTTGCCACTCACTGCCTGTGTGGCATTTTCAAAAGGCCACAAAATTGTTATTACAGAGTCCATGAGGCACCACTGTTCAGTCATCATAGACATGGAGGCCCAAGAACTGTCACGGCTACTATGCATAACAAGATATTCGGAGATGGCTTTGTATTGTTCATCCAACCTCTCTGTCATGTATAACATGAAGTTCCATCGGGTGACAACTTCCAGCTTCAAGCAGTGCTGAGGCAGGCTGTTTTGTATCTGCAACTGCCGCAGTTGGTCACTGGCCTTTTCAGATCTTGAAAAGTGAGAGCAGATATGTCGTGCAATGGTCAGCATTTCCTTTATGTCAGGGTGCTGCAGAAACTCCTGAACCACAAGATTTAAACAGTGGGCCATGCATGGAACACGAAAAAAATCACCATTCATGATGCATGTCACCACATTTGACCCATTGTAATTTGCTATGAACCCAGCTCTCAGGGACAGAAGGTGTAACCATCTGTCAATTTCAGTCAGTACAATGTCCAACATGTTCTCACCAGTGTGTGAACAGGTCACACTGTGCATAGCAATTGTTACATGCTGGCGAATTCCAGGAAGATTGCTACCGCTACAATCCACCTTCCTGCATTGATTATTCACACTACCAGCATCACAAACAACCCTAGGCACCCACGCCAGTGTGCAGTTATACACAGATATGAACTCCACGCTGTTTTACCACTTGTCCACATATCCATACTTAAATGGATGAATGGAGAGGAGGAATGTTGAAGGGCATGTCTTACTGAGTCTGAGACAGTGCGGAACAACTCGGGAACAGCACGGGTAGAAAAGTATGTCCTGGATGGGACTTTCCATTTTGGACAGGCATGGGCAGCAAACCGCCGGAACCCAGAATTCTCCACTAAGGAGAAGGGCAAAAGATCGATTGCCAGCATTTCCGCTACAGCAGCATTAAGTTCATGTGACACTGTATGATTGGGGTGGGTCCTTCAGCTTATGCGCAAAAACACTCTGTAACATGGGCTGACTTAAACGTTTTACACGGGGTGTGTTGTTGGTCACAAATGGTTGTGCTCTGTGGCAAATGCCATTGGCAGGGGGTGGAGTCTGGACATTTGATGAAGATGGTTGCACAGGTGATGATGACAAACCCAGAAATGATGTTAGTTTTCCAGATTTGCCAACCGGGGTTGATGTACCACTTGCAGTAGACATACGGCATTCACCACCACCACCACCACAAAAACTGCTACTCTCACCAACACTGGACAACATTTCAAAGTCATTATGGTCCTCCACCTCATCATGCCTGTAGTAGTCCTCTACTCTAATTACCGCACTACTACACACGTTTAATTTCCTACTGGGATAAATAGTCATGGAAGGGGATTACATGCTGGCTATGGTTGCCACCGGTGATACGGGTGAATGCCCCAGTCTGGTATTAGCTGCCAGCTTGTGCTGGGTCCACAGAGCCAAGTGCCTATTCTTAAGATGCGTATGCTGTCCCCCTGTCCCAAGATGGCTCCCCTTTTTACCTCGACTAACACGCACATGGCAAACCTGGCAGATTGCAACTGAATCATCATTTGCATCTTGAACAAGAAAATCCCAAACAAGGGAATGTGATGCTCTGCTTTTAACATGTCCATAATGATGTGGCTTATTTAAGTCTGTTATTTTAAGCACTGAAGTGGGGGGAGGGTATGTCATGTTTCTGGCACTGCACACCTTTTGTATGTGCAACTGACCCTGGACTGCAACTGACCACCACGACTACCTATCATATTGACTACTGGGTCGTCATCATCATCAACTAAAACTGGTAAATCACAAGTTTTTACGGGGGGATTCCTGCAAACAGATTCAGACACAGCCACTTTTAATTTCTTTTTCTCCGGTTCCCAGCTGTGGTCAATTACATCATCATCATATTCATCAACGTCACTGTCACACACATCCACATCTTTTGCTTGGATGCTAACACGTGGACTGCATGTTGCAACAACAGTAACATCATCATCATCAGCATCATCACATTCATCATCAGCATCTACGCCACCATCACGTAATATTTTTTAACCACACTGTGAATCACTGCATGGAATATGCATGACGGTAAGTGCCACGGTGGATGGAATATCACATTGTATGCTATTGTTGACATAATCATCAGAATCAGGTTCAGTTAATGGGATGTTACTGGGAAGTATGACATCATCTATGCTGTGACTCACTTGCACTGCTTCACACTCAATATGTTTGGATATGGTACACTGGTCGGAATTAGAACTTGACGCAACAATACTAATACTACCTCCACCACCACTAGCACCAGTAACACTAAAACCACTGGCTGAGGAAACATCATCTCCTCCATCATCTCCTCCAACTATCAGTGAAGCTACTGATTGGGCTGTAAAAAACACTGCAGGAGAAATACCTTTCCTCACATCAGCAATGCACTTCTCCGTCCGTGTACTACTACCACGCCCATAAACCCTCTTACTGCCAACATTGCCATGGCCAGAAACAGCTTTACTTGCACGTCTCTTTGCAGGCATTTTAGGGGGGTCAACCACAAATATTATTACCAAATTCAGATTTTGATACGATCACTTTCTGACTGGAGGGACACTGGCTGGATGTGAAGGAAAATAAACAACTGTGGCTTCAGCAACAGATAAGAGACTACTGTGTTGTGACACTGTCATGGAATTAAAACAACTTCAGTAACCAGTGGTGCTGATGGGGTCACAAAAACAATCCAGTCTGGTAAAAAATACCTTTTCAACGTGGGGGTGGAGGAGGAGCACTGAATACAGACAGTGCTGATTTTTACGGCACTACAAGCAGCAAAACTAAGAACAGAGAACACGATCGCAGTACAAAATCAGACAGCTGCAGTGAATAACAGGTTCACACTGCTGCGCTTAGTTGCACTTACACTAGTCCGTGTCACAAATTTTAAAAGGTATTCTGTATTTGATGCACACAACACTGCACACACAACACAGAAAATGCTGAACAAGGAATGCGATGCAAATGCAAAAGTTCAGTGTACTGCCATGTAATGTAAATTTGTAATTTAAACAACCTGACCTTATGAAATGTTGCACCACATTCACACAACAAACAGCAAGAAAATGTGTACTATTAGTGACAATTTTACTGTGTACAGTAACACAGTCAGTTATATAACAAAAATATAACCAAAACACAAACAAATCACTAGTTCTCCAACTTAAATCTACCTACCTACACACAGATACGCCCCTTCCCCACACAGCACACTTCACTGTCTTTCACCACACACACTCAGTGTTGTAAATTAACAGTCAAAATCCACACACAAACAAAAATGCTCGATAATGTGAGCACAGGAGGGTTTCCTACAATTGATGAACTACAGCTGGATCCTCAAAAAAAAAAAAGTAAAAATGCTTTTTGAACAGCTTTTTAAAAGATTCCTACAGACAGCTATCACAACACACTGTCTCCTATTCCTTCCTATTTATACTACCCTGAACTGAGGCTGTGCAGATCAATATAGAGTCCATGAGACCTGAACTCCCATGAATCACTGCAAAATCAGCCTTCGGAGCTCAAAAACAAGGCAAAGTGAACTGCCACCAATGCACTTCACCTTAAAAATTGAAAGAGTAGTGACCAGTGGAGGCGGAGTAACGTGAAGTCGCTGTTCCCAATGCACTTTGCGTTCCTCATTATAACCTGAGTACTCTGCTTTGCATTGAGGCACTCCAGATCCATCCGATGCTCCAGAAATGCTTCACGAGCAGATTGAGCTCACTTTGCCCACCACTAAGGAGGGTGGAGGCAATCGACTAGGAAAGGCAGAAGTTATCCACAGAGGTTTGATGAAGAAAGACTTTTATTAGCCAAAAGGGGTAGGATGACACAATCAGAAGGGAAAATACTAGCAAAAAATAAAGGCAAGAAGAATATACAGAACAACTACTACAGTATCTAAACTGTAAATACACATAAATAACTAATTGGCCGTCTAAAAGGTGTACCTTGGCCTAAAACATCTATATTTCTATATTGAACAGAGTACTCTAAAATAAACAAAAGCGGGTTGACCACTGGTACTAATAGCTCTTTAGACAGCTATAGAACACTGAAGTCTCCCCTCTCCTAACAGAGGTTTCCTCCCCCCCGACTTTTACACCAGCAATTACATAAAATAAAGTACAGGTTGTTACATTATTTTTTGTGTTTTTTTTTTTTTTACACACACTCAGTGTGTAATACCATCACAAATCACTCATGCTTTGCACTCGTGGTCTATGTGGTATTGCACACCTCCGGTGTGTAAAAAAACTCATAATGTACAACACCCCATCTGTTATTCTCTGTTTAGCTAGTGGTGCAGGAACAGTATCTGCTGAAGTTGGATATCACTGGATACTATTGCTTTTTGTGGATTTTATATGCCATCTAGTACTGGTGGCATCCAACCATGGATCCAATTGGAACCATGGGATCCAGCTGGACCCGATGGTAAGAAGCATCTGACTGGATCTCAACTATCTGACCCTCTGATCCAAAAATATGACCACAGACCCCAAAATCCAACCTTCATTCATTATGTTTGTTCAGGAAAGAATTGAAAACCCATTGAGGCAGGTTTGCTCACCATGGCATCCAGGAACATGCCGTGAAATCAGAATCAATGCATCAACTGCATTTCTTAAATATCAGCTGTTTATTTAACACATTAGCAGAAAGACTGAGATGTTATTCCATAATAAAATCCAAACCTCCAGTCTCAAAAACAAGAAACAAAACTTTCATACGCACATACAAAAGGCCAGCAGCAGAAGGCCTATCGAGTCTGCTCGATGCAAAGCTTATGTGCATATGCTACATGTTGCTCCACCTCCCCATTACCCTAAACTTCCCCTTGAATCTATCCCACCCTCTTTTAAACCCCCAATTGTATTGTGATTTATTACCCCCTCTGGTAGTGCATTCCAGCCTGCCACCACCCTTTCAGTGAACAAATGCCTTCTGATCTCCTTCCTGCACTTCTCCCACCCTCTGGTATTTCTGTTCTCACTTTAGCAAAAAAAAAAACAATTCCCTACATTGACCCATTTTGCAATACCATAATTCGTAATCACTGCCATTAAATGAGAAAATGCCTCTACAATACTGATTTTTCTCCAAAGGACTCCTACAATTTCAGAGCCAAAACAAAATATGTAACAACTTGTTTTTTTCCTTACAGTAATAAAGTGTAAAACAGATATTAGAGCAAGAAACCAGCTGCAACTGATAGGTTAGTACAATACTGCTCTGCAGCTTTGTTTGAACATTTGCAATATTTTTACAATGCTGGGAATTGAGGCTAATTATCATAAAAATGGAAATACATTATGCTGACACTGTTTTCCACACGGGTGACCCTTTGGGCATGCACCTGAGGTAAAATAAATTTGTACCACCAGTGTCAATATTGTGTTAGCAATGTATTGGTAATTTGAGTGCAATCCAATTCTGTGTTCTTAAAACAGACAATAAATGAGCATTATGCAGAAACAAACATCACACACATATTTAAGCAACAAGGCATGACAGTGTGTGGGTAATTGGCAGAGCCACTGGAAAATTATGGAAAAGGTTACCCAAAACTGCACAGCGTTTTGCAGAAACTGCGGGAAATTGAGGGATTCTACTATAGACCCTGAGTGCTTCACAATAAATCTTTTAGGCCCAGATATTCAAAAGGGTTGCGCATGGTGCAACGGTGTTGCATCATGAACAACCCACTGATGGCGCGTGTGATATTTAAAGGAAAAGTGCGCCGCACAAATCTCTATGCTACCGGGTATCAGTAACGTATGCAGGCACAGGTGGGGGGGGGGCTTGCCCATGCATAAACTGCACAGCCCGATATTCAGCTCGGGTCATGCAGAGTTATGCAGGTGCAAACCCTACCTGCACTTGCAGAAAAGTTACGCCTAAAAAAAAAAGGAACAAGTCAAGGGCCACCCACAGATGAGCTGCCACATTGCAGGGCGCAACACAGCAGCTGCCACCTGTGAGTGGCCCTCAGCAGTTCCCGCTGCACCTGGCGGTGCCCCTCCATGCCCCAATTGCGGGCATCAGACATCCCCCCCAAAGTCCAATATCCCTGGTGGTCCAGTGGACTGTGATGAGCCCGATCGTGGGCATCAGACATCCCCCCCCCAAAAGTCCATTATCCCTGGTGGTCCAGTGGACCGTGATGAGCCCTAACGCGGGCATCAGACATTTCCCCCAAAGTCCAATATCCCTGGTGGTCCAGTGGACCATGATTAGCCTGATCGCGGGTGGCATTCCTCACCCCAACAAGTCCGAAATCCCTGGTGATCTAGTGGACCCCCCCAGCCGCCCACTGAGCCCCAACACCCCATCAGCCAGCAGGCAGCAGCACCCCAACCGCCTGCTGCCCCGCCGACTGACAGCTCGGTAGGGCTGCACGCCCATTGGTTCAGAGCATGAGCCAATGGGCATGCAGCCCATACCGTACTAGTCAGTCCAGATATGTGAATGAATGAATGCTGCTGCCCGCCAGCTGACGGGGGGGAAGCGGGGTGGTGAGGCTCAGGGGCGGGTGGGGAGGGAGGTCCACTAGATCGCCAGGGATTTGGACTTGGGGGTGTGAGGAATGCTGCCCACGACATAATCGTGGTCCACTGGCCACCAGGGATATTGGACTTTGGTGGGGATACAGTGATGCCCGCGATCGGCTAATCGCGGGTTCACTGGACCACCAGGGATAGAGACGCTTTGTCCCTTGCGGACGCCCCAATCGGGCTGCAGGGCGCTGTCCTCGATACGTTGCCTGGCAGGGCGCCAGGCACAAGTCATCGGGGATCGCACACCTGCATGCTAATGTCATGCAAATTAAGATAATCAGATGCAAATGCTCCATGCCTTGTATAAGTTATGGTCCCATTTGCATGTCACCCTTTGAATATCGCAGGTGCTGTGCATGGCACAATGGAACTTGCGCCACCGCATCTCAATGCTCCACTCTGACCACTTGCGCTGGCGCAGTTCCACTGCTCCATGCACAGTGGGGGTGGCTAGGGTGCAATATCCAAAGCAGTTGCGCCATAGCGTAACTCCGTTGAATATTGCCCTGGCCACACCCCTGCGCAACAAATTTGAGCAGCGCACAGGCTTGTGCCACAGCCTGGAGTAGTTTGAATATCTGGGCCTTAATGTTTTCTGCAGCATGTATTAGTCGGTATACATTGCTAAATGAACACACTGACACCTGAATATGCTGAAAACATAAAGAAAAGTTTATGTTCCTAGAAAGAATACTAAACTGGTAAGATATCATAAGCGTTTCCTATCTTCCAAAATTTAAAAGCATCTGCCTCATACAGCACTAAACAGATTCTATAAAGTGAGCCACAGCAAATCAATATTAAATAAAGCCAGAAGAATTTTTTTTGTTTGTTTCTGGCTGTACAATAATGAAACCTATTTAACAGCTGTTTACAGTGCTCTGACAGCTATTCACCAACTTTGGTACAAGAAAAAATAAGCAGATAGAGCAGTGAATAATTGAGTTTTAGTAAAATATTGTTAAAGTGTTTAATGATCATAATTTATACTGTAGGTGCTGCACACTATTTTTGAAATCACATATTTAAATATTAAATCTAGGGGTTATTGGGGCTGGCAGTATTATCTAGAGGTTAGAGTAACAAACTGTGAATGAGCTGATGACATCTGGCAGACCTGGGTTTGATTCCCACAATCTCCACTTGCATACTGTGTGATTCTGAACAAGTCACTTAACCTCCTCAGTGCTCCTGGGCTGTACCTCAAAACAGGCACTTGTGCCTAGTGGGCCTCACGTAGTTACCAAAAAATGTAAAAAAAAAAAATACCAATATATTTTTACTGCATCATACAGTAGTCAAGGTACCCTGTAATTTACCTTTGTTTTACTCTGGCTGCAATGATTTTGTTTAGTTAAAGATAAATGTTCAGATACATTTTGTGTTTTATAAGCTTGTTTTTAGACTTTAGTTAGGTTTTTATTGTAGTCTTCGCATGTGAGCATCTAGGGGGTAGTTGCTAAGAGTGAGAGTACCGTTAGCAACTAGCTTATTCAAGTTTAAAATCAGCAGGGCCATCCAAAAATTCTTAGCTGTTTGAATCAAAACTAGTCTGAATGAAGGTATGCTCGCAAGGAAAAACTTGTCCTGCCACTTACAAAAAGGCTTCATAGTTAGCACCCCATTTAAGTGAATGGAATCATTTGCACCTTTTCTCTTTTGTTTCAGTCTGTGTGGCAACAAAAAGTTTTCTGATAGACTGCTTCAACACAAAACAAATGTTAAGTGTTTAAGTGTACTTATGCTTGGCCAGTGGACTTTGAAACCAAACAAGACAAGGATTCAAAAGAAATCAGTGTCACATAAAACCCTTGCTCTACCTTGCACTGCATTGTTTCAGCCAAACCCAAGTTTGCATGCAAAATTGTCAATATAGTTGAGAGTATTTTATTAAAAATGTTAATACTTTTTACATAGTTCAATATAAAAACTCAAAAATTGCAAGAAATTGCAGAACATGTCAGTTTTTTGCAGAGAATGGTGAAAATTGAGGATTCCGCAAAAAAATTGTGGGCGCAATTTTCCAGTGGCCCTGGTTATTGGGGATTTACCTACATCTTGTGTACTATAGACCCATGTGTAAAATACATTTTAAAATGTGTTTAAATGTGGTATTTATTGTTTTTTTTATAAATGCTGTTCCTCAGCCATGGGTTATTGCAGGATTCACCCACAGGCAAAGACCTCGGTTGACCAATCAGGTTACAGGATTTCTTAGGTCCACTGTCTTTTTATGTACAAACCAATTAAATGAAAGGACTACTATGACCTTGGAGCCCAAAAATCCAACTGTGGATCCAAAATCCTAATTTGATGGTCTAGAATTTGAATTCAGAGATACACAGTAAGATTGTCTGTCAAAGGGTACTCAGCTACCAAAAGGCACTATCCAAGCACTGTAAGTATTAGTCCAAGTTTCTGGTGTGTGACTAGAATCCACAGCCTGCCAGTCTTCCATACCTACATGTGAGTTTGCAACCTGTTGAGCTATTGGCACTTCCAATGGCAACAAGAATAGCATCATTTGTTATGAAAAAAGAAGTGGGGCTGCCATGCTGCTGAACTCGGGACACTGTGTCTGGAGGCTGGCCAGACCACAGCTGCCACTGCTTGACAATGCAGTGCGAGCGGGTAGGGATGGTGTTGGGCTCTGGTGCCACACCATCCCCTATGATGGGTAATGGAGCTTGTTCCCTCCACAGAACATCGCTCCGTGCAGCTAACGCTGCTTCATGGGCTACATCCTCACCAGGGGAAGTGGGAGGAACCAAAGAGAAAAGTTCGGACAAAACAAACCCATGTCTGCCTGGATTCCCAGGCTGCCACTGGGTCCAGGTGCCCACTGACATGGGATTTTTGTCCGCACAGTAGATTTCCTCAAAAGGGAGGATGGCCCTTCCCCTGGGGCACCTGCCATGGAAGGGAGAATTGTGGGGCAGGACCTGAGAGGATGGGGGTTAATGAGCCAGGACAGGATATATATTTCTGACAGGCATGGCTGGGAAGAAAAATCTCTCTGGGAAAACAGAACAAAGAAGTGGCATGAACTATCTGATCCACCCACCTGGACACTACAACTATTAAGAATGTGTTCGCTGATTATTTCACTCTATACTTCCAACTGATATTCCTTCCGTATCTAGGAAATAAATGCTACTCTACAAAGATCCTCTGAGCTCCTGTACCAGTCTGTGTTTCAGAAAGTCCAGCTCAGCAACAGACACATATACTGCACAAATGTCACTTCCCAGACAGGGACCAAAACTGCGTGTTTCTTTAGCATAATTCCTCTCCCAACTATGTCTGAGCCCATGAAAGCAAATCAATGTTCTACTTCACAGCTCTGCCTTTAAAATACCTCGGGCACCCAATTGTCCACATTTTTTTCTTACATAAGCTAGAACGTGTTCAGATGCTTGCCTGATTGACAGCTTTAATTATGAGCAATCAGAGCACGCTGTGAGCAGGGGCAGCGAGGTGATGAAGAGGAATGAGATTTTTCTTTTTGGATTAGCTGAAGCACACACTGTTCTCTGGAGCTTTATCTGGCGCGTAGCTGAGCAACCAATTGGCCTTATGCTGTTGTGCAGTGGACCTTGGTCTGCTGCCTAAACTCTGCTGACCTTCGTTCCTGGTTGCAGTAACTTTGCTAACAAGAAGTTTCTTTACTGTAGCAGTGCAGTCACAGATTAAGGTAGCTACCACCCTTTGAAGTGGCAGCAGTCAGAACTTCAGAATGAGTTCAAGCTCCTGATTTGCTGGGGACCTGTGTATGAAAGGTTACCTTGAATCTACCACAATTGTGGGCTATCTCAGTGCAAACAGATTCGAGATTTATTTATTTTATTTGCTTTTGGTAACCGGGTAAGTGCACTAGACAGAACTACTTATTTTCAGGCATGACCCGGGAGAGTACAAATCAAGGAACAGGTAAAAACAAATACATACACAGTGTGTACAACAGGAGATTCCAAACAGTTATACAGAGGTGCAAGTTACATAGTACATAGAGGAGGTACATATCACATGGTATAATAGGAACAAAACAGACAAAAAGGCACAATTTACAATTAATAGTGTACAAAACATGACTCTAACATTTTTTAAAGAGGAACATTCAGCACTAGGAGCCCACATCCAAGAGTGGGCTGGTCCCAATTTACACTTTGTATGCAAAAACATATACATTTTTTCAGTTTTTTACTGCAGTATCGTAGATTTATCAGACTTATTCTGTTGACTTACAAGCTGTTGTTGTCTGTTACTACACATCCCAGAATCCCCTGCAGCTGACATCAGAGGAGGGTTGCAGCAGTGGGAGTTTGAATAGCCTGAAGTGCATGTTAGAGCTTTTATAAGCTCCGATCAGATGTTTGCCAGTCCCGCTGTTCTCCTGGAGCTAGGTATATTCCCCTGTGACTATACATAGCCCAGAGAGGACAGAGGGACCACCAAACAAAAGCTCAGTGGTTATAAAAACTCCAACATGTTTTGCCAGCTGTTTAATCTTTGCTGCAGCCCTCCTCTCATGTCAGCTGCAGGTGATTCTGGGATTTGTATTTAGAAAAAAGTCAGCTTGGAAGACAGCAGAATCAGGCTGATACAATCTACTATACTGCAGTAAACAGTAGGCAAAAAAAGTTTCTTTTTTTTTTGTACACAAAGTGCAAATTAGTACCCGCCTCATACTTGGGTGTGGGGCTCTCAGTGCTAACTGTTCCCCTTTAAAAGCGACATCAAGAGAAGAGAATTACAGCCACTTGATGACATGGTGGCAGGGCTTTGCACTGCCGTGCCAGAGATCAGAGCTGACCTTGGTCACCATGTGAGGAGGCAGGCCATGCTGCTGGAAATGGTTGGAAGGCAGCACACCCCATCTGAGAGGGCTGGCGGCAGAGTCTGTCAGCGCATCAACCCCTGCAGATTGGCCAGGGAGCTTGCTCCTTCTGTAAGAGCACGCTGTTACGTCACGGCTGATGGCCACAGCTCACACCGGGGGTGGAGGGAAGCAACAAGGAAGAAAATTTGGAGAGAAAAATCTCCCTGCTGTCTGAATGATGGCAAACTCACCTGAACAGGGTATAGCCCTGATTAACAGGGTGAGCCTTCAGCAAAGGCAGGGTAGGGAGAAAAACTTATATGGAAAACAAGAAAGGAGAATCAAAGTGCTTTAAAAAGGCAGTTGTTGAGGCACCGTGAACTTTTGAAATCTTTATAAGTACTGTCGAATTTGTTGTGTCTGGCAACACCCCCCCCCTCCCCGCAGCCCCATCAGCAACAGTCTCAAGGACTTACCTGTTACCCATAACTTACATAGGACCATCTAAAGTGCATGACCAGCCATGTTGGTCGTGCCAGAGCCTAAGGTGGGTGCCAGGTTGGACTACCATGAGATTCCTCCTGATTTTCTCCCCTGGGGAGCTGGCGGGTAATGATGTGGTCATGCATGCCTTCAGTGGCACACATACAAGATAGGTATCCATCAGCAACCCTCCCCCAGCGCATCAGCATTTCCAACTGTGCTGCCAATTGGTCTCCAATGGTTCACAGTCATGCAGTGGGAACAGCTCCAGCCCCTTCCCCCTCTAGGTTAGAGAGCAGTCCCTGAGAAGCTCAATCCTTTCTTCCACAGCCAGTCGTCAATGTCCCATGCTCATTCATGAATGTGGGTCACCGACATAGCAAGCAGTAACACTAATGCTGTACTACCAGCTGGCCCCTTATATCTGGTTTTGTATAGCACTGGTGTGTCTGCAGAGACTTTCAACATGGATTTCACACTTGCAGGCCGTATAAAACTAGTATTGTATATTTTAAAGCACTGAATGGGGACACAGTGACTTGGTGGACTGGCTGTGGGTTCCAGAAACTTTCACCATTAGGTCACTATTAGTTGAAATCCAGTCCAAGTCAGCAGTGACCAATATCTCGTATCACTGGATGGCGGTTCAGTGACCCTTGTGAAATAAGTTCTGGCAGTTCTCAGTCTGGTTTCTAATGAACAGTTGT
Organism: Neoceratodus forsteri; assembly: GCA_016271365.2. NCBI lineage: Eukaryota > Metazoa > Chordata > Ceratodontiformes > Ceratodontidae > Neoceratodus > Neoceratodus forsteri. The sequence continues at coordinate 1,538,594,702 of CM028131.1, read as the reverse complement.
CCACTTCACAAAACCACCATGAACGTACTAGGATGGCATTAATGAGCACCCTTGTTGGTGGTCTCACATGAGAGATTAATGGAAAACTGCACTGACCCTGTTAGCTATTTTTTTCCCTGTAGAAGCTGTTTAATAAAAACCTCTTGGAGATGGTCTGAATTGGACAATTCTGATCTGATTTTCGGATTTAGGATTTTCTTCTATATACATTTTATGCCATCTTGGCCACAGCAGGCTTGAGTTCCCTTCAGCCATGTCCCCACTGACCCTCACCATCCACCGCCTTCCCAGGCTTACCTGCTCAGCTCAAGTACCCCCACGGACACCCCCCCCCCTTGGCAGGGTCAGGAGAAAGAGGGCTGCCCTCCTCCACAGACACAAATCCAGTTACGAATGGTGAATTCCCTGGTGGTGGACGGATGGGGGAATTGGCACACAGAGCATCATGTACAACTGCCTTGCCACCATTTTCCACTGTTTTCTCCCCTGAACCCCATGCTGTGGTGCACACATCAGCTAATGCATGTGGAGGCCTGCCACGGAGTCCCACAGCACCCACCCTTCTTTTTGCCATTCCAGACCCGCACTGCCAATGGGCTTACAGCTGGTGGCAGTTGTTCGGGGGAGATGACAGTCCTTCCTTCTCAGGAAAAGAGAACAGTCCCTCAAAGGCTCTATCCTCTCCTCCCAGCTGATCCCCAGCAACCAGAGTCTGCTTCCAAACTGAGGTCGTCAGCGTGGACTGAGGTGTCCCATCCAGCTCCTCAATTGTCAACACCACCGGGCCAGCTCAGATTTAAGATTTTAGGAAATTCCAATTCCTAATCTGATTCCAATTCAGATCCTAAATGTCTATGTAAAAATAGGTTTTAGGATTCGGTTTAGGAATTCAGATATTCGGACCTCAATTCCCAAATCCTAAATCCAAAAATTGTCTCAGAATCTGACAAATCTGATTCCATTCTGCAAAATTAAGCAACACTAATACCACTGAACAAACAAGGGTTGCTCCCCTTGGGGTTGGTGCTAGGAAGTCCCAAAATCGTCAATGTGGAAGCAAAAAGGATTCACCACTCTGTGCCAAAAAGAAGCTTCAGACTCACAAGTCCATTCGCAAAATTTCATTCATTTATTGTGAACAGTACACACAGAGTGAGTGGTGTAGCCCAGGGAGGCCACCATTAAACCAATGTTTCACCTCCATTATGGACGCTTTGTCAAGGTAGCGTCCATAACGGATGTGAAACGTTGGTTTAATGGTGGCCCCCCCAGACTACACCAATCACTCACTCTGTGTACTGTTCACAATAAATGAATGACATTTTGCTAATGGACTTGTGAGTCTGCAACTTCTTTTTGACATGGAGTGCTGAGTCCTTTTTGCTTCCACAGCACTAATACCAGTTGCATTTCTTTTATCGTTCCATCTTTACTGGCCATGTAGTAAACTCAGTGGGGGGTTCTGATTTACACTGTTACAGTAAGTACCATTGTAGAACTGCATGATGTAAGTTATATCCCCTGCAACCACAGAGTTCCATAACAGAACACGGGCACACTGTGTCAACAGTGTAAGAGCCTAGCAATGACATAAACTACATCATGCAGTTCTGATATGGTCTTCAGTACCAGAGCGTATGTCAGAAACACCCATGAAATTTACTCAAAAGCCAGTAAAGATGGAACGATAACAGAATGTAAACCAGTACTGTATTAGAAAAACAGCTTCAACAAAACATACAGGCTTACTGGATAAATGCAGTTTGCAGTCAGATTCTACTAAATGGGACTGGCATTGTGGAGGAGCAGTTGCATGTCCATCCTCCACACAAACAACCCAGGTTCAGGAATGGCTGAGGGTTACTCAATGGGCCAGCAGTGTGAGGGAGGATCGAGCACCCGACAGCAGCTCTCCTTAACCCAATGGCAGTTCTCCTTCCTGGGGGAGGGGGAGACCAGTTTCCACTGCAGGGACTGCCACCTATTTGAGGCCGGGTGGTAGTGCAGCAGGAGTGCACACAAGCAAGGGGTTGGGCTAGAGTGTGATGTGCTGGAGCACACATCTTGACCCTCCAGCCCAGGGGAGAAAAAAATGAAGGAAAAAGTTGCAGGGCTGCTCTTAACTTGCACATCTCACAGGCTCTCGCTCAACTGACATGGCTGGCCACCCACTCAATGGGTCCTGAGCAAGTGGTGGATAACTGGTAAGTCCATGAGAAGGTCAATGATGGGGAGGGGGGGGTGCCGTCGGACTGACCTGGAGGGAAAAAAACACAAGATTAAAAAAATCTGTTACGTGGACTTGGAGTATTAACTAGCCTCTCAGCTCACCTGTAAGAGTTGGTCTCTATCTCAGCAGGGTTGAGGAACACTGGTGGGTCACGTCCTGTGCTGTGCTTGTTATATGGATGAAAAATTAACTTCGGTCCATCAATAGTGCTGTCAGTCTAGCAACTGACAAAAATACCCTAAAACAATTTACAGAATGAACTATAAGCATTTAAAGTCAACACTACTTTGTTTTTGTTTGCTTAGTTTTTTGTTCTGCTGCAAAATACAGTACTGTACCTTGCTGGAGTCTGCAGGGAAGCCATGAAGATGTACACTTAAATTCTCTTAATGCAGCTGCAGACACCATCAAGGAAAGCTTCTGCAAACCTTGAGTGTTCAAAAGCATAGGTGAGTAATACTATGGCAACCACTAATGGGTAGCTCAAAGTGTAAGTTATTAAAAGAATCATAATGGCTTCTGCTGCTTTTCAGTAGCTCTTCAACATATGGGAGTCACAGCAGATCAGCCTCATAACCCTAAAAATCAAATCTACAGGGGTTCGGTCCCCTTCCTCTTTTTTTATGTAGTGAAATGGGGACCTGGTAGCTCATTTGGGAGCATGTTGGACTACAAAGCATAGGATCAAAGGCTCGAATCCAGGACTAGGTCTAGCAGCTTTGCAAAGCGAATGCAAATATTCTGAGGGTTCCAGAACAATGGGGGGAGGAGTACAATGGTACATAAGGCAATCAAATCAAATTCAGTTGGGTGTTTCATGCAAAAATAGATGAGTTCATATAAGCACAGGATACAATTGTAGCTGACCCCCAGACATCAGGTACTACTAATGTACAGGGGCTGGATGGGCTCCACCCTGGGGTGCGAGAAAAGTGGGGGGAGCGGCACAGTCAAAACCATTGGTAGATCTTTGTAACTGCTCTCTGGTGACAGGCATGGTCCCGCAGACCGGAGAGTGGCAGATGCAGTTCCTCTTCAAAAGGCAGGAAACTAGTGGAAACCTGGGAAACTAGAGGCCAGTTAGTCTGATATCAATCAATCAATCACTTTATTTAACCAGGCATAAACACCATTGAGCAAGCTCATTTTCAAGGTGGTCCTGGGCATTAATACAATACAGTACACTTCATAAGATTACAATTACGGTGGACAGCGGTGCAAAAAAATAAAAAAAAACATCGTGGAGGTGCCGGTCAATATGGGCCTATATATACCAGTCAACATAATTAACATGCAAAGGTACATAATGATAAGCTTTACTGAAATGAGAAGACACAACAATCCTATATAGTCTCTGCTAAGTAAGAGCTCATACCTAAATGATAAAAAATAGGAGGTATTAAGGAATAGGGTAGAAATTGGGGTGAAAGAGTAGGCAGCCAAAAGGGAGGCCAGAATAGGTAAAAGGTAGAGAATAGGCAGGGCCATCTCAGATTAAAGGAACTAGGCTTGTAGGTCCTAGGTTTCTGTTAGGAATGTGGGGTGGATGAGATACTTAGGCGTAGGATTTGAGAGTGGCACCTGGGGCTTAGGGGTCATAGGCGTCTGAAACAGTTGCATGATTCCTTCAGATAATCCGTTAATAGAGCTTTGAATGTGAAAATGCTTGGAAGTGAGGATAATTTTAATAAGTCTTGCATAATGTTCCAAAGTGATGGAAGTGAGAAGTTGACTGCTCACTCCCAGTGTGCCACATGAGTTTTGGGGGGGGGCACAGAATGCTGATGAGCTGGTGGTGGCGATGCAACTCCGCATGTGTGGCAGTCACGCATGCACAGTTGCAATGAATGGCATTTTGCCATACATGATGATGTCAGCAGAATTGCACATGCGTGCAGGTTGTGAATGCACAGCTCATGCCACTGAAATGCAGAAGTAACAGCCAAAATAGTGCGGCTGTTATTCTGATGTGACCGATCGTGGCGGAGGGGTTCAAGCTCTGTTGGGCTTTCAGAAGGTTACTTCCAAAAGTCCAACAGAAGGTTCCACGACCGGCCATTTTGTAGAGCTACTGAGTAATTGCAATAGTGCTGTAGGCTCGGCCCACATCCCTAAAAATGAAATTCATGCCCCCAAATTATTCATATTTAACTGTACCTAGATAAACACTGATATGAAAAAAACTGTGTTTTCAATTGTTTTCTTTTTATGGACAACATTCTGCACAGATCTCTTCATGGAACCAGTTAATTTAGAATTTTTACTATGCTGTGGTTTGTGTACAGAATGCTAAACATGAGTTGTTAACTTATCAGAACCATGCTCAGAGTTCTGTATACAAACCATGACATAGCTATAACTCCAAATCACTGGTTCTATGAAGACAACTGTTAACAGAATGCTGCCCCCCCCAAAAAAAAAATCAATGCAAAATACAGTTTTTCTTTTCACATTTTAGGCAAGTATAGTTACAAATGGATCACTTAGGTTATGGAAATAATTTCTGTAAATGGGAAAATTATAAACCGCTGCCAATTAGAACATATTTTCTATGATTATGTTTGCAAAGTTTGAGTTATGAGTTGAATTTTAAATGTTCTGTGTGGATGAAAATGTTTTTTTGTTCTCTGTCTTTCTCTATTATTCACATTTGGTTACTACTGGAATACTGAAATACCACTAATAATAAGCCTAATTGCCACATATGAAGGAAAAGGAATTGTTGCCTGGATAGCAGCCAGTGTTGGAACTATGGCTAAAACACAAAATTATATCATTATTTCATGGAATGTGAAAGGAGTCTCCTCATCCATTAAGAGGTATAAAATATTAACAGCCCTGAAACGTAAAAGGCACAGGCTGTAATGCTACAGAGCCCTCCTCACGCGCCCAAACATAAGCTGGTGGGAGGGTGGGTGGGCTCCTGTTTTGCAGCATCCTACTCTTTGCATAAGAGGGGGGCAGCAATCTTGTTGCACAAAACTTTTCCAATGGAAATGTTGAGAATTGTGAAAGACCGTACAGAGGGAAGATATGTATTTGTGGAGGGGAAGGTTAGGGGACAATTGGTAACATTTGGCAGCATATATGCTCCATCCACATATGACCCCACCTTTTACCCGAAGATACTGGAAGTGATCTATAAGGCACAATTTGCAAATCTGATTATGGGAGGGGGTTTTAACTGCACCATGGATCCCACACTAGATTATTTGGGTAAGAGCTGTAGAGTAAATAAGGCCAAGGATGATTGGGCCATGGGGCTACTGGAACTAGATCTGGTGGCCAGCTGGAGGGCTACGAACCCTGGGGCAAGGGAGTAGACTTTCTATTCCTGTTCCTATGGGACCTGGTCATGCCTGGATTATATCTTTGTCCCAAAAGCAATCTATAATCAGATAGTGGACGTGGCCCACAGCCCAATTATGATCTCTGATCATTCAATGGTGAGGGTGGAGGTCATGCTGGGGGCAGGGGCTAGTCACAGATGGTCCTGGTGCTTTCCCACTTACTTAATGCACAAAGAGGATTTTAGACAATTCTTGAGAGAACAGTGGGACACCTACTTGGCTGTGAACCAGGGAATGGTGACCTCTCAGGGTACATTTTGGGAAGCTGGGAAAGTGTACATGAGAGGGATGGTGATAAGCTACATGGCTAAACTTAAAAAAGAAAGAACGCCGGCCTGGTGGCACTGATGGTTGAGGCGCTGGATGCCATATCTCACTCCATGCCGGCGACCCGGTTTGGGAACGAGCCCGGGGCATCGGGGGTCGGCAGGGGAGGGAAAGGATTGAGCGTCCGGAGGACAGCTCTCCTTTCCCGGGAGGGAGAGGGACACATACTCAGCGCCTGACTGGCCTCTGGTGGAAGCCGGAGGCACAGCAAGCACATGAGTGCACAGAGGGGGTTGGGAGTGGTTGACGGTGGTGATGCCTTGACATTGGGGCATGCACCACTCCCACAAGAAAAAGGGAAAAAAAGCACCCCGCAGTGCTCCTGGTAGACGGAGCACCAGGCCCTGATCCCCAATGGCCCTGCCTGTCCTGGTACCAGCATCCCGACAACAACAAGAAGGACTTTGGGGGTGGCCCGGCCCCATGCCCACCTGGGGGATATATCCACGGCTACATGGGGGACGGACTGCACCAGGCTCCAGGTAAGAGGGTGGGGACTAGAAGGCCATAGGTGTCTCCCGAACAGTGGGAGTGCTGAGGGGCAGGTGGAGTATAAAAAATAAGTTCAAAAAAAAAAAAGAAAGAACAATCAGGATTCAAGAGTTAGAACAGAAAGTGCAAATAGCGGAATCACAAGTTATTGAAAGGGGCATGGAGGAGGATAGACGCCACCTGCTGGTGGCTTAGGAGACATTGAATGGGTGCCTAACTGGAGAGGCAAAATCTAAGCTCCTTTTGCAAGACAAAGAATGTATGAATGGGGAATAGGCCTGGTCCATTATTAGTTAAGTTGATGAAGGGAGGGAGGAGGAGGTCCCTAGCAAAACAATGGCAATACGAACTGAGAAAAACAAAATGTCCCATGGCAGGGGGAGATCAGAGATGCCTTTAGGAACTTCTATGTGAAGCTGTACCAGGCTGAGTGCACAGGGACAAAGGAATTGGAAAGTCATTTCTAGATAAAATAAATATCCTGACACTACCGGAGGATCAGAGGGAAAGACCGGGGAGGGCCCCATTACAGTGGAGGAGATTGGTAGGGCTATAGATAGACTAAGGACAAGGAAGGCGGGAGGCCCTGATGGATTTGTAGCAGAATATTACAAGGAACTAAAGGATAAAGTGGCTGGTCCCTTAAGAGATCTAATGGAAGAGGCTAGGGGGGAAGAGGGGCTGCCTAGAACTTGCTTAGAGGTGAACATCTGTGTTATCCCCAAGCCAGGAAAAGACAGTTTAGAGTGTGCCTCGTACAGACCTATTTCCCTCCTAAACTATGATTATAAAACAATGGCCAAAGTGCTAGCCATGAGGCTGGAGGGGATACTTCCGAAGATAGTGTACCCAGACCAGACCGATTTTGTGCACGGGAGGCTGTCATACCACAACATGAGGAGACTTTTAAATGTGGTGGGGTGGGGATCTCGATGTCCGGGAAGGCATGTGTACTCTCCATGGATGCAGAGAAGGCTATTGATAAAATTTAATGGGACTATCTGTTTGAGGCACTCAGAAGGTTTGGCTTAGGGGATGAGTCCATGGAGTTAGTCAAAATGCTATACAGAAACCCCAAAGCAAGGGTACTGATCAATGGTGCACCGACTAAGGAATTTCATCTGTTCTGAGGTATGAGGCTGGGTTTCCCCCTCTCCCCTCTTTTGTTTGCAGTGGCCATTGAGCCACTGGCTATCCGAATTTCAGAAAGTGAGAAAATTAAGGAATCCTAGAAAAGATGGGGAGGCAACATAAAATCACACTACACGCAGACGACCTGCTCCTGTTTGCAACACGGCCAGAGCTATCTATACCGGCTATTCTCAAGATGGTTGGAGAATTTGCATAACTCTCAGGGTACAAACTAAATGTGCAAAAATCAGAAATATTGTTTCTGAGTGACCAAAAGGGACCTGGCCAGGGGGGATACATAGTCTTTACAAAGGTTGGAGCAACATTTTACATATTTAGATATAAAGGTTGGGGTGGACCTCAAAAAACTATGATATGATATGAACTACACCCTGTTGTTTGACACTGTAGTTGCAGATCTGGCTAGATGGCGATCCCTCCTGATCTCATGGATGGGGTGGATAAACCTCTTTAAAATGAAAGTTCTGCCACAGATTCTGTACCAGATGCAAATGGTACCCTTTTGCCCTACAGTAAGGAACATTAATAGACTGGAGAAATGTTTTGGGGAATTATTATGGCATGGGAAGAAATCCAGAACAAGATTGGCTAGACTCAAGGCGAATATAGAGAAAGGTGGCTTGGCATTCCCAGATATAAGGGGCTATCTTCTATCAGTCCAGTTCTGATACCTGCATAATTGGGTAAATGGGGGAGAAGCAGCATCATGGGTCGAGTTGGAGGAAGAAGGATGTCCAGGCAGACTAACAGCCTATTTATCAGGTTGGGAACTGATGGCCTATAAGCAGTTGCCATGCTGCAACCCCCTGGTAGAGGCGGCTCTGGAAGCATGGGAGAATATTAGGAAGAGATGTGTGGTGGAGGGGGAGAATACCATTTTGGTTCCAATAGCAAGGAATCTGGAATTTTTGCCGGGGTTCGAGGATCAAGGACTGAGGATGTGGGAGGAGAAGGGAATACACTCTATTGGGGATCTGTATGAGAGGGAAGGTATGTATTCATTTGCAGTAATCCAGGAAAGTTTGGGAATACCTACCTCACACTTCTATAAATATTTACAGGTAAGAAGCTATGGTAAGAAGTTGTGTAGGACTCCAACAGATGGATCCCCACTGACAATAATTGAAAGGGAAATTCTTAGGGCCAAAAAACAGGAAAAAGGGCTTATAGCTAGGGTAGTGGGATGGGATAGGGCCCAGTTTCCAGACATGACAGGAGGTACTAAACTTAAGTGGGAGATGGACCTGGGAGTAAGCATCTCAGAAGAGAATTGGAAACAGATTACTATATCACATATGGGATTACTATTGAGCAACCGGTTCAAAGAAACCCAATTCAAATTCTTACATTGACTTTTCTATCCCCTGAACATGGTCCACAGATTTAGCCTAGGGGTGTCTCCCATGTGTGGCAGGTGCGAGGTGGGGAAGGGTACATACTTCCACTACTTTTGGGAATGTGAGGTGCTTAAGAGATATTGGAAGGAAGTAGTAAGAGAGGTTTCCACAGTATGGGGGAAGACAAGGGAGGCATCACCCCTGTCCTTGTTGTTTGGGGTGGAAGTAGATGAGATGGGAGACTGGTGCCTATACCCAAGATGGATTCAAATAATGTTGATCATAGCCAGGTAGATCATCCTGTGACGCCCATGGTGGCTATGTAAGAAAACCCAGTGATGGCCATTCTGTCCATGGATAGGCTAACATATGCGCTGAAGGGGAAGGGAGGAACGTTTTCTGACAGAGTGGGGGGGTATCTGGCATCACTATCCCCCGCTGAGGCAATTATACTCTGGGAAGGAGTGGGGTAAAAAAAAATATAGAATCAAGCAACCCCAACCCCCCTGAGATAGAGGTCCTGTTTATCTGGAATATTGGGAGGTAGAAGATATGAGATAGAGAAGGGATCAATTAACCGACCTAAAGAAGGACAATTGGTGAAATGTAATTAAAAGCTGGTAGTATAACAGATTGTGATTCTTTCTTCTCTTTTCTCTCCTTTCTTACCTTTCTTATGTTTCTATGTAAGTAATTCTGATAATCTTAACCAAATCAGTGCCTCACTGGAGAGACAAGTCTAAGCGATTGGTTTAGTCCAGGCATTAGATTCTTTCTTTTATGATAATACAGTGATGAAATGTGAACTGTTAAAAAATGTGATGGAAAAGCAGGGGAGATGTGGATTATGTTAGTATTCCATTGCTGATGTATAAAATGGTTGGAAAAGAAGGCGTTTCAAATCTATTGTAAGGAATCTGGAAATGTTAGTGTATCATAGACTGTAACTGTATGGAAAATGGAAAATCAATAAAAAGATGATACAAAAAAAAAGAACATATTTTCTGTTCTCTTTAAGGGGAGGTTGCACCAAATGAACCTCCCTGACTTCTCTATCTCAGTGTCACAGGCAGCGGACAAGAACCAGGCCCTGGACATCCTCTACTTGGACTTCATCAAGGCCTTGGACTCAGTGCAGCACAGGAGGCTAGTGAAGAAGCTGAGGGACCAGGGAATGGTGGAGAGCTCATCTAGTTGAATAAGCAACTGGCTGAGGGAGAGGACACACTGTGTGTTGATAAATGGGACTCAATGGGGGGGTCAGGCAGGCAATGAGTGGAGTGTCACACGGTTTGGTACTTGGACCAGTATTCCTCAATATGTTTATCTGTGAGACAGGAGAGGGCATACAGGGAAAGAATAGTTTATTCTCAAATTTCACAAAAACCTGTGTCAGGATGGAGGTGGAGGAGGGGATTAGGGCAGTGAGAACGTGCCTGCAGAGGTTTAAAAAAAATGTTCCAAGGTCTGGCAGCTCAAATTCAGTGCAAAAAAATTCAAGGTTATGCAGATCAGCAAGAAGAATTCTAAAACAGAGTATTGGATTGGAAGTGTTAGATTGGGCCAAACAACAGAAGAAAGAAACCTTGGGGGTAATCATTAACAAGGACTTCAAGACATCAGTCCATTGAAATAAGGTATAGGCTTAGGCCAACAGGATGCTGGGCTGCATTTGCAGAGGCTTCACCAGTAGGAGGCAGGAGGTGATTCTACCCCTCTACAGGTCCCTGGTAAGGCCACACCTAGAGTACTATGTGCAGTTTTGGAACCTTCATATTAAGAAAGACAGAAAGAGGAACACAGGACCAAGAACTGTTCCATGTCATGAGAAGAAGAAGAATAATAATCAGCATTTGTATAGTGCTTTTCATACACAGTATCCCAAAGTGCTTTACAAGCAATGCTAGACTGGTAGTGAAGTGACTGAATGTGTGGTGGTGGCCATATTGCACATCATCACCCACACACAGCCTGGATAATTGCATGAACCAGTTTATGGGAAGGGGAATGTTGGCCAGGACACCAGGAATGTTCCCTGCTCTTTGCGAAGAGTGCCCTGGGTTCTTTTACTTCCACCTGGACACCCACCAGGACAACACCAGGATGGGGAAGGGACCTCGGTTTAACATCTCATCCAAAGGACAGCACACCCCAGCAGTACAGCACCCCCCAATACTGCACTCGGATGCCAGCGATTTTTAGGTGCAAGTCCAATCCTGGTGTGGGACAAGAACCCACGACCTTCTGGTCCAGAGACGGATGTGCTACCAACTGAGCCACGCTGACACGCTGAGGTGGGTGGCAATAGGTTCCATGTCATAATAATGATCGCAAAACAGCTATCGCTATTACGATGAGTGTATATCGCTGAAAAGCAAATCGGCAATATACACATTACGGTGACCAAACATCTAGCAACAAGACATCGTCATAAAAAAATAAAGGCAGTGACAGCCAGCTGCAAAATGTTCCCCTTCCCCATACTCAGCCCCGTACCCAGTACCTGCTACGTCAGAGCTAACCAGCTCCACTACCACACCACACCACACAGCTGGCTCAGCTGCAGCAGGCACACTACCCCCTCAAAAACCCTCTTCCCTATCCCTTCCTTTCCCCTCACTATTCTTCCCTTCCAGTCACCCTACAGTCCCATCACCTTCGCATATGGTCGCTACCCTTGCTCTGTCCGTACTCGTCAGCTCCATAGCGCAGCACTGTGGCCGCCCGCCACTGCTCAGTCAGATTACCCAGTTCATCCATAAACAGAAAGCACTGATTCAATAAATTAAAAAAAAAAGTAAAACACTTAAACACTAGCATTTTAACAATTTTAAGCTGTGTGTGTGTGTGTGTGTGTGTGGTGGGGGGAGGGGGGTTAACCATGACCACCAGCTTCAAAGCCACCAGTACAGAGGGTCAACTAGGACAAAAGTCCCTAAATCAAAAAAGAAAAAACACATTGTAATCCAGGTGGAGGAACTATTTTATTACAAAATGAATAAAACAGCTAAGAATTTTAACATTTAAACATAATTTTTTTTTCAAGCATATGTAACACAGTGGCCCATCTTCTAGGCACAATAATATCCTCCAGGGTGGGTGGTATGGGCTATACTGTACCTTCCAAAAATTAAAATTAAGAGTAGTGCTTCACTGTTTTTAATTTGAATGGGTAAGGAAGGAATATGAAAGAAAAGAACATTTAATAATTTTGTTTATTTTTAGTTTGTTATTTTTGAGAGAGTTTTATTGTTAGGGCCGAGATTATTTTTTTCAGCAAGTAAAAGTGGCTACCATATTTGTGTTGGCAATCAGGAATATTTGAAAAAGGCATTGCTATATTGTGCTGTGTCCTGACTGACACCCCTTTCTTACCTGTGCGTTATACTTATCTATGACATAGGTGCCGATACAGACTGCAGGATTTTTCCTACTCATTTTATAATCACAGAAATTCATACACTCCTTTTGAATGACATTATACATGGAAATGTATGCAGTATGGAGCAGTGGTATTAGTATCTCTGTCCAACTGCTTTTGAATGCATTTTAACTGATGCCTTGTGTATTCAATACACTTAAATTTTTTACAAAAAAAAAGTGATCAGCTGGAAACACTGTTGTACTTGATGCCCAGCTCTGGTCCTATGTCCTGACATGACATCACCATCAGTGTCCTGGAGCTGCAGCTCACAGCGCAGCCACAAGGCAGGCAGCCACCAGGACACCACTCTGAGATATATAAAGCTAATTTTTGCACAAGATGGGCTTAATGTGGGACTGCAACATAAGTTAAGTGATTTTTGTTTTGTTACTTACATCACTTACATTAGGAGCCCCCCAATAAAAGCTTGGAAAGAAACTTTTAAGGGATTCTGGAGGTTAACAATGGTCGCTTAACTTGTTTATCATAATCTTCCCCTCAGCTAAGTGAGCTTTGGAATTTTGTAAATTTCAGTTCCTGTCTGGCTGCCAGGGCTTTTCTGTTTGCAAATAACAGTGTCTGTGCTAGCATGATTTGAGAAGCTGCTATACTTGAAGATGTAGTTCTTACTGGCGTGTCAATGCAGTGGCAGCACTACTGCTTGTGACGCCAGTGACCTGGGTTCAGTAGCAGCCTGAGCCACCAGAGGCCAGCCGGGGGGAGGAGAATCGAGTGTTCCAAAGGATGATTTCCTCCTCCGGGGTGGGTAGGCAGAAAGTTCCATTGCAATACTGCCACCAAGGTGATCACAGGTGCTGGTGACAGTGGAACAGCTAAGGGGTGGGGTACACTCCCGCAGAAGATGCCAGCATGCTCTGAGTACAATGACATGCTGTCAGCTCCACGGAGCATCCCAGGGAGAAAACAGGGGAGGCAACACCCATCATCTTCAGCAGAATGATGCAGATGGCCCATCACAGACCCCACACTGCCTACTGGGTTCAGGGCAGGCTCAACCTAATAAGGCTTCTGGGGGGGAACTGGAGTACCCCCCCTCTGGCCCCAACACTTGGGGAAGGTCGTAAGGAATCAAGCCAAGACCAGAGGTTAGTCCCAGGGATGGCGGGTGATGGGGTTGAGCTGGTCATTGGCACAGAGAGGGCCACTCGTTGTGAGGGGGGAGAAAAAAAAAGAAGATGCAGTTCTCAAAGGCCATTTGATGGTCCAGTTGCACTGCACTAAAGACAACCCAGGTTTAGGAGCGACCCAGGTTCAGTATCTGAGCAGGGGAGCTGCATCGGGGCAGCCCATTTCTGAGGCAGCTGCCACTCAGTGGTGCACCACTGCAGGAGAGGTTCGGTGGTGGGTTCCAGTGCCACAGTGACCCCTGCAGGAGAGCAAGGGAGCTTGCATCCCTACAGGATGCTGTGTGCATGTGTAGCCCACACCCTCCCCAGTGTCAAGGGGCATGATGATAATTATCCGATGGGGAAGGGGATCACAGCAGAAACACAGAGATGACTTACGTTTAGAGTTTCAGTAACTGGGGTGCTGAAGTCCTCCACTGGGACAGGGCTACAAAGCAAATTTGGTTAACAGCAACACACAAGAGGCAACAAACTGAGTGTGGAAACAAGTGAAACAACAATGAAAGGATCCTTTAGTGGAAGTTAATAACTCCATGGAGCTTAGATAGACTATTCCACTGAGGAAAAGTAGGGCTACAAACACTGGGGTCCTTCAAATTAGTGTCCAAATAATGTCCATGAGTCCTGGTACAGTGTCCATCTTCTGATGGGCATCTTGATGATGACCCCTAAATTTAGACAGCACATAGTCCCACATAATGCACATTGCCATATCACAGTAAGCACGGCAGATTCATCTTGTCTCAATAGCTCCCTCATTAAGCCTCATCTCACTGTTCCTTCAGTCTGGTCCACTGCGACTCTCTCTGACCTCCAAACTCTGGACCAGCATGTTCACCTCCAGACCACTAGCTCTTACACTCCCCTTCTGAGCAACTGCCCCGTAGAATATAGCCGGCACATCCCCACAAACCCATTCAGCTCCCAATCTTCCCATAACTTCTTGCTCCTCGAGCCACTGCACCAGGGCCATACATATTCCCTCTGGGCTCCAGCTACCCATCCAATACTGGCAGGGCTCCTCTTGCAGCACGAACTTGAGCTCCAGGGGGCTCTAGACAATGGACGTAAAGTCCCATTATCATCTCATGCTAAATCTCACTCCCTCTGATGCAGGTTCAAGTCCCACTCTTGGCCACTTGATCCGCAGCTCCAACTGGCATCAGGGTCCCCCCCCCCCGGGTCTCTCTCTCTCTCTCTCTCTCTCTCTTTTTCTCTATGGCTGCCACCACATTCCTTTATCAGTTCAGACTGCCTCATAAACTTAAAACCAGAGAATGACGCTCAGAAGTGGGTAATCACCCCTGCTCCTCTCACCTATGCTACCACCTCCCGCTGCCTGCACGTTCCCACACTGGCCAGAAAAAGCATGCCCTACAGGGTACTCCCCACCAATCGCAGGCAGTCTCCCAGAGGCAGCTGAGTTAACCTTTGGAAGGCTCTTAACTTTACCCAGTGTAACCCAGTACGCTACCTGACACTCACACACCAGAGGGGGTTATACATGCGTAGGCCAATACTTGGCTATGGTCCATGCCATGAGAGATGGGAAGGAAAATGGGGAGAAAAACTGGGGAAAACCCACACTACCATCAGGATTCTGGCTTTCAGGTCCCATGCTGTGGAACCAACCATAGACAGTGGGGACTGCAGAGGATGGGATGGGATGGGGTGGCTTCCACGGGGGTATGCCTCCTGGCCTGAGGACTGGGCAGAAAGTAGTGGTGGGGAAAAAAGGTATAGGAGAAACCCAATGTAGCTCTTTGTGCATAGTTCTGTAGATTTATGAAAGTGACCAAAAAAAAGTGTTTATAAAATGGCAAGGAAAAGTCCTGAAACCTCATTGGCTGACAGGCATCATCTGACCATATATTACAAGCTAGAGATGTATGGTTAGGTGCCGGATATTATTACTGAGGCAAAAAAGCCTCATTACTTACAAAATCAAGGACTATTTCATGCATATAACTTTGTCATTTCAAAATGAATTTATTTTGTGCCTCCCTTGCACCCACGACCTACCACTCCTTCTAGCTGCTCATCGTCCCATTCTGCCTGCCAGTCTTACCCTTCACTGCCACTACCTACCACCTGGCTCCCCTAGCAATCCCAAGGTCTCAGAGGATCTGGCTTATCCCTGCTGGGGGGCCTCCCCAGTGGGAAAGGAGGGAATTAGCATTCCTGGGAGGTCCTTCAAGGTTTGCATGGCTGGGGGGGGGATGTTGCGCTAATGGGACTATGACATGGAGGGACTAGACAGCCATCATCTGGCAGGCTGAGATGGGTGTGGTTTCCATTTTGACTGGGCTACACCCCAGCAGTGTGCACCACAGCAACACCCTGGAGGCGGAGCCAGCTTATGCGTGGTCACCCACCCAGGCAAAGCTGCCACACAACACCAGGTGTCACTCTCCAAGTGGTGTTCTGCAGCACCCTTCCCTAGGAAGAGAGAGGCAGTGCGGATGGTCTGTCACACTCCCTGTCGGCCTCCACTCCTGTTGTCCTGGCTCAAGACTTGAACCCAGGTCACCAGCATGCCAAGTTCAAAATATATTTAAACAATTGATTTTATGTAAAGAAAGCATATTACAAATGTTTCCCTTCCATATAACACACAGGTGCAGCAAGCAAATTTAAAGGTGCAATAAGTCACTTCACTTAACCCCTTAGTGGAAGTCAATGCACTTCCTAGAGCTGTAAGGATACTTGGCCTTCTCCTCATGCCGTCACTCCCCTGAAGTGTGCATTGAAATCCTCTAATGCACACCCTGTTATGGCATATTGGTTATTTCGTGAGAACTGACTACTGCTTTTCATCATATGCAACAGGTACATTTCACATTTTTCACAGTTATGTCATTAAAACTGGTTAAGTAAATACAATTTTAACTTGTAAGAGGCACAGAGGTAAATGACGACTGTTTTTAACATCAGTGGTCTGTTGCTTACATTGTGACAAGTCAGAGGGACATTTTCCAGAAGATTTAATCCTAAGGGCTTGATTAGAGAAATATAAAAGCGATAACCGGGGTGATTTGGCATGTTAGAAGCTCCAAGCAAAGCACTTTTAAAATTGTGCAGTGATCTGATCCCCATGAACACAGATAGAAAATGCATCCATCTGTGAGTAAATTAGCTCTAGAAGTGATTAACTGCTTGTTCCTTGCCCCAAGGAGGGGCGAGACCAGGGTTACTATGTCCTGTAATCACCAGGTTTTAAAAAAGAAATAAAACTAAAAGCGGACCTTTTAGGATTTGTTGTGATCAGGTCCCCTTTCTTTGCCACCTACTGGATTGTGTTTTTATGTGCCCTGTGCATGCACGTGCAGCGAACATCTTGCTGTGATAGTCACTTTTGAGGGGTGTGACGCTGTCAGTTCAATGCACAGTGGTCTGCAAGGGGCTCGTCAGTGTCACACCAGTCATCAGCCAGGCTAGTCATGACAGTATTCCGGCTTGCTGGGAGGAAATAATTTTATTTTTTAACCAGGAAAGGCACACTGAGCTGTGACAGATTGTTCCCAGCTGTGTCATGGGGTGGGTTACATAGGTCTGTTATACTGATAGGACAAGGGTTGACCAGGACACAGTGGAAAACGCACACTCTTACAATAAGTGCCATGAGATTTGTAACATCCATCAGAAGGTACCCTGATTTCTGTCTCATCCAAAGGACAGCATCTCAGCCGTGCACCCCCCCCCACATCATTTAAGTCTCATCCAAAGGAAGGCCCTTTAAGAGTGCAATGTTGTAAAGGTAATCATTACATTGTTCTACGGATTTGAATGATCTACTTTCCTGATTTATTTGTGAATAATTTAATAAGATGGTGAAAGACTATTTGTATTTATTTACAATTCATTTAGCCAGGATACACAGCAGATATGTAATATACAATTTTCAGTGGTCCCTTCTTCTGCCCATTACCAGTGCTGCGTGGACTGGGGCACCGATAGGTTAAGTGACTTGACTAAGATCAGTGAGTATTTGTCTCTAGCAGGGTTTGAACCTGCAGTTTCCTGGTTCTCATGCTGCTGCTCTAATCATTAGACCATACCACCTATACCAGACCTCAAAACAATACTTGGGCACCAAGTGTAGGAGGCTAAGTCAAAGAATTGTTAAAAGCAAAAAATAGCACTTACTTGAGAACGGTGGTTATTGCAGAGAAGATCTTAAATTCCAAGGTTCTTAATATGATGTATGGGGCCGCGATATGCTGCATATTGCTGATATATGCCACTGTGATATGCTGCACATTGTTGCTGTATGCTGATGCGCTGTACTGCATATCACCGTAGCATACATCAGCGATATGCAGCATATCACAGCAACATACATCAGTGATATGCAGCATATCACAGTAACATACATCAGCAATATGCAGCATATCACAGCAACATACATCAGTGATATGCAGCATATACACAGTATATCATAATGTCAATGATATGCAGAATATCACAGCGACATACATCAGCAATATGCAGCATATCACAGCAACATACATCAGCGATATGCAGCATATCACAGCAACATACTGTACGTCAATGATATGCAGCATATCACAGCGACATACATCAGCAATATGCAGCATATCGCAGCAGCATTCCTCAGCGATGTGCCACATATCGCAGCAGCATATATCTGTGATATGCAGCATATCACAGCAGCATACACCAGCGATATGCAGCATATCACAGCAACATACACCAGCGATATGCAGCATATCACAGCAACATATATCAGCGATATGCAGCATATTGCAGCAGCATACATCAGCGATAGGCAGCATATCACAGCAACATACATCAGCGATATGCAGCATATCACAGCAGCATTTATTTATTGTTAACCCCCAAACCTGAATTTTTTCATTTAGCATATTAATGAATTGTGTATGTTGCATAAAAAAATTATTTTCTCTGCAATGCCACAAGATAGAGACTCAAGGTTTTCTACACTCGATACAGTGTGACCTGGCCTACTAAAACACATACTGCATGGACTGATCTGAAACCCCAAAGTCACACCACAGGTGCACAAACAACACAACTTTGATCATAAAATGGTGTCAAAATCAAGTTCTGGTGTCCCCTGTTGGTCAGTAAAATACCAAATGTAGGTATGTGTACTTCAGGCATGAGTTGAGACAACAATTCCACACCAAACTGCATGAAAAAGTATGATATGGGTTGGCAACACATAGTTTGTGACACATTGTCGTGTGTTTTTGTTAGTCTATACCCCTCAACACAACTCAGAGAAATCACAAATTTCAGGCCTTGCTATACCTAAAACTCATTTTCTCAGCAATGCCACATGGTAGAGGCATAAGGTTTTCTGTTTCAGATGCCAGATTGACTGGGGCATTACAGCAGGCCCTGTATTGACCGATATCAGACCCTAACGTCACACTACAGGCGCACAAAGTTGTGTTGGTATGTGTACTTCAGGCATGTGATGAGACAACAATCCCACACCATACTGCATGAAAAAGTATGATATGGGTTGGCAACACATAATTTGTGACACATTGTCGTGTGTTTTTGTTAGTCTAGTCCCCTCATGGCTTAGAAAAAACAAGATTTTGTGTTACTGCAGGTCTGTAGGCGTGATCAGGCATGAATTTCAGGCCATTTTTGTATCACAGTTGTGATGCTTGTGTACCTCCGGTGTGACTTTGGGGTCTCAATTTGGTCCATACAGGGTCAGTGATAGTAACCCAGGTCTCATTGCATCCAAAACAGGAAACCTTGCATCTCTAAGTTGCGGCATGGCTGAGAAAATTGGTTTTAGGGATAATAAGACTTCAATTCAGTGGTTCTCCTGAATTGCATTTAGAGGTATGGACCAACAAAAAACACAACAATGACCCACAAGCAATGTGACACCAACCTAGATCATACTTTTTTATGCAACCTGGTGCCTGTGCATTGTGATGTGATATGCATGGCTTACAAAAAACAAGATTTTGTGTTTATGTAGGTCTGTAGGGGTGAACAGGCATGAACTTCAGGCCATTTTTGCAACACAGTTGTGATGTTTGTGTACCTCCAGTGTGACTTTGGAGTCTCAAATTGGTTCATGCAGTGTTAGTGGTAGTAGCCCGGGTCCCACTGCATTCAAAACAGGAACTCTTACATCTCTATGTTGTGGCTTGGCTGAGAAAATTGGGTTTAGGGATAATAAGGCCTCAATTCAGTGGTTCTCCTGAATTGCATTTAGAGGCATGGATTAACAAAAAAACACAACAATGACCCACAAGCCATGTGACTCCAACCCAGGTCATACTTTTTTATGCAGCCTGTGCATTGTGATGTGACATGCATGGCTTACAAAAACCAAGATTTTGTTTTTCTGCTGGTCTGTAGGGGTGATCAGGTATGAATTTTAGGCCATTTTTGCATCACAGTTGTGATGCTTGTGTACCGCTGGTGTGACTTTGGGGTCTCAATTCAGTCCATACAGGGTCATTGGTAGTAGCCCAGGTTCCACTGCATCCAAAACACAAAACCTTATGTCTCTATTTGGTTGCATTGCTGAGAAAATGGACGTTTGCTATGGCAAGTCACAATCTAGTGATTTCCCAGAATTGTCTTAAAAGGTGCAGGATGACAAAAACACACGACAACGAGCCAAAAACTATGTGATACCAACTCAGATCATACTTTCTCATGTCGTATGGTGCAGGGATGTTGTAACATGACATGCCTGAGGTACACAACACTATATTTTGTGTTTTTATAGGCCCATGGGAATGACAGGGCATGGTTTTCACATCATTTTATGGTCATCCCCATGGGCCTGTGAAAATACAAATTATAGCTTTGTGTACCTCAGCCATGTCATATTACAATGTCTCTGCACCAGGTGTGCCTTTGGGGTTTCGTTTTGTTCCCTACAGGGTCTGAGATAGTAGTTCAAGTCCCACTACATCCAAAACAGAAAACTCTACGTCTATATTTTGTGGTATGACAGAGAAAATGTTTAGGGAAAACAAAGCTTTTGCTATAGCAAATCTAAACTTACTGATATTCATGAATTACTGTAAGGTACAGACCCAAAAAACACACGACAATGTGCAACAACTGTGCTACAATATAGCATGCTTAGCTAGAATTGTATTGGTCACAGACACCAAATACCATCTCTACCAACCCATAATAGGTGAAACAAATGCACTTATCTGCTGCAGGGTGCCATGGTCGTAGTCCAAAGGGGTAACACCAAGGTGCCTGCAAAAATAAAAAAACAGGAAAGAGGTCACAAAGGATCCGCAGCTCTTGTGAAGTCTAGAATGGCAGAAAGGACATGATAAAAAAAAAGGATACTTATTTGATATGGTAGTAGCCCTCCTCCAGTCAGACCTGTAAAGATAGAAGAGAAAGAGGCTAGTTAGAGGAAAACATAAAAGCAGTATGACAGCAGAAGCTCAGTTCTCAGATTTGTTTTTTTGAAGTCTGTAGATGCAGTTTTCTGTTGAGATAAATAAAAAAAAGTGGTCTAGCTGTGATATCTGTGTAAAGGGGGCTTGGTAGATGTATTTGTAAGCTAGAGGTAATGAATTTGCCAACATTTCGAAAATATTCATGGGCTAAATCCAACAATCCTATTAAACACATTATACACAAATGGACCATGCAAAGGCTGCAACACAATACATAAGGTTCCCACAGATAGTGCCTGCATCAAACATTTCACACACACACACACACACACACACACACACACACACACACACACACAATACATTCCATCAATAGATCCAAGAGACAGCATACCTAATGAACATTTATCTGCATAACATATATGCTGTCTCTGACAATATTACTGAAATGTATTTTCTAGAGACTCTCCACTCACTTCACTGCAATGGTCATATTACACAGCATCTTGTCTTCATTGATTCCCTAGCTTTTCCTGCAGTACTTGAATGTATACTGTTTTCTACTAGCATTTAGCAAAGCTGGGAGTGGGGGGATTTATTTGGAAGTCTTACTAACTCATAAGTGTTACAAAATCATATCCCTATAACAATCACAGAATCCATACATTGCCCTGTACTCTTTGTCATTAGAAAAAAAAGATGTGAGATTCAGCAATAGCAAGCAGTATGGTGCTTCAGCATGTCACAGTGCAATTTCGTATTGGTGGGAATATCAGAATTGTGGCATGCATAGAAATTCCATCGAGTATTTCCAGCTCAGCCTCCCCTCGAGAAAACATAGAAATTCATTTGCAAAAAACTATTGCTGAAAGAGAAGTCTACATATGAATCTTTATCAAAAAATAGGCTTACTTCTTTGTGTTAAGGACAGTTCATTTGTGCAGTTCTTGCAACGCGACGAGCAGGTCCAATGTCTGCATTCCAAACCCAGGGGTAAGCATTACTTGACCTGCCATGTCAGGGGAAACTCGATCAGAAAGACTCGTTTTTTAAATGGTATGGTGTATTACTGTATTGAGCAATGAGTAATACAGCTCTCATTGAGGCATGTATGCTTTATTTATGTAGGTCGAATAAAAATAAACAGAAAAAGAACTCTGATCAGTACTGGTATTGTGATAGGAGGCAGACATCACTTCCGGTTTTGTCCAGCATAAAAAATCTTATTTACTTTAAAATTTAATGCCTAGAAATGCAAGACATACTGTTTCATACAGTAATAAGCAACTTGGCATAGATATACTGAATTTATTTCAGTGTAATAATGTTTTGCAAAACGCAATTCACTCGGGCGGCACTTCCGATTTCCTCGGGGTTAGAAAAGTTTTCAAACTGCAAAAACAAAGTTTTTAAAGCATTATAAATGCAACAAACCTTGCGTTTAGCAGCATTTTACAGCTTATTACATGTCAGGAGTAGTGTTTTGATGCTACTTTGCAAAAAAAACACGTAACAAAATGGAGGGTTTTAAACATTTAAAACAAAACAACAGCCATATGACGATTGCGACAAATGCACCACAAAAGTGATGTGTCACTGTGAAGGGGTTAATATAGCTTTTATTGACCAGGTAAGCACACTAGATAAATATATGCCTATTTTCAGGTATGACCCAGGAGGTTACAAAGATATACAGACAGTGCAAGAAACTTTACCAGTGAGAAGACAGCAACATAATAGATAAAGATAACAATGGATAAAGATCACAGTAAATTTAGACAGTTACAAATGGAGGGCTGCACCGAGAATGGTTTGGTGCTGTAACAAGACAGTACAAAATGGAACAAAAAAGGCCCCAGACCAAGGGCTATAATTCATTGCCTTTTATTCCAAAAAAATGCAAAAAGTACTAAAAGTGCTTAAGTTGCAGTTTGACTATTATGGTCACAGGTAAAGTTACAAAAGTGCTCTTGTGTTTCGCCTGGTTATATGCCAGGCTTCATCAGAGATAACCAGCCACCATACAAGCATAGATTTATATACAGACATACATGTGAGAATGTGCAAAAATGTGCTAACCCATTAAACATGTAATTAAAAACACTTGTTGAAGTTGCTTTTAAATCACTGGAGACAACTGAGAGATCATGACACTTGAACTTGAACCACTCTACAAACCAGCATGCATATAGTTTAAACAATTGAATGCATCTTGTTAGGCTTGGTCTCCACACCCTTATTGGCAACCCGCTGTGTACCGCTGACAATATCTATTATGTTATATGTTATGTTATACATAATCAGTACCAACATTTAGGGTTTTGGCACTTACCATATAAGACTAAGTTACCAGGGACATAATTGTGATTATTACCAACATTATTACTATGCTTATTGCTGGAAATGCATAAGTAATGTGCCAAACATACATTTCTGTGTTCTTTGTTATACTCTTCTGAGAAGTCATTGTATAGTCTACACTGCCATCATGCAGATTTATGTAACACTGCACTTACTTTCTGTATTTTGAATGGGTTCTTTGTTCTTATTTTAGCTGATTTTACACCTTTTGTATATCTCTAGAAACACTGTGGAGCAACATAACTTTTGACCAATAGGGACTGTTTTATGTATCTAACTCATGTACGAAGTAATAGTTGCTATGGCAATTATCATAATATATAACATGCTGTATTAAGTTTTTTTTCTCCGAGACCATCTTCATACCCTGGGGTATCGGGAAACTCTGTCTCCCAGTGTCTATTTGGTAAGACCTGTTTTAGGTCTTAAGTCTGCTTTTTGTGTAATAAACAAGTTTATTACCACCTATGCCACTTGTCTGTGTTTTCTTCTGCTGGTTTATTACCAAGAACCTGAGAATGGCTTAGATCCCTGACATTATTGGCAACTGTGCATAAGTGGTCTGAACTAGGGAAGATTCACTGTTTGCTGGCTTTTCCTTTGTGGGTCGTAAATAGGTGTACACACCTGTATCATCTTTCCTGTGTTTTTCACTCCGTAGCATTGTGTAAAGTCTGGCTGCTTACTGGGAAAGGTTGATGCTGTCTCACCTTGTTCAACAGCAGTTTTGAGTTGCAGGATTGTGTGAGTACAGATGCCTGACCATCTGTTTAGTTCAACCACTGTGGATCGATACACAGCAGGGCAACCACTGATGGGTTTACTTGGGTTTCCCAACCTTTTCTATCATGTTCAATATCTGCGCAGATCTGAGACTTGACGTCTCTAACTTTCTTGCTTCCCATGGAGGCTAGAGCTACTTCACACTGGATGTGATAAACTTCAACAACCCCATACTGGGGATCTCAACCCAGTACTCAGAGGTAAGACAAAAAGCCAAAAAGCATGATTCTAAAGGACTCTTGGTCATGGCTCTCTATGCTGCTTTGGAAGCCTCCGAGGTGAGGTTTTGTCCCCTTGAACTGCAAAACTCAGCTCTTAAGAAGGAGATGGGTTTGCATGCATCTGAAAGTCTTAGAACAGAGCAGAGACTGGAAGAAGAACATCAGTCCCTGCGTAGCAAGAATGAGACTCTTTTGCATTATATTGTACAGAATAATGATCGAGAGTTATGCATGTTGAGAGAGGATTGTGATAGGATGAAGCAGGATAAAAGGCAGAACTTGCAAATGAATGATTTGTTGAGTGAGTCGAATGAGTCTTTGTGTGAGGTGAATGAGGAGTTGAGAAACAACCTGAAACAGGTGAGTGATGACTTGGATAGAGAGCTTAGGGACAACTGCAAAGTGAGCGTTGTGTATAGAGTGTTATAGAAAGAGGTTGCATGAGGTGTTGGGCAGAACAATGCAAAAGTTTGTCACATACAGTGCAGAGATAAGATGGTGAAACTGCATCATCAGTGAGAGGTACTGGCTGGTCATGTCAAAACGATGGGCAGATTTCATTACAAACCCATCAACTTTATGTCATCTGGAGATGATGATTCTGGTAATGACAGCAGCCAAGATGGTGTCCAGCCACACTCTCAGTATGGTATGCTTCCCTCACCTGCCCTTCACAAGATGGTGGCTCCCTACACTGTAATAGCGTGACCCTATGTCATGAGAAATATGGCGACTTTCATGTGCGACACCAAGATGGTGACCCCCCATAATTGGGGGGAGGTCAAGACTGAGCCTCTCCGATTGCCATCCTGAAAAAGGAAGACAAAAAGAAGATTGATCAGATGATCGAGGCAGCCCTCACTAGGACACAGATGACTGAGGAGCAAAGATGGGTCTTCTGTGAACAAATGATAAGCATGTTGAAGGAGGCCGCTACTCAGCAGTTGCTTGTCTGCTCTGTGGCTGACGCCACAGCGGAGACTGCCCTTCACAGTGCACACTCCAACCTTTTTCCTGATCTGCGTCCTGTAGTTCAAAACAATCCCCATCAGGCAGCCCACTCTGTGCAGCAGATCACTGATAGCATAGGCCACATGACCCCCAATGACAATCTCAGCAGTCATTTGGAAAAGGTTAGTTCCAAATGCGAGATACTCAGTCTACCAGCAACGTACCAAGTACAGATCCTGTGGCAGACTGTAGACCCTGGCCTCTGGGCAAAACTCTCAGAGGAAATCCACCAAGCCACAGATGCAACTTTTGATGACATTGCTGCAGAACTCATTGCCGCACACTCCCCAGGCATGGTTGGCATTATTTGGTCCATCCTGTCAAACAGTATGCCAAGTAAAGTCCAACATCATACCATCAGAAGTTATGGTTGGCCTACCGCACTGGCAAGGTGCTCTCACAACAGATGGTGGACAAAGACCAAATTGAATACAAGACCTTGTTTATTCAGAACATGATTCCGGCTGTGTGTGATAAGATCAAGCCCACAGTTTTCCCCAGAAATGACAAATTTTCAGACATTCCAGTGAGGACGGAGCATGTCTACCAGCTCTACCTCTGAGATCTGAATTCTGGCTCAAAAGCCAAGGTGGCCATGGTACAACCTGCCAGTGAGCCCACAACTCACTACACAGTGGAGGGCAAGGCCCAGAACAACAAGGCTGCACCCTCTGATTACAAACAGACCTATAAGATGGGGGGGGACTGCAACAGAAATAGGAACAGACAAAGAAATAGGAATAACCCTAATTCTGATCAGAATGACAACTGGGGCAATTGAAATTATCAACAAGGCCCTTCCTACCATGAGGTAGTAGCAGAGAATAACAACCTCCGCACACTCCTAGGGAAAGTCCAATCAGTGGCTGAGTCTATCCCAAGGTAGCGTTTGCTCCGGTAACCCAGTCGCTCCTAGGCCAAGGAGATAGTGGAACCTCCTCTGGCCAGGCCACAGCTAGCTCTAATTCTAATGCCTAATCTACTGCAGCCATTACCAGTACCTATGACTCCCTGTTTCCTTTGCAGGACCTTAAAGATACCCGGCAAGACCCCGATGGCATGTGTTTTCAGGACCAACTTGAGGACACTAGTAATAGTTCAGATTGACAATTACAAGCCCTAGTCCATATTGTGAGCAATATTACTATTGACACAAACAGTTGCCTTGTACCAAGGCCAAGGTCAGGAGCCGCCAAATTGTTGTGTTGTTAGATACAGGCACGGCTGTGTCTGTACTGCATGATGAGTATCCAGCTTCCCCTTCTTGGTCCACCAGCTTTAGGACCAATGCCCAAGGTGTGGGTAGCACTATGCTGCCTACCTACCACTCTATCGTACTCTCTGTGGTGTTGGGAACCCTGAACATGAATCACACTTTTGACTTTATGGTATTATGTCATCATCCCAGCATTCTAAGAACTGATTTCCTAGCACCACATGGCAGTGTAGTGGACTTGGCCAATCAGCTCTTGATTTAAATCAGAGGACAATTCCATACTGTCATGATTCCTGATTGTCACATGGTGGCCGCCATTGCGGTCAATGACAAGGAATACAACGACATAGCTCTGTTCCAGATACATGAATTTTCAAAGAACTTTTGCCCATTCTGCAGAAGCACCTTGATGTTTTTGCAACACACAGACATGATTGTGGGAGAATGCAAACCATCATTGAAGTTCCAGGCGCTGAGCATGACAGGTAAAGGCAATACCCTTTTCCTTCAGAGGCCATACCATCACTTAGAGAAACCATCCAGTCATTTCTTCAGCAAGGTGTAATCAGGCCTTGTGTCTTAACCCTCAACTCACCCATCTGGCTGGTGAAAAAGCCCAATGGATTTGAAGACTCATTATTGACTATGGGAGGCTTAACCAAGTCACTCCTAACTGCTCCCCTACAGTAGCATCAGCACCAGATGTGCACAAATTGCTAACACCAGATCATAAGTTGTCTAGTGCCCTTGATATCTCCAGTGGGTTTTGATCACTGCCACTGGCTCAGAAAAGCCAATACAAGTTTGCGTTCACCTGTGAGAGTCGTCAGTACATATGAACTTGTCTCCCACAGGGCTTCCACAACAGCCCCTCACTCTTCCATCCACCACATGATGGATGCCTTGCAGGGTTTCTCTACCCCACAGTGTCTTCAGCAGTATGTGGATAACTTACTCTTGGCAACAGCCACTAAAGAGCAACATTTTGACCTTCTTGACGAATTACTGACTCTCTTGTATAGAGCAGGCCTCAAGTGCAATCCTGGAAAAGCACAATTGTGTCAGAAAGAGGTTATCTTCCTTGGTCTGTGTATCACAGAACGAGGCTTCTGCCTGATCTGGAAGAAGATTCAAGGTCTACAAGATTTGTCACTTCCTACCAGTGTGGCAACACTCCGACATTTTCTAGGAATAGTCAACTATTCCAGGGATTTCATTTGTGAAATTGCACAAGAGGCTGCCCCTCTGTATGAGCTCTTGAAAAAGAATGTCCCCTGGACTTGGAGTCCCATCCACACCAATGCTGTGACCCTTGTGAAACAGGCTCTGGCCTCTGCCCCAGCATTGGTCAACCCCAATCTAGCCTTACCTTTCATTTAGAAACAGCTATTTCAGATATTGCCATGTCTGTAGTACTTGTTCAAAAGGTTAATAGCATTCTGAGACCTATTGCCTATGCTTTCCAGATGCATACCTCTCAACCTTTTGTCCCTCAAATGTGGAACATTGCCTGTCAAAATGTAGAACAAATGGGCAAAATGTGGAACACTTAATCAAACCTTTACCTAAGAAGCTCAAAACACTGTTAAAATGTTGCATTTATGTTCCAAAAGTCTGTTACTAATTGAATAATATATTTTTTGTGTCATTTACTATGGATTTTTGCTTTAAAATGTTGACTTTGAATGTGGAACAAGTCCTCACAATGTGGAACAGGGAACTTTTGTGAAGCAAAATGAGGAACGTTCCTTGTAATGTGGTACAGTTGAGAGGCATGTCCAGATGCTGTCCCCAGTGAAGCAGAAGTACAGCCTTTGTGAAAGACACCTTCTGGTTACCTACTGGGCTGTTAAGCACTTTTTGTACATCATTGGGTATTCACCCATAATTCTGCACACCAATCACACCCCCATGAACTTACTGCTGTCAGACAGAGTGAAAGATGGCTCAGTATCTAATACCAAATTAACTCACTGGTCTCTTCTTCTCCAAAACCATGATATACAGGTTCACACTGCCAAAATGCCCTCAGTTCTGGCCACGGTCTCCTGTACCAAACAACCTTGCATGATTGAGCACTCCAGCCTCCTGATATGCCTGATCCAGGCCCCTTTCTTCCCGCTACTCAAAAACTCCTGGCTGACACTCCCATGTCATGTCTTTACTGATGCTCTGCCTCATACTACCAAGAACAACAGATAGCTGGATTTGGAGTGCTCATCATGTACCCTAGTGGTGACACTGTCCACCCATCCAAACACTGCAGTGTTGCATCCTTTCAGTATGCAGAACTGGCAGCTGTGGCCTGTGCTCTTGAACTGATACACCATGGTACCACAGATACCATTATCTTCATAGACTCTAACTGGGTCTGTTGTTCTCTGACTGAATTTTTGCCATTCTAGGAGAAGAACTCCTTCACATCTTCTGATGGCTCCCCTGTGAAATACAAAGCACTCTTTGTATACATTCACAATGTGACTCAACAGCTTAAGCACAAGCTGTTCATTCACAAGTTGAAGGCCGACTCTAAGTCTGATCCATACTACGTTTTCAATGACCGAGCAGACACTCTTTGTAAAGAGGGTGCTCAAAGAGGGGTGGGGCACATGGGATATGGATCACCCTGTAACTCTGGCAACTGTACATAGAGCCAATATGGAAAAGAAGAAAACGGACTTTTTGTGCCACTGGACTTGTCCACAGCACAGAAATCTGATCTTCAGTTGAAAGAAGTGTTCAGAGATACTTAGACAAAGGAACCGAACAAGAACTGCTGACCAACAACCCTTACAAAAGACATGCAGATAAACTGCATTTATCAAATGATGACAACAAGCTGATATGGTATCAGCTTGATGACCTGAACTACATGTTGTGGATTGTGATGCTCTGCCCCTTGCTTATGATTATTGTATGATATTGGTATTGTAAATACATGGTCTGTGTATGACATTTCAGTGTGTAAGGAATTTGGCTTGTAACTTCAAGGTGTCAGTGGCTGAGAACTACAGGATGTAATTAAACAGACAAGGAGGAAAACTATTAATTGAGACATCCTTCCAGAAATAGTTTATTGTCTGCTGCTGCTTTTGAAGCTAGAATGTAAATATGAATTTTATGACTTTTCAAGAGAAATGCAATTGGGCTTGTTCCTCTCCATTTAGCAACTAGCTGAAGAGTCATAAAATACCACAGATCTCACTGGCACAGTAAATCAGCCAAGGGACATGACAAATGTAGAAATGTTAAGATCAAAGGGAAGTGTTTAATTAAAGAATGCCATATTTAGGAAATGTTTTTTTCTTCTGATGTACCATTAATTTTAAAATACCTCCTGATAGGAAATTATGTTTGTAAGAATTAATTCCAAAAGAGGAGCTAGATGGCTCACCAAGGGGTGGTGAGATAGAGTTGAAAATGTATAATTGTTTCTGAAATGTGTGATATAATTTTTGGGACTCTGAGAGAAAGACAGTTCTCTGATTTAACAAGCACTTAAAGGAAACACTTAGAGAATAACTAAGTGTCTGTGGTAGGAGTTTGGATTTCTGTAACTTTCCTTTTTATTTGTAGATGACTGTGAGATTTGTGATATTTGTTCTGTATGTTATTTTACCTGTTTTTATCATATTCTAGTAAATCACATTTTCTTTAAGATACTGCCTGGGTGACTTATCAATTTCTTTTTGCATGTGAAGTGCCTGTATTTTAAGTCTAACAACTGTTTTAAAAGGCTTGATGGTGTTACTAAGCTTGAAAAGGGTAAGAAAATACCGAAGGTCTCTTATAGAGTTTTAAGGGTTCATTTTGGAGACCTGGCTAGGTACCCCTGACAAAGGATTGTACCACAATCTCCGAAGAGGGTGCATATCCAAGTCTGTACATTTGGTATGCTAGCATAAGGTTCACAGTTTGAATCCCCCCAGAACTCAAGGCTAAAGGTGATTCAGACCCAAAGCAGACAGGAAGATTACCCTATCTGTTACCTGTTCACACTATTGCACTCTGAGGTTGGCACCGTGGGAGCAGAGGACCTGACCTGTGGAGTGCAGTTGTGACAGATTTGGTTGGTAGTTGTATGATTTAAGGTAATTGGTAACACAAGCTTTAAAAGTTCAGAGTGTCAGCTTAATACTGCACAGTTCACTTGCAAAATAAGGAAGTGACTTAATTTTAAAAAGAGAAACAGAACTATATAATTTTGCTTACAGTCAAAGTTCTTACCTGTTTTATTAATTTTATCTATTGTGCAAGTTAGAGTAGCCATAGTTAAGGAAGAAGATGGCTTCCAACTACAGTGGTACATTGCAGACTACTTGAGGCAGTTGTGCCAGGACAGAGGAGTCTAGTATGCTCTGATGGCCGCTGATGCCCAGAGTGTCAAGTCACAGTCCGTGACTGAAAAGGGCTGAACCTTGGGCGTGGAGGGGCCAGTGCAGTGTCCAGATCTGGTGAGAAAGACAGCAGGGCCAGTGCAAGTCAAGAGCCATAGCAGCAGGGGACGATCACCAGCTTTCCGGAACCAGAGCCATCAAGCTGCAGATGGAAGTGTGGAGGATGGAACTGGAGTTCAAACAGTGGAAGTGGAATTCGAGATAGAGGAGAGGCGAGAGCAGCGAGCCACAGAGGAGAAGGGGGAGCGAGAACAGCAAGCCACAGAGGAGAAGAGGGAGCAGAAACAGTGAGAGGCTGACCGTGAAGAGTATAAGCACCAGAGGCAACATGAACTGGAGAAGCTACAACTCCAACCCCCAGTACCAGAGCAGGTAAGTGGCCTGGGTTTAAATGGAACTACAGGACTGGGTTACAAATTAAATTCCAAAACTGCAAAATTGATAGCTGAATTTAAAGAGGGGGCAGGATATGGATGCCTTTTTAAATTCATTTGAAAAAGTTTGTATTCGGGCAAATATTCCTAGAGGGTCCTGGAGCTTCCAGCTATCCCCTTTACTTACCAGAAAAGCTCGGGATGCATTGGGTCAAATGGACAATGAGGACAGTAATGATTATAGCAAACTTAAATCTGCACTTTTAAAAAAGTTTGATTTAACTGCAGAAGCATACAGAGCTAAATTCTGTAAGCTCAGGAGAAGCCCTGATATGAGCCATGAGAAACTAGCCATGAACCAACATCAGTTTTTAAAACATTGGTGGGAAGGAATTGAAGCAAACTCTGTAGTTAAAATTGAAAATGCTGTATTGCTAGAGTAGTATTTTGGGGCATGCCCAGCAGATCTGAAAACCTGGCTGGAGGACTGAGGTCCAAAAGCAGTGCAAGAAGCTGCTGAACTCTCAGACCGCTATGCCAAGAGCAGACCTGCTCCGAGAGCAAATGGGGCAATGGTGAGAGCACAGAAAGAGAAAAGCATGCCTTCAGGGCAGTTAAAACCCTCATTGCCTCCACCAAAACCAATTAGCCCCAGGTATCAAAGAAAATATTTTTCTGAGAAAAGAAACAAATGTTGGGTTTGCAAATAAACTGTGCATACTGCCAGACAGTGTCCCAAAAGAACGAGCAATATGCAAAGTGGTGCTAGGAAAGAAGTGGGTTGTTTGTGTGTCCCTGAAAGCATGTCTGTAAACATGAGGGAACACATGCACCCAGTCACTGTGAATGGTGTACAGACACAAGGGTTAAGAGACAGAGGGGCATACCTGACATTGGTAAAAGGGGATCTGGTAGAGCCTGGTCAGCTTATACCCAATAAATCTGTAACTGTACAAGTGTTCACTGAGGAGGAAAAAACATTGGCACTCGATAGTGTTCTCCTAGACTGGGGTGAAACAGGGGGAACTGTGCAACAGGTTGCTGTATCCAAAACTTTAGCAGCTGACATTATCCTTGACAACAATCTCAAACAGGAGATGGTGTGTGCAGTTACCCATAGCCAAGTGGCAAGGGAAAATTGTAGTTCCCTGAATCCCGTAGGAACCCCTGTGAAAACCAATGAGAGGCTGGTTCTCTAGCCTGTCTCCTGATATGGAGAATAATGAAAAGGGGGTAGAAATTCCCCAGGTAGCAGTTAACCACACAGCTACAGAGGATTACTCTGAGAAAGGAGGGGTGACCCATTGTCAGAGGGTTAGGGATGACAGTGATCCTGAGTGCCCTGATGCTAGAACTAGGGACCCTAGTTTAGAGACTGAAGGGGACCTGTCCCATGCCTTGGAAATGTGTAAGGAGTTTGCAGCTGCTCAGAAAAGTGACCCTAGTCTAGAGAAGCTGAGGGTTGGGCAGACTCTAACGGACCGCAGGGAGGTGATGGGAAACATAAAGTTTATTGGGACAATGGGCTGATGTATATGCAGGATGCTAACAGAGAGGGAAGGGTGACAGGTAGGCAGCTTGTCATTCCCCAGGGGTACCGTGAGCAGTTGCTCAAGATTGCACATGATGTTCCTATGTCTGGTCATCTGGGAATCAAGCGCACTACTCAGAGGTTGGCCCAGAATTTCTATTGGCCCAACTTCACCCAGCAAGTGAAGGAGTATTTCAGGTCTTGTCACTGGCGCCAAGAAATAGGGAAGCAGGTAAGAAAACCCAAGCCTCCCTAATTCCATTGCCCATAGTGGAGGAACCATTCCAGATGGTAGGAATGGATATTGTGGGGCCTTTAAATACCCCCATCTCCTCCGGGAAGAGGTTCATCCTGACTGTGGTGGATTATGCCACCTGGTACCCCAAGGAAGTCACCCTATCCTCACTGAGGACAGACAAAGTGGCAGATGCCTTACTTGGGATTTTCTCCTGTGTTGGGTTTCCACAGGAGATTATCACCGATCGAGGGGGTTCCTTCATGTCGGACCTGATGAAATGTTTGTGGGAGAGATGTGGGGTGGTGCGGAGATGCATGACTCCTTATCGCCTACAAGCCAATGGGCTTGTGGAAAGATTTAATGGTATCTTGAAGTCAATGCTCCAACCATTTGCTGAACAGCATGGGAGGGACTGGGAGAAATGCCTTCCCCACCTGTTGTTCGCATACAGGGAGGTGCCCTAAGAGTCAATAGGGTTTTCCTCCTTTGAGCTCTTATATGGACGCTGGGTATGTGGGCCCCTAGACTTGATCCGGGAAGACTGGGAAGGCAAGAACACCACCCAGAGAACTCCCATAGTGGATTATATCCTTAGCTTTAGGGAAAGGCTGAAGGAGCTTATGGGGGCAGCCCAGAGTAAACTGGCAGCTGCCCAACAAAAACAAAAAGTGTGGTACAGCCACAGAGCCAGAGCTCGCTTGTACACAGTGGGTCAGGAAGTCATAGTCCTCATCCCGCTCCAGAAGGACAAGCTGCAGAATGAGTGGGCAGGACCATACAAAGTAGTCAGAAAGGTAAATGACATGAACTATATCATAGAGTTACCTGACAGAAGACATACAGAAAGAATGTACCATGTCAACATGATGAAGCCATATGCTAATAGGGCTGACATGGTGTTTGCAGTATGTAGTCCTGGGGACAGGACGGACAAAGGAGACCCCCTTCTGGACTTGCTGGAACAAAGCAGGCAGGAGTCCTCTGTGGAGGCTGTTAAACTGTCACCCCAGTTGGCCCCCCGATAAGATCCAGGAAGTAAGGGAGGTTTCAGCACACTTTTCCCCACTGTTTAGCACCAAGCCTGGACTAACCCCCTTAGCGATGCATAATGTGGAGACAGGGACACAGATGCCCATACGGTAGACAGCATATTGGGTGTCAGAGGCCGTTCAAAAGAACATTAGGAGGAAGGAGGAGGAAATGCTGGATTTAGGGGTAATCCAGAGATCTCACAGCCCCTGGGCCTCACCCATAGTCCTTGTGCCCAAGCCAGATAGCGCTAATGATTTTTGTGTGGACTATCATGGACTGAATGCAGTCATGAAGTCAGACAGCCACCCGATGCCAAGGATGGATGAACTCCTGGACAAGTTGGGAGGGGCGACATACCTTACGACTACTGACCTGACAAAGGGGTATTGGCAGGTAGAGTTAACTGACAGAGCTAGGGAGAGGTCGGCCTTCATCACGCTGATAGGATTATTTTAATTCAAAGTAATGCCTTTTGGAATTAAGAACGCCCCGGCCACTTTCCAAAGGTTGGTGAATCAGGTGTTAAATGATACTGAGGAGTACGCTGTGACGTACCTGGATGACATTGTCATCATTAGTGCCAGCTGGAAGGAACACCTGTCCCACCTTAAGGAAGTGCTGAGTAGGATACAGAGGGCCGGGCTCAGTGTCAAAGCTGAGAAGTGGCAGGTGGTGAAGGCTGAAGTGGCATACCTTGGACATGTTGTAGGCCGGGGACAGCTCCACCCTAACCAAGTGAAAATAGAGATGATCAAGGCATGGCCCAGACCAGAAATGCAGAAGCAGGTCAGGAGTTTTCTAGGGACAGCAGAGTACTATAGGAAATTTGTACCCAGTTACAGTGCCCTGGCTGCTCCCCTATCTGACCTGGTAAAGAAAAGGATGCCTAAGAAAATTATCTGGGAACCAGCATGTGAAAAAGCCTTTACCAGACTGAAGGAGGCACTGTGCAGTGTTCCTGTGTTGACAAGTCCAGATAATAGCAGACCCTTTATAGTCCAGACTGACACCTCAGATGTGGGTATTGGGCCATGTGAAGTCAGACATCCAACCAAGGGAAGGATCACCCCATTGTGTACCTGAGTAAAAAGCTACTTCCCATGGAGCAGGCATACTCTACTGTGGAAAAAGAGTGTCTTGCCATGGTGTGGGCCCTAAAGAAGTTAGAACCATACCTATATGGGCAGCATTTTGAGGTACAAACTGACCACAACCCCCTGGTTTGGCAGACACAAATGGGAAAAAATGAATGATAGACTATTAAGATGGAGTCTTGCCTTGCAAGGGTATGACATGATGATCTTACATAGGGCTGGAGCAACCAATCAGAACACAGATGGCTTGTCATGTCTATATGAGGAATGAACTGATTTAGGAAGCTCATCCCATGCAGGGGATAGAGCCCCCAAATTCAGTCTAGGTGGGGTGGATTGTGACGCTCTGCCCCTTGCTTATGATTATTGTATGATATTGGTATTATAAATACATGGTCTGTGTATGACATTTCAGTGTGTGAGGAATTTGGCTTGTAACTTCAAGGTGTCAGTGGCTGAGAACTACAGGATGTAATTAAACAGATCAGGAGGAAAACAGTTAATTGAGACTTCCTGCCAGAGACAGTTTATTGCCTGCTGCTGCTTTTGAAGTTAGAACGTAAATACGAATTTTATGACATTTCAAGAGAAATGTAATTGGGCTAGTTCCTTTCCATTTAGCAACTAGGTGAATAGTCATAAATACCTCAGATCTCACTGGCACAGGGCACAGGAAATCTGCCAAGGGACTTGACAGATGTGGGAATGTTAAGATCAAAGGGAAATGTTTAATTAAAGGATGCCATATTTAGGAAATTTTTTTTTCCTTCTGATGTACCATTAATTTTAAAATACCTCCTGGTAGGAAATTATGTTTGTAAGAATTAATTCTAAAAGGAGGAGCTAGATGACTCACCAAGGGGATGGGGAGATAGAGTTGAAAATGTATAATTGTTTCTGAAATGTGTGATATAATTTGTGGGACTCTGAGAGAAAGACAGTTCTCTGATTTAACAAGCACTTAAAGGAAACACTTAGATAGAGAAGAATGAAGTGTCTGTGGTAGGAGTTTGGATTTCTGTAACTTGCCTTTTTATTTGTAGATGACTGTGAGATTTGTGGGATTTGTTCTGTATGTTATTTCACCTGTTTTTATCATATTCTAGTAATTCACGTTTTCTTTAAGATACTGCCTGGGTGTCTTCTCAGTTTCTTTTTGCACGTTAAGTGCCTGTATTTTAAGTCTGACAACTGTTTTAAAAGGGCTTGATGGTGTTACTAAGCTTGAAAAGGGTAAGAATATACCTAAGATCTCTTATAGAGTTTTAAGGGTTCATTTTGGAGACCTGATTAGGTGCCCCTGACAAAGGATTGTACCGCAATCCCCAAAGAGGGTACATATCTGAGCCTGTATATTGGGTGTGCAAGCATAAGGATCACAGTTTGAATCCCCTCAGAACTCAAGGCTAAAGGTGATTCTGACCCAAAGCAGACAGGATAATTGCCCTGTCTGTTACCTGTTCACACTATTGCACTCTGAGATTGGCACTGTGGGAGCAGAAGACCTGACCTGTGTAGTGCAGCTGTAACAGTGGATAGTTCTTGAATCACTGTGATCTGAGTTATTCCATCACGTACATGACACCCCGACTGGAGGACACCAGGGGGTGGAAAATACAGTCCAAAGACTGAAATCTGTGGGTTGGTGGCCTGGAATCACTAGGGATGTTAAACAATACATCCACAACTGTTTAGTCTGTGCACAAAACAATCCTGCCCCAACCAAAAGGAATGCTAAATTACGTCCCCAGAGACAATCTGGTCACTGGCATGCTATTCAAATTGATTTCATTGGCCCTCTGACTACCACCAGCAGGAACAACAAGTATGCCCTCATGGTCACTAACCTGTTCTCCAAATGGATCGAGGCCTTCCCCACTCGCAAATGCACAGCTAAGGCAACTGCAAAAGTCCTGGTAGAACAACTGTTTTCCAAGTGGGGCCTACTCTTAAGGTAGACTCTGATCAAGGAACCAGCTTTACAGATGAGTTGATGTAAGAAATGCTCAAACTTCTTGAAGTACTGTACACCAGAAGTTTCACATTCCCTACCACCCTCAATCTTCAGGTCAGGTACAAAGAGCCAACTGATGGATAAAGCAGATGTTGTCTAAATTCACTGAGGACAATCCCAAGGACTGGGATTCCCTTTTGCCTTTACTCCTTATGGCAATTAGGGGTACTCCTTCAGCTACCACTCAGTACACACCCTTCAAGGTGATGACTGGTAGAACCATGAGATTCCCCGAGCACTTGTTGATTAATCTGAACACACCCACTGCAGACAGAGTGTCTGTGGATACATGTGTCACAAAACTGAGAGATGACATCATTAAGACCCACCTGTATGCTGTACATCACATGGGCAAAGCCCAACAGCAATCTGAGATTCATTTTGACAAACATGCATAAGAGGTGGACTGGCAAGTCAGAGACCAGGTAATAGTACTCAGATTTGCACACCCTACTCATCCCTACTCCAGTAAGTGGGAAGAACCCTACCCCATCATTGACAAACTCAGTCCCGCAGTCTACCAAGTTAGACTTACCAACCAAAAGAAACCTACTGATAAATAACTGCATGCTAATCAGCTCATATTGTACAAAGGAAAGTAATTACTTTTCCTAACACCACTGGGCCGAATAGTACCTACTGGCTTTTTCTTTCTTCCTTACAGGTACCCACACAAGATTTCTATCTTGCATTTGATTCTCCTTCTAGGAGTGGTCCCCATATTCCATGGCAAGGATATGAAAACTATATCCGACTACAACCAATGCCTAAGGCAACTCCTTCCACTTCTCGAACATCCAGAGGAAAGAAATAACACCCCACAGAACAAACCCACCTCCATCCCAGAAGGAGTCAGCATAGATGTTCCCAGCAAATTATTCACTGTTCAGGAAGGCAAGGACGCCTACCTGACCACCATGGTTATAGCACCTGACAAATCATCCCTCCAAATTGAATGGCAAACTGACAGTCATGGACAGACAGTTCCTGTTGCCTGCCTTTACAAAGTCACCTTCCATGTATGGCCCAATATCAGAATTGCCCCAAATGGCACCCTGTCTATCCGCAAAGCCAATTACAGACATACTGGTCTATACAATCTTATTGCTTTGATTGATACCACCTTCTGTGATAAATACCCAGAAGACTCTGCAAGAGACTTTTGTATTCGCAGTTATATGGCTACTGCAGCTATGTTCCTGTCTGTAGTATCCCCTACTGAAGCAAAACTTACTGACTATCCCCTACAGGAACCTGGCCTGCTTAGTGGTCTGACTGCCACCTCACTTCCAGGCACACTTGTGAATAATGTGCAATTTATGTACATTTCTGTCATTT
Source organism: Neoceratodus forsteri (assembly GCA_016271365.2). Classification (NCBI taxonomy): domain Eukaryota; kingdom Metazoa; phylum Chordata; order Ceratodontiformes; family Ceratodontidae; genus Neoceratodus; species Neoceratodus forsteri. Next base: position 1,538,556,241 of record CM028131.1, on the reverse strand, counting down.
TTAATCTCACACATTAGAATATGGCTGAATTTATGCCATAGCCAGGTGAAGGTAGTGAGTATCTCTGGGCTGACAGTGCACAGAGCAAAGTTCATGGTGTATGAAATGGTTAGGGATTGTGGAGGGAAACCGGATTTCCTGGTGCATTTGGGAACTAATGCTCTAGAGGGAAATAGCATTATGGAAATCCAAGCAAGGTTCCAAGAACTTGCCAGAGTCTGTCGGATAATGGATGCAACATTTCTTTTTCGGAGATATTGCTAGTACCAAAGGCCTCAGTGGAGAAAAATGAAACTCAGAGGTTAATGAATGGCTCAGGAAGTGGGTGAAGAGAATGGGTTAGAAGTTAGGGAACTGAAATGGAGTTTGGGAGGATAAGGGACTATATGCCAAGGACAGGTTTCATCTGCCCCATTAGGGAAGGAAGTCCTTAAACAGGGGATGGCTGACTACATACAAGAAAGGTGGGGTTTAAACTTGTAAGGGGGAAGGGATAAGGAGGGCTGACCAGAAGCCCTCCTTTCCAGATGAGGGAGTAGCTCAGCCCAAGGGGAGGGAAACAGACTGGAGGTGGAGGTTTCAGGAGGAGCAGGGGAGGATGGAAGTATAAGGAATCTGGGTGGGGTTCGACAAAAGGATCAGGATAAGGGGGTGGGGTTAGTGTTAGTAAATGCAGGAGCTTGGGAAACAAGTTGCCAGAGTTCCAGGCCATGCTGTTCGAGGGGTGGATATGCAGCCACGAAACGTGGGACAACAAAAACCATGACTGGGACCTAAATGTAATGGGGCACTATGCTTAGGAAGGATAGAAAGGAGGGCAGAGGGGGTGGAGTAGCTATGTTCATTAGAGATGACATAGAAATTGCTATGGTAGAAGAGGCAGAAGGAAACGTGGAGGTCTTATGGGTCACCTTACGATCCCCAGCAGGAGATAAGGTCAAGCTGGGAGTAGCATATAGGCCCCCCGGGATGAGTGATGTTCTAGAGGATGGTTTGCTGGACAACATCATTGCCCAGTGTGGTCCAAAAGGGAAGGAGGGTGTTGATGGGGACCTTAATATGCCAGGTACAAACTGGGAACCATGTCCTCTAAGGTGGCCAAGGAGCAGAGGCTGCTGGATGGCTTCCAGGATGTGTTCTTAACACAGCATGTGATGGAGCCCACAGGGAGGGGCATGTCCTGGATGTGGTTCTGGCAGATGGGGATCTGGTAAGGGACATGGTTGTACAGGACCCCTGACTGGGAGTGACCACAATACTGTCTGGTTTCAAATAAGCATTGGGGAGGGGGGTGAGATCTAGGACACTGGCAGTGGACTTCTAGGGGCAGACTTATGGGCATGGGAAATATTCTAGGATCACTTGAAGGGATTACCTCAACAACAAGTGTGGAAAGGAGATGGAGGTCATAAAACGGGACTTCATGAGGCAGTCAGGATCTGCGCTAAGTTGAAACGTAAGGGAGCAAGGTCACATAAACCATGCTGGTGGTCCAGTGAGGTCCAGGTAGCAGTCAGAGAAAAGAAGGTGGCTTACAAAAAATATAAAACAACAAGAGGGGATAGGGATAAGGAAATGTACCAGCTTGCATCTAGAAAAGTCACCCGTATGGTGAGGGGAGCTAAGTCCAGTAAAGAGCAACGGCTGGCACAGGGGATACATGGAGGGGAAAAGGGGTTCTTCCGGTACATTGGGGAGCGGAGAAAAACTAAGGGCCATCTCAGCAGATTGAGATCAGAAGGAGGGTGGGTGGAAGAGGCGAGGGACCAGGCAGAGGTATTTAACGTACTTTGCCTCTGTGTTCACTAGGGAGGGGGATGGGATATCTACAAAGCAAGGCACAAAGGGGATAGAAGCGGCAGGGAGTGGGATCAGGGGAGCAACAGAAATGGAGCAAAAGGGAGGGAAAGGTACCCCAGGGGTGTCACATCTGGATAAGGATAAAAAGACCAGTAAGGTGGAGGGGACGGATGATGCCATCCCCACCAAAAGGGTGTGGTTTTCCCTCAAGGCCCTAAAGAAAGACAAATCTCCTGGGCCGGATGGCATTCATCCGAGAGTACTATGGGAATTGGCGGACATACTGGCTGCACCCCTGGCGGAGCTTTTCAACAGGTCACTTGAGACAGGGAGGGTACCTAGGAATTGGCGAGAGGCACATGTGGTACCAATCCATAAAGGGGGGTCGAAGGAAGTACCAGGAAACTATAGACCCATCAGTTTAACCTCGGTGGTGGGAAAATTAATGGAGAGTATACTAAAGGAACGATTGGGGGTTTACTTGGAGGAGGTGGGAGGTCTGGATAGTTGGCAGCATGGGTTTATGCCAGGTAGATCATGTCAAACCAACCTTGTGGAGTTCTATGAATGGGTAACATCAGAACTGGACAGAGGTAAGCCTGTGGATGTATTATTCTTGGACTTCAGCAAGGCGTTTGACTCTGTCCCCCACAATGGTCTGGTGGAGAAACTGATGGGGTTAGGAGTAGGCCTTTGATGGTCAGATGGATTGAAAACTGGATAGCTGGATGCACTCAGAGAGTAGTGGTCTGTGGGGAGCTCTCGAACCCTACAGAGGTTGGTAGGGTACCACAGGGCTCGGTCCTGGGTCCAATCCTGTTTAATGCATACATATCAGACATCAGGGATGGTATAGGGTGTGAAATGAGTCTCTTCAGCGGATGACTCAAGATGGGAGCAGTAATTGAGGGGAGGAAGGGGAGGTTGGCCTGCAAGGAGACCTGGACACCCTGGAAAGCTGGGCTCACACATGGAAATTAAATTTCAATATCACCAAGTGCAAGGTGTTGCATCTTGGTCGGGAAACCCTAAACACAGGTACACCCTGGGAGGAGGTGCTGGAAGCCTTAACAGGGAAAAAGACCTAGGGGTCATGGTGGATACATGTATGAATAACACTGAGCAGTGCAGGAGAGCAGCTAGCAAGGCAAACAGGATGTTGGGATGCATCGCAAGGGGATCACCTCTAGGAGCAAGGAAGTGATTCTGCCGCTGTACAATGGACTGGTTAGACCACACCTTGAGTACTGTGTACAGTACTGAGATCACACTTGAAGAGGGACATACAGCTCCTGGAGAGGGTACAGAGGAGGGCAACAAAGATGATACGAGGGCTAGGGATTTGACTTACGAGGACAGACTTGAGGAGCTCTGCCTGTTTTCATTGGAGGAGAGGAGAGACAGGGGACATGATTGAGGTCTTCAAGTACCTCAAGGAATAAATAGGGTAAACATGGAGGATCTTTAGACTAAAGCAGGGAGGCATCACCAGAGGGCATGGTTTGAAGTTGGAAGGTGGAAGGGTGAGGGGAAAAGAGGAGGAGGTTTTCACTGAGAGGGTGGTGGACCCTTGAATGCTCTGCCTGGTGAGCTGGTTCAGAGATCCACAGTGGAGAGCTTTAAGAGAGGGTGGACAGACACAGAAAGTGGATGTATCAGATGATGGCCTGTCCCGGGGTGGGATGGATGATAGGGTTTCTGGAGCACAAGGGATGGGAGGGTCTCGGCACCCAACTAAGGATCTAGGTTCGAGCAGACTTGATAGACCATAAGGCCTAATCTGCTGGCAAATAGTATGTTAGTATGTTAGTAATATCCGGAACTGGGAAGGGAGAAGCCAGAGAAGGCGAGGAGGACAGCAAGGTCAGCACCCAGGTTGGGGACTGACCAAACGAGCAGACACGAAAGACCGTTAGGCCTATTCTGCTGGCATTTTAGTATGTTTTTTAGTAATTTGGTATGTGTTCCAAAACTAATACTTCTTGGTTTTATAGTACTATGTTATTGGATAGTCTTGCAGCATATCAGACATGCACGCAAGCCCCTGTGGCTGGTTCACATACTATTGAACACTTAGGGTTATTCAGGTTTTGACCTAATCCCGATAACAAGAAAACTTCCTCATCACGCAGTAGGCCTGCCACTGCTGATGTCCCTGGTTCAACTGGCACCATATCCAAACTCTTCAGATCCGGCATGTCCACTTGGAACTGGGAAGACATTGCTGCCATCAAAAGCCAAAACAGTTAAATTCCAGACTGGCATGAAAAATGATGTTTTTCCCCCTTTATTGCATGGTGCAGATGGGCTAAGTCAGAAAGAGAGATGCACTGTGTACAACATGCATGACATTGCCAAAAGTTTCAATGACACTAAGAATAAAATTATTTAACTTGGTTTCCAGAATAACAAGGAAGCAGACAGGCAATATATTGTCAGAAAACTTTTATGCTTGGTTTATAGCTCTTATGTAATAACCACTATCAATAATTTCTTTCGAGATTTGGAATCTGGATGTATTCCAGATATTATCCATGACAGATGACTTGCTAAATGGTACTGTCCATGTTGTAGATCCACTGCTTGTATTACAATGTGTATGTCTAAATCTGTTGCTAAACCAATGTCTACTGCTAGAAATCTAGGTTATGTCACATGCCATCCCAACAGGGACACATGCTACACTGCCAACTGCTACACCATCCATGACACCATGTTCGTGACCTTCACTGTCTCTTTGCCACACTTTGATCCACAGACTGCCAATTTCGACAGACTGGCCTCCATCCACTCCATTGGGCATCTCAACAAGGACTTCTAGAGAGAGAGGATTAACCTTCCACCTCTTCTGGACTTCCATCCCACCCTGGAAGCTTGGGTGGTGCCTCATACAGACTGTTGTTCCAAAAAGGGATACCACTACTTGTGTCGCTGAGACGTATTTGACATCATCAAACCAGTTTGTAGATACTCGCTGGACAGCATTGATTGATCTTTTACTTTGGATTTGGACATTTCTTCAAATGGAACTGGTACCCCTAGAGCAACAGCTTCTTCAACTTCAACTACAGTACATTATCACCAGTGGGCAACACTGGATGTCTCTACCAGAACTACACAGAAGAGGTTCATTGCTTCACAACCAGACTCACAAATCAATCTTTCACCTGCCCAATTCAGCTGCAGAAATGGTGGATCCCTACAGTGAGAGTGTCATATAATTCAGATGGCCAGTATTGTGTGGTTACTAATCATAAATCTTTTGCCTATGGTTCCAAAACTTGTGACATACAACATCCTAATTTTTGTTTTATTCCCCATCAAACTACTCTTGTTGGTCATACAGTAATTGCTCCTGTTCCCATCCCGGAACCTCACATTATTGATACTGACCCCAAATATTTGCTTGCTCTGTCTCAGTATTTACCAATTCTTGATGTCCATATTGATCCCTTGACTTTGTCACTTAAGACCCTTTTAGATGGAAAGGATACTCATCTCATCTACATCGGCAATAACATCTCCAAAGCTGAAGAAACCCTTAACACCCTTATCCATGATGGTGATTTAAGCACCGCACTTTCCAATACATGGTTAGAGTTAACTTTCATTTTTTTTAAACTTTCTTTATTTGTCATTTTTACAGCTTTAAAACAAACATTGAGACAACAGAGAAACACATAATACATAATATAATACATATGTCACTTAGTTCATACAATACATTTCAATTAATCTAAGAAATTCCAGCGTGTTAACTGTTAAGGGGAAGCAATACATACACTACAATATCTTTAATATTGAGGGCATGGTGGCATCTGCAAATGCCAGATAAGAGAAGTTCATAACATAACATAACATTGCTCCTCTAAAGGGAAAGATAAAGTGAAGATCCCTTCAATACAAATTGGAGAAGCTGATTATCTGGTTAATTATATGCCAGTGTCTCTCATTCAGCTTAATTAAAGTCCCAGCCAGACTCACAAGGCCTAGCCTGATAGTGATGCTAGCTGAGAGTCAAATCAGGAAGTAACGGCTAGTTTCACTAGGAGCACTCAGACAACTGTGGCTTTCCGAGTTTCTCAGGCCTAATCAGAGAACAAAGTCAGGCCTTTCCCTGGCCATATATAGTACCCATCTCCTCCACAATATTTCAAATTAGGAAAGTATCCTATTAAGGGTTGCAGTAAACACTTCCATTCTATATATGGAGATCATGATCTCATGCCAATTGTGCAAGGAGACACTTTGTTTAGAGAGCCCATTTTTTGTAATTACCTTTTGGGCTGCAAGGCATGTTATTTTCAAAAAATTACTTGTGAGAGGGTCCCTATAATCTCTTGGTAAGTCCAGAAAAAAATATAGTGAAGGGGTTATAAGTAGGCCAGGGCCTATTATAGAGTGGAAGGCTTGTTGCAAATCCTGAAAGAAGGGGGCCAGCACCGGGCAGTCCCACATTATGTGGGCCAATGCTACCAGAGAATGCCCGCAATTTCTCCAGCAAGCCGGAGGTCCACCCCCCAGAACTTCGCCTGAACTGCTGGGGTCCAAAAGTATCTGACAAATATCTTCCAGGAGAACTCCCTCCAACTCACTGCAGATAAGCCACAGTGTATCCTTTTTTGAGTCCAGACCCACATTTCATCCATTATCTGGGTTTCTAGGTCACTGGCCCAGGCTCTTCTTATTGTTTGAGATGAGTCTCCTGTCCAGGTGAGCAGAGCTTTGTACAGACAAGAGATGATATGAGCTGTAAGTGACCTGCCCTCCACCGCTGACCTTAACAGGACAGCTATCTATGGAGGGGAAAGGCTCTCACCTTTCAATTTGGGTTGGAGGGATCTAATATTGTCCCAAATTTGGAAGTATCTAAACCTATCTTGCCAAGAAATCCCATATATATTGACTAAAACCTGAAATGCCTGAATCTCATTTCCCTCTATAAAAATGCCAAATCAGGTGCAAATTTTTTTTCTCCCATCTCCTAAACCTCGCATCACACCTAGCAGGAGTAAATGCATCTACGAAAGGCACAGAGAACAGGAGATGTCTCCATCCCCTAAATTCTTTATCTGCCAGAATCCCGTACCAGTTTTTTCAGTGTAAGATCTGTGTACAGGTTCTTTTCCCATAAAGGGGATGGGTTCTCTCTGTCGGAAAGAAGAATGCTATTCAGGTTTGTGAGAGCCCCCTCCCTTAATTACAGTGTCTTCCACTTAGCCATGTATTCCCCATTTAGTTAGTTAGTTTTTTGTTGACCGGGTAAGTGCACTAGACAAATCCTGCCTATTTTCAGGCACGACCCAAGGGAGGGGGATACAGATGAATGCCAACTGACCTTGAACCAGATTAAGCTGTTGGTGGTATTTTTTTTTTAGTGAATGAGGGAAATTCCCCTACTCTTTTCAATGAGTACCATGGGATCTTTAACATCCACCTGAACTACCACCAATCCAGGCAGGTGGGACCTCGGTTTAACGTCTCATCTGAAAGATGGCACCTCGCAAGTGCAGCACCCCTCTCATGCTGCACAACAGTGTCAGTACTGGGATATTAACCCAAGTGCCAGATGTGGGAACTAAACCCACAGCCCTCTGATCTCCCAGCCTCAGAGGCAAGTGTGCTACCTACTGAGACACTGACAATGTATAGGTATTTAACCAATGGAAAGCTGTTCTTAGCTGGGCTGCCTGATGATATAGTTTTAGATTAGGCAGTGATAACTCTCCCCCCTGTTTAGGTATCTGGAGAACCGAGAGTTGAACCCTCGGCCTCTGAGAGCCCCAAAGGAAGTGAGAGATCCCCCTGTTCAAGGAACTGAAATATGAGTCTGGGATATGTATGGGAATAGTTTGTACTAAGTATAGGAATCTGGGGAGAAGTACCATTTTAATCACCTCCACTCTTTGTACTGTACCAAGGGGACAGGGATAAGAGCCCATCTTTCCAGCTCCATTTTAAGTTTTTCCAAAATCGGGGTAAAATTGAGGGAAAACAACTGTTTAGTGTGTAGGCCTAACTGGACCCCTAAATATTTCATGTGATTTGAGTTCCACTTAAAAAGGAAGGCATTTTTAACACTTTCTGAGGGTTCATAATGGATTTGTAAGACTTCTGTCTCCGCAGTGTTTATTTTATATCCGGCTAAGTACCCAAATTCTTTCAAACATTCCCATAAAGAAGATAGGGTCTGTTCTGGGTTTTTGAGATATATCAGCAGATCATCTGCTTAGAGGGCTAATTTATGTGTCTCTTTGCCCAGCTCCCAGCCCTGCACTTTTTCCTCTTGTCTCAATGACTGGGCTAAGGGTTCACGATACAAGACAAAGAGGAGGGGGAAAGGGGGCAGCCCTGCCTAGTTCCTCGTAACAGGGATATTGGGGAAGAAATCCTACCATTAATTTTAACATAAGCTCTGGAGTTAGTATAGGTATTATTTATAACTTTAATAAAGGGTTCTGAGAGTCCAAAACATCTTAGTGATAAACTTAGAAAACTCCATGCTACCCAGTTGAAGGCCTTCTCCACATCCAGACTTAAAAGCAGGAAGGGAGACCCCGACCAGGCAGCATGGGTAGAATATGCAGGGTTCTTTTAATGTTGTCCTGGGTTTGTCTGCCTGGGACAAAACCTGTCTGGTCAAAATCATTTAGCCTGGGGAGGACAACCTCCAAGCATTTCGCTAATATTGTGGCATATAACTTGTAGTCAGTGTTGAGAACTGAGATGGGACAATGCAGTTTACACTGTGTAGCATCCCTACCTGGTTTCGGTATACTTAAGATAACTGCCTAATTCCATGTATCAGGGTATGCTTCCCCAGATTGTGCTGTTCTACAGGCTGCCAGTAAATGATTCTCTAATTCTTTTTTAAAGAGCTTAAAAAATTCTGATGTATACCTGTCAGGGCCAGGGGATTTATTCATTTTTAAATTTTTAATTGCAGAATCTAGTTCCATAGGGGTAATAGGTTTATCTAAATAATTGCTGAGTTCCTGTGTAAGTTTTGGAAGTTTTACCCTGGCTAAATATGCTTCTGTTTGTGGTCCTGTCAGTGACTGTTATGGGGTATAGAGATTCTGATAAAATTCCCTAAAGCTTGATAATATTTTCTCAGGGGACTTCACCAGTTGGCCATTCTTAGGATCTCTAATCTGAGTGACCGTGGTCTGAGATGTGTGCGGTCTCAGATGGTGAGCTAACAAATGAGAGGCCCTTGGGCCACACTCATAGTACCTCTGGTGAAGGCGTTGCAAGGCCTGCTCTCTTTTGATATCTAGTAATTTCTGGATCTGTTGTTTTGAGGCCTGCAAGTTTGGAAGCACTTTTCTATCCCCATTAGCATGCCGCAATTGCAAATCTTACAGCTGTTTTTGGAGATGCTCCATTTGTTTGTTTTGTTGCCTTTTGAGATGGGCAGCATATTTAATGCAATCTCCCTTAAGACTGCCTTCACTGTGTCCCACAAGGTAGTCCTGGAAATATCAAGAGAGTCATTTTCCTGCAAGATCTGTGATATTCTTGATTTAGCCATGTCTGTGAATTCTTTTAAATTCAGTAAGTAATTATTACATTTCCAAAGTGTCTGTCCCCTTTCTATATTCCAGTTCAACCTCAGTAGGAGCTGTGGGTGGTCTGAGAGGACTGAAGGGATATGGTCACACTCCATCACTTGGCTCTGATGCTCACCTGATACTAAAAAGTAATCAATCTGAGCATACGAGCCATGAGGAGGGGAAAAATGAATGTATTCCCTTTGTCCCGGGTGTTGGAACCTCCATGCATCAACCCAGAAGGCCCCTTTCAAGTATTCCCTGATTGCCCTACCAGCTGGTGTTTTCCTTAATGGACTAGCCCTGGAGGTGTCCACTTGCTCCCATACCTGGTTAAGGTCTCCTCCCACTATCAATACCCCGGATTGATATTCTGTTATTTTCTGCATCAGGGAGTGGATAACAGCTATCGTGGAGCCTGGTGGGATATAAAGTGATACCAGTGTGATCTGAGAACCCTCCAGCATGCCTGCTAATATAGCCAAGCAGCCCTCTGGGTCGGCATAACTGTTCGTTGGCTGAAACTGAATACCCCTGGGAACCAGTATGGCAGAACCCCGTCTCTTCCCTTTGCCATAGGAAAAGGTGACTACCTGATTGAATCCAAATTTCCCCAATTTTAAGTGTTCAGCTCCGCTGAGATGGGTTTCTTCTAAAAGAACAAAAGAGGGTCCCTGCCTTTTGATGACTGAAAGAACCTTATACCTTTTAACAGGACTATTCAACCCATTAACATTGTGTGTTACAATCTTTTCTCTTATCACCCATTTGGATACAGGTACAGATTACTACTTGAATACTGCTCCAGTCTTTCCTGCTCTTGCTGCCCCCTAGTGAACTTCACAAGCAAGATTCTTCCCCGTTCGACCTTACCTTGAGTACCCAAATGAACCTTTGGGATCCAGTTGTTTCCCCTCATTTGCCAATGGCTGTATTGCCAATGATGTATTATGGTTGAAGTGACAGTGTTAAACAAGACTCAAGCACAATAAAACATACCGAATGAGAACTCTAAACCCCTTGGGGAGGTACCAACTGGGTTATCCTCACCATTAGGAAAAAACTATATACATATTGACCCCCAAGGTAGGGGAACAAACTGTGTTGTTCCCTTAGAACCCAAGTTGGAAAAACTCGGGGAGAAGGAGAAGGAGTCATTGTACTGGCTCATTCCTCCTGGACCCTAAAACTGGTGGGTCCTAGCCAGATGGAGTGGCTTAACAACATTGCTGGCCCTTCCTGCACGGGCTGCAGAGGGGAGAAACCTCCCAGAAGTAACTGGTGGGAGTCGTCCCACCCCTGCACAGCACAGAAAAAAGAGCACCAGTGCTGCCCATGGCTGAGGCAATCGCTGTGGCATGGTGTTAAGGGGAGAAATGGTCTCCCCCTTCAGAGCAAACTCTTAAGCTCTCTAAATGCAGTCCCCAAATAGACCTCTTAAACTATGAGGCCTTTCTCCTATAAATTATTCAACCAGTTCCAGCTTGTTAAATTAAAGTCTCTTCCGTTGTGAAGAAAAGGGCAAACACATTCAATTCTATAATGTCTTGAAATGAAGCAAGCCCTGCTGCTGGACTAAGCTAAAAAAGTAATGGGAGGTGCCATCAAAACAAGCATAAATTTTTGACATTCTTAAAATTGTTAAAGAAAGTATAGGTTAAGCATACATTAACCTGAGTAAGGCCCAGCTAACTAAAAATCAAGTCCTTCCATGTAAAGTCTCTGGGAAGCAGATAGGGCTGAAGAAACAAGTACTCATACTTTCATCTCCCCCTTCCTCATTTTGGCTGCTAGGTGTGGAATTGTGTGCTTCTTTAAGATACTGGTTCCTCACGACTCTCCCTGCACATGGGGTAGGGAGAACCTCATCTACTGTCACAGGAGGTGCCAAAAACAAACCCCCCTTATAGGGGAGAAGAAGGAACTATGATCTAAACTCACTCAATTTGCCCTTCTGTTCAGGTGACCTCTTCCCTTGCAATCACGGACTCCTTGCTGCCCTGAGTATGGGTAAGTTTGAACAGCATGGCTTTAATGTCCTGTAAGGTTCTAGGTGCAGATCTCTTTCCTGCCTTTCTTGTATTCAGTTGTGTTACCAGGCGCCAGGAACTCTGTGGTTTGGAGGGTTGATCCGAGCGGCAGACGATACCTGCTACATCATGTCCCTTACTATCGAAGGCCTTAGGTGCTTCTTCATACGAGTGATGAAGCTCTGTGCCTGAATCCCAGTGGACCCGCAGTCGAGAGGGGTAGAGTGTTTGAAACTTAATCCCCAGGGCCTTCAGCTTGCTTAGAAGAGATGCGTATGGTAAGTGTTGTTGTTGTATTAAAGGAGGGTAGTCTTGATCGAAGAACAGCTTTGCACCATAGTACTCTACTTTTTGTTGTCTCCATGCTGTACGCAGTATTACCTTTTTCTCCCTGTACCTCAAGAATTTGGCCATGATAGATCTGGGCCTAGCAGTCTCTGAGGTCGGTTTGGGTACTAAAGCCCAGTGTGCCCTTTCAATTCTAAAAGAAAAAGCTTGTGGGAACTCCAGCACATGGCGCAACAAATTCTCCAGAAAATCTGTCATGTCCCCCACTTCAGTTGCTTCTGGCAGGCCATAGATTCTCAGATTTTCCCACCTTGAACGGGCTTCAAGGTCCAGACATTTTGCAGCTGTTTTTTCTTGCTGCTGAGCGAGGAACTCAACCGCTCATGAAAGGTGCACCAGATCATCCTCGGCAGTTGAAATTCTTTCCTCCACTGTAGTCACCCTGGTCTCCAGGTTGGTGAGGTTAAAATGCAGTTTGTCGAACTCCTGGTTTGTTTTGGTTCTAAACTGCTTGACCTCTGATAATAATATTTTGAAAAGTGAGTGGGATAAAGTCTCCAATTCTGACTCTGTATCTCTGCCAACCATACTCGAGGGGGACTCTCAACCACTAGTAGCTGAACTTACTGGGCTCAATCCAAGCTGATCATTCTTCCATTTTAAGTTTTTCGATCAGGAACATTTTGCTGATGTGCCTCCACTATTCGATTTGCTCATATTTGGATAAATTAAGATTTTTGTGCTGTGTGGAGCAATTTCTTTACCAGGGAGGAGAGAGAGTTCTGTGATTAGGCAGCCATGAAGCCGGTGATGTCACCGGAAGTCACTGGCAGAGTTAACTTTTGAAGATTTTATTATTGTACAACTGTTTTTGATTATCTTTTTGATACTAACTCTTTGTTGTCTACAGTGCACTCTAAAACAACACGGTGAAGAACTCAAATTCCTTTACAAGGCTCATGCCTCAGGTTTGTAAATGATGGATATTTCACCCACAGCTTACCCATTAGTTGTTGCCTTTTCAGTAAGGCAACAAGGGGGAATGTTAGGTTTAGTCCCCACACCCTTATTGGCAACCCACTGTGTACTGCTGACAATATCTGTTATGTAATATGTTATGTTATACATAATCAGTATTAACATTTAGGGTGATGGCACTAACCATATAAGAGTAAGTTACCAGGGACATAATTGTGATTATTACCAACATTATTATTATGCTTATTGCTGGAAATGCATAAGTAATGTGCCAAACACACATTTCTGTGTTCTTTGTTATACTCTTCTGAGAAGTCATTGTATAGCCTACACTGCCATCATGTGGATTTATGTAACACTGCACTTACTTTCTGTATTCTGTATGAGTTCTTTGTTTTTATTTTAGCAGATTTTACACCTTTTGTATATCTCTAGATACACTGTGGAGCCTCCTAACTTTCAGCCAGTAGGGCCTGTTTTATGCATCTAACTCATGTACAAAGTATAGCTTTGTTTATCCGAACCTCGAGGGAGACATGACTCATGTTCGGATAAACGAGAGGTTTGGATAAATGAATTTCATATCAAAATGAATGCGCTATGAGTAGAACAAGCAGAACTGTATGTATAAAATAGACCACTTGAAACATTAATGTTTAGTGCAAATCAACAAACTTTATTATGCTTAAGTGCTTGTAAAATAAATGAAATAATTTAGTGGTGCCAAACAAGTTACTTGAAATAAGACTTAATGGCACACTGCTTTTTGTTGTCATTCAGTTTCTTAATAGCCTTTTGTTTCAACTGCCTAAGCAGTAGAGTGTGCAGGTAGTCACAGTCTGGCTGGCTTTCTAGCCAAATGATGCAGCGCTCAAAGGAATCCACAGCTTCTGAGGCTGTCGGCAAAACTGTATCCTCTACCCCCTCCTCTTCCAAGTCCATGTCAGGTGAGTTTGTAGGGGCTTCCTGAGAGGCAATGGCGATGATTTCATTATCAATTAATTCCTCATGGCCCTGGTCATCGTAATCCGCATTTATTCATTCTGTCATGGCAATTTCATCTAGCACAAGTTGCTCAGCAACCTGCATATGTCCTTGTGTAGCCTCATCTTGCTGGTCTACAGCCACTTCTACTGTTGTTGGTGACAGGGCAGAGCATGTCAGCTTTGATCCATCTGCCTCTATGAGTACAGGGCATTAGGTTCAGTTGCTAATGGCCTCAGTGTGGGAAACAGCCACCTTGTGTAGTGTGCGTAGATCTTAATTAACTTGAAAAGCTCACTGTCTATGACCAGCCGGGTTGGTCCATGCCTTGTGATGCTTATGTGAAGCAAAATGGTTACAACATAGCTGTCCTCCCCATCTACAATAGTCTCTCTGCATTCTTCAAGTCAGCCAAGAACATATTTTGGATGACAGTGGAGCGCTGGGCATTATGGAGGGTGAAGCTGAAGATGAGGTGATTTTTTGCCAGGCTGTGATCTCGGTATCCAAGTGCCTTGGCTCTAGGTAAATGGCTAATTATCCTGACCACTTCCTTGGCAGCAGAGGTGTCCTTCTACAGGGAAGCTGTCTCTGGTGGTATCTGCCTTTGTTAATCTCTTAGTCTGATTTTGTGGCACCACCCAGTGTTGGAAGCATTGAGGGCTGATCTCCAAAAAGGTATTACCTTCATGAGGGTGGCAAGCTCAGCCTGCTGTTTCTTGGCAAATCCACTGAGATCTATGAATTTGAGGAAGTGAAGGAGGCTGTTGATATAACAATTGATGGTGCCTGGCTTGCAACCTGAGGCTCCAGCCTGCGGAATCCAAGTGTCTCATATGAAAGCCCTGTACCCAGCAGGGACATGACCGAAATGGCCAGATCAGTGGAGTTCCACAGGTGAGTCAGCTTCTTCTGGTGAAGAGTTACTGTATCTTGGTCCTTCTTTCCTCCTTCCAAGGTCTGAAGCCAAGATCTGAAGAGATGTATCAGTTGAGGACCCCCCATCTCTGGCTCTGTAAGCTGGCAAGGTGATTCAATATGTGGTGAATCCAGAGATAGAGAACATTCTGTGTGGGTGTCTGTGACAGTTTGTTGGGCTTTAAATCTGGTCACAGTACTGACTTAGATCTTGTACAGTTGCAAAACAGTCTGGCTGCAGGCATTTGTAAAAGCATTTACCCACTGGAGATTGTGTAAGAAGAGACTGCCTCCCATGGTTTCAGGTCATCCCTGGTGTCATGTGGTATACTTCTTTGAGGTGTCTTGGTAAATGCTTTACATGTTTCCTGCAAACTGAAAAACAAGTTTGCATAGGACAAAGCCACTACTGAGCTAAAGTGGCTATAGAAAATAACCACTTTAGCTCAGTAACACCAACAAGGTTTTTACTTTAGGCCCTGCTTTTCATCTTAACACACAATGTATTTAGCTTTAACAATGATTACTTTCTACAGGTTTGCGGTACAGCAATGGGGGCAGTAGTTGCCCTGTCCTATGCTAACTTGTTTTTGGGTTATTGGGAACTGGCTACTATTCAGAATCCAAACAATAACCCAATTTGGGGGCAGATAAAACACTGATATAGATACATTGATGACTGTGTATGTATTTAGGAGGATAGTGTGGATTCTGCATTGGAATTTATAGAGTGGTTAAATAACAAGAACCTGAATTTGAAATTTACCTGCACAGTTAATGAAGAATATGTACATTTTCTGGATATATTGCTTGTATCACAATAAAAAAAAGTAACTACAAACAGTTATAGAAAGAAAGCTGCTACAAATTCACTACTGAGATATGAAAGCTCACACCATGAAAGCTTGTTAAAATCAATACCATATAGTCAAATGCTATGCATCCGTAGAAAACTGTACCATGGACACGGAATTTGTGAAACAAGCCAAGGAGCTGAAAACTCATTTTCTGCACAAGGGCTATGAAGACACACTCCTGGAAAAAGTTTTCCATGAGGTGAAGGGTATGAAACAGAAAGCTCTGATAGAAAAAGATAACTCACAAGAAAGGGAGAAAGGATGGGGTCCTATCACATTCTCAACTCAGTATAATAACCTTGCTGGAAAAATTGGGAATGTGATATGGAAAAACTGGCCGATATTGGTGGGTGATGGCACACTAGGTAGGGCAGTAGGACCTAATCCAAGAGTAACATTCAGATGGGCCCCCAACATCAGAGATAAACTAGTACATAGTCACTGGTCCCCCATAACACAGAAACCTAGCAACTGGATGCCTGTAAGATCTGCTGGTAACCATAAGTGGAAGAACTATAATGTATATAAATATATGAATACAGGAAGAGACTTGCAAGCTTTTAGAAATAACAATCACATTTCCATAAAAAACCTGATCACATGCACTACTGCATTTGCTATTTATGTTATATGGTGTACTTGTGGACTTGGATATATGGAAAACCATTAGAACATTAAAAGAATGAATCCAAGAACATGTTAGGTACATCATAAACAAGAGACAAGACAAGGCTGTAGGCAGACAATTCATGGAAAAGCATAACTCATATCCTAAGGATCTCCAATTCATGGGCACAGAAACATGCAATATGTCTCTGCCCATATGCACTTCATTTCGAGTTCAAAACTCCGACCTCAAAGCCTACTTGCACTTGTCTAAAGTATGTAATTTTGTTGTAAGTTACTGCACCTTGACTACTGCATTGTTTACCTGTTATTGCTGTTTGCACTATTGTACCTGTTACTGCTGTTTACTGAAATGTTTATACTGACGATCTATGGATACCAGGTACTGGTGTAGCCAATGCCTAAGCGCCCCCCAACGGACCCATTTCAGGGTACTTCTCTCTACTTGCACTTGTATAGAGTGTGTAATTTTGTTGTAAGTTACTGCGCCTTGACTACTGCATTGTTAACCTGTTATTGCTGTCTGCACTGATCTACGTGTTACTGCTGCTTACTGGAATGTTTGTACTGATGATCTAGGGGTACCAGGTACTGGCACAGCCAATGCCTAAGCGCCCCCAACAGACCCGTTCCTCTACTCCTATAGCCCCGGACCTCCACAGCCCCCCACCCCACCTGAACACCGTTTCCCCTGCCCGGATACAGTTCCACAACCTCAGACATTAGCCACACCATCAGCCGCTGAAACCGCTCACCCGCCGTACCTTACTCCGAACCCCCGCTATCTTTAGCCTCCCCCGCCGGCCTATGGCTCCACCATACTGGGCTCCTCTAGTAGGCTCCTGCTGCTAAAACCACTCACCCGCCGCTTTCACCCCTGTATTCTCACACTCATCGATCTGTCCAGCCTGTGTACAGTTTCCATGGACACAGTCTCATCCCGCAGCCCCCTGCCGCCATTCCCGCCATATCCCTAACACTGACTTTTTCGCTTACACCCCCAGTTAGACCCGCTGCTCTTAACCTCCGCGAACCCCCGACTACCCGACTGAGCACCGACTCCCCTGCCCGGGAACAGTACCACAACCCCGGGTACTTGCCGCACCTTCCAGCCGCTGATGCTGCTCCCCCACCGTACCTCACCCCGAACCCCGCCATCCTCACTCTCCCCTGCTGACTTCGGTTCCATGAACCCAGGCTCCTCTTGAGTGGTTCTGCCGCTAAAGCCGCCCCATGGCTGTCTTCACCTCCAATCCCCTCTCCTGCAGCTCTCTCTAGCCGCCGCACGGATCCATGGACTCGGTCTCTTCCCGTAGCCTTCTACCACTTATGCCACCATATCCCCCTCCCCAGACATATACCGTAAGCCCCCTGCCCCATCCAAATGTTCCCCCGCTTCACTCCTCCTCTGGCCACCGATGCCTATCATGTCCTTTCCTGCCCTGTTTTCGCGCCGGCTTTTACCCCTCTATAGCCCCACTGCAGGTGGTGTCTCCCCTGCCTCCAGCTCTGCCTGACCCACTCTCTCCCCCACCTCGACCATGTACCACCACCATCCATTCACCACCCACACCCAGACCCCCCCTGTCCTGCCTCCTTCATCCCTGCTGCCACCTTAACCACTTAGCCGCAAGGTTGCCTTCCCGCATCCCCCCTTTTACCTGCTCACCCAGTTCCCCCTCCTCTGTTCTCTCCCTCCCTGACCCACCTGTCCTTTGATCTGCCCTGTATACCTTTAGCCACTCACTAAATGCTACCTGTACACTTTAAATCTGCTGTTTTTCTTGACCTGTTGATTGTCACTGAAGCTGTACTCCTTTATTGCCTTTTACTGAAAACTGTTCTCTGTACTGTTACTGCTTCCCTGTATTATGTAAATGAACCCTGTATTGTTACTGTACCTCCCAGGTCGTGCCTGAAAATAGTCACCTGTTTGACTAGCGCACCTACCCGGTAAACAAAAACTAAAAAAAAAAAGAGTGGGAAACAGACAGAACCTGCTTCTAAAGAAAGAGGATTACTGGATTTACAGACTGGATACAATAAGTCCTAAGGGGCTCAATGAAATGTGAAATCTGAAACCCCACCTGTGGCTACATCGTCACTAAACTGGCCAACAAAAATGAATAACAGGTCTTGACTTAGTCTCTATTTTCTTCCCTCCCCCTTTTCTCCACCCCCACCCAGCCCCAGAAACTGTGCTGTCCCCTTATAACAAATGTATTTCATGTTTAACTGCTTCAATGTTTAAACACTGTGTTTATAGGCAACTGTTAGCTTGTTCTTTTAATATGAGAAAAAGTTCAAAATGAATATAAAATCTTTTTTTCAAGGGCCATCATCCCTGCGAGTTTGGACCTCCCAGTCCCATGGGAAGCCAAGCTACAGGTGTCTGACTGATTTGCTCTGGGTCCATCCCAGGAGGGTTAACTGTCCCTATGCAGCACCTGGGGGGAAGCTACCCTGTTAGTTCGGGCCTCCCGGCCCCTTGGAAGCTGATCTACGGGCATCCAATTGATTTGCCCCAGGTCTCCATCTCAGGGTGTTAGTCATCCCTATGCAGCACCCGGGGGTGTGTGGGGAAGCTACCCTGTGAGTTTGGGCCTCCCAGCTCTTTGGGAAGCTAAGCTACGGATGTCCTACTGATTTGCCCTGAGTCTGTACAGGGGATTAGCCATCCCTACATAGCATCTATGGACAGAGCAGGCACGCTACCCTGTGAGTTTGGGCCTCCCAGCCCCTTGGGAAGCCAAGATACAGGTGTCCAACTGATTTGCCCCGTGGGTCCATTCTGGGGTAGCCATCCCTACGCAGCACCTCAGGGGAGTGCAGAGAAGCTATCCTGTGAGTTTGAGCCTCCCAGTCCCTTGGAAAGCTGAGTTACAGGCACCCAACTGATTTGTCCCAGGTCCATCCTGGGGGGTTAGCCATCCCTACACAGCACCCAGGGGCAGTGCAAGGAAAGTACCCTGTGAGTTTGGGCCTCTCAGTCCCTTGGGAAGCCAAGCTACAGGCATCTGATTGATTCATTTCTGGGGTCCATCCTGGGGTGGTTAGTCATCCCTATGCAGCACACCAGGCAGCGTGGGACAGATGCCCTGTGAGTTTGGGCCTCCCAGTCCCTTGGGAAGCTGAGCTACAGGTGTCTGACCAATTTATCCCTGGTCCATCCCTGGTGATAGCGTCCATATGCAGCACCCAGGGGTGGTGTGGAGAAGCTACCCTGCAAGTCTGAACCTCCCAGCCCATTGGGAATCTGAGCAACAGGCGTCTGACTGATTTTCCTTATGTCCTGTCCTGGGGGAGGGGTAGTAGTCCCTATGCAGCACCTGGGGGCAGTGTAGGGAAAATAACCAAGGAGATTGTGCCTCCCAGCCCTTTGGGAAGCAGAGCTACAGGCATCTGACCAATTTGCCCCAGGTCCATCCCGGGGGTAGCCATCACTATGCAGCACTCCAGGGTGTGTGGAGAAGCTATCCTGTGAGTTTGGGCCTCCCAGTCCCTTGGGAAGCCTAGCTACAGGCACCCAACCAATTTTCCCCTGGTCTGTCCCAGAGGGTTAGCCGTCCCAATGCAGCATCCAGGGTGGTGCGGGGAAGGTACCCTGAGAGTTTGGGCCTACCAGCCCCTTGGGAAGCTGAGCAACAGGTGTTAAACTGATTTCCCCCAAGTTCTGGCATCCAGGCCTACTGGGGAGATTTTTCTACCTGGGGGGTCATTAGGGGATCATGGACAAGCATTCCTGTGAGTTTGGGGCTCCTAGCCCCCTGGGAAGGGATCAAACCAGATCTCTGGAAATCTGGATATGGTTGAATTTGCCCGCCTCAGGTCGAACAGAGTCCCAGGAGGTCAGATTAAAGTGGCTCTTCCTTCCCCTGAAAGGGTAAAGGGGACTTTGGGTATGACTCCGGAAGACAGGTTCGAAAAGATTTTCATCAACACTTTTTTTGTGCAAAATCCAGAGACTAAGTCCCTGCTTGGCTTTCTGGTCACAGCTCTGCACTCTGGAAGTCTGAAAGGGGTTGAATCTGTCTGCCTCAGGCTGAACCAAGTTCCATGAGGTCAGACTGAAATGGCTCTACCTCCCACCGAAAAGGTGAAGGGAATTTCGGGCACGATTCCGGTAGGCAGGTTAAAGGGATTTTTGTCAGTACATTTTTTTGTGTAAAATCCAGAGACTAAGTCCCTGTGGAAGTTGTCAGGGACTCCTAGGGGCACTCTGGATCTGGGGATGAGGCACTTTTCATGGGCTAGTCCTCCAGGGGAAGCAGTGATTGGAGACTGTGTTCAGAGTTAACACATTTTGACAAAAACATAAAGTCTGGATTTCCACACTTTTTGGGCCTGGTGGCACCCTCCAGATCTGGGGCTGAGGCCTCCCTGCCAGATTGGGGAGATGCGTAGTCACCCTGGACTGAGTCAATTCTGCCTGACACTTCTCAGCACAAATGACCATGGCCAGGGTACCCTGGCATGACACCTCCCGGCTGCAGGGGCTGGGAGCACTGCCGCTGACTTCCAGGAGGTCAGCTTCAAGGTGTGCCATTGTTCTGGCAAAGGCATGAAGGGGATTATAGGCATGACACCTGGGTTCAGATGATCCAGAAAGTAAGTCCCTATGGAGGTGGACATGGACTCCTTGGGTCTGTCTGTACCCAGGGACAAGGCACCCCCCTGGGCCTCGTCCCCCTGGGACTGTGGTAGTCTGGTGGTAGCTTGGTCTCAGGTGGTTCAGATACAATGTCCTTACATGTGTGGAGAGGGGCACCTGGTTTCTGTCTGTACCCGGGGACAAGGCGTGACCCTGGGCCACCTCCCCTGGGACCATCATGGTCTGGTGGTAGCTTGGTCCCAGGTGATGTAGAGACTAAGGCCCTATTTGGTTGGAGAGGGGCACCTGATGTCTCTCTGTACCAGGGGACAAGGTGCCAGCCTGTGCCTCATCTCCCCCGAGACCGTGGTAGTCTCAGGTGGTGCAGACTAAGTCCTAATGTGGGTGGAGAGGGGCCCCTGATGTCTCTCTGTACTTAGGGACAATGTGCCTCATTCCCCCCAGAACAGTGGTGGTCTGGACATAGCCCGGGATCAGGTTATCCAGATGCTAAATCCCTACTTGGTTGTGTGGTCAGAGCCTGCCCTCTGGAAGTCTGAATGGGTTTGAATCTGCTGAATTCTGGCTGAGTTCCATGAGGTTGGGTTAAGAGTGCCCCTTGTTCCTGGCAAAGGGGTAAAGGGGACTTTGGGCATGGCACATGCATTTCAGGGCTGCAGAGACTAAGTCCCTACCTGATCAGATGGCTGAACCCTGGCTCTGGAAGTCTGCATGAGATCAGATTTGCCCATCCCAGTCCAGCCAGAGTTCCAGGAGGTCTGGTTCAGGATGCATCTTCATCCTGCTGAAGAGGTGAAGGGGAATTTGGGTATAACTTCGGTAGGCAGGTTTGAGAAGATTTTCACCAACACATTTTTTTGTGCAAAATCCAGAGACTAAGTACCTACAGAGGTGGTCAGGGACTCCTTGGGTTGTCTGGACTGGGGACAAAGTGGATTCCTTGGCATCGTCAGCCAGGGACCATGGCCAGAGGGTGGCAGCTCACCTTCTGGAATTCTGGTATGGACTCGGGCATATGGCAGAACCCAGGCAGTGTACAGAAGCCTGCGTATGTCCAGTGCCCTGTTCCCCTGGGTGACATCCACAAGTTGCCCAGAGACTAAGTGCCTACGTGGGTGGAGAAGGGCACCTGGTGTCTCTCTCTCTAACCAGGGAAAAGGTGCCCTCCCTGTGCCTCATCCCCCAGGACTGTGGTAGTCTGGTGGTACCCTAGTCTCAGGTGGTGCACAGACTAAGTCCCAACATGGGTGGAGAGGGGCCCCTGATGTCTTTCTGTCCATGGAGATGATGCGCCTCCTCTGGACCTCGTTCCCCCAGAACAGTGGTGGCCTGGATGTAGCCTGGGCTCAGGTGATCCAGATGCTAAGTCCCTACTTGGTTGTCTGGTCAGAGCCTGCCCTCTGGAAGTTTGGATGGGTTTGAATCTGCCCTGCTGCGTTCTGACCGAGTTCCATGAGGTCGGGTTCAGAGTACCCCTTGTTCCGGGTAAAGGGGACTTTGGGCATGACATTTGCATTTCAGGGCTGCAGAGACTAAGTCCCTACCTGATCAGATGGCTGAACCCTGGCTTTGGAAGTCTGCATGAGGTCAGATTTGCCCCTCCTGGTCCAGCAAGAGTTCTAGGAAGTCAGGGACTTTGGGCATAACTCCGGCAGGCAGGTTCAAGGAGATTTTTGCCAACACATTTTTTTGTGCAAAATCCAGAGACTAAGTCCCCACAGAAGTGGTCAGGGACTCCTTGGGGCTGTCTGGACTGGGGACAAGGTGGATTCTTTGGACTTGTCAGCCAGGGACCATGGCCAGAGGGTGGAAACCTGCCCTCTGGAAATGCAGCATGGGCTCGGGAAAACGGCAGTACCTGGGCATAATGTATAGAAGCCTGCATATGCCCAGTGCTCTATTCCCCTTCGTGACATCCACAAGTTGCCCAGAGACTAAGTCCCTACATGGGTGGAGAGGGGCACCTGGTGTTTGTCTGTACCTGGGGATAAGGCACCCTCCTCAACCTCATCCTTTGGAACTGTGGTGATCTGGTGGAAGCCTGGGCTCAGGTGGTGCAGAGACAAAGTCCCTACATGGGTGGAGAGGGGCACCTTGTGTCTTTCTGTACCCGGGGACAATGTGCCTCCCTTGGGCCTCGTCCCCTCAGGACCTTGGTGGTCTGGTGGTAGCCTTGGCTCAGGTGTTCCAGAGACTAAGTCCCAACATGGTAGTCTGGTTGTAACCTGCCCTCTGGAAGTCTGGATGGGTTCAAATCTGCAGGTCCTAGGCCAACTGGAGTTCTATGAGATGGAGTTGAGGGTGCACCTTCATACCTGTGAAGGGGGACTTTGGGCATGACACTTGGGTTCGGGGCATCTAGAGACTAAGTGCCCATGGGGTGAAATGGCTGAATCCCACTTATGGAAGTCTGGATGGGTTCGAATCTACAGGTCCCGGCCTGAAAAGAGTTCCATGAGGTTGGGTTGAAGTGTCTCTACCTCCTGCCGAAAGGGTGAAGGGAACTTTGGGCATTGTCTGCTATGGGTGGTGGGTCATAGCCTGCCTACTGGAAGTGTTTGAGTTGTCCATTGATCAAGTCTCTACAGAGGTGGAGAGGGGCTTCCTGAGGGCTCTCTGTACCCAGGGACAAGGTGCCTCCACTGCGCCTCATCCCCTTGGGACTGTGGTGATCTGGTGGAAGCCTGGTCTCACGTGGTGCAAAGACAAAGTCCCTACATGGGTAGAGAGGTGCACCCGGTGTCTCTCTGTACCTGGGTATGAGGCACTCTCCAGGCCTCATCCCCCAGGACCATGGTGGTCTGGTGGTAGCTTGGGCTCAGTTGGTGCAGAGACAAAGTCCTTATGTGGGTGGAGAGGGACACCTGGTGTCTTTCTGTACCCAGAGATGAGGTGCCTCCCCTGGGACTCATCCCCCCAGGACCTTGGTGGTCTGTGGTAGCCCTGGCTCAGGTGCTCCAGAGCCTAAGTCCCTACATGATCATCAGGTCCCAGTCTACCTTATGGAAGTCTGGAAGGGTCTGAATCTGCAGGTCCCAGGCCGACCAGAGTTTCATGAGGTTGGGTTAAGGGTGCAACTTTGTCCAGGTGAAGGGGACTTTGGGCATGACACTTGCATTCAGGGCATCCAGAGAATAAGTCTCCATGGGATGAGATGGCCTACCCCACTTACGGAAGTCTGGATGGGTTTGAATCTGCAGGCTCCAGGCTGACCAGAATTCCAGGAGGTCAGGCTCAGGGTGTGAGTTCATCCTGCTGAAGGGGTAAAGGGGATTTGGGCATGACAACTGTAGGCAGATTCAGTGACCAGGTGGCTAAACTCCACCTATGGAAGTCTGAATGGGTTAAAATTGGCCCACCCTGGCTGAGCTGAATTTCAGGAGGTTGGCCTCAGGGTGGCCCCAGCTCCCACTGAAGGGGTGAAGGGGACTTTGGGCATGATACCTGTAGGCAGGTTCCCTGTCCAGATGGACCAAGTGATGACCAGCTGGCCAAACCCTGGCTATGGAAGCATGCATGATGTCAGATTTGTCCCTCCTGGACCTACCGGAGTTCCAGGAGGTCAGCCTCAGGGTGTACCTTTGTCCTGCTAAAGGGGTAAAGGGGACTTTGGGCACAATTCTGGTAGGCAGGTTCAGGGAGATTTTGGTCAACTTTTTTTTGTGCAACATCCAGAGACTAAGTCCCTATGGAGGTGGTCAGGAACTCATAGGGGCACTCTGGATGCAGGGATGAGGCACAAGCCTGGGCTTGTCCTCCAGGGGTGGTGCCCAGTGATTGGAGGCTGGGTTCAGAGTTGACACTTTGCAACAAAAATGTAAAGTTTGGATCTCCATGCATTTGGGGCCTGGTGGCGCCCTTCCGACCCGAGATTGAGGCCTCACGGCCAGGTTGGGGAGATGCGTGGTCACCCTGTACTGAGTCCCTTCTCTCAGATGATTCTCAACACAAACAACCTTGGCTGAGATGCCCCAGTTACCACCCCAATTGCTGGACTGGAAACATTGCCGCTGACACACACTGAAGGGAACTCTGGGCATGATATTTGTGTTCAAGTCATCCACAGACTAAGTCCTTATGGAGATGGACAGGAGCTCCAGGGGACTCTCTTGATGCAGGGAGGATGTGCCTTCCCCTTGTCCTTCTCCACCAGGTGTTGGGTCGGAGCCTGCCTTCTGGACATCTGGATGGGTTCAGATCTGCCTGGCTATGTTCAGCCAGGGTTCCATAAGGTCAACTTCAGTGTGTATCTTTGTTCCACTGAAGGGTTAAAGGGGACTTTGGGCATGACTATGGTAGGCAGGTTTGTGAAGATTTTTGTCAGCATGGTTTTTGATGCAAGATCCAGAGACTAAGTCTTTACGGAGGTGGACAGGGACTCCTAGGGGCACTCTGGAACTGGGGATGAGGCACGTTCCTGGGCTTGTCCTCCAGGGGTAGCATGTGGTGATTGGAGACTCAGCTCAGAGTTGACACTTTGATAAAAAAAATGTAATGTCTGGATCTCTGTGACTGCTGAGCCTGGTGGAGCCCTTCAGATCCAATAGAGAGGCCTTATGGCCTGATCAAGGATATGTTTGTTTCCCCTAGATGGGGTCAGTTCACCAGGATATCCCTCAGCACTAAGGTCTGTCTGAGGTGCTCTGGGCAGACACCTCTCAGCCATGGGGGCTGAGAGCACTAGTGCTGTCATCCACTGATGGATTTAGCACATTGCCACTGACTTGGGGAGGGCCCTCCTGGTCTGGCTTGTCCAGTCACCTAGAAGCATGTCTTCTCCCTGCATGGAGTGTATGTTGACTGGAAACCTCCTTACCTGTCCTCCCCCTTCGAAGTGAGACTGAGTAGCCCGGGTTGGATGATAGGGGTCCTGTTGGGCAGTGGGACGGGCCACAACCTAGCTGAATGCTGTTGGGGTGCCAGGTCCTGTCCCCCTGTGGAGCCCTTATCCACATGTGGATGTGGAGTATTCCTCTGAGCACTAAGTTCTGTAAGGTTCGCCCTGCCTCATTCCCGAGGTTGCTGCCCCACAGCCCTTCAGGGCCAGGGCAGCTGTTGAGTCTCACCCAGAGTGTTCTCCCTTGGAGGCCCCCTTTCCACTGCAGAGGTCTGGGCCATTGCTCCCTCCTCTGGCTCCCATGCAATGGCATGACCATCTGGTTGATCCTGCCAGTAGCATATCCTTGACTCAAAGATTAAGCCATGCAAGTCTAAGTACAAACGGATGGTACAGTGAAACTGTGAATGGCTCATTAAATCAGTTATGGTTCCTTTGATCACTCCAATGTTACTTGGATAACTGTGGTAATTCCAGAGTTAATACATGCTGATCAGCACTGACCTCCAGGGATGCATGCATTTGTCAGACCAAAACCAATCCAGGTCTCAGCCCAGCAGGTTTGGTGACTCTTGATAAACTGAGGCTGGTCGCATGCACTTGTGGTGATGATGTAACATTCAAATGTCTGCCCTATCAACTTGCGAAGGAGACTACTGAGGAATACAGGACCTTCATGTCCCAGAACAGGAAAAGCAGGAGCTTTAAGTGCATGGAAGGAGTAGGAAAGTAGGGAAAAAAAAATAAAAAACAATTAATTAAAAATAAACAGAGACAGGAAAGCATAAGCATACAAAACAACAGTTGAGGGGGCCACAAATAAGACATGATGGGAGTAGTGCAGTGCAGTGGCTGTGGAGTGACAGTCTTCTGGAAGACATTCTGGAGGACGTGGTGTGGTCCCATTTGCAGGCACCTCTCTGGGCTGAGGGAGGAGGCTGCTCATCTCCATACTGAGTTTTCCAGGATTCGGGGGAACCCCTCTCCCACATAGGGATCACCAGGGCCACCGCCGCTGCCTCAGACATTGCCAAAAAAGAAGAGTGGTTGGACCACAGTGGGCTCAGGGAGGCTGAGGGTGGTGGAACTGAGGTGCATCCTTCCAGTTGTACCTCTCCACAATTCGTATGCCATTCTGGCAGAGCGTGGCTCCTCTATGGAGGCACCCACAGTTTAGACCAAGGAGGATGCTGGGAACCTCCACAAAGGAGACCCACAAGAGGGTGGCATGGGAGCCCCACAGAGGAAGGAAACAACTCCTGGTGGGGGACTCCATTGTTAGGAGGGTAGAACTGGGGGAGGGGGAACAGGGAGATAAGGTGCATGCTTGGTGTCGTGACTTGGAGGGACAGGGAGCAAATCCTCAGGATCACAGGAGCAGCTGCAAGGGGGAGGGAGCTGGATGTCATTGTCCACCTAGGGACAAATGACGTGGCTGGAAACAGGATCAGAGCAGTGCAGGAGGAGTTTGTGGAGTTGGGTAAGGGCCTTAGACAAGTAGCACGCATGGTAACCTTCTTGGAGGTGCTGCCTGTCTATGGCATGGGTGAGGCTAGGGTGCTCTGCACCATGGGATTCAATCAGTGGTTGAAAAACCGGTGCAGAGCTCAGGGTTTTGGCTTCATTGGGGACTGGGGATCCACATGGAGAGATACAGACCTATACTGGTGTGATGGTCTGCATCTGTCCAGGAGGGCAACCAGAATCCTAGGTGATGGGTTTAAATGATTCATTGGCAAGCATTTAAACTAGCCAAAGGGGGAGGCACTGAGAAGGAGCAGGGAAATCCTAGCCCCCCTAAAAAATCAGGGTAGTTAGTGAGGCAAACACCAAGCTAGAGAAGTCAATAGAGAGAAGGGCAGGGGTAAATGGAGAAAAAGGAAAAGGCAGTAAGGACAGGGATGGGGCAAAAAGAAGTAAGGCCCTCAAAAAATGGAGGTTAATGAGTACCAATGTCCATAGTCTAGGTAACAAGCTCCCTGAACTGGTGGCCTTGATGGAAGAGGGACCCCTAGATATCATGGCAGTCACAGAAACATGGTACACAGAGAACCATGACTGGGGTTTCAGCATACCAGGGTATACAATCTACAGGAGGGACAGGGAGAGTAGAAGAGAAGGAGGAGTAGCTCTTTATGTAAGGGAAGGGATTAAAGCAATGGAACTAAAGGTTAAATTGGGAGGAGAGGAGGCACTGTGGGTCACCCCGGAGACCGGACATGGCACCACAATCTGCATGGCAGCTGTATACAGACCCCTATCTCAGGGGGAAGAAATGGACAAGGAAATGATAGAAGGCATCCTTAGGATGGCAGAAAAGGGTGAGATAGTGTTGATGGAGGACATGAATATGCCAGATATTAACTGGAGCACCTTTGCTGCAGCCACATCCAAGAGCAGGGTCATTCTCAATGCCCTACGGGGACATGCTTCAGACAGCTAGTGTTGGAACCCACTCGGGAGGGAGCAATCTTAGACCTGGTACTCTCAAATGGGGATGGAGAGAGGTTCTCAGATCTTGAGGTGGGTAGCCAACTGGAAACAAGTGACCACCAAACAGTGTGGTTCATGATAAACACAGCTGCAGAGTCAAGCCATACAAAAGTGAGGGTACTGAACTTTAGGAGGGATGACTTTGTCAAAGTGGAAGAGTGCCTCTGAAATGCATTAGCAAACAGGCAGGAAGGAGGGGTGGAGGAACAATGGGGAAACATCAAAACTGCCATCACAGAAGCAACAAGCCTTTGTGTGAAGCAAATAAACAAATCAGAACAAAAGAAAAAAACACTATGGTTCTCAAAAGAGGTGACGGGGAAGGTTAGGGAGAAAAAGACAGCATTCAGAAAGAATAAGGAAACACAGAAGGAGCAGGACAGAGAACTGTACCAGTTAAATCAGAAGGAAGCGGGGAAGGCAGTCAGAATATCAAAGGCCCAAACTGAGGAAAAGATAGCCAACTTGGTTAAGAAGGGGATAAACCCTTTACAGGTACATTAGGGAGCAGAAAAGACCAAGGGAGGGATAGTGAGGCTTAATAAAGGGAGGGTGGGTGGGCAGAGAGGACAGTGAAAAGCAGGGATACTGAATGAATACTTCCTCAGTATTCACAAAGAAGAGGAGGGAGGTACCTAATCCAATCAATAGAAGCACTCTGGATAGGGAGGTCGATACCAGTCCTTTCACAGAAGAAAGGGTTTTGAAAGAACTCCTAAAACTGAAGGTGGACAAAGCAATGGGGCCTAACAGAATTCACCCCAGAATTCTAAAAGAACTAAGGGGAGAACTAGTGACACCATTGACTACCCTTTTTAACAAATCATGGGAGGATGGTGTGGTACCTGAGGACTGGAGGAGGGCAGATGTGATTCCCCTTCACAAACGTGGGAGCAAAGCAGAGGCAGGAAACTTCAGACCTGTTAGCTTGACCTCAGTGTTAAGGAAAATGATGGAATCACTTCTAAAAGAAAGAATTGTTGAGTACCTAGAGGCCAGTGGGGCACAGGACCCAAGGCAGCATGGATTCACAGCAGGAAGGTCATGTCAGACAAATCTAATCGATTTCTTTGACTGGGTGACCAAAGTAGTAGACCAGGGAGGGGCTGTGGACATGGTCTACCTAGACTTTAGCAAGGCATCTGACACAGTCCCACACAAAAGATTAATAAACAAATTAGCCAGCCTTGGAGTGGGTCCCAGGGTGGTAGCCTGGGTAAAAAATTGGCTGGACAACAGGACACAGAGGGTGATAGTAAATCGAGTCTACTCCAAAGAAAGGAGGGTTACTAGTGGGGTACCACAGGGTTCAGTCCTTTTTAATGTCTTTATAAGTGACACTGCAGAGGGACTGGAAGGAAAAGTATGCCTCTTTGCAGACAACACAAAGATCTGCAACAGGGTTGATACACAAGGGGGGGTGGAAAGGATGAGAAGGGACTTGGCAAGGTTGGAGGAATGGTCAAAAGTATGGCAGCTTAGATTCAATGCAAAGAAGTGCAAAGTAATGCACATGGGAAACAAAAACCCAGGGGTAGAATACACAATGGGGGGAAGGTATTAACAACAACACAAATGGAAACTTTCCATTGGAAAGGGACCTGGGGGTAGTCATATCAGATAACCTAAAGGTAAGCAAGCAATACGAGAAGGCAGTAAGAAGTGCTGGGGTGATACTGGGATGTATAGGGAGAGGCTTCACCAGTAGAAAACAGGAAGTTGTTATCCCTCTGTACAGACAGTTGGTGAGACCCCATCTGGAGTACTGCATGCAGTTCTGGAGACCCCATCTCCGCAAGGGCATTGACAGGATGGAAGCAGTCCAGAGGAGGGCAACTAAAATGGTGCAGGGTCAGCAACAGATGCCATACTAAGAGAGACTAAAGGAGCTTAATATGTATACCCTCAAGAAAAGGGGGGACATGATAGAAACTTTCAAGTACTTCAAGGGAATCAATAAAGTCCAAGAGGGTAGCATCTTTCAGAAAAAGAGATGTGCAAGAACAAGGGAACACAATTTGAAGATAAAGGGGGATGACTCAAGGGCAATGTAAGGAAGTATTTTTTCACAGAGAGCTGGTGGACACATGGAACGACCTTTCTGAGAAGGTTATGGGGTCAAAAACAGTGGGGAATTCAAGAATGCATGGGACAGACATAAGGCAATTCTGGTGGGGGTAAAAAGAAGTAGGCTGTTGGTTAACTAAGATCTGCAGTTTGTCCAATAGGTAAGGAAATGGGCAGACTAGGTGGGCCAAGCAGTCCTTATCTGCCATCAAAGTCTATGTTTCTATGGGCTGGCAGTCTACTACGAAGTGAGCAACTACTTGTCCCAGCACTCCCTTGATACTCTTAACTGAGTGTCCTGGGGGTCCGAAGTGTTTACTTTGAAAAAATTAAGTGTTCCAAGCAAAGCAGGCTTGAATACTTTAGCTAGGAATAATGGAATAGGACTCTGGTTTTATTTTGTTGGTTTTCAGAACTGGGGCTATGATTAAGAGGGATGGCCAGGGGCATTCGTATTGTGCCGCCAGAGGTGAAATTCTTGGACCAGTGCAGGACGAACAAAATTGAAAACATTTGCCAGGAATGTTTTCATTAATCAAGAATGAAAGTTGAAGGTTTGCAGACATAGATACATAGACACTGTCAGCAGATGAGCCTATGGCACACCCAGTCTGCCCATTTAAGCCTGTAAGTTCACTTTATGTTTTTCTAGAAGTCTGTTGCCCCTTACCACTGACCTCCATAATTCCTTTATGTCTAGCCCATGCATTCTTAAATCCTGTGATTGTTTCAGCCCCCACCACTTCCTCTGGCAGGGTGTTTCACTTGTCCACCACCCGTTCTGTGAAGAAATTCTTCCTCATGTTTCCTCTGAATCGCCCCCCCTCCAACTTCATCCCATGCCCTCTAGTCCTGGAACATCTTCTTCACTTGAAAATAGTGGATTCCTGCATCCTGTTCCTCCCTGTAAGGTACTTGTATGTCTCTATCATACCCCTTCTCTCCCTTCTCTTCTCCAGGGGTACATATTCAAGTCCTTCAGCCTGTCCTCATAGGACTTGTGATGCAATCCCTGTACCATCTTTATTGCCCTCCTCTAAACCTTCTCTACCCTGTCTATGCCCTTACATAGGTAAGGTCTCCAGAACTGTACACTGTACTCCAGGTGGGGCCTCACTAGTGTCTTGTTTAGTGGAATTATGACCTCCCTTTTCCTACTGGTGATGCCCCTGCCTATGCATTCCTGCATCCTATTTGCTTTACTTACTGCCTTGTCACACTGTTTCCCTACCTTGAAGTCATCAGAGATGATAACCCCAAGATCCCTTTCCTGCTTGGTCTTGCTATATCCTCACCCCCAACTGATAATGTTGTTCCAGGGTTTTTGTGCCCCATATGCATTATCTTGCACTACTTTGCTTTGAATTTCAACTGTCAAACCCTTGACCATTATTCAAGCTTCTGCAGGTCCCTCCTCATTCTGTCTATACCCTTTGGCATGTCCACCCACTCTGTTACAGAGCTTCATGTCATCAGTGAGCAGGGGAAATTCTGCCTTCTAGGTCTTGTTCAATGTCACTGATAAAGACGTTGAATAGGACTGGTCCCAGCACTGATCCCTGCGGTACACCACTGGTCATTCTTCCCTCTGTGGAGTGACAGCCATTTGCCACCACCCTCTGTGTCCTGCCACCCAGCCAATTAGCTACCCACCCCACTACTGTGTTGCCCACTCTCATATTCCCCAGTTTGTTTAATAGCCGTCTACGTGACACAGTGTCAGAGGCCTTGCTGAAGTCCAGATAGGCCATGTCCACCCTCCCCTGATCCACCTCCCTTGTCACCCAGTCAAAAAATTCAATGAGGTTGGTCTGGCATGACCTCCCCCTGGTGAAACCATGCTGCCTTGGGTCCTATAGTCCATTGGCAATGAGATATTCCACCAATCTCTCCTTCACAGTAGTGCTTCCATGATCTTCCCCACTACCGAGGTCAAGCTGACTGGTATGCTGTTCCCCACTTCCTCTTTGTTCCCACTTTTATATAAGGGGACTACATCTGCAGTCCTCCAGTTTTTGTGCACTTCCCATTTCCTGTGATCACCTAAACAGGATTGCCAGAGGTTCAGCCACCACCTCTCTTTGTTCCTTTAGGACCCTGGGGTGCACTCCATATGGCTGCATTGCTTTATCAACTCTAATTCCTTCCAATTCCTTTAGGACCCTTTCCCATGCAAAGGGGCTTGTGTCCATTTCTGTACCGCTCTCACCCCTTGTACTCCTATCAAGCACATTACCCTCCTCTTCCTCAATAAAAACTAAGCAGAAATATCCGTTCAGTATGTCAGCTTTACTGTTGTCATCCTCCACATGGCCCCCATCCTCCCACTTCAGTCTCACTATCCCTCCTTTTGCCCTTCTTTTTTCACTTATGTACCTGTAAAAGATTTTGTACCCTCTACCCACTGATTTTGCTATGTGCTGTACTGTCTGAGCATTAGCTTCCCTTACTGACCTTCCTGCCTCCCTTTGCTCTCCTGGTACTTCTCCCTATCCCCTTCTGCCTGTGTCTTTATATATTGCCTGAATGCAATCTTTTTGTCTTTCACTTTCTTTGCTACCACCTTGGAAAACCATAATGGCCTCTTCTTCCTTTTCTTCTTGCTAACCTGCTTAATGCATAATTCTGTTGAGCTTGTATTTCCTGTTTTAAATATTGCCCACTGTTCCTCAACCCCGATTCCCTCCCCATTCCAATTAATGCTTCTTTCAAGCATCAACATAGGAGCCGGGTTTGTAAAATTGTTGGTGGGGCCCAGAGGTCAAAGGTCAAAGCCCCAGTTGGGGGGTCTCAGGGAGCCGAGGCCCTATATGTGGGGGTCAGGGGGTTAAGCTGGACCACCATTGGACCTCAGCTATTAGCATAGCACTCAAGTTACGCTACTTGCCCACTTATAGCATACTCTATTCTATATCGGCCTATTGGTTATTTTTTATTAGTTTATTTGAGTTGGGGGACTTTATCCACACACCCCTGTGTTAAAAAAAGCAGGGGATGTGGGAGGCAGAGCTCCTGAACTAAAACTGACAAAACCTCACTTACAGAATGCTCTACACCACAAACTGTCGATTATTTTTTATTAGTTTAAGTTGGGGGTTCCATTGCCCCCACACCCACATGTTAAAAAACAAGGGTGTGTGGGAGCAGAGCCCTTCAACTCAAATACCACAAAACCTCATGGCACACTGTACACCACATTGGACTGTCACTTATTTTTTTAGTTTATCAGAGGTGTGGGGCTTCACCCCCACACCACATATTAAAAAAAACAAGATAGGTGGGGAGGGGCAGAGCTCCCTCAATTCAAATAAACTGACAAAACCCAACAGCAAGCACACAATGAAAGTAGCTCTTAGCACAGCTGCAGTACAGAGCAGCAAACACATGACAAAATTGCGCCGTATTCTCTGTAGCTTTAGGCTACGCTAATAGTGGTGGTCTGATATTCTAAACGCTCACCAAACAAGCCAGACAAATGATATTAGAGACATTTCAATAAACTATGACATTATTCATTCATTAAACCTGCAAATTATCAAGATTGAAAACAACATTGCTCTTTCAGGTTTTAATGAAATTTTACTTTTTTTGGTGCATCCTGTTGTTAAGCTAGTCAATCTCTATCCTGTCTCTTGCTGTAAAGGTATACTCTCTGCTCTCAAAAGCCATTGTTGAAGTGGTCAGGCCAACTGAACAGGCCCCATGGCTTCTTTGGACAAAAATCCCCATCCCCATTCATTATGCAGCTGATCTGACATCTTTTTTTTCTGTGTGTGAAATGAAACCCCCCCAGTGACCTTTTATCTCTGTGTCTGAGCCCTTATGTGTCCCTGATTAAGAGAGTCAGTGTCCCCTCACTGTCCCATGTTTTGAGTGTCCATGGACCATAAACCTCATTTCAGTGACAACAGGTTAACAGATGTGGCAGACTGGGTGGACCTCTGCCTGGTCTTTTTCTACCTCATGATCTCTGTTTCTGTTTGACCCCTTCCCCACCCAGTGACAGGCCAACAGCCCATCACAGCCACATCACCCTCCAGCCATGGTAACAGAGTAACTCCACTCCTTATTTTTCTCTCAACTGTTAAACTAAATTTCAAACTTCTTTCTGAAAGTTTTCACCATTCTGCCACCAGCCAGCCCACCACACCACCATGACACAACACAGACTATACTCCTGCTTCTGCTTAGGGCAGCTTGACATTGCTCAATACCACAAAGAGGAGGCTAGATACTATGTTTTGCTTACAAGAAAGTATTTGCTGTGGAGTTATAATTCATGATAATTAGCAATTAGCATAGTGCAGGGGAGCTTGAGACAATCAAGGCTTAGTTAGTGAGAAATCTGTCCCGTTTGCTTGTGGTTTGCTTCAATGTCTTTTCAGCCAAACCAAAATACCGTCATAAGCATCTGAAGACCCGTCATAAATGAGTGACAATAGTTCCTCAAGTTAATACTGAAAAACAACATTATTGAATAGAAGTCCACATAAACCCTGTTGAGACAGACAGACAGATAGATAGATAGATAGATAGATAGATAGATAGATAGATAGATAGATAGATAGATAGATAGATAGATAGATAGATGGACGAACAGATACAGACAGCAACCCACCCCACCCCCAAAAAAAAAAACATTAACAGTGTTAAGGCAAAGCATCAAAAGTAAAGAAATGAAAAATTAGGGTAAAAGGTCACTGGAACATTGTGAATCTATGGTGTGTTCCCCCGAGGATGATCATGCAAAGTGGTGCTGGTGTTAACCCTAACTACAGCACCCTCTATCCCAGACAGCATTGTTTCATACTGGATTTATAAGACAACCAGAAAGCCAAGGCCCATGTTGGTTGTCCCCACCATTTCAGTGGAGGAAACTGAAGTTACCAGCTGAGATTAATTTATCTAAACCTGCCTTAAAGGCATTAAAACTAACAGCCTCTACTAATTCCATTGGTAGTTTATTCCATAATCCGATTGTTCTGGGTACGAAACTAAATTTTCTTAGATTTGTTCTACAAATTTCTACTTTTAACTGAAATTTATGCCCTCTTAGGTTGTAATTTTGTTCCCTGTTTAAAAGTTTAAGATCTTTGTTTAATATGTCTTCACTTAAAATTTTGTAGAACATCAACAGGTCTTCCCTAGAACATCTAATTTCCAATGCCCATAACCCTAAGTCCTTTAATCTTTCATCATAAGGTACATCTTTAAGTCTTTTAATCATTTTTGTACAGGCTCTTTGAGGCTTTTCAACCAATCTTCTATCTTTACTTGCATGAGGGCTCCAAACTGTAAAACAATAATCCAGGCTTGGTCTCACGTAAGATTAAAAAAGAGGCATCAATACATCTTCACTTCTTGAGTGAAAACTTCTGATGCAATTAATCAGGTGCATAGCTTTACCTGCTACTACTTTACTGTGAGTTTCCTTCTTTAAGTCATGACTACTATAAATCCCTAAATCCCTTTCATTAATTGAGTCTTTTAATTTTACCCTCTCTATGTAGTATTCTTGGTTTATATTCCTCTGTCCCATATGCATCACTACACATTTTTCCAAGTTAAAACTAATTTTATTAGTGTTAGCCCATTCTACTATGTATTCCAAATCCTGACCAAATCTTAATCTATCCTCAAAGGTATTCACTATTGTAACCCCTCACCCCTGCCTTTTTGCCAAAACGACAGGTGGCATGCTGTTGAAGCTGACAGCAGTACCTGGTGGGGACCTGGGTTCGGGGAGGATGAGGTTACTCGGCACAGGGGAACCTAGGTTTGGCTACTCTGCACAGGGGCACCCAAGTAAATCCGACCACAGGAAGCAATAACTGTAATGTCCAGAACCAGGAATGGGATTCTTCAGTGTGGCTTTTATTCACATACTAGCTTAACAAAACAAAGCAGAGACGGACCCCCATGGGGCTACATTTCCTGGTAATGCAGATTAGAGACTACAGAATGCTTTATCACCATTTTCCAGGCCTCAGACTCTGAACCCACCAGGCACACAGCCCGGACTTGCATGCAGCTTTGGGTACACAGCCCGACTTGTACACGCTTGGATTTTCCCACTGGCCCAGCTCCCCTGCCAGCCACTTGATCCGCAGTCCATTGGAAGAATGAATCAATTATCCCATTCACGGTCCATTGGAAGAATGAACCAATTATTCTGTCATGGCTCCCCACACCACACTAGAGTCTGTGACTCCTAGAGAGAATTTTTCCTTGTCGTGGCTCCCCACACCACACTAGAGTCTGCAACTCCTAGAGAGAATTTTTTCTTGTCATGGCTCCCCACACCACACTAGAGTCTGTGACTCCTAGAGAGAATTTTCCTTACAATCCCACATCTGGGTACTTCCCCCATCACTGGCCAAGTGCCTGAGGCAAAGTAGAAACCACAGAAGAAATCCGTAGAGGTGGACCTGGTCACTAAAGATGGGGGGCCACCCACCTCCAGCTCCCACAGCCCATACCCGCCATTTCCTGGGAAAATTGAACCATTCTTTGCTGAACTTCTAAATGTAGATTAAAGGTAGACGCCTGTCACATCTCCTCTACATATTATTTGCATCACACAACACTCTAGGATTTGACACTACTTTACTTGCTTGGCCCATTTCTCTAGGCTTCCCAATATGTAGCTCAATCCCTAGATTTTCACACAAGTACCCGGGTGAAGAAAACAATTTGCCCTTTTAGCCAGAGCAGACACCCACCCTTTAGTTGCAGGTGCCCCACAGGCGACTCACAAATCTTCCACCTTCCAAAATAAATGTTGGACTAAACAGGCAGCTTTTCTTCCACTTAGCAGAATTAAGGAGATTGCCCCAGGAATCTGCTGGGAATCTTTACATCCCCCCAGAGGGAGGGAGCACTGAGACCCGAAAACAGCGGTCTCCACCACTTGAGTACAACTTCACTCCTCCAAGCCAAACTGCAGACTCTCTCTTCACTTACTGAAGACAAACTGAACACTCTCCTTTGAAAACTCCCAACGCTCTATCTAACTCCTCTGCTGCAGATTCCAATGTGTCTTGCAGCTGCGAAAGTTCTATTGGTGATGTCATCCTCAGTCTCAGCTGAGACTGAGAACAGAGTGAGACAGTGTGAAACCCATTTAACTGGAGTTTCACAAGCTGCCTTCCCTGCCTACCACTAGGTCTTACTGGGATTCTAGTAACCCCGGGTAACAAGGGGGTTACACTATTCCTCCCAGTTTAACATTGTCAGTGAATTTTATTAACTTGTTCCCACTGAAAATAGCCAAATCAGTAATAAAAATTCTGAACAACAGTGGTCCCAAGACAGATCCTTGTGGCACCCCACTTGAGACTTTTACCTCATCAGAAAGGTAACCTTGAACCCTAACCAATTGGGTTATTTCTGTTAACCAATGTTCAATCCATCTTATAATAGTTTCATCAACTCCCAGTTTTTCCAATTTTAAGATTGTTATTCCATGAGGGACAGTATCAAAGGCTTTATTAAAATCTAACATAACCATATCTACTTTGTTCCCTTGATCTAATAGTTTCCCAACAAAATCGTAGAAACTAATTAAGTTAGTCTCACAAGATCTATTCTTTAGGAAACCATGTTGGGTCATATCTATCACAACATAATTTGTCATAAGATTTAAAATCTCCTCACTTAATATACCCTCAATCATTTTACATACCACCGATGTTAGGCTTTTGGGTCAATAATTTGTAGCCTTTGCTCTACTACCCTTTTTGAACATTGGAATCACATAAGCAGTTCTCCAATCCCTAGGTACATACCCCTCATTCAGCGATTTTTGCCCTAATATAATAATAGCAGGTGCCAAAACATCACCAAGTTCCTTGATAAACTTTGGATGCAGCCCATCAGGGCCTGCCGATTTATCCTCTTTAAGTTTTTGTATTCTATTAAGAACTTTCTCAACATTAATTATGTCAGTTTGTGCAATATTTCCCAAAGCATATGCCTTACCATCTCTTATATGATCAGACTTGGCAATCACTGTACCAAATATTTTGCTGAATGTATTAGTCATTTCCTCAGGTTTAGAGGACAGTTCGCCATCTATATTTAAGGGTCCCACAGAATTATTTTTTCCCATTTTACTGTTAATGTAAGCGAAGAAACTCTTGGTGTCATTTTTGGATTTCGATAATCTATTTTCCAAATTCTCTTTTGATCTTTTAATTTCATACATAACCCTCTGAAATATTTTTTTATACCTAGTGTGAGAGGACACAGTTTTTTCCTTCTTCATTTGTTTATAGAGTTTATTCTTTCTCTTACATAGTTTTATAATTTTGTTATTTATCCAAAGTGTTTTTTTCCCCTTACTATTATACATATTCTTTTTGGGAATATACTTCTCCGTCATGATGTTTATTATTTTAACAAACACCACCCATGACTCTTCAACTGATAATCCATTATTACAGAGCTCCAATCCAGTTTAATGAGTTCATCCCTTGTAGTCTGATAATTAGCCCTATTGTACAAAATCTGAGTTGTTTTTCCCTTATTTATTTTCCTTTTTTTTATTAATGGTAAATGAGATTGTTCCATGATCACGTGTTCCAACCAGAGGTCCAATTTTCATATTGTCAATATCCTCACATATATTAGTCAATACTACATCTAATATGTTCTCTCCCCTGATAGGATCATTTATGCATTGCTGAACTCCAGCTGCTGTTAGTATATCATATAGACACCCACCTAATCGGTTGCTATGGGTTAAATCATTTCTCCCAAATTGTGGTATATTTAGATCCCCAATAAATAATATGTCCTGCTCTTCTGCTAGGGTGGCAATTTTATTTATAAAAAACTTCTGTTTCTCCCACTATTGTATCCGGTGGTCTATAAAAAATCATCAACTTAAAGGTTTCACCTGTCAATCCTATTATATCTCCTGAAATAGTCTCGATATTACCAACGTCATTTTCTGTACCAACATTTTTACACTCGATGTCTGCCTTGATGTATAATGCTATTTCTCCCCCTTCCTTACGTATCCTATTATTTGTAAAAAGTTAGTACCCAGGAATTTGCTGATTCCATTCCATATCTGTGTTCCACCTGGTTTCCACTATTTCTACTATTCCAATATCATTCATTCTCACTATTAATTCTAATTCAGCCATTTTTTGTTTGTTTAAGCTTCTGGCATTGAACAAAAACACATCAATCTCGGAACCTTGCTTCTTAATTCTATTTTTAGGTATTTGAGATGTGGAATGGTGACCATTTGCCACCCTTTTATTTTGTTTAAATGTTTTTCAATTTAATTTCTAATCCGAATACCAAGTATTCTACTTCCCCTGAAGCTCAAATGAAGTCCATCCCTACAGTACAATTATTTTTTATTGTAAAAAGTTTCCCAATGTTTTATAAAAATTAGCCCTTTTTTTGTCCAGCTATTCAACCATGCATCAGCTAATGCTATTCTCTTAGCTTTGTACACAGATGCTCTTGGTTCTGGTAGGATCTCTGATATCAGGATTTCATTATCTTTCTCCCTTAGTTTCTGTACTAACTCTTCAAATTCTTTTTGTAAAACTGGCATTGATTTCCTTGCCACATCATTAATACCAATGTGTACTACTGCAATTGGTTTGGGACCTTCATCAGCAAATATATTATCCGCCATGTTATACAAATCATTCACTCTTGCACCTGAAAAACTGCTCACCATATTATTTGTTTTATCCTCTCATATATATACTTGTCTCAGATATTTGATAATTGAGTCACCAATCACTATGACTTGTCTTCGCTCTGCTCAATTAATGGCTCCCTTACATCCAAGCCATTCTGAACTGTCCCCTCATACTGACTAGTGTCTTCAACTAATGTCTGATAACTGTTAAAAACTGGGATTTGAAAATCTAAGTTAGCATCTCTCATCTCTCCATTAACATTGCTTTCTCTCACATTATTAAAAGATGCATCTTCTGTGCTACTACTTGGTACTGGTTTTAGCATGTCAGAGTTCTACTTTGTCTGACAACAGACTGCCAAAAATGAGGATAATGCCAATAACTCCACTGCAAAAACTTCCTCGTAAGCAAAGCACAGTATCTAGTCTCCTCTATGATCTCCTCTACAGTTAGTGGATTTTAATAACAAAATTGCTTCAGAAAGAAAGACCAAGTCAGATGTGACGCTGAAAAAAATAAACCCTATCTTTGTGGATAAAATGAGATTTTTTTTTTCAATTGCAGATGAATGTCTTTGATTATTAAACCCTTTAAAAACACATTCTGTCAGAGTGAACCTCAACAGGAAAACAAAACAGCAGCCAGTTGCCAATGAAAATGATACAAACTATTTGCACACTGGATAGATTTGCTCTTTCAGTTGTTTTCTATGTGGAGTGCTTCACATTTGCTCTATTTTACATTATACATACAGCTTTAGGGTGGAAAGGATGATTGAAACATAGAAACATAGAAGTGATATGGCAGAAAAGGATTGAATAGCCCACCTAGTCTGCCCATTTGTCTAGCTATCTGCTAGGACTTGCCGCCTCAACACTCCCCTGTGTTTGTCCCATTTCATTTTGAAGCCTCCCACTATTGCTTCTCCAACCATCTCCTCTGGGAGCCTATTCCATTTATCCACCACCCTCTCTGTGAAATAGTACTTTCTAGTGTTACCCTTTAACTGTCCTCCCCTCAATCTGTAATCCATGCCCCCTTGTCCTCTGATTCCCTTTCAGCTGGAAGTTGCTTTCTCCTGGCACCCAGTTTATACCCTTACGGTACTTGAAGATCTCAATCATGTCCCCCTCTCCCTCCTCTGTTCCAGGGAGTACATGTTCATATAGCAGCAGTGGTCTGGGAGCCTTGGGAGGGTGTAGGGGCAGGCAGGTAGGGTACATCTCTTCAGGGGGTTACACTCATCTTCCCTGATTTTTATCCCATGGGCTTCCTTCTTCTCTCCCCCCCTTCCCCCGGTGAGGCCAGACCAGACAACACTCAAATCCCCATCTGGCTAACAGGTTAGTAGCAGTGCATTAGAAACCCAGAATATTCAAGTTGAGTCTCCCAGAAGGTGTATTTAGGCCTCAGATTCTTTCCCCAGTTGCCTCCCTGGCCTTACCTGTTAGATCTCAGTCTCAGGGTAGATTACCATTACCCGGTGTGGTGGTCGAGTCACTGCTGGTCCAATCCTCCTCCATCCGGTGGGTCTCTGATTTGGCAACTCCTCCTCTTCAGATCTCTCAGCAGCTGTCCCTGCCCTTTTCGTTGGCATGATGACCCACCCGGCTATTCGTGGCCCAATACTGACTCCATCGGCCATGGTCATGCTGCAGGACTTCTGCGACTGCTGCTTTTGGCTCCCTCCTCTAATCGTGCTGGGCCTGGTTCACTCCTGACTGATCCTGCCTGCCACCTGAGATAAATGGACGATGTCTTCCTCTTAACATGCAGGACTCTGGTTCCTCACTGGCGTTGCATCAAGTCAACACAGTTCACTCCACTCGCTGGCCTAGTGCCCATCGCCGGCACTCATCGCCCAATGACATGCCCTGCTTTCTCGCTCTTTCCCTCTGGGAACATGCACATTGGAATGTGCATGTACACAAACAGGTGCCAGTTTCAAAAATGCTATGCTACCAATGATCAGGGATCACTCCCTCGGTGGGGCTGCAGCAGGTCACAGAGGGTGAGCATGCCCAGGCCAGGGGACACAGAACAAAAAAAAGGGGGGGATTTATTTTGTTAAAAATCTTACTTGTTAAAAATTATTGGTTGGGCTGGGCCCACTTCAAAAAATATTGCTGGAGCCCATGCCCCATGGGCCCATATAACCCGGTGCCTATGAGCATCTCCCCATTTTCCCAAAGTCTGCCCCTCTAAAATCCAGGATATGTGTTTTTGTGCAGTTTGGTTCTGTTCCTTCTGTGATTTCAAACCACAGTGACTGGTGATCACTGTTCCCCAGGTGCTCCCCCACTGTTACCCCCATCACACTGTCCCAGTTTGTTAGCACAAGGTCCAGTATTGCCTTCTGCTGAGTTGTTTCCATGACCAGTTGCTTGAGGAAGGCACCTTGAAGGGAGTGCAGGATAAATCTGCACCTGGTTGTTGATGCTGCTGCTTGGAGGCTCCAGTCCACATATGGATAGTGAAGTCTCCAACCAGCACCACCTCACCCTTGTCTGCCATCCTTTGGATGGCTAGCATCAGGTCCCTGTTTCTTCCTCCTGGGCTGGTGGTCTGTAGACCACCCCTGTGCGGATGGCTGACCCCATTTTCCTTTCCAGCTTAACCCACAGTATCTCTCCCCCATTTTGTTCCTTCTGGATCTCTGTGGCCTTTATGCCAACTTTCACATAAAGTGCCACTCCTCCTCCCTTCCTGCCTGCCCTGTCTCTTCTGAATATGTTGTAGCCGGTTATGGCCATCTCCCAGTCATGATTATCATTACACCAGGTCTTTATGATGGCCACAATGACCAGGTCTGACTGCACCATGGCAGCCTCCAGATCCTCCATCTTGTTGCTAAGGCTCCTGGCATTGGCACACATGGCTTTCCATGATGTGAACTCCCTGGACTGTTTAGCTGTTCTACTCCAGACCCCTTCCTGGTTGTCCTTTATCCATGGTTCTCCCCATTGTCTGCCATTCTGTTGAATTTTGCCCCCTTTCTGCCTATCCACCCCTTGAGTGCTTATCTCTGTTTTACACATTGCTTTGTAGAGATATCTAATCCTCCTGTTCACTGGTTCCACTGCTAGCTGTGGGGGGTGGGCAATTAGGTACCCTCCTTGCTGGCCTGCCACCCCCCATGGCTAGTTTAAATGCTTGTCCATGTAGCATTTAAACTTATCATTGAGTGCTTGGATTCCCCTCCAGAACTGATGCAGGCCATCAGGCTTGAACAAGCCCCCATCCCTCCAAGTGGGTCCCCAGTCACCAATGAAGCCAAACCCTTCCTCACAGCACCAGTTCTTCAACCATGAGTTAAAGTTCCTGGTGCATGCACCCC
This sequence comes from Neoceratodus forsteri, assembly GCA_016271365.2. Lineage (NCBI taxonomy): Eukaryota > Metazoa > Chordata > Ceratodontiformes > Ceratodontidae > Neoceratodus > Neoceratodus forsteri. The sequence continues at coordinate 1,538,513,192 of CM028131.1, read as the reverse complement.
TACCCTCTCCCATGCCTCTCACAGGTAGTACTTCCGAGAAGGTGACAGAAGCAGCTACTTGCTTGAGACCCCTTCCCAATTTCCTAAACTCTTCCTGAACTTCTTTGGGCTCCCTGTTTGCTAGGTCATTAGTACCTAGCTGGATAATGACATACAGCTCACCCTTCTGTCTTGCCTTACCGGTGATCCCCAGGATCTTCCTCCCATCTCTCCATGCTGTGGCACCTGGTATGCACCTCACCTTTCTGTCCTCCCCCTCCTGTGTTCCTAGCTGGATCCCTCTTACGATAGAGTCCCCCACCAGGATTCACTTCCTTCTCTTCTGGGTCCATTGCTCTCCCCATTGAGGTCACCTCCTTGGTTGACCTCCACATCCTTCCCTTCCACTTCTCTGGGTACTCATGTTTGGTTGTCCCCATTTTCCAGTGCAGCAGATGAGTTCTGGAGTGGAATAGGATTTGGGATGTGCCTCTGCCTGACCACCCAAACCTTTCCTGAGCCCACCATCATCCAAGTGCTCCTCATTCTTGGCATCCTTTGAGGCAGTGGATCAGATACTGTCATAATTCCAACCACAAACAATGCCAACTAATGATCTGGTGGAGTTATTCCCATTATCCACTGGGAAGCTTTCAGGAAACCAAAGTCTTTGGGTTCTGGGGGAGTAAGGTTGCAAAGCTGAAACTTAAAGGAATTGACAGAAGGGCACTACCAGGAGTGGAACTTGTGGCTTAATTCGACTTAACACGGGAAAGCTCACCTGAACACGGAAAGGATTAACAGACTGATAATTCTTTCTCGATTCTGTGGGTGGTGGTGCATGTCTGTTCTTAGTTGGTGGAGTGATTTGTCTGCTTAAATCCAATAACAAACAAGACTCCACCATGCTAACTAGTTAAGTGGCCTTGTGCAGTCATCTTCAACTTCTTAGAGGGACAGTGGCTTTCAGCCACAAGAGATTGAGCAATAGCAGGTCTGTGATGCCCTTAGATGTCTGGGGCTGCATGTGTGCTACACTGCATGGATCAGCATGTGTCTAACCTTGGCAGACAGGTCCAGGTAATTTGCTGAACCCTATTCATGATAGGGACTGGGATTGCAATTATTCCCCATGAACAGAGAATTCTTAGGTAGTGCGGGTCATAAACTTGGGTTGATTAAGTCCCTGCCCTTTGTACATACTGCCTGTTGCTACTATCAATTGGATGGTTTAGTGAGTTCCTTGGATCAGTCCCACTGGAGTCAGTTCTGGCCCCAGCGGTGAGCTGAGAAGATGATCAAACTTGACTGTCTAGGGAAAGTAAAAGTGATAACAAGGTTTCCATAAATGAACCTGTGGAAGGATCATCAATGGATAGGCCTGGGCTGGCAGTGGTGGGCGATGACAGTACCCTAGCTCAGGAGGCTCCTGAGGTGGCCCATGGGACCAAGTCTGTACCACCCTGGGCACCCAGGCAGCTCCAAGCTCCAGCTGGGGGTTCCTGTGTCAGCTTCTGATGGGCAGCAGGGTCCCTGTCTGTGGAGGGGAACCCAGCTGCATGCAACTGTCCACCATGGCCCAAAGAGGGGACAGCTGTGGATGGGACAGCCAGAGCATGGTGCCATCTGCCAGAAGCCAACCCTGAGATGTGAGCCCCCATGGGGAGGGAACTGGCAATGCAGATGCCATGTTGCCCTCCCCTTGTGCCAGGGACACCTTCTGGGGCCAGACACCATCCCCTCACCCCAAGTCTCAGCTACCTAGTTGGATGCCCCCAGGTCCCCCCGTGGCATTGGTTTAAAAACTCCAGTGGCCCATGCAGACTCCCCCCAATCTGGCCTGCATGGGCCATCATGAGAATACTGCTATTCTACAGTGTGGGGCCAGTATCCTCAGGCCAGGCAGCCAGACATTTTGTGAAACCCCGCCTTCTTTCTGTGCAGCAACCCAGTCTCCTCCACAGCCCTCTGGAGCCAGTAGCCTAGTTTCCCCCCATGTGTGGGACAAGGGCAAGAAAATTGATGACTCTTAGCAGTGGATCACTTGGCTTGTGCGTCGATGAAGAATGCAGCTAGCTGCAAGAACTAATGTGAATTGCAGGACACATTGATCATCAACACTTCGAATGCACCTTGCAGCCTTGGGTCACTCCCAGGGTTACGCCTGTCTGGCAGTCGTTGTGCCATCATTCGACCAAGGTGGTCCCACCCAACAGTGTGGCTGGGAAGTCATGGGATGCAATTAAAATGAATGTTTTCAGTTCTCCCAGGGTTCATTTTTCTATATTTAAAAGTTGGTTAGGAGGGGGAGTTCATCACTAGGCCAGTCTGGCTGAATATTACAAAGTGATGTGAGTGTGACGCTCTCTACCCCATTGAAAAAGCTATAATTCAGTTTCCAAAACACTTTTCCTTTAATTTGTTTTCCAAATCAAAGACACTTTGATGCTCCCATGTATTAAAACCATCATTCTTATTTGTTAACGTTTCAGGACTAAGTGTCCCTTCATCAGAACATAAGGGCTGTAAAACATAATATAAATACTTTGATTTTGTAACAATTTAAATACATTTTTTCATGTCTCATAATATTTCATAATTGTTAAAAAAAAGAAGTTACTTCATTTGCAGGTGGAACATACCTGCTATGACAGCAAATGGGTACCAGTGTCACACAAAATGAAACTTATATATCCTGGTCTGTAAAAAAAAAAAATGATTTCTTTCAATTTCTCATTGTTTCCTCCCTTTAAATTTATATATTTTCCCTTAAAGTTTTACTACATTTAGCACAATCCTTTTGATGTTGATAAGTTGAGGAGGGTTGTGTTCTCATTTTAAAATATTTATACAAAGTTCAAATTTCCAAAGTTTAAGTCCCAGCTTAGTGGTTATGTTACATACCTATTGACTGTTAAACTTTGGCTTTAGTCTCTTGTTCTTTTCTATTTGTTTGTCATGCTTAAAAACAAAAAATATATACTAAATGTAAAGCTCCTTTCACATTTCAACAGTATTTTTATTATTTCTAAACTGTGATTTTTAACTTAGGATGCACTCATCAACTTCTGCTGATCTCCAAAAAGTGTGGCCATCTGGTAACTCCAAAGTTAAATATCAAGTATTTTAAATAAACTCACACTTCAGCACCATTGTACTGAACGCCACTCGTGTTTCAAGCACGCTGCTTCACTGTGCAGCAGAAGAGGGGGCCAGGCCACATATATCATGCTAATAGACTAGCGCAATTACGTTACCATGGTGACAGTCTCCTGCAACTCAGTCCAATAAGAAACCACGAAATGCTTCAAAAGAAGCGATGTGGTCTTCACCAAACTACAACATCAGAGTTTTGGTAAACCAAGAAAATTCTGGGACTCCATTAATTCTATCCTCACTCCTCGCACTGGCAGTACCAACATACAACTAACCTCCCACCGGCACCCTGTCAGACCCTGCTGTGGTCACCAGGGTGCTCAACAGCAAATTCTCTGACCTGTCAGCCCTCCATAGCAAGCTTCCCCTCAGCAGCCCCCCTAGCCAGAGACCACCTGTTCCCCCCACACTCACACCACCTGCCCTCTGCCCAGTCTGTCACCCGGCCACAGGCCCTGCCCCCACATCCTCCCTCTGCCTCCCTCCCCCAACAGGCACCCTCCGCTGCCCTTCTACTTCAAGACCATCTCCCCCAAGAATACCTACAAGCTCCTTAGGGCCTACCTAATCATGGTAGTCTGGGATCTGACGGTCTCTTCCCCTGTCTTTCTCAAACTTGCCTCCTCTGCCATTGTCAAACCTCTCTCCTTTATCTTCAGTCTTGCCCTAATTACATTCCACATGCCCCATCTCTGGAAATCTGCCAATGTGGTTCCTATCTTCAAATCTGGGGACCCCCTCCTATCTGACAACTACTGACCTATATCAATTCTCCCCCACCTTAGTAAGCTTCTTGAATGGATTGTTCACCAACAACTATCTGAGTACTTTATTAACCACAACATCTTGTGTAACCAGCAGCACAGCTTCTGTAGGCTTCACAGTACCACTACTGCCCTAGCCCTATTTACCAATCATATCCTCATGAACGTGGACCAAGGGCATGCAACTGGTGCAGTATTCATGGACCTATCCAAGGCCTTCGATCTTGTTAACCACCTTCTTCTCCTCTCCAAGTTACAGTCTATTGGCTGCTCCACAGGGACTACCAGCTTGGCACTCAGTCCAGTGTTATTGAACATCTTCATCAGTGGGTACAAGGCAAAATATACCTCTTTAAGGATGGCACAAAGTTTTGTGAGAGAGTGGACACAGAAGAGGGGAGACAGGGCAATATATAGGACCTGGCTAAACTAGAGAGATGGTCAGGTATTTGGCAGCTGCAATTCAACGCCAAAAAGTGTAAAGTAATGCACTTGGGGACAAAGAACTCAGCAACCACATGCTGGCTGGGAGGTGTGCAAGTCACCAAGTCAGAGGAGGAGGAGAAAGATTCAGGTGTGATCATTATAAGAGACCTGAATCCCTCAGCACACTGCAAGAGAGCAGTGGCTAAAGTAAATCAGATACTAGGATATATGGCCAGAGGTATGACCAGTAGGAAAGTGGAGGTCATCCTGCCACTGTACAGGTCACTGGTTCGGCCACATCAGGAGTACAGTGTGCTGTATTGGAGCCCTTATCTAAAGAAAGACCTCAACTTATTGGAGATGGCACAGAGACAGGCAACAAAGATGATCCAGGGACAACAAGGCAGGCCATATGAAAAGAGACTCAGAGGCCTCAACATGTACTCCCCTGGAGGATAGAAGGGGGGGATGACATGATCAGAACCTTTAAATACCTTAAGAGGGTTTCAACAAAGTGAATTCTGAAGGTCCCTTCAAACTTAATGTGAACACAACCACTGGGAGGCACTACCTCAAACAGGTGGGGGGACACTTCAAGAGGGAGATGAGGACAGACTTTTTCACTGAGAGGGTGGTGGCAAAATGGAATGAGTTGCAGGAGGAAGTTGTCTCCCTGAAGACTGTAGATAACATCAAGAGAAGCTGAGACAGCATAAAAGGAAAAATGGTATGAAAGGGGGGAGGTGGGGAGGAGGGGGCCAACGAAGGGGAGAGAGGAGTGGATAAAGGGAGGGTGGATCCCTCAGTAGTTACTGGGGGGTCTGCAAACTCAAGCAGACTGGATAGACTGTAAGGCCTTTTTCTGCTGGCAATTTTTCATATGTTCATAGTCCTGATAGCCCTCCTCAGGTATGGGGACCTGAACTGCACCCTTTAGAGGTGAGGCTGACCAATGATTTGTGTAGGGGCAGTTGAAACACAAGAGGCTAGATTTTTAAAAATTGAGGTTTGCTCCGTGCACCACCCCTTGTCCCCTTCCCAAGGCACTAACATGGATAAAGCACAAAGTTGCTCTAACAGCTTAGAGCAGTAGAAAGCTGGAGAGCAGTGCAAAGCAAGGCCCTAACAAGAGGCCAGTGACAAAACACGGCCCTCTGCTGGCCACCTTATGGTATTACACTTAGAAGAAACAATGGGCTTGAACTTTATTTAGCTTTTGTTAACCAGGTAAGCACACTACACAGTTAAATGCCTATTTTCAGGTGCAACCCGGGAGATTACATAATACAAAGAACAGCAGGTATAACAGCATTTCAGAGAAAGGTAAATAGACACAGCATGACTTAACAGAAAGGCATATAGAAAACATAACAAGGTAGCAGTTGGCAGCTAGGGGTTGTACATCACATAGCAGGATAACATATGATAGCAACAACTAAAAATACGTAAACACCCTGATCTCGGGGTGTAGTCCACACAGGACCATGAAGTACAGCACAGTGCAAAATGGACAAAGTAACATATGAACATATGAAGAAGCCAGCAGAAGAAGGCCATTTGCTCTATCAAGTCTGCTCATATTGCAGGATTCACAGCTTGAGCTAATGTCCCCTCCCTCCCCACTCATCCCATCCTTCCTACCCATGATCCCTACCTTCCCCATGCCTGTCCCAGCCTCTCTTAAAGCTGCCCACTGTCTTCAATGAGATGACCTCTTCCAGTAGCGCATTCCAAGTGTCTACAACCCTCTTTGTGAAGAAGTGCTTCCTGACATCCCTACTAAACCTCCCACCCTCCAGTTTAAGACTATGCCTCTTTGTGTTATGGTTGCCACTCAGCTTAAAGAGACTCTCCTTATCAACCTTATTTATCCCTTTCAAGTACTTGAAACAGGTAAGATGCCACAAAGATGTTAGCGCTGTAACTGCTGTTGCACTAAGTTTTTAACTCTTTACACGCAAATGACCTCAGTCTCCATGGAAGGACCAAACAAGAGCATTAGCATCTGATTATGGGCCCACTAATGTGGAGGAGCAATTCTTTGCTCCTTGGATTGTGTGGAGGCTGTGCACTTTGTTGGGAGTTCCACACAGCCCACTTCTCTGTGGAGCCATTGTTCAGATATTGTATATGTTACAAATCTGCAACATATTTACCCAATGCAGGCCAACTAAGATGCAACATACAGTATCTGGTGGTGTCCTACTACTGCCCATTCCAAAGACAGGTGTTCTGCAGCACTGTAAGGGTACATTACTTATGCAAGGTCACAAAATGAGTATTTGGTTGCGTTGGGTTTTCAACCCATGCTCCTCCAAGGTGCTAGTAGTCCCTCCTTCCTCACCCCCAGTCCCAGTAATAACACAACAAAAACAAATAAACTAATTCACTGGCAGTGGTTCATCCTCTCCCTGCCATGGCAGCCTTGCGACTGCAGTAATTTAAGCCATTCCCTGGTAGCTGAGTCTCCCCCCAATCCCAGTAGCCCAATGCCATAATTTAATCCATTCCCCAGTAACACAAAAACATAGAATTTGACAGCAGATAAGGACCACTTGACCCATACAGACTGCCCATTTCTCCCTAGCTACATTATTAGTACAGACCATGCCTGATCTACAACTCTTTTTCCCTTCCCTTCCTTTCCACTATGATTCCCTTCTGCTTATCCCATGCAGTTTTGAACCCCACCACTGTTTCTGCCCCCCACCACCTCCATTGGTATGCTGTTCCAGGAATCCACCACTCTTTCTGTGAAGAAGTACCTCCTCATTTCTCTCCTGAATCTATCCCACTCTAGCTTTATAGCATGTCCCCTTGTTCTTGAGCACCTTTTCTTCTGAAAAATACTCCTCTCCTGTACATTATTTACCTCTATGAAGTATTTAAAGGCCACTATCATATCCCAGCTCTCTCACCTCTGTTCCAGGGTGTGCATAATGAGGTCCTTTAATCTCTCCTTACATAGAAACATAGAATTTGATGGCAGATAAGGACCGCTTGGCCCACTGAGTCTGCCCATTTCCCTACCTAATGGATAAGCTGCAGATCCTAGTTAACCAACAGCCTACTTCCTCCTACCCCCCTCTAGAATTGCCTTATGTCTGTCCCATGCATTCTTGAATTCCCCACTGTTTTGACTCTCTGACCTCTCACAAGGCTGTTCTATTCATCTACAACCCTCTCTGTGAAGAAATACTTCCTCACATTACCTCTAAACTGTCCCCCCTCTATCTTCAAATTGTGCCCCCTTGTTCTTGCACATCTCTTTTTCTGAAAGATGCTACCCTCTTGGACTTTGTTGATTCCCTTGAGGTATTTGAAAGTTTTTATCATATCCCCCCTCTCCCTTCTTTCCTCAAGGCTCTGCATCTTAAGCTCCTTTAGTCTTTCTTCATATGTCTTCTGGTGCAGACCCTGCACCATTTTGGTTGCCCTCCTCTGGACAGCCTCCACCCTGTCTATGTCTTTGCAGAGGTGGGGTCTCCAGAACTGTACACAGTACTCCAGATGTGGTCTTACCAACTGTCTGTACAGAGGGCCAACAACTTCCTGTCTAATTACTCTGACTAGGTTATAAACACAGAAACTTATCTGGAATGGATATCATTAACTGCAGGTACTGTGGAACAATTTTCAGAAGGACATTCTCGCAGGATTTAGGACACTGTCCTACATGCTGGGCTTTTGGAGATCTTAGGGCTCAGCTCCAGGCAGCATGGGCAGAGATTGCACACCTCAAATTTCATATTCAAGAGGAAATACATTATAAGAACCACCCACCATTTCCCCAGCATCCAACACAAAAACCTCGACCGCAGAGGGTAGTTGGTCCTGGAGGTTGCAGGTGGTTAGGAGGGGCAAATCAGGTGCCCCATCACTCTCTGCTGTCCAACATATTACCTCCAAAACCATATAAACACTCATAAACAGGTATCTGCCTCTATCTCTGAAATCAAACAAAGAGGCAGAAGACACTGCAGAGCAGGACACTGCAGCACAGGAGCTAGCACAACAAAACTCACCCAAATCAGGAACCAAAACAAAAAAGCAAAAAGGAAATACAAAAACTTCTGATCATAGGAGACTCCATGACTCGGGAGTTGATACCCATTCCAGCTAGGGTAATGGTCAGATGTCTCCCAGGTACATCAGCATGGAGACACTGACCACATTGCTAAAATTGTTCACAAAGCAGGAGAAAACATTGATGTCCTAGTACACATAGGGACTAATGATCTCGCCAGCCGGTCAGTTGTGGAGACCAAGGAACACCTGACCAGGCTGGGTGACAAACTATCATCTATTTCATCCGGCATCTCCTTCTCTGAGATCCTGCCAGTCTGGGAGAGGGAAGCAGATGGACGGAAGGTCAGAGAAGGGGAGATAGGGGAGCTAAACATGTGGCTCAAGGGCTGGTGCCAGGAAAAAGGACACAGATTTGTAGGGAACTGGCAACAGTTCTGGGAGCAAAAGTTCTTTAAATTTAATGGACTGCATCTGACTAAGGAGGGAGTCAGTGCATTGGGGCAGAAGTTTGACGTCTTTGCAGAATATTTAAACTAGCAGATGGGGAGAGGGGTGCAGCACCCCATACGTCGAATGGGAAGAACACCCCCCCCTCAGCTAGTGGTCAAACAGGGATTCAGCATGTTTGCAGTTCATTTGCATCACCAGGTAAGAAAAAAGGTTTGCCTCCCCATACAACGCACAGGGGTAATGCCAAACCTCACCCAACAACTAACACACCAAAATCTGGCCAATGGAAAATCATGTACACAAATGCTCACAGCCTGGGAAATAAGATCCCAGACCTGCAGGCAATAATGTCAGAGGCTAAACTGGACATAGTAGCAATTAGTGAGACGTGGTTTACCAGTAACCACACTTGGAGACCTGGCTATGTATTGTTCAGAAGAGACTGAGGTGCAAAAGGGGAGGAGGGCCCTGTATGTCAATGAAAATATCAAAGCTACAGAAATTCAGAATACACATAAGGAGCCAGAAGAACTGTGGGTCACCCTGGAAACAGGAAATGGGACAGCCATAAGAACTGGGGTTGTCTACAGGCCCCCAGACCAGGAGGAGGACATAGACACATTACTGTTAGAAGATATACAAAACATAACAGCTAAAGGGGAGGTTCTGATAATGGGAGACTTCAACATGCCAGATACAGATTGGTCAATACCAGCAGGAACATCTGCCAGAACTAGACACATAGTGGATTCCCTGCAGGGGGAGGGCCTCAAACAACTGGTACAGCAACCCACGAGAGACAGGGCTATCCTAGATCTAGTACTTACTAACAAGGAAGGGATCACAGATCTCCAGGTAGAAGGTCACCTGGGGGCCAGTGACCATCACATGGTATGGGTCAATTTGGCTACTACATCTAAATCATCCCATTCCAAGCAAAAATATGGGGCTTCAGAGGAGCTGACTTTGATAAGATGGCCAACAGGGTTAAGCTAGCCCTGGCAAAAAGAAACACAGGTGAGGGGGTACAGGCAAAGTGGGCAAGCATTAAGGATGCAATACTTGAAGCAACATCCCATTGTGTTAGACAGAAAAGGAAGTGCAAAAGAAGAAGGAAACCACTTTGGTTCTCAAATACAGTAGCTGAAAAGGTCAGAGCCAAAAGGCTGGCCTTCAAGAAATATAAGGGAACACAACGGGATGAAGATAGGGAGGCATACCAAACTGCACGAAGGGAAGCAGGGAAGGCAGTAAGGCAGGCAAAGTCCCAAACTGAGGAAAAACTAGCACGAACAGTAAAAGAAGGTGACAAGACTTTCCATAGATACATTAGTGAAAGGAGAAAGTCCAGAGGGGGTATTGCTAAGCTTAATGGAGAAAAGGGAGCATGTGAGGAGGAGGACCCTATAAAGGCATCTATCCTAAATAGATACTTTTGCTCAGTATTTACTGAAGAGAAGGTAGGGCAGGAACTAGCAGAGCCATTAGCAGAACTGTTTAGTGAGTCTCTGAGCACAGGAGAGGTCCCAGAAGACTGGAGAAGGGTTCATGTGATCCCGCTTCACAAGAGTGGTAGCAGGGAGGAGGCGGGGAATTACAGACCAGTCAGTCTTACCTCAGTAGTGGGCAAGATTATGGAGGCACTCCTTAAGGAAAGGATAGTGCAACACCTGGAATCCATAGGGCACAGGATCCAAGACATCATGGGTTTACAAAAGGAAAGTCCTGTCAAACTAATCTCATAGATTTCTTTGACTGGGTAACCAGAGTGGTGGACCAAGGGGGAGCAGTTGATGTCGCCTACCTTGACTTCAGCAAAGCTTTTGACACTGTTCCACATAGAAGATTGATAAATAAGCTGGGTAGGCTCGGGGTGGGTCAGAAGTTGGTCAACTGGGTAGCAAACTGGTTGATGGGCAGAAAACAGAGAGTGGTGGTAAATGGTATACAGTCAGAAGAGATGCAAGTCACAAGTGGGGTACCTCAGGGATCAGTCCTGGGGCCAGTCCTCTTCAACATCTTCACTAGTGACCTTGCAGATGGACTAGAGGGCAAGGCTTTTCTGTTTGCAGATGACACCAAGATCTGCAACAGAGTAGATGATCCAGATGGGGTGGGCAGAATGAGAAGAGATCTGGATAAACTAGCAAAATGGTCAGAAGAGTGGCAACTGGATTTAATGCAAAGAAGTGCAAGATCATGCACATAGGGAAGAGAAACCCTGAAGCCACCTATAGGCTGGGAGGGGAGTTGCTAGCAGTCACAAAGGAAGAAAGAGTCTTGGGCATCATCATCACTGATGACCTGAAATCATCCAAGCAGACCTCTAAAGCAGTAGGTAAGGCTGGGGGGTGTTAGGGTGTATTAGTAGGGGTATCACAAGTCGTAAGAGGGAGGTAATAATCCCTCTTTACAAGACACTGGTTAGGCCCCATCTGCAGCACTGCGTGTAGTATTGGAGGCCACACCTTCACAAGGACATTAACCAAATTGAGGCAGTCCAGAAGGGCAACCAAAATGGTGCAGGGACTGCATCAGAAACATATGAGGACAGATTAACAGAGCTCAATATGTATACCCTTGAGCAAAGAAGGAGAGAGGTGATATGATCGAGGCATTCAAACACCTTAAGGGCATTAACAAGATGAAAGAGTCTAACATGTTTAAATATAAGAAAAATAGCAAGACAAGAGGACACAGCATGAGATTAAAGGGGGCCAATGAAGGGGGAATGTGAGGAAATTCTTTTTCACAGAAAGGGTGGTGGATGCATGGAATGGCTTACCACAAGAAGTGGTGACTATGAATACAGTGCAGGGCTTCAAACAGGCATGGAATAGGCATAAGGGAGTAATACAAATGACTATGAATAGATAGGCCACTGACAGAGCAAAGGCCAATGGCACATTTATAAGGTAGAAAAAAGTAATGGGCAGACTGGATGGGCCTTGAGGTCCTTATCTGCCGTCAACTTCTATATTTTTATGTTTCTACTGGTGATGCCTCTCCTATGCATCCCAGTATCCCCCAGCCCTCCTTACTGCCTTCTCACATTACTGGCCCACCTTTAGGTCATCTGATATGACTACCCCCAGGTCCCTTTCCATTTGTGTTGTTGTCAGTATCTCACTCCCCATTGTGTACTCTTCCCCTTGGTTTTTGTTTCCCAGGTGCATTACTTTGCACTTCTTTGCATTGAATCTAAGCTGCCATACATTTGACCATTCCTCCATCCTTGTCAAGTACCTTTTCATCCGTTCCACCCCACCTTGCATATCAATCCTGTTGCAGATCTTTGTGTGATCTGCAAAGAGACATACTTTCCCTTCCAGTCCCTTTGCAATGTCACTTATAAAGACATTAAAAGGAACCAGCCCCAGTACTGAACCCTGCAGTACCCCACTAGTAACCCCCCTTTCTTCACTGTGGACTCCATTTACTATTACCCACTGTGTCCTGTTGTCCAGCTAGTGTTTTACACAGGCTACCACCCAGGGACCCACTCCAAGGCTGGCTAATTTGTTTATTAATCTTTTGTGTGGGACTGTGTCAAATGCCTTGCTAAAGTCTAGGTAGGCCATGTCCACAGCCCCTCCCTGGTCTACTACTTTGATCACCAAGTCAAAGAAATCAATTAGATTTGTCTGACATGACCTTCCTGCTGTGAATCCATGCTGCCTTGGGTCCTGTGCCCCAGTGGCCTCTAGGTACTCAACAATTCTTTCCTTCAGAAGTGATTCCATCATTTTCCCTACCACTGAGGTCAAACTGACAGGTCTGTAGTTTTCTGCCTCTGTCTTGCTCCCACTTTTGTGAAAGAGAATCACATCCGCCCTCCTTCAGTCCTCAGGTACCACACCATCCTCCTATGATTTACTAAAAAGGGTAGTCAGTGGTGTTTCTAGTTCTTCCCTTAGTTCTTTTAGAATTCTGGGGTAAATCCCATCAGACCCCATTGCTTTATCCAGCTTCAGTTTTAAGAGTTCTTTTAGAACCCTTTCTTCTGTGAAAGGACTAATATCAACATCCCTATCCAGAGTGCTTCTATTGACTGGATTAGGTATCTCCTCCTGCTTTTCCATTGTGAATACTAAGCAGAAGTATTCGTTCAGTATCCCTGCTTTTTCACTGTCACTCTCTGCCCAACCTCCTTCCTCTTTATTCAGCCTCACTATCCCTGCCTTAATCTTTCTTTGCTCCCTAATGTACCTATAAAAGGTTTTATCCCCCTTCTTAACCAAGTTGGCTATCTTTTCCTCGGTTTGGGCCTTTGCTATTCTGACTGCCTTCCCTGCTTCCTTCTACTTTAACTGGTACAGTTCTCTGTCCTGCTTCTTCTGTGTTTCCTTATACTTCCTAAATGCTGTCTTTTTCTCCCTTACCTTCCCTGCCACTACTTTTGAGAACCATAGTGTTTTCTTACATTTTGATTTGTTTATTTGCTTCACACAAAGGCTTGTTGCCTCTGTGATGGCAGTTTTGATGTTTCCCCATTGTTGCTCCACTCACCTTCTTGCCTGTTTGCTAGAGCTTTTCTGAGGCACTGTCCCATTTTGACAAAATCAGCCCTCCTGAAGTCCAGCACCTTCACTTTTGTGTGGCTTGACTCTACAGTTAAATTTATCATGAACCACACTGTTTGGTGGTCGCTTGTTCCCAGATGGCTACCCACTTCAAGATCAGAGATCCTCTCTCCATCCCCATTTGACAGCATGAGGTCTAAGATTGCTCCCTCCCAAGTGGGTTCCAAAACTAGCTGTCTGAAGCATGCTCCCTGTAGGGCATCAAGAATGGCCCTGCTCTTGGATGTGGTTGCAGCAAAGGTGCTCCAGTTAACATCTGGCATATTTAGGTCCCCCATCAGCAATATCTCCCCTTTCTCTGCCATCCCAAGGATGCCTTCTATCATTTCCTTGTCTATTTCCTCCCCCTGAGATGGGGGTCTGTATACAATCCCTTTGTGGATTGTGGAGCCATTATCTTGTAGGGCTTTTGATGCAGACCCCAGCACCATTTTAGTTGCCCTCCTCTGGATTGCCTAAACTCTGTCTATGTTCTTCCAGGGATGTGGTCTCCAAAACTGGACATATTACTCTAGATAGGGTCTTACCAGCAAGCTATACAGAGACAGTACCACCTCCCTCTTTTTGCTGATAATACCTCTCCCTATGCACCCCAGCATCCCACCAGCCCTCCCTACTGCCTTGTCGCACTGCCTGGCCACCTTTAGGTCATCTGATATGATTACCCTCAGGTCTTTTTCCTGTTTGGTGGTCATCAGTACCACTCCACCCATTTTGTACTCCACCACTGGGTTTCTATGCACTAAGTGCATTATTTTTCACTTTGTCACATGGAAACCCAGCTGCCATACCCTTGATCACTATTCTAGTTTTCTCAGGTGTCTGTCATCCTTTCCATGCCTCCCCCGCCGGGTGTCTACCCTATTGCATATTTTGATGTTTTCCGCAAAGAGGCAGATCTTCTCTCCCAGCTCCTCTGCAACATCACTTATAAAGACATTAAAGAGGACCAGTCACAGCACTGATCCCTGAGGCAGTAGTTTAGTGTCCCTCACCCCTCCCAATCCCAGTAGGCCAGTGCAGTAATTTCAGTCATTTCCTGGTACTCTTCTGTCCCTCCCCACTCCCGATCCGGGTAGGAAGGTGGAGGTGAACTTCCTTCTGCTGACAGGGAGAAGAGAATGGTCAGCAAGATGGTACTGCATATTAAACTTCACTGGATACAGGGGGAAGTAGGGAAGTGGGGGACTAGAGGGGGATGAATGAGGGATGAGGGTAGAGGTGGTTTTATGGGTTATTTAATTAAAAAAAGTCACATAGTACTTCTCTCAGTGAAGCAGGGCACTTTGCTACATGAAGTATGACTGATAACATAGCGAAGTTTCCTGACTTTGCACATCTCGTGGTAGTATTATATGGTTTGATTTCAACTGTGGTGCTTATAGTAGGTATCAGGGAACCCATATGTTTCTTTCCCTGTGTGTTTGACAATTATTTTTGATTACTTGCTCATATTTTTTATCTTCTTCATATGATTTATGTTATTTGATGATGATGATGACAATTGCTATAATTATACCATAAAAAAATAACAAGAAATCATCAGTAACAAAGCTGTAATTCCATCAAGGGATTTATATTACAATGATATAATGAACATAAATACATAAAAACTAATATTTGAAAATGGTGATATTACTTGAAAATAAATATTTGTAGCACAATCAATATTCATTTTAAAGGGACACTGTCAACCCTTTTTCCGTCATATCATTTCTAGTTGAAAAAACACATTTTATGATTGCTTACCTTCTCTAAAACTCGTAGAAGTTGCTGAATGTTTTATGTGCTTCCTTTCTTAGCAGAACTGAAATGCATGGGAATGGTGCAATCATTCCCAACTTTCTACTGCTTCAAATCCCTGATCTACTCTTATTGCATACATCCCTTCCCAAACATTAAGTACTCCCACAAACAGTGCATCCAGTCATGATGCAATAGTCTCCTTTCCTCCCACAGCATCCTGAGTGACTAGATTGTGTTAGGGGCATTTCCAAGTCAAGGAAAGATGCAATGGAAGTTGATCCAAGAATGTAAGCAAACACATATTTGTGTGGTAACCCCAGTATGGTGGGTAGTCTGTTTTGTACTTTTAACAAGAAACAAGCATTTGTCAATGCCGAATGTCTGCTTTCTGGCATTAGCAGTGGAAGTGCAGGAGTTAGACAGATGCAGTATAGGAATGGTATTGAAGTATTGAACTGATGCCAACTCCACCCTCACCCTGCAGAGATGGACAGGCAATGGGGTGTGCCCTTTCACCTCAACCTACCCTTCAGGCATTGACAAGTGTTGAGGTGTGCCTTGGGGTGTTTGGGCTTTACATTCATCTCATTCCATAATGAAATATGCTGAAATGGGTGCAGTATAGGGAGAATGGGGTGAACTCTGGGGCCAAAGGGTCCAAGGTGCACCTCGATGCCTGTCACTGGCTGCAGGGTGTGGGTGGCAGTGGAATGGCATGAGCATTACTGTCGACAATCCCAAGTCACACCCCTGACACCTGTCAGACCCTACAGGGTAGGGGGTTATGGACAAAAACCCTAATGCCCTGGGCGTTTTTTGGTATTTTTACTCCAAGTTTTCAACATGGGCTTTTTGTGACCCCACCACATGAACCGTGATACTATCAGTTCATTAGGCGAAAAGGTGATTTTGCACAGCAACTGTGCCATTTGGTGCCACAGGTGCGAAAACACATTTTGAACAGGATGTGAAAAATGACAGCTGTACTGTTCATGAGGAGGTGTAAAAAATGGCAATGTTGAAAATCTGGAGTGAAAATATAAAAAAACTGGTGAAGTCACGAGCATGCGTAGAAACTGCATAACGACACCTGCAATGTAATTAGTTTGGGGATTTTTTACAGCAGATTTTCAACATAGGCATTTTGGGACCTCTGCTCATGAACAGTGTCACTGTGATTTTTTTAATCTGTCCTGAACACTGATTTCCCTCAGTGACCACGCTATTCTGTGCCAGAAGTGCGAAAACACATTTTGACCAGGGTGTGAAAAATGACAGCTGTACTGTTCATAAGGAGGTGTGGAAAAATGTCAATGTTGAAAATCTGGACTGAAAATATTACAAATTTGTGAATTTATGAGGGTGCGTGGAAATTGCTCAATGCACGCTCGTAGCACAGTCATTTTATGGACTTTTGTCACAAAATTTTCAACGCAGCCATTTTAACACCTCTGCTCATGAACAGTGCCACTGCGATATTCTTAATCTGTCCCGAACATTGATTTCGCACACTGACCATGCCATTGAGCGCTACATGTGCGAAAACACATTTTGGGCAAGATGTGAAAACTGACAGCTGTACTGTTCATAAGGAGATGTGGTAAAATGGCAATGTTGAAAATCTGGAGTTAAAATATTAAAAATTCTCAAAGTTACAAATGTACATAGGAACTGCTCAACGCACGCTCGTAAAACAGTCATTGTTAGGAATTTTTTTCACCAAATTTTCAACATAGGGTTTTTGGGGGCCTACCTCATGAACTGTGACACTGTTGTTTCATTAATCAGGCCCAAAAGGTAATTCCGCACAGTGACCATGAAATCACCTTTCAGGACCGAATAACAAAATGATAGTGGCTGAGTTCATGAGGTGGTGTCCCAAGAACCCCATGTTGAAAATTTGGTGAAGAAATTCCCAAAAATGGCCAAGATATGCACCAAAGTTGAAAAAAGCCCATTTATGCAATTATACAGCTTACCGGCATTTCTTCAATTCGCTGTTGGTTTTGAAGAGTGCAGACGTGTTCTCGGTCCACCGAAGATCATTGCGCCAGCCTCCGGAGGTAAGTATGGGGTGAGGTGGAGGTGTGGGGAGGTGGGGTACGCAGATGATGGCCGCAGGTTGGGGAGGGGAGCAAGAGAGTCAATGAGGGACCATTTTTTCTTATAGGTTTTTTTTTGTTTTGTTTTTTACAAAGACGACGCTAGAATTTTGCCATGCTGGGAAGTTTGTTTGGGTGGGGCAGTGGAGCTGACTGGGGATTGGGAAACCTTGTCAGCCATACAGAGTTTTGCCATGCTGGGGTGGGCTCCCAGCCAGGCACCTGGAAGTCTGTTTGGGGAGGGGGCAGTGGAACTGATGGGGGATTGGGCACCCCCATCGGCCATACAGTGTGCTGGGATGGGGGGGAATGCATGAGCACGCTGGGGTGGGCTCCCAGCCTGCTACTTGGGTGTTTGAGGGGAAGGATCACAAGAAAAAATGGAGCTGTTTATGACAGCAATTCAGATGCAGTGTTGAGGTGTAGGCAGTTTGCATACTGCCGATGACAGTATGCAAACTGCCTATACGTTACCACCGCTGATTGTTGCGGTCTTGTACTCTGAACTGTACATCACTGCATCTGAACTGCTGTCATAGACAGCTCGGACATTTATTGGTGCAGTGCGGCTATGCCTGCAAAAAGGAGCAGAGCATTGGAAGCAGGGGTGGCACACCTACAAAAACTCGTATGGTGGCACTATGTTTCTTGCACATGCATGCAAGCAAACATAAAAAGGAACCAGAATCAAACCACCAGCTACATCAGCAATCTCTTTCAGAATGTTAGCAAACAAAGCTTTTACACTAGAAACACTGAGGCCTAAGGGTTGACAGTGTCCCTTTAAATACTAATGACTGCTATCTTGCTGCTGCTGATGATGATGATGATGACAGCCACTATCTATATGATAATGATGATGAAGATGATAAATATGTTTTAATGATGATAAATTAATTTTGATAATAATGATATGACTGAAATTGATAATAATGATGCAAACCTCATTGCATCTGACTTTGAACACCCAGGACTTGCAATAAAACTCAGGATTTTCCATTCCTGTATCCAAGGAGTGCCCACTACATCCTTTATCTGTGGTCTAGCATGCATCAGAATTGGTGTCACTTGCACAAATATTCGAGCAGCTTGCATCTAACCTTGCATGCAAGCTGCCTCAAAGCACATCTTGCAGTTGCAAAATCTGCATCTGATGGAAGGTGCAAGGAATGGAGCAGGTGCGGTGGGAGCCCTGAAGTCCACAGATGCACCTGTGTCTGCGGACATGCACCTGGAATGACCCCTCCCCCAATTGAAACATTGCATCATTTTTGGTTCGGCATGGGTACTGTGCTCTTTCGTATTCCCTGTTGATCTGCTTCAATTTTAGACAGTTTTTGAAGAGGCTTTGCTCTCTGATCGATATTCTTTTGAGATAAGTTGGAGAGTGTTGTGCCTTATGCACTTTGGATGTTTCTGTTCCAAGGTGTGAAGCTGTCAGCTTTCTAAGTGCCCAAACTGCCTGTAACAGTGTAGAACAGCATGAGCTGGAAGACATAAAACATCTGCCATTGAAGCATTGCAGGCTGTCCTCCTTTTAACTGAGGGATGGTAGAATGGAGTAGGCCTTAGCATTCTTCAGCTACCTCTTCACCTCACATTTCCCTGACTGAGGCATGATCTGGGAATAGTTCTGTGGACACATGGTGCTTCATAGAATGCACAGAGCTTTCCCTTGAATTTCTTTTTTGTTCTTTTCAGACAGACAGATGAAAACTTCAGGAGTTTCCTTTTGAAAGAAGCTCCATGGACTCCGTGTTCCAACTTCAGATAGAAAAAAATAACCTCTCTCTCTCAAGTTTTTTTTGAACTTTTGTCTGCTCAGTAATGTTTGACTAGCTCTGTCTGCAGACTACAGTGAATTGTGCAGACCTGAGTTCATTTAGTCCCACTGTGCCCTCTGCTGACAAATATTACTTAATGAAAGCTATGAAATTCTTGAGAAGAAATTATACTTTCCAAGGCTTACTTCCTTGATCTAGTGATCTGTCGATCTGCACACAGTTTCTATCTTAAATATCTATCTATCTACAGTAAGTATCTATCTATCTAACAATCTATCTATATATCTATCTATGTATCTATTTCTCTATCTACAGCATCTCCATACAGTCTGCCTGTTTATCTGCCTATCTACAGACAGTATCTATCTATCTATCTATCTATCTATCTATCTATCTATCTATCTATCTATCTATCTATCTATCTGTCTGTCTATGTCTCTATCTACAGCATCTACATACAGTCTATCTGTCTGTCTATCTATCTACAGGCAATATCTATCTATCTACCTACCTACCTACCTACCTACCTATCTATCTATGACCCTGGTTCACCATGTCCAGGTTCCAAACACTGTCTGGTGACTGTACTGGGCCCATCGAGTTGAGAGGATGAGTTTGTTCTTTTTCCTGCAGTGTGTGTGTGGGGGGGGGGTCATCCCAGAGCAAATTAGAAACAGCATGGTGCCTCCACCCAGAGAGAATAATAAGTAGACCAGATGTTATGTGCAGTATCACCCCCTGGGATGAAGTACCTACTCAGCTCCCTACACTGGACTGGAGCACTCCCTGGGGACCAATAAGACAGTTGTTACCTTCACCAATAAATACTTTAATTAAGTTATACAAACTGGGCATACACACAGAAGTGAAATTCAACAATTTAACAGTGCTTTTAATGGAGAACCTAGGCCTGGAAGCTGGAAACAAAGAGGGGGTTAGAGAGTTGCAAGCCACCTTGAGCACTCCCACCTTATAGTAATGCTTCTGGGAGCTACTATATGGTGGGTCACTACCACCCTCTTAGATCCTACACAGACTATGAAGCACCCATCCAATTAAAGAGCTAGTGTACTGCCCAAAACTAATAATCATTTTTAAAAGCAGTCAACCATTCCTTTTTATATCTGAAGCACCTTTTCTTTTTCCTTTTGTTAAAGGAAAGTTCTCATCATGCCAGCCTCCTGCCCCTGCAAGGCTTACCCTCTGGTTAAGCCTTTTAAGTATGTTGTGGCATTTTTCTTCCACCGCAACATACTTTATTGTAATTGCAAAGAGTCTGCTACCCGGAAGTATGGTGGATGCCTGTAGATAGATAGATAGATAGATAGATAGATAGATAGATAGATAGATAGATAGATAGATAGATAGATAGATACTGTCTATAGATAGATAGATAGCCAGCTAGATAGATAACCAGATATTTTCAATAGATACAGTAGATGGATAATAGACATATATATGTATATATATATATTGTAGATATATAGATAGATAGACAGACAGACAGCCTTTGCACCAAGCATATTCATTGCCTTTATTTAGTTACCCCTCTCTCATTGCTGTCCTAACACCAGAGAGTTACATTTGAGCTGCTACAGGTCCAGTTAGCTCTGCACAAATGGGTTTATGCTTGCGTTTCTGCAGCGTTTTGTGCTTAGAAAAACACCCACACCACTGCAAACTCATATGTGTAGACAAATCCCGGAGGCAAAAACATTTTACGTTTACTGAGCTGGTCAAGCACTGAAGAGCCAAAACACTAGGGACTGGATTTTCAGCCACTTGCTCCAATTATTTCTAACAACAAGGGCCAGATATTCAAAGCTTTGCATGGGAATAAATAGGTGTTTGCCCACGCAGCCTGGGTGTTGTGCCCAAGCACGATACTCAAAAGGGGCAGTTGCACGGTCAAACAGGGTTAGTGCTCCCACAAAACATAATGTATGTGGGTGGGCAAAGGGAGGGGTGGGGTCAGGAATATCCATGCAACCCCATATTCAGTCCATTTGCACAGCGCAAATACTGCCAAACAAAACCCCGACTTACTCTGGGCAACCCTAGTGTCTGCCAAAGTTATTGCAGCCACCTTCCCCATTGGATAGTGAGGGAGTACACCTGCCCCCCCGGTGGTCCATGGCCCTCCATCCAAGCACCATCCTGGTACCCATATAGGAATGCTCCCTAGTGCCTAGTGGTCCACCCTCCCTCTGATTGCCAGCCTGTATATTAACTACATAATCCCTGGTGCCTAATGGTCCCCCACTCTGAATGCCAGCCCCTACAAGAAAGAATGACTCCCTGGTGCCTAGTGTTCCCCCTCCTGCCGATTGCCAGCCTGTGTATTAACTACATAATCTCTGGTGCCTAGTGGTCCCCCACACCGAATGTCAGCCCCTACAAGAAATAATGACTCCCTGGTGCCTAGTGGTTCCCCTTCCCTCCAATTACCATCCTGTGAATGTCAGAACTTATTCTGGTGCCCAGTGCCCCCTCCCACACCTTCCAGTTGCCGGCCCAACCTCTGGAATAGCAATCTCTGGTGTCAAGTGGTTCCCCCCAAATCACCAGCCCATTCATTCAGGAAATAATCCCTGGTGCCTAGCAGTCCCCTGGTACCCAATACCCAGCCCATACAAGATAATGGCACCCTGGTGGCTAGTGTTCCCCCCACCCTCTGACCACCAACTCCATTATGGTAGGAGATTCCCTGGCATCCAGTGGTTCTTCCTGGTCCCCAAACCCCAGCCCCATCATGTACATAATAGTCCCTGGTGTCTAGTGTTCCCCCACTGACCCAGCGTCTGATCACCAGCTTGGCCAAGCATGTCGAGAGCCGGTGAAGCAGGGTTCCTTCCCGTCTCTCCCCAATGTCCAATACATGACCCCAGTACATGTACAAATGTTACAATGGTGCATGCCCTGCTGTGAAAAGCTGATGATGGGGTAATGTATGTGACAGAATGTACACAATGCCCTGTGGTCCTGTAGTACCTCCTAACCCCTACTGACCTTTCCAGCAGCACAGCACTTGTTACTGGTGTCTAGAGGCCCCCTCCCTCAACTGCTCAATGGGCCACATCATCACAGCGGTCGACCGAGAAGGTATGAGGAGGGCTGTGCCAGTCACCATATCTGTCTGCGGCACCATCGCATGCCATGGGGAAGGGTTCAGCCCACTGGACTGACATGGCCTGTTGACCAGTTTGAGGGGGTAAGAAAACTGTAACTGTTAATATCAAACATTTTAACTTTCATTTACCACCCCAAGAAAGGGCATTCAGAGCAGCTGGAAGCCATTCCAAATGCATTTTTAGGCATTAAAAACCCTTCAGCCTATTGGTGACGTCACAGGTGGCCCCACCATTACACATAGACCATGTCCTCAGAACCTGTTAATCTGACTCTGAGGAACAGACAGTGGATAAGGGACAAATGCCCTCTACAGAGGACATGTCACACACGTGTCAGTTTTCCAGGACTTCTAATTCATTTAATGCACCTGCCCCCCCAGCTCCAGTTCGAGAACAGGCACCTGGCAGTAAGAAAAGAGAGACAAAAAGGGCAGAGTAGAGTGAACAATGGAGGGTATGAGCAGAATAGTCTAAAGCAAAATGACAGAAAGAGTAAAAGATCAAAAGAGTGAAAAGTGGGGTTCAGTTTGGCAAGGGAGGATTTGGGTGCACCACTATAAACAGTGTCCCCATAACCAAAGATTACCACTATAAACAATGTCACCATGATCAAATTTAGGGAGAATCATTGTTAAAATGATCTTTCAGTGGATAGGAAGCATGATACTCACTTTGTTCCTGTATAGTACACCAAGGTGAAGCTTTTGGTGAATAGTGTCAATATGAACTGAGATATCAAGATGATGGTCAAGACAGACTCCAAGGTACTTAAAAAAGGACACATCCTCAATCATAGCACCATCCAGGGTGTGAAATACAGGGAGAGGGGTAAGCCTGGAAAGTCTCTGACAAGTGCCAAAAGTCATAGACACTCTTTTTTTTGGCATTGAGGGTTCACTATTTAGACAGGAAACATCACTGAATATTGTCAAAATCCAGCTGGAATTATGAGATAAGATCACAGGATGAGGAGCCAGATGCAAAAAGTACTATATCATCAGTATGTATATATATATATATATATATATATATATATATATATGAATGAATGCAGAAGAGCAGACATAAGGGAGGTCATCTAGGAATATGGAAAAGAGACTAGGACACAGGACAGAACCTTGAGGGATACCTGAGCAGATAGGGAGCGGGGTGAAACTGAGTTACCTATCTAGACAGCTTGATACCTACCCTCAAGGTAAGAAGAGAATGAGCTGACTGCAGAGTCAGAAACATCTGGTGCTTTAAGCTTGTCCAGAACAAGGGGTGTGCCACTGTGTCAAAAGCTAACAAAAATGGCAGACGTAATCAGACCCTGATCCATACTTGAGAGTATGAAGTCAGTGAGATGAAGGAAAGAAGTAGAAGTGGAGTTAGATTTCCTAAAACCAGAACAGAAGTGGGGGAAAAGAAAGAGAAGGAGTCAAGGAAGGAAGAGAGAGAGAGAGAGAGTTGAAATAGAACAAGGTGTTCCTGTAAAATAGCAAGCGCAGGAAGGAGGGAGATAGGATAGTAGTTACTAGGGGAAAAGAGATCACCACCTTTAGGGAGAGGAATGATAGCAACCTGTTTTTAGGCATCAGGGACAGTAGCAAAATAAAAGGAAAGGTTGAGGAGAAGGGTAATAGGCAGAGCAATTGCAGGGGCTGAGAGAAAGAGAAGACGTTTGGGATCTTGGCCATCAGGGCTACCAACTTTGTGAGGATTATGGTCAAGTAATAACTTAAGGGTAGCAGAGGTAGGGATAGAAGAGAAGGAAAGGAGAAATTTAAAGGGGGAGGAGAAAGAGAGAATGGAGAAAGGTGAGGGGGAAGAGATAAGAGAAAGGGCACAGGTATAAAGTATAAGTTAAAAGAAGAGGCAACAGTAAAATGATCAGAGATGAGGGAGACGCCAACTTGAAGAAAAGGGTAGGAAACTGGGTCGTTGTGGAGAAAAGAGAGTGGATAACCTACCAGAACTTGGAGGGATGATTAAAGTTGTTCTAGAGTGTGGATGCAAAATATTTAGACTTAGCAAGCCTTATGGCTTTGGTACAGGCATTACAAAGGACAGATAGTGTGCCAAAGCAGTTGTGTAGCCAGTGATTTTATAAGAATGCCAGGCAAGGTCTCTAGAGTGGAGGCAAGTCATCACCTTGCTGATAATCCAAGGAAGATGAGAGCCCCGTTCTCTGGATTTTCGCAGTGGAGCATGACAATCCCATACAGCCATTGATTTGGAATGAAAGTATTATAAGGCAGAATTAATATTGTCAGCTGTTGAGATCAGAGCCCTATCAGTAGCCAAAAGGTGAGCTAGAAGAGAGGACAAGTCCAGTGACCTAAAGGACCTGAGATGGATAAATATTTGTGAAAGGGGCTTTAGGATGATGTATCTTGCACACACAGTAAACCATATGATGGTCACTGAGGGTGTTAGGAAGGATTCCAGCATCTACAACATGGTGAGGATTAGATGGGACAACCCAGTCTATAAAAGAGTGATTTAAAGATTTAAAATTTAGATGAGTCACGTCAGAAATCAATTGAGTCAACTGTGGTGACTTAAACATTTTGAACAATTTTGTTAGTGGTAGGGGAGAGCCAATTTATATTAAAGTCATCAAGAATATAAAGCTCACCTCTGGAAGAGTTAGACCATATAGTCAAAGGAAGCTCAATAAGTAAGGCCGGGGGGAATACCAGGGCAACAGTAAACCACAGTAATAAAGATGGGGACTGAATAGGGAAGAGAGAGTTTAAGAAGCAACAGTTCATAGGTAGAGAAGGAAGAAATACCAAGAACAGTCACAAACCGGATTCTGGTGGAAATGTAAACTGCAGTGTCGCCACCTCTGTTTGTGTGATCTTGACTGGCTATGATGTAGTCAGGTACAGTTACAGCAGAATTCTGTACCTAGGAGGAGAGCCAGGATCTACATATAACTAGAACATCCAGTTGTAAATTGAGCATGATAGGCTGAAGTTGGTCAATTTTTGGGAAAAGGCTATGGATGTTTAAATGGACAACTTTCAAACCTTTGGGAAGCTATAAGGATGAAGTAGTGCTGGGGCCAGGATTAAGTTCAATGTCACCTGCCAGCAGTAGTTACAAGGTGAACAAGCATTTGTCCATGACAAAAGTTAGATGCTTATTAAACAATTTATTTTTTAATTTTGACCTCTGCTTTTGAAGATACTTGTTTTAGGATTTGCCTTATAGACATGACATGTACCATTTATAGTATATTGGCTGACATATCATTTTGCACCAGAGATGCAAAAACACGATACGTCACAATTATGAGGTGGTGTGGAAAAATGGCTATGTTGAAAGTTTGGAGTCAAAAATATTAAAAATTAGCAAAGTTATGAGTGAATGCTGAAATAGTGTAACATTCAGTCATAACCTGGGCATGTAACCATATTTGTACACCAAATGTTCAGCATAGCCTTCTTATTACCCCACCTAATGAACCTGGTAGGTGAACATTTTCTAATCTCTGCCAAAATGTCATTCTTGTACCACCAAAACATCATTCTGCGTCACAGGTCTGAAAACACATTTTGGCCAGGATTTAAAAAATGACAGCTGTCACATTCATGAGGTGTTGTGAAGAAACAGCTATGTTGAACATCTGTGGTCAAAATATTGAAAATTACCAAGTTACAAGCCTGCATTCACAAATTTCAATGTAGGCTCATAACTTTGTTGCTTTTTAAAAAAATATGTTTAAGGCAAATTTTCAACACAGCCTTCTTATGACCCCACCTCATAAACAAGGCGGAGAAAAATTTCAGCTCCTGATTGAAAGGTGATTTTGTGCAGTGACTGTGAAATCACCTTTAGGGATAGATGTACCTAATTTCACTGCCATTGTTCATTTTCCCAAAAAAGCATGTTGAAAATTTTGGGTAAAAATATTCAAAAATGGCCAAGTTATGCCACTAAGATCAAAACCCACATATCTGATTTCCTCAGTTTGCAGTGTGGCTTTGAAGAGTGAAGATGTGCCTGTGGTCCAGAGAAGATTACGGCATTGGACCCCCCCATTGGGTAACTAAGGGCTTGGGGGTGCTGAGTGGGAAGGTCAGGTAGGGGGACTAACAATGCAACAGACATTGATGGATGATTTTCTTTTTTGCAGGGTTAAACATTAAAAAAAAACATTGAGGAACATTTCTCTTTATTTCAGATACATTGCAATACTGGGATTGGAACCCCAGTCTCAGGCTTGTTCGAGACAGGGGTGGACAACCTGGAAGGGGGGGGTCAAGAGAAGCAGTACCAGGCATAGGCACCCCGGACTGCTTACATTTAAAATAGATAAACAGACAGACAGACATACAGATGGATGATAGATAGATGGATGGGAAGGACGGGCAGGCGGGTGAGCGACCTGGAGGGGACAGGGAGAAAGAAGCTTTAGTGGGGATGGGCACCCTGCTCCGCTTACATTGAAGGAAAATATTTATTAAGATGTGAAGGACAGATCGGCAATACACCTGGAGGGGATGGGGAGAAAGAAGTGGTAGCTGGGGTGGGCACCCCGCTCTGGACATTTTCAGCTTTTTTTTCACATTTCTATAGCCTCTGCATTCTGTGTCCTGCTGGCATTATTAATGGCCACAAAACACATAAACAATGCAGGGTGTGCCTAAATGTTGCATTTCATCACTTTGTTAGCTAAAATTCAAATCTGTTCAACCCAACCTAAATGACTACCAGTGGATGCTCCTGTGTGTGCACAGTGCTCAGCATTTCCTACATCTTTGCCCTGCTGAGCCAGTAGCTGTTTAGGTCAGGCCAAACAGAACTTAATTTTAACTAACAAAATGATGAAATGCAATTTTTAGGCACATCCTGCATTATTTATGCGTTTTATGGCCCTTAATAATTCCAGCAGGGCACAGAAAGCACAGGCTATAGAAATGTGAAAAAAGTTGACAGTGTCCATTTAAAGATTATTCGTGAACTATAAAACTATAGCTAAAACCCTGAAGCAGAAAACAGGAGCAGTACGACTCATAAGACTGAAGGCAGGACACAAAAGGGGAACGACAAAGCATTCAGTTAAGGAATAAATGTACTGTAGATGTATTCTTAATTAGGGCAGGTATGTGACAGGAATGGGTGTGAGGTTCCAGTGTGAGGGACCCTAAACACAAAGCACACTATAGACCTGAGCATTGTGAGAGGCCCTCTGCATTCACAAATCATGTCTTAGGCCTGGGCTGATGTGAGGTCTTCCATGATTTGTTAATGGATTCCCATAGCATGCTATAAGTCGATTGCCGGCCATTAGAAATATTGACAATGCTGGCCAAATTGTCAATGTGAAGTTGTGAACAGTGGTAGTTAAATATCTTTTTTTAAAACTAACTGAGTTAATTTCAAAAACCTATGTTAAAGCACCAGTTTGGTGATAGCATAAAGCTTCAAATGTAGGAAAATGTAACATTTTGTTAAAAGGTCCACTGAGTCTTGTTGAATCTGTAGCATGACATTCCTCCAGGTTTAAACAATTATGTGAAACAGCATTGGTGTTGCCCTAGTTTTGGCATGATGTCTCCAAGCATTGTTGGGTGTCTGTTGTCTCTGTGCCCAGAAAGATTGTGCCTAGGTTATGGCATTACCAACACTACAGTATTTTGTATGATTGTTCAAACCTCAAGGATTGCCATGCCACATATATTCACAAGGCTCAGCAGATTTTTTTACCCTAACATTATATATACCCTGCTTTTGATGCTTTGTTCTACAACCTTAACTGATGCTTTAAAGTTCAATTCCAATGGTTTTAAAAATGTACTGTACTATTTACCTACCACAAAGACAACTAGGCCTTACATATAAAAAAGTGTAGAAATTGTCATTCCTCAGGTATAAATTATATTGTATTGCCTCACTACTTTGTTGACTTCAAAGAATCTTGGGTGAGTTCAGTTGTCATTTCAGCAAAAATTACATAATGTTCCTCTAGGTCCTGTCAGCTCAGTAAACACACAGTATATCAGACTGTAAAATGGCAAAAGTCAGTCTTTGCTTCCAATTTTCTGAAGAGGGCCTTTATTAATGGGATTATAACAGTAAAACAACATGGATAAAAATCTGACAAGTTCCTTAGGCTAGCCAACACTTTCTGCATAGTATCAGCCCCCCCCCCCCACACACACACACACACAAAGGACAAATCTGTCAGACTTGTAAAATGTAAATTCTGGTTTACTTTGTTCCCTTCTATTTCTAAATGTGTAAGAGTTTCAAAAGTGTCACTGCTTTTCTTGTATCCCTCTTACAATAAATGTATCAGTCTCAACACCCTTTCAGAAATTAGTCCCCTTTGCCAGCACAACTCCAACAAATGTGTACCTTTCTCACGCTACTTGCCAAATCTGCACCTCATCCCAAATTTGAACCCCCTGCCTCTGTACCTCTAACCCCTATCTGCAAACTTTTTGTACCTCTATACCTGCTGTTTTGCCCAAGATATGAACCCTTTGTCATGTACCCCTCCTGAAATTATTAACCCAACCCTCACACCACTCCTCAAATTTGCACCCTTCAGAAACATTGCATCTTACCTCTTCCCCCTTGTAAAATTTACAAACTACTGCACTCCTCCAAAAATCTGTTCCTCTTGCCTCACTCAACTCACAAGATTTTACCTACCTACACTACTCCACAATTGCACACCTAACCAAAATCTGTACTATCAACCTTTGCACCCCTCATAACTTTATACATCATAACCAAGCTATCCTTCCAAAATTTGCAACTCAACCCCCTGCCCTCGAAAGATTTGTACCCCTAGCTCCACAGTTTTTCTATCCTTACTCATGTGTTTGTGTTTGTACCAAAGTTTTATCCTTTCTTCTGCTCTTCCCCAGTTTCATAACCCAACACCCAACCCTTCAAAAAAATTGTATCCAGTGCCCATGTACCATTCTCAAAAATGGAACACATACTTCTGGCCCTCCCACAATATGTTCTCCTATACCACATGACTCCCAGAATGTGTACCTCCCCTGTACTACTCCCAAATCAGCACTTTCCAAAACGTGTACCTCCTACATCAATTCTCCCTCCACAATGTGTACACCCGAAATCATTCCAGATTATCTACCCTCTACTCCACTTCCCACAAACAAAATAGTTCCTTTACCCTTGGGATGGAGGAGTTCAGGGGTAGGGGTACACATTTTAGTAAGGATTGGAGGTGGAACAAATATGGGGAAGGTTGCAGATTTTTAGAAGTAGTACAGGGCTAAAGGTGAAAATATTCAGAGTGGATCAAGGAAAATATGTTTTGGGAGGGAGTGGTTAAATGGTTCAGAGTTTAAAAGGGGGAATACAATGTATTCTGGAAGGTGTGAGATGGTAGAGGCTCATAGTGTGAGAGGGATGTGAGGGAAGGAATGCTACTTTCAAGATGGCTAAGGAAGTAAAAGTACAGATTTTAGAAAGGGGAGCAATGGTTCAACATTTAGGAAGCATGCAAGGGTAAAGGCACACATTTTTGTGAAGCGTTGGTTAAAAGTATAAATTTTGGGAGG
The DNA here is from genome assembly GCA_016271365.2 of Neoceratodus forsteri. Classification (NCBI taxonomy): domain Eukaryota; kingdom Metazoa; phylum Chordata; order Ceratodontiformes; family Ceratodontidae; genus Neoceratodus; species Neoceratodus forsteri. Next base: position 1,538,483,507 of record CM028131.1, on the reverse strand, counting down.
GGTGCAAAAAGGGATTTCAGATATAAAGGGATGCAGGAGTAAAAGTGCACATTTTGAGAGAGGATCGGTAAGGTTAAGATATCGGGAGGGGGTGCAACAAAAGAGAAGTGTACATTTTGGGAAAGATAAAATAAATGTCTAACATTAGCGGGATGAAAAGCAGAATTACAAATTAGGAAGAGTTGTATGGCAAAAGTACTTACTTATTTTGGAAGAGTTACATGGGCAGGAGTACAAATTATGAGCGGAGGAGAACTCTTTACAGAGCAGATGTGCAGATTTCAGAATCGTGTTTAAGCCTCAGCAAAGTGGGTAAATCGCAATAGTATTTTGAAGCAGAGAACTGCAGGGGGGCTACATTTATGATTGGTTGGGAAAATGAATAGCAAAATGTACATGAACTAATGCATTTGGGTACCTCTTCACTTATTTAATATTGTTACAAATGTTTTACTATATAGTCCGTGAAACATACTAAAGATTCATATGTTGTGTTGTATCAATAACATTTATTTATTTATTTATTAGCTTTTGGTAACTGGGTAAGTGCGCTAGGCAACAGACCTGCCTATTTTCAGGCACGACCCGGGAGAGCACAGGACATTGGTTACAATATGCAGAAATGCACAGACATAATATAGGTGTACAGGAGCAAAACAAGATATACATTGGGTAGCATATTAATAGTTACATAAGTTTACATTTTAGGCATAGATCATAATAAGGATGTAAAATAAAGCAATTAGGGTAACCATAAGACAGCTGAGGACAATAAAGACATCAAGGTTCATAGCCACCTAGACAAGCATATTGCATGGGAGAACATTAGTGTAGTACTCAGGGTCAGACCCGACAGCCTGCAGTGGGACAAAGCAAATTAAGAGCATTTGCATTGGCCAGAGGCTAGAAGGTGGGTGAACAGCAAGTTTTTGAATTCTCGATGGGAGGCTGAAGTTTTCACCATAAGGGGGAGTGAGTTCCAGAATTTGGGAGCAAAATGGGCAAATGCCTGTTCACCCATTTTTGTCATGCAAGGTCTAATGGAGAGCATGGGGACAGAGGAAGACCTGAGGGTACGGGTGTGTGAAGCAGGAGTCAGGAGGTTGGCAAGATAGACAGGGCAGGGAGGTCTAGACAGGTAGTCGATTAAGCAGCCCAGGGAGTAGGCTCGAATATCCTTAGGTGATAGCCAATTTAAGCCAGCGTAAAGGAGACAATGATGGGTAAGACATGGGGCAGTTAAGACGAATCTACAGATGTTGTTGTAGACAGTGTTCCATTTGTGGAGTGTAGCAGCAAAGAGGAGGGGCAGAGCATATTGGAGCTGGGGTAAGAGAATACCTCTCGCAACAGAAAGTCTAGTGAAGGAGAGGGAGTGGCGCACGTGATAAGTCTCCGGCCTAATTTTAGCATTGATGGCACGGCACACCACATATTGACATGTTGAGAACAGGTCAAGTGTGGGATCCAAAGTGACCCTAAGGTACTTGAAGGACTCAGTGTTTAAGATGAGGGAGCCATCAAGGCATTGAACCCGGAGCCTGTTCTGAGGGGCAGACAGTTTCTTAGAGGATCCGAATAGCATAGCACAGGTTTTCTAGGTTCAGGACTTGGTGGTTGCTAGAGCCAGGTCTGCAGGAATTGGAAGTCATTAGTGAGAGTGGAGTTGATGGCAGCAACCGATTTTGACCCAGAGTAGAGAATAAGGTCATCTGCGTACATAAGAGTGCAGCTATGCTGGGACATGGTGGGAATATCATTTAAGAAGAGGGAGAAGAGTAGAGGTCCAAGAGTGGATCCCTGGGGAACTCCATGGGAGATGTTTAGGGGGGAGGAAAGGGCCTTGTGAAATGCTACTGCCTGAGTCTGATTGTCAAGATAGCTATGGAACCAGGAGAGGGCTTGGTCAGATGCTCCAATGGATTGGAGTTTCTTTAGCATGAGAGGATGGTGTACCATGTTGAAGGCTTTAGACAGGTTGATAAAGACGGCCCCAGTGAGTAGGCCACGGTCCATATTATTTCTGATGTCATTTGTAAGTTGTGTAAGTGCAGAGGTGGTACTGTGACCGGGCCGGAAACCATGTTGGCACGAGGTTAAGAAGATTAAACATGTCAAGGTGAGCAGCAAGCTGGCGGTGGACTATTTTGTCAAGCAGCTTACTCAGAGTGGGCAGAAGAGATATAGGGCGGTAGTTGGACATGAGTTTGACATCGCCCTTTTTGTGTATAGGGATGGTTCTGGCAGTAAGGTCCTCAGACAATCAGAAAGTGATGACTGATGGTTTCCATTTTACAGTGTGTGTGTGTTGTGAGCTAACAGTCTTTTTCATAAATTAATATTGTACAATGACTTGGAAACGTAAGCATTTTCACTTGTCACTGAGTCTCCAAAGGTGTGTAATTGTAGTATAATTACATGCCAGGGCCCCCAATGATACAAGCAATAGTTTTATAAGGCTAGTTCATGGATTGGGGGGGTTGGAGGCAAGCAACTTTGCCCTCGGCCTCACAGTGCGCCACAACAGTCCCTAAATCCCACACTAAAAGACACCCTGTCCTCTATTAGTGCTTACTTATCTCCAAGATGACACGTCTAGGTCATATATTTTTATTTATTTATTTATTTATTTATTTCAATTGGGATTAATACCTTTGAGTCAAAGATTCATTTTCAAAGGTTCCAAGTCAGGGACAAAAGAGAGCAATACAAATACAATAAGTATAAATAAAGATAACAGTGAAAAAAGAAGACATGGTAGGCATCATGAAACTCAATGGCACGTGAGGTACAGGACTTACTAGTTTCAGGTACATCTTAAAAATAGAATAAATTACATTGCATCAAGTTGTTGCAGGGTATGGATACACTGGGGATAGTGAGACATGACAATAATAGGTCCGTGTTAAGCTTTGGGGATGATGGGGGAAAAGGTAAGCAGTCAGGTTGGCATTGTCAAAGTAGCTAGAGGTGGTGTGGACAAGAGTAAAGGGAAAAGGTGATGAAGGAGGGTTGTAAGTCAGGGGGGGTAATGGTGAGGGGAAGAAGTGAAAAGGTGGGGGATAAGGCAAGAAGAATATGTTGAATTATTTCCTTACATATATTAACCACTGCATTTGAAAGTTTATCCATTGTACAAATCTTGATGGTTTGCAGCAATGGAAGGGTGGAGTCTGAGCTGCTTCGTGTTCAATTGCTTTGCACCTTCAATTCCAATTTTCATTGAACAATAAAGTAAAAGGAATTCATTTTAGCATGTCATTCCAAAACAAAGGCAGTCACAACAAATGTTCAAATAACCTAGGATGGAAGTTGGGATGATTGCCCTTAGCATTTCCACCACATTGCTTGCTTCCACCTTGCATGGATTGAAATATTGCTGGATGCCTGTTGGAATGAAGCATACACAGTGTCCACAATACTATATACTTGGTACAATGCTTATGGACATCCTCATTACTTGGTAATATTTAAGAACAAACTTCCACTGCGGACCCTGGAATGAGATTAAATATGAGGAGGAAGGAGACAGCCATTGAGTTCTTGCTGCAGACGTTTTGATGCAGTAACAATCTGTATGTGTTCTTTTACTGTGACTCACCCTTATTGTCCCCCAACCTGCTGTATTACTAGACGGTCCAATAGGTGGTGCTGTAGTGAATCCTAAATTCATCCTCCTTAAACCTAAATACATCTGGGAGGAAAAATACTGAATTGTACACTTTTGTTGGATTGGTGTCACTGCTTCTCTATTTTTGAATAGCACTGTCATTTTATGGTCTTGATTGGGCAGACATTCTTCAGTAACTAACATTTCTATGGGAAGGCAATAGTGTTTCATCTATTCCTATTGTACATATATGCTCCTGCAGTGTTTTACATAAATGTATAGACCTAATGATAATTATCAAAGTGATCATTTCAGAGTATGACTATTCAGTTAATGGTGTACTCCGAATTCTTTACACCTAGCATGGTTAGGTGCTAGTATTGTTTCCATAATTTTAGAAAACATCCAGCTAAGTGAAGAATAAGGACAGGAAAGTGACAACTTCTTGATCCTGAAAAGCAACATGTAACAATAAATACTGTATGATGCAATGAGTTCATATGGAATAACAGTCACCAAAACAAATAAAACAATTATATCCATGATTTGTGGGAGTTATTTGGTGTACTGTTATAAAAATTCCTAGTTTGATTATTGCTTTTTATAGCATCATTTGTTTTTACTTCAATACAGCTTTGCATTGTTGCTCCTCTTGGTGTTATTCTATTTCCCGTGCCATAAAACAGTGTGCTAATTCTTGACAGTTAAGCCTAGTTATATTTTTTCCATGAATATGGGGGTTAAATTGGACAAGAATCCATAGAAACTTAGCTTCCCTACCTTTTACAAAATGTATGGTCAAAAACACCTTGCAAAGGTCTGAAAATAGGTTTCCTCCTTATACAGTACGTTGCATTTTAATCCTTCACAGTAATCAGTTTTAGGCCGGAAGTAGTACATTTTACACAGGAGAAGTTTGCTCCTATTTTGCTTCTGGCACTTAGACTTGTAATATCATAGTCAGAACTGAGTTTCCTCACCCATCCCTGTTCCACCACTAGGTGTGATGTAAGAAGTCAACCTTTGGTGCTGCAGAAGCACAAGGCAAGTTTCAGTTTAAAAAGTTTGAGTTTGTGTGTTCGGAATGTGATGCTTGATAATGATATAGTAAAACACACATACAGAACAGTGCATTCTATAATAGCTAAAAGGCTACACAGACACAGCCAAATGTCCTGTAAAATGTCAGTTTACATGTGATAATCAAGACCTAAAATCGTGTTTGTTCATATGCCTATTTTCTGTAACAACAAACCTTACATTACCATAGTGTGTGTAAAATGGGAATGGCTATTTGTTCTCAGACTGTCTAAACTAAATGTGTATCTATAGATGAACTATCACTTTTCTAATACATTTTGTTCTACTCAGGCTTGACATTTTGTATGGTCCATATCAGGGTCTTGCTTGGTCCTTCCCAATAGGAACTGCAGGTATATGCATTTAACAGATAGCAATATAAAACCAACCATGTTTTTAAGTGTTTAAGCATCCCTGTAATAATTACTAACAGGAAAACCAAAAAAGTAACTCTTTTTCCCTTATATAGTTTATGGTACTTTTTTGTTTTCTCCTCATAACCCGTCCCCTTACCTCCGATGCTCACACACATGTGGAGGCATGCATACACTGCGTCTCCAGTTATCCACCTACTACATGTTGCCCCCTCCACCTACGTTGACCACCGGGCCTCCATCTGGTGGCAACGGGACTATGGGGGGCCGGGAGCAGCGACCACACCAGGAGGGAATAGCTGCCTTCTGGCTGCTCAATCCTGCTCTAATCCTCCCCCGATGCCAGTTCCCTGATGACCTGAGTCCGTTCCCAAATCCATGTCATGGGTGTGGCTCAATGTAAGGCTTCCATTGCCTCAGCATCACTGGGCCGGCCCAAAAAAGTAACTTATAAAACCTATACAAGGCATATGATTATTCAGAGAATGTTGTTTCATATGGGGAATGACTTTCGATTAGGCACAGGATTACTACCTGAATGGAGATAATGGTGTAAGCATAGAGCAGCTCATTTGCAAAGCATGACAAAGATTAAATTAACCAAGAATAGATTGTCCTCCATAGAACAGCCCACTACCCTGTATACTTCCGGGTGCCTTACAGATTCTGTGATGGGAATAGCTTTAGTACGGGGGCTGAAGTAAATGTTATTTAGTTCATATACTGCCACATGTGTACCTAGTTCCGCTTTATCAATTAGCACAAAACACACTCAGGCACTGTCTAAGAAAAGAAGAAGTATATTAAATAAAATATGCACTGTCTAGGAACATTCTTTTTACTGTCGAAATAAACTATTAAACTGCATTCAATTTATTTCTTGTGTCTGAATGCACGCACTGTTGATCTTTTATGTGCAATGTTCAGCCTATTCTGTGCTGGCAGGGTGCACACACAACATCATTTTATTTTCCAATATATGACAACTGTGTGGGAAAAAAACAACAAAAGGTGCTTGTTTAAGCTTAAAAGCATGATTACACTCATAATGATAGCCATGCAGCACTCAGACTTAAATAATTAAAACTGACAGTGTAGCATAAATTGGTTTATGCTTCAGATTTACTTGGCACATCCAGAGTCAGTCTTTTGTGACCAGTGATGTGAAATTTAAATGCACACCAATAGATGTTTTAAAATAACAGAGCTGATTGCTCTATGTCCTGAACACACAGAACAACAAGATTACAAAAGACAGGCTGCTGGTGTCAACAGCCCATCAGCTGCTTGATGACTGGCTTCATGCAAACCGAAGGACCGAAGCCCTCTCTGATTGGAGTGGCTCACTCCTCTGAAGTACAAGAAGTTTCTGCCCAGCAAGCAGTGAGTGGTGTCACGACCACAGTGTGTGGTCATTGGTGTAGACAGCCGAGCCCCTGCTATTTTGAACTGTGATGGGCTCAGCTGTGGCACACCCCTGAAATCCCCTTTCAGTGTAACAAAATGTTTGCTGAGCATGTGCATCAAATGTATAAAGAGCTTGTAGATCATATGCACCACTCTGCATTGTCCTTCAAACTCAACACAGCAGTACAAAACACATTTCTAAGTGGTGTCCTGTCACTGCTGTGCAGTATCTGTTAAAATAATGTGTTTTATTTCACTTCCAATTGTTGCCCGGTTGGGTTGTCATGTCCCTGATCTGCACAGATGCTGTGCAGAAGATGTCAGTAGCATAACAAGGTCATTTGGTGTGTAAGTAGGACTGTGAAGGGACTGACAGTACTATCTCATACTGTATGAACTGCCTTAGTAAACATGACAAAGCAGTACAATCATTAAAATTCACATTTGCAATACTGAAGCCATGGCTCTGCGCATGCACTGCACACCCCCGTTGAGCTGGTGTGCATGTGTACCCCCACAGCTCCAATATTTTAAATGTGAATTTTAATGGTTGTACTGCTCATTTTCAGTAAAGGATTGCTTTGTTATGTTCAGCATTCATCTGTGAATCAGAAAATTTATTTGTGCTACTGTGTTCCCGATGTGCAAATTAGTTCCTGCATGAGTTTTTAGGCTGCTCAGGGACCTCGACTGGAGCCGCATCCTCAGATCGTGAGTGTGTATGGATAGTCACAGTGAAGAGAACAAGAGGCAGCTATTCCTGCATTCCAGGTAAGTTAAATTTGTCATTTCACAGGGCACAAATATAGAGCAGGACTGAGTGAGGGAGGATAGTTTAAAATACACTGCTGGGAAGATTTTAATCATTTATCACATTTACTAAGGCAGCTGATACAGTACGGGATAGAACTATCAGTCCTGCTTGTACACCAAATGATGTCATCACGCTAGACGTCCTTTAGGCAGTACAGTGGGAAATATGAACTAAAGGCAGAATATAAGCAGCAGTATGTGTGAAAGCAAGAAACATCATTTTTTGGGTGTTATAGGTTCCTAGGTTCATAGGAGTTGTATGAGTTCAGTAGGCAACAAGGCCCTTTATTGAACTCGCCACACATGTACCTCATGGGTGGAATTCATAATTTTTGTTTCCCATATATTGATCCAATCTATGTTTAAATATCGTTAAATTACCACTATTAACAACATACTGAGGTAGTTTATTCCACATTCCAACCACTCGTTGAGTAAAAAATCTACTTCTTTTAATCGTTAAGTTTTTATCACCTAAGAGTTTAAAGTTAGCACTTCTTGTTGATATTAAACCTTCAAACCTAGTTAGTCTTATTGTTTCTCTTATATACTCATCTTTAACAGTTTTATTGGAGAGACATAGGTCACTTCTTATCTGCCTATATTTTGTGGAGAATAGTTTAAACTGTTTCAGCCTATTATTTAAGGTATGGTATTTGACAGATATAATTTTCTTAGTTAATCTTCACTGTACACCCTCAATTAGTTTTTGACTTGTTACAGTATAGGGTGTACTGAACTGGGGACAGTACTCCAAATGTGGGCCCACCAAACTGGTGAAGAGTGGAACAATTACCTTAGGGTCTTTACTTTTTATGGTACCAAGTATTGATCCAACAATGTTATGAAACTGTTTAACCATGAAGGCAGTATTTCTATCAAAGGACATATTGTCAGAGATTATGACACCCAGGTCCTTCTCCTTGACTGTAGTTTTTAAAGTAATGTTATTCGATTTATAGTCAAAAACTGGGTTATTCCTCCCTAGGTAAATAACTTTACATTTTATTTGTTTTAGCCCAATGTGATAGTCTGTCAAGTTGGTTTTGCAAAAGTAATCCTTCAGATGCCATCCTTACAAGACCTCCAATCTTGCAGTCATTGGCGTATTTGCATATCCATGCACTATCAGCTACAGACATTGTGGACACCACCATGTTGAAAAGGGTGGGGCCCAACACTGAACCCTGAGGCACACCACTAGTAACCCTACCCCATTATGACATATGCCCTTTCGCATACTCTTTGCAGCCTGTCATCCAACCATGACTGTATCCAGTAGCTAATATTTGGAAGTAAATTAATTCTTATCAATTGTTATAAAATTATTCTGTGTGAAACTTTATTGAACACCTTTGCAAAGTCCAGAAACAGTACATCAACAGGTATGCCCTTATCTAGAGCTGCACTGACTGGCTCAAAAATTGTAATAAGCTAGATAAACATGATCTACCTGAAATAAAGCCACGTTGAAAGATATCAATTAGACCTGCATTATTAATATGATCTGTTACATGTTTTTGGAGGAGTCTTTCCATAACCTTGCCAATAACTGATGTAAGGCTTATTGGTGGATAATTATTAGGGTCATTTGTATTGCCTCCCTTATGAATAGGAATAACTAAAGCTTATTTTGCCTGTATAACTTTGCCTTCTTTAATAGAGGTATTGAAAAGAATAGTAAGTGGTCCTTTGATTGCATCACTTAACTCCCGTAAAAATCTAGGTGATAGTCCATCAGGAGCCACTGCACTATTGCTTTTGGGGGATTTTATTATTTGGTCAGACTCGATACTACTAAATACAGGGTAGTTATTTGTATTTTCAACTATAGGTGTTCTAGTAACTGCCTTTATTTCAAAAACATTTAGGAAGTGATCATTAAGTACCCTTGCAGCAGCATTCTAATATGTTATTGGTATTTTATTGATTGTAACTGGCCAGTAGATTGTTGCTTGCCTGTTATAGAACCTATATAATTATAAAATTGTTTTTTGTTATCTTTTACTTTAGTAACCAAGTTGAACTCTAATCTTGCTTTTGATTTCTTTATCAGACTGTTATTTTTTTCACAGAACATTTAAATTTTGCCCATGTCCTAGATGACGCATTGTTTACGTACTTCCTGTACAGTTTTTTCTTCTTCAGCAGTTGGTTCCTAATAGAATTATTCCATTAAGGTGTCACACGGTGATTATTACAGTACTTAATCCTTTGTTTCAGCAACACAGACCAGAAATAACCACAGAGGACCCTTCAGCATCCTGTGAGTGAATCACATACAGCAGCAAATTAAAATGTATGTAAAGATTTTGCATATAATCTTTAAAAGAACCAGGATGATGCTGGGAGGGGGAAGGAGGGAAATAGAGAAGAGTGAATAGGGAGAGAGAATTGTTAAAAAACACCAGAGAGATTCTAAGTGCAACCAAGGAGAAGGAAGAATAAGACACCACTGATGCCAAGGGAAATGGAGGAGAGTGGGGAGAGAGGAAGAGGGGAAAGTAGGAGATGAGGGAGGGCAATAGCTTAAACACGAAAAGTAGGAGAAGGCATTAGATTGTGGAAAAGAAGCACAGGGAGAGAAGAGGGAGAAAAACACCCTAGACGTTAACAGCATAGTGGAGAAAACAAAAGTACGGAAACTAAAAAATATAAAGACAACAAATAAGGGGAAAAAGTTAGAGGAGAGACAGAAAACAAGACTTTAAGAACAATCATAAAAATATACAATAACAGGAAGCACTGGAAGGGTATAGTTAGTTAAATCAAAAACATAGGTACAAATTCAAGCTACATCTAACTAGTACTAAATTAAGAATAGGAATACTACACGCTATGACTACTTAGTATAAACAATAGGAATAAAACAACATGGAACTACTGTAACTATCAAATAAATTAGAAGTAAAATAATTAAACAAGCTACACCTACTAGCACAGATAAGAACTAAATACTACTATACGTAATAAGTGAGTTAGCTAACATTAAGACCGTGGTAATATAACAAGTTAAAGCTAATTAGCTTAAAGTGCAGACAATTGGTACTAAGTAACAGGTACAATATAGTGCAAAGCAAATTAAAGCTCAGTTGTAGGTACTAGTTATAATTGCAAGCAACAGGTAGATAGGCACTCTCACTGTAAACAACATAGACACATAGGCTTCTGAAGCAACTTACACAACTCTAAATGGTATTACATTACAAACAGAGAGAGAACTGTTACTGTTCAGCAGGCATAGACAGTTACAGAGGGATGCCTTACTGACCCCTTTGGGAGCAGCGTGACTGGCCAGATGGCTGCCTCATGGCTGACTTCAGACAGACTCCTAGTTACCTTTACACTATAGCCCTTAAGCATTCAGACCACATCAGAGAACCACTAGCAAACTGAACTTAAATAGGGCAATACAACACCGTCCACAGATCCACAACTCCTCCCAATGGAGGAAGAGCACAGGCAGTCCTCAGGCCACTGACAGCAGAAAATCCACACACAAACAGCAGCAAGAGCCCAGCTGGCTCACTCCCTTCACTGCAGACCTCCAAAGAATGCTAGCAGAACAAGCACGGTTGTCACTGTCACAGAAGTGGTGATTTGAAAATTGTCTACCCCAGTAACTCTGCCCACAGATCCACAACTTCTCCCAATGGACGAAGAGCAAAGGCAGTCCACATGACACAGGTAAATGACAAATGGGTCCTGCAAGTAGTGGGTCAGGGGTTGTCTCTGCAGTTTCAGAGGTTTCCTAAATTGCAGAGGCCAAATAACTGTCCAGCTTATTTGCCATCAGAAAAACACTATTGGAACTGGAAGTAAAGAAACTACTGCAAGCAAAGGCAGTAAATAAGATCCCTGCATCACAACTGGGCAAGAGCCACTTTTCAAGATGTTTCCTGACCCACAAGAAAAATGAAGAATGGTGACCCATTTTAGATTTAAGGTATTTGAACAGGCATATCAAGAAAGAAAAAATCAGGGTGGTAATACTGAGCACAGTAATTCCATCTCTGCACTTAGGAGATTGGTAGGGGTCACTAGATCTGAAGGATGCCTACTTCCACATCCCACTTAGACCCAGTCACCCAATGTATCTCAGGTTCAGGCTGAGAAACTGCCAGTATCAGTTCACAGACCTACCCTTTGGCCTCACCTCAGCACCAAGGTTGTTCCCAAAGTGCTTAACTGTGGTGGCAGCCCACCTAAGAAGGGATGGTGTGGTGGTTTTCCTTTAGCTAGATGACTGTCTAGTCTCAGGGAAAACTAAACAGGAGGCAGTGTGCTCCATCCAGCTGGGAAAAAGCACCTTGGAAAACCTGGGCTTCCTAATAGATCTGCAAAAGTCTCAGACAGAACCAGTACAGGTTCAGAACTTCACTGCAGCAGAGCCGGACACCTTGCAGGATAAGGTCTTTCTCCCACAGATAAGGGTAACAAATCTGATTGCCAGCACAGAATCATTCATCTCAGTTATCCATGGCCTGCAAGGGATTTCCTGAAGCTACTAGGTCATGTGGCTTCAGAGATACATGGATACTGTCGGCAGATAAGGGCCTATGGCCCACCCAGTCTGCCCATTTGAGCTTGTAAGTTCACTATATGTTTTCCTAGAAGTCTGTTGCCCCTTACTCCTGACCTCCAGAATTGCCTTATGTCTATCTCATGCATTCTTAAATCCCATGATTGTTTCAGCCCCCACCACTTCCTCTGGCAGGGTGTTTCACTTGTCCACCACCTTTTCTATTAAGAAATTCTTCCTCAAATTTCCTCTGAATCGCTCTCCCTCCAACTTCATCTCATGCCCTCTAGTCCTGGAACATCTTTTTTGCTGGAAAATAGTGTATTCCTATACTCTGTTCCTCCCTATAAGATACTTGTATGACTCTGTCATATCACCTCTCTCCATCCTCTCCTTCAATGAGTACATATACAAGTCCTTCAACCTGTCCTCATAGGACTTGTGATGCAATCCATGTACCATCTTTGTTGCCCTCCTCTGAACCTTCTCTACCCTGTCTATGTCTTTATGTAGATAAGGTCTCCAGAATTGTACACTGTACTCCAGGTGGGGCCTCACTAGTGTCTTGTACAGTGGAATTATGACCTCCCTTTTCCCACTGGTGATACCCCTGCCTATGCATCCCAGCATCCTATTTGCTTTACCTGCTGCCTTGTCACACTGTTTCCCTACCTTGAGGTCATCAAAGATGATAACCCCAAGATCTCTTTCATGCTTGGTGCATGCTATATCCTCACCCCCAATTGATATGTTGTTCCGGGGTTTTTGTGTCCCATATGCATTATCTTGCACTTCTTTGCACTGAATCTCAACTGCCAAACCTCTGACCATTCTTCAAGTTTCTGCAGGCCCCTCCTCATTCTATCTACACCCTCTGGGATGTCCACTTTGTTACATAGCTTTGTGTCATCAGTGAACAGGGAAATTCTGGCTTCTAGGTCCTGTGTAATGTCACTGATGAAGATGTTGAATAGGACTGGTCCCAGCACTGATCCCTGCGGTACCCCGCTGGTCACTCTTCCCTCTGTGGAGTGACAGTCATTTACCACCACTCTCTGTGTCCTGCCACCCAGCCAGTTACCTACCCACTGCACTACTGTCCTGCCCACTCCTATATTTCCTAGTTTGTTTAATAGCCTTCCATGTGGCAGTGTCAAAGGCCTTGCTGAAGACCAGATAGGCCACGTCCACTGCCCTCCCCTTATCTACTTCCCTTGTCACCCAGTCAAAAAATTAAATGAAGTTGATCTGACATGACCTCCCCCTGGTGAAACTATGCTGCCTTGGGTCCTGTAGTCTGTTGGCAACCAGATGTTCCACCAGTCTCTCCTTCAGTAGTGCTTCCATGATCATCCCCACTACCGAAGTGAGGCTGACTGGTCTGTAGTTCCCTGCTTCCTCTTTGCTCCTGCTTTTGTATAAGGGGACTACATCTGCTGTCCTCCAGTCTTTGGGTACCTCCCCTGTTTCCAGTGATCAAGGACCCTGGGGTGCACCCCATCTGGCCCCATTGCTTTATCAACTCTTATTACTTCCAGTTCCTTCAGGACCCTTTCTCATGTAAAGGGACTTGTGTCCATTTCTGCACCATTTTCACCCCTTGTGCTCCCTTCAGACCCATTACCCTCCTCTTCCTCGGTAAAGACTGTGCAGAAATACCTGTTCAATATGTCAGTTTTACTGTTGTCATCCTCCACGCGGCTCCCATCCTCCCCCTTCAGTGTCACTATCCCTCCCTTTGCCTTTCTTTTTTCACTTACGTCCCTGTAAAAGGTTTTGTCCCCTCTACCCACTGATTTTGCAATGCGCTCTTCTGTCTGACCTTTGGCTTCCCTTACTAACCTCCCTGCCTCCCTTTACTTCTCCTGGTAATTCTCCCTATCCCCTTCTGCCTGTGTCTTTTTGTGTTGCCTGAATGCAGTCTTTTTGGCTTTCACTTTCTCCACTACCTCCTTGGAAAACCGTAATGGCATCCTCTTCCCTTTCCCCATGCTAACCTGCTTAATGCATAATTCTGTTGCTCTTGTAATACCCATTTTAAATATTACCCACTGTTCCTCAACCTCTGATTCCCACCCCATTCCCATTAATGCCTCTTTCAAGCATCTCCCCATTTTTGCAAAGTCTGCCTCCCTAAAATCCAGGATACATGTTTTTGTGCGGTTTGGTTCTGCTCCTTCTGTGATGTCAAACCACAGTGACTGATGGTCACTGTTCCCCAGGTGCTCCCCCACTGTTACCCCATCACACTGTCCCCGTTTGTGAGCACAAGGTCCAGTATTGCCTTCTGCTGAGTTGGTTCCATGACCAGTTGCTTGAAGAAGGCACCTTAAAAGGAGTCCAGGATAAATCTGCTCTTGGTCGATGTTGCTGCTAAGAGGGTCCAGTCCATGCCTGGAATATTGAGATCTCCAACCAGCACCACCTCACCCTTGTCTGCCATCCATTGGATGGCTAGGATCAGCTCCTTATCTGTTCCTTCCTCCCCCCTGGGCTGGTAGTCTGTAGACCACCCCTGTGTGGATGGCTGGCCCCATTTTCCTTTTCAGCTCAACCCACAGTATCTCTTCCCCATCTTTTTCCTCCTGGACCTCTGTGGCCTTTTATGTCATCTTTCACATAAAGTGCCACTTCTCCTTTCCTACCTGGCCTGTCTCTTCTGAATATGTTGTAGCCAGGTATGGCCATCTCCAAGTCATGGTTATCATTACACCAGGTCTCTGTGATGGCCACAATGTCCAGGTCTGACTGCACTGTGACAGCCTCCAGATCCTCTATCTTGTTGCTAAGGCTCCTGGCATTGGCACACATGGCTTTGCATGATTTGAACTCCCCGGACTGTTTAGCTGTTCTACTCCAGCCCCCTCCCTGGTTGTCCTTTATCCCTGGTTCTCCCTGCTGTCTGCCCTTCTGTTGAATTTTGACCCCTTTCTGCCTGTCCGCCTCTTGGGTGCTTATCTCTATCTTTTGTACACTACTTTGTATCCACTCCTCCTGTTCACTTGGTTCCACTGCTAGCTGTGGGAGGTGGGAAAGTGGGTATCCTCCTTGCTGGCCTGTGACCCCCTTGGCTAGTTTAAATGCTTGCCCATGTAACATTTAAATTTATCATTGAGTTCTTGGATTCCCCTCCAGGATGGATGCAGGCTGTCAGGCTTGAACAAGCCTCCATCCCTCCAGGTGGGTTCCCAGTCCCCAATGAATCTAAACACTTTCTCACAGCACCAGTTCTCCAGCCATGAGTTAAAGTTCCTGGTGCATGCACCTCTACACTTTCCCATGCCTCTCACAGGTAGTACTTCCGAAAAGGTGACAGAAGTAGCTACTTGCTTGAGATCCCTCCCCAATTTCCTAAACTACATTCAGCCACAGCTCTGGTGCCATGGACCATCTACACGAGGGACACACAGTATTACCCAAGAAGCTACTGGTCAGACCCCTTGTCTCAACTAATGCCAGTCATAAAGAACTTTGTAGAAGCACAGGAATGATGGAATGATAAAACCAGAAGCATTCCCTTTCTCCAGCAATCTCCCACCAAGATTCTCACAACAGATGCTTCACTCCTAGGGTGGGATGGCCACCTAGAGGACCTCATGGTAAGTGGCATGTGGAGCTCTCAGAAGATTCAGGAGCACATAAACTTCCTTGAGCTCAAGGCAGTTCTACTGGCAATACAATCCTTCTCCTCCCACTTGCAGGGGCAGTCAGTCCAAAAACAGCAGACAATACCACAACAATGTACAATATAAGTGTAACCCCCTCACCCCTGCCTTTTTGCCAAAATGACAGGTGGCATGCTGTTGAAGCTGACAGCAGTACCTGGTGGGGAATGGGTTCAGGGAGGATGAGGTTACTCAGCACAGGGGACCTAGGTTTGGCTACTCTGCACAGTGGCACCCAAGTAAATCCGAATTCAAGAAGCAGTAACTGTAATGTCCAGAACCAGGAATGGGATTCTTCAGTGTGGCTTTTATTCACATACTAGCTGAACAAACAAAGCATAGATGGACCCCCATGGGGCTACATTTCCTGGTAATGCAGATTAGAGACTACAGAACACATTATCACTATCTCCAGCCCTCAGGCTCTAAACCCACCAGGCACACAGCCCAGACTTGTATGCAGCTTTGAGTACACAGCCTGACTTGTACACACTTGGGTTTTCCTCACAGGCCCGGCTCCCCCGCCAGCCACTTGATCCACAGTCCATTTGAGGAATGAACCAATTACCCTGTCATGGCTCCCCACACCACACTAGAGTCTGCAACTCCTAGACAGAATTTTCCTTACAATCCCACGTCTGGGTACTTCCCCCATCACTGGCCAAGTGCCTCAGGCAAAGTAGAAAACCAAAGAAGAAATCCTTAGAGGTGAACCTGGGCACTAAAGATGGGGTGGGGCACTCACCTCCAGTTCCCACAGCCCATACCCGGCCAGTTCTCTGGAAAACTGAACAATTCCTTTACTGAACTTTGAAATATAGATTAAGGGTAGACGTCTGTCACATCTCCCCTACATATTATTTGCATCCCAACAAACTCAGGAACTTGAAACTACTTTTACTTTGCTTGGCCCATTTCTCTAGGCTTCCCAATATTTAGTAGTTCAATCCCCACATTGTCACACAAGTCCCAGGGTGAAGACATAGGCCCTTTTAACCAGAGCAGACACTCACCCTCACATTGCAGGTGCCCCACAGGTGACTCACAAATCTTCTTTCCTCCCAAAATAAATACTGGAATGAACAGGCAGCTTCTCCTCCACAAGCAGAACTAAGGGGATTGCCCCAGGAATCTGCAGAGGATCCCTCTCATACCACCCCCGGAAGGATGGAGCACTGAGACCCAAAAACAGTGGTCTACACCACTTGAGTACTCTTCCTGTGTCTCTCTTTAAGGTGGAGACACACACCCTATTACTGAAAAGTAGCCCTCTGTCAGGGCTGAGGCTCCTAGAGCCTTTACTGAGCTGTTTTAACAGCAAGCTCCCTACTTCTCACTCACTCACTGAACACCAACTGCAGACTCTCTTTAAAATTCCCAACATTCTATCTAACTCCCTTTGCTGCAGATTCCAATGTGGCTTATGCAGCTGCGAAAGTTCTATTGATGATGTCATCCCTCAGTCTCAGCTGAGACTGAGAACAGAGTGAAACAGTGTGAAACCCATTTAACTGGAGTTTCACAAGCTGCCTTCCCTGCCTACCACTAGGTCTTACTGGGATTCTAGTAACCCCGGGTAACAAGGGGGTTACATAAGCAAACAGGGAGAAACAAGATCTTTAAAACTGTGCATAGAAGCAATGAAGATCTGGGACCCAGCTTACTCCGTGCACACAAATATTTCTGCAATGCATCTCCCAGGCAACAACAATGTAGTGGCAAAACAGTAACAGTTCACAGCATGGAGGCAAGAAAAATGTATACTAGTGTTAAATTTATACCCACCGCATCACGTTTCAAAATCAACCATTGCATTCAGTTCAGATAGATAAAGATAGAATCTAAGAAAGTTGAATTGTTAAACAGATAATTGAAAATATTACAAAGTTCAAGTATATTTAGCATAGTAGAAAAGACTCCATGAATGCTTTAAAATCCTGAAACGAGTCAGAGAAAGGATGTCTAGAAAATAGTGAAAGAAAAACAAAACTAGAATAATTTTAAAGTGTATCAAAGTTACTTAACTGCATGTTCCCATTCACATAAGACAGCAATGCAAACATTTAGCTAGGAAAATCTCAGCATTATACACTTGTAGTAGACCAAAAATACTTGTTACAGAAAGACAAAGTCCAGCTCATCGAGTCCATCTGGTTGCAGAACTGTCAAAGTGAAGATCCGTCCACACTCCTTTTGCACCAAGATTCACATTTATTTGAGTGTGCTGTGTTTTCTGTGTTAATTCACAAGAACAACAACCCTGGCCAGCCTATCCTTGTATACTTGGAGCTCCACACTCCCAATCCTGAGAATGACTGCTATATTCAATTATTCAGTCATTCAAAAATGAAACCAAAAACATGTCTGCCTTATGTCCACCCTATCTCCAAGATGGTGAACTGGCAGTCCTCAGCCTGAAACACAAGGGCACTTCCTTGGCAAAAGCCCAAGCCAGCACTGTCACCTACACCTACAACAGTAGCAATCTGTTCATTTACCAGCTCCATCCCTACTCACTCGCATGCCCACTTACAAAGCCACAAGTGTCTTCCTTTTAAAAAATAATGATGAAAATACCAGCTGTAAACTCAAAAGAGTACCACTGAACTGGTCCCCAGCCCCGCATAGAATCAGACCAATATTGTGAGACACTTCCCACCCACCCAGGGTTGGCACTCCATTTATTGCTGCTAGCAAGTCACATGTCACATCACATGACCTACCCTCCTTTTTACTAAGTGTCCACTTTCCCATTTGCAGGTTATAGACACCAACCACTAGGGGTCACTGCACTCTCCACTCTAGCTGCTCTTTTCAACTCTACACCCCTCCTAGCTACCATTTCAAAGCTGACCCACTAGAGGTCACTGCAGTTCCCTTTGAATCCTTCTACCACCTACTTTCCTCACTCCTCCACCCTATCTCTAAGCACCTGCTAGCATCAAACCTGGTACCTTTCTGTCTAAATTTTACTGACTATCCGCTAAGCCAATGAACCAGGCCAACAACTTCCTCTACTTTCATACTCTTAACCCTCCCTCACTCCCTCCTTTTCTGAATTAAAAATTAAACCTTTCTACACTCTGTCCCTGAGCTGTGATCAAACCCAGTACCCTTGCAGTCAGAGTCAGCAGCTCTACCTCTGGACCACATTGCCTACCTATTTTATTCCTACTTTCTAAGCCTTTTAGTCTCTTACCCCCCACCTGCCAAAATATAAGTTTACCACTTCTCTCTTGCAGGATTTGAGCCCTGCAGCCCTTGCTTCCAAAATCCACAGTCCCACCACTCAGCTAGCACACCTGCCTATTTTTACTGCAGGATTTCAAAAACTCTAAAAACGCACTAACCCTCTGACACAACTAAAAGGGTTATCTAAGTGCTTCTACAGACCTTGAACCCAAACTTCCTGTTGCTACAGCCACTTTCCTGTTACCCTGGTCAAGACTTGAACTTGGTACTCTGTGCACCTCAGGCACGTGCACTGCCACTACACCATAGCAGCAACTAGACTCAAAGGTGACCTCTCATTACTATCTCCCCTCTATCAGCCTAGTACCCCCATTCTTTCCTCACTTCAGCTCCCCCACCCTTTCCAACTATGCATATGCATCCCCTGCTCACCAGCCTATCTCTTCTCCTCCTCCTTCCTTTGCCTTCCACTAACCCTAGTGTCCCTATTAACCCTCAGCCTCACTACTCCAGTGTTCCTACCTACCCTCCTGTCTTCCCCTCCTCCTTTACCACTGCTTCTCCCCCTCCCTCCTCCTCCACACATCCCATATGCTCCTCTCCACCTCACCCCCCTTCCAGACATTACCTTTCCTCCCACCCCAGCTCCCTTGCACTTCTGATCATTCAGGCCTTCTCTGCCTGTGCTGCCCTACCCACCCCTTGTGCAACTAAACCCCCTTCCTCATTCTATCGCTCCCGGCGTAAACTCTCCATCTGCCTCCCTCTGACCAGAGCACTTCTCCTCCTTCTACTCCTAACAGGAACATACATCCCAACCCAGGCCCTGCCCCTTCCACCCACCCACCCAACCCACTGGTCTTCAAGTAGCCTTCATGAACATATGCAGCCTGCTGAAGAAATTTGACACCCTACAGTGCTGGGCCTTGGCCCATCAACCAGACATCATAGCCCTGGTTGAAACCTGGCTGTCCAAATCCACCCCTGACTCATTTGTCTCCCTCCCAGGCTATACCTTATACCGGGAGGACCGAGTAGGCAAACGAGGGGGAGGCTGTGCAAGCTACACCAGGGACACAATACCTGGACACGCACTCCCCACCCCTGCCCTTATAAATGGGGCCCAGGCTCTTACCCTCAAACTCACCCCAGACCCCTCTAGGAGCCC
Source organism: Neoceratodus forsteri (assembly GCA_016271365.2). NCBI lineage: Eukaryota > Metazoa > Chordata > Ceratodontiformes > Ceratodontidae > Neoceratodus > Neoceratodus forsteri. The sequence continues at coordinate 1,538,463,676 of CM028131.1, read as the reverse complement.
TCTCTATCTCACCACAGCCTACATTCCCCCAAAGAACCAGCACCCGGCCCTGGTATCTTTAACGGACTACCTGGCAAGCCTCCACCATAAGGCAGAACAAATCCTAGTGGGGGACCTTAATGTAAATTGGCTCAGCACCTCCTCATCTGCAATCAGGGACTCATTTGCCACCCAAGATCTGACGCAACTCATCACCCAGCCCACGAGACATAACCCTAAGAGAGGTACCAGCACCCTTCTGGATGTTATTATAACTAACCGACCCCATAAAATCCAAAACATCCAGGTCCTCCCAGACTCCCTAAGTGACCACTCCCCTATCCTATTTCATTGGGTAGTCCCCAATCCCAAACCCAAAGCCCAGCCCACCTTCCGCAGGTGCCTCCACCCTGGTGGGCTGAAAAAACTTAAAGTACTCCTCACCCAGATAAACTGGTCCCCCATTCAGCATGCAACCAACATTGACACTGCCCTCGCCTTCTTCACTCACACCTTCAACATGGCCTGTGATCTCTTTGTACCCTTCACCAAAATCCGGTCCAAAAAACAGAACGCACCCTGGGTTAGCTCGGCCCTCCTACAATTACTTAGAAACCGGGATAACCTCTGGCACCTTGCCACTGAGACAGGTCGTCTGTCTGATAGGCAAGCCTACAATGCAGCCTGGAATAAGTGCTCATGGGCCATCAGGAAAGCCAAGGCAGACCATTACCAGGTCTCCCTTACCTCCTCCTGGGGCTCAGCCTGGACTTTCTGGGATAATATTAAGCAACTTAATGGTAAAGCTTGCTCCCTGCCCCATCCCAGCTCACTAGAAATGGCACTACCTCCACCAAGCCACCATAGCTAACTGGTTCAACACCACTTTCACTGACCTTAGCTCAGTCCTCCCTAGTAATTTCTTTGACCCTCCCCAACCAACCTCCCCTGTCCTCCAGCACCCCAGCTTCCACCTCATAGGAATTTCCACCGGAAGCCAGACCCATCCTAATCAAAGCTCTCAATGGCAACAATCCGGCAGTGACTCACTGGACCCCAGCATCCTCAGGCTGGTGCTAGATGAAGTCCTTGCCCCACTCACCAGCCTAATTAACCAGTCACTCTGCCTGGGACAATTTCCACAGCTTGGAAAACAGCCATTATCATAACTATTCATAAAGGCGACAGGTCATTGGCCAAAAACTACCGGCCAATCTCCATCCTCCCCCCCCCAAAGCCCTGGAGAAAGTGGTGGCCATTCAAATCACTGATTATCTGGCTAAGCATAACATTTTATGCACAAAGCAACATGGCTTCCATGCTGGTCACAGTACCAGCACTGCCCTTATTGAATTCTCCAACTTTCTACACTCCTCCTTGGATACCAGCTCCCTAGCTGGTGCAGTGTTCATCGACCTCTCAAAGGCTTTCGACACCGTCTCCCATCCACTTCTGCTGAATGCACTCTGCCACACTGGTCTCTCAGCCGGCCCCCTAGCATGGTGCGCTAGCTATCTTGACACTCGATCTCAGTGTGTAAAAATTAATAGCACACTCTCCGATACCCATCCCATTCTCTCTGGGGTTCCCCAAGGCTCCATCCTGGGCCCCCTTCTCTTCTCACTCTATCTGAACACCCTGCCCAGTGCATGCCCTGGCAAAATTCTACTGTATGCAGACGACGCTGTCCTTTTTGCCACCCACCGCAATCCCATCTCCCTTCAGGATTCCCTACAGCAGTCTTTCAACAGTGCCGAGGCTTGGTTAAGGGCGCAGACTCGTCATCAATCTTAATAAAACCAAAGCTATGCTCTTTTCCCACCCCCAAAACAAAGATAGCAACCACCACTCTATATCCTTCCAAGTACCAATCAGCCACTGGAACAAGTCTGCTCCTACAAATACCTTGGGGTTACCTTCAGCTCAGCCCTCACATTTCCAAACCACATCGACGCCCTAACATCCACCACTAACACACGGCTTGGCATCCTCTTCCGCCATAGAACCTGCCTTCCCCCAAATGCTCTCCGGCTCGCTGTTACATCATCCGTTCTGTCCCTTGTAGACTATGGTCTACCAGTATATGGTGCTGCTGACACCACTGCACTCAACAAAATTCACTTAACCCTGAATAAAGCCTGCAGATTGATTACTGGTGCCCCCAGGCTCACACACACCTGTCAGCTGTATATCGAGGCTAACCTGCTTACCCTGGATGAACGGCTCCGATACCAAACCTGTCTCCTCACAAAAAAAACCCTAATCAGGCTCTCCCCCCCTTGGGTAACGGCATCCATCCACCAGACCCCTCCCACTATTGCAACACGGTCTTCCTACAAGACCACTCTAATGGTCCCCAGATCAAGAACCAGCCATTGCCAGAGGTCCTTCTGCTATAGAGCCCCAACCTGGTTTAACTCTCTCCCTGCCCCCATCACCAATGCCACCACCATCTCCAAGTTCAAAACCACTCTTCGGAACCACATCTTCAGCACTCATAACTGCTCCTATCTCTGAACATAGCCTCCACCTCTGCTTCTCTTGACAACGCCCCCGGGCAGCTCTCCACTTAGCCATCCCCACCACCACTTCCCTGTACACAGTGCCTATGTTTAACCTGGCCAGTACCAGCTGTTTCAGTGTTTACCAACTGGATTGCTCACTTGATACCAACTTGTGTAACATCTGTTATCAATTACATGTACCCTGTAACCTAATTGTATTTGTCTGACCACAGTGTGATGTGGCGCCTCTGTTGAACGCCTATTGTTTTGCAAATCTATACTATGTAACCAAAAACACAATGTATGTCTTTATGTGATGAAGTACCTTTGGAAACGAGCCTCTGGCTCAAAGGTTGTAAACTGATTCTTAGAAATAAATAAATAAATAAACAATAAGTTGTGTCACAGCGTGAGAAGGACGTTTTACCCTTTAAAATAAATGCTAATTATTCATTATAAGAACTGAAAAAATCAGCCAACTTTGAATAACTAGGAAGTTAGAACAACAGCTCAGGGTCTGGTATCATATAGGACCACTCAGGTTTAGGCTCAGGTATAATCTAGGACCATCTGGGTTCAGCATCTGGGATCAACTAGGACCATTTGAGTTTAGGGTCTGGTATCATCTAGGACCCTTCTGGTTTAGGGTGTGGTATCATTTAGGTCCAGTTGGGTCCTGAATCTAACAAAAGGAAAAAACACAGCTCAGGACTTCCACAGAGGAGCCAAAATACAAGAACCACAAGTACCACAATCCAAAAGAAGAGCAACTCTCAGCTATAATATATAATGAGGACACAAATGGTACTGAAAGTATCAGTGTGAACATGAAAGAATGGGGAACAATGGAAATAATCGATATTAAGCAAGCTTATGTACTGGTAGAACAGAGTGCATTGAAAGCAAGGAAATTGTATTGGCTAAGGGTTACTATGGAGGCTTAATTACAAGTTAACGGGATCCGGAAGGAACTTAGATGGGTTATGTAGCCAGCTTTTGGGATGGATCAGTTTGAATTTTCAAAAGACTGGCAGACCCATCTATTACAATCATAAGCAGGCCTTATTAAAATTATTCTTAAGCATACTGCACCTTTAGAGGAAGCTATAAAAGCTGAACTAAGTAAGCATGAGGCTCTTTTAAAGCCATTTCAAGCTCATTCTTCATATAATACAGTTCTGTTCTGTATGCCTCTGAGTCATCCCCCTCTGCAGTAGCTGCCTATCTACAGCAGGATTTCGACACTGTCCAATGCTGGCTCTGTTCTCATCAGCTATGTCTAAACCCTAAAAAAAATGTCTCCCTAACATTCGACACTACAGCATAACTTTCCTGTATCCCCACCATCCCCATTTTCCACACACTAGATGGCTCCCCCTGGAGGTTTGTACTTCCTTCAGATACCTTGAGGTCTGGTTAGACCAGCATCTGGACTTCACTGCACATATTGACGCTATACATAAGAAGCTAGACCCCATGTTGGGTGCGTCATACTGGAATAAAAGATGCATTCCCCTGCCTATGCACCGAGCAATTGTTCAAAAGATGTTCCTCCCAATAATGGACTACAGGGATGTTGTCTACAGTGTAGCCCCTAAGTCCTCCTTGTCCAGACTAGATCCTCTCTACCACTCGTTCAGCCATTTCTCCCGGGACTGCCCTCCCATTACCCATCATTGAGACCTCTACCATTCATTAGACCTCCCATCTCTCCACAATCAGAGATTGATACACTGTGCTAGAATCATTGAGAAATTCTGGTCACAGTCACTCCCCTCCTACCTTGAGGCCACCCTAGCTGTTATACCGACGGCTTACTCACTCAGGAACATTGATTCCTGGCTACTCCACATCCCCCACATGTCCACAGGGTCTGGTCAGGCTGCTTTCAGCTACCAGATGCCAAAGTTATGGAACTCCTTGCCAGCTGATACTAGACACTCCACTTGCATTCCTCACCTAAATGCACTTCTTAAGACACACTTCGCCACTACTTGTTCATGCAAGCTGCATGGTTAAGCCCATGCAATCATGATGTCTGCTGTGTATATATGTTGTATACTCCATTATATGGATGCTGTTGTTTGCTCTGTAAATATGCGTGTTCTTCTGCTGTGACAACTCTGTGGGTATATATTGCTGTTGTCAAATTTGTTTATAATTGTATAGAAACTTGTATTTCCTCTGTATTCTCCCTCTCCCCCTTCCCCCAGGGTGCATCTGAAATTGAATGGTATCCTGCTCAGTATGCCTTCCTGGTAAAACTCTTAAATAAATAAATAAAATGTATGTCAGCAAACTTAAAGAGACAGTACATGTACATGATGAGCGTATTAAGAAAACCAAAATGAAGAAGTTTGTAGGAGACAAAAAGGATTATGATAATAGGAATATATTTAAATGGGGTAAGAATAACACTAATTCTATTCAATCTATTCTTAAGAAACCTGTACAAGGTGATACTTATACTAGCGGGTCAGAGACTGAGGAGGAAAATGCTGAGATGGAAAATTCCCCCAGCTGCCTTTTTTATTGCCAGGACAGAGTGCACAGCAGCTAGGAACTTCAACTGTGATGAATCCTGGCATAGATGTAGTATGGAGGGAAATGCAAGTTTCATCATGCAGTTACCTCCCTCCCATCAGTGGAGTTGTCAATCACTAACCCACCCCCCCCAGCCAATAAGGCCCGTTAGTGGAACAGCTACAGCTGATAGTGCAGTAACAAATGGGACCACAAGCAGGAAGGGGACATGGGGGCGATTTTCCACAACTCCCAATTATGTCCCAAAGAATTCTTAGATGCAGTCCACATCTAATTCAATTCCAAGGTAAAAGACAAGGAGGGGCACAAGAGGAAAAGGGAGACGGAGGGAGTGGAAGAATAGCCCATCTAAAGAGAGGGATATACAGACCACCCCGTAACAGGTACAGGGGCAGAACCTACTCCTGGAGGGGCAAGTGGTAGGTATAGGAAAAAATGACCTATGATGGGGATAAAAATGACCTTGTGGTGAATATTTCATCTCATGAATTCACTGAGGCTGAAAAGAAAATACTTAATAAAGGATTATAGTTTATTCCTACCACCACTGTGAATCACTTTGAGACTGTAGTTGATTTGCGTGCCTTTGCCCACAAAGGTAACTTAAAAGTTCACTTTGCTAAGCAGGATTGTCATACTCCATGTGAGACGGCCATGGAACATAACAATTTGGAGTGCAATGATGTAGCAGTTGAGCATAAAAGATGTGAGCTGGGTGACATGAAATGGGAAAGAAAATCCAACTTAATTCCCCTGATTAATAATGCTGTGGGATTCCTTTTATGATCATGTGAGAGGGACACTGAAAACTTCATGAGAAATAATCTGAAGCAGAATTTTTGGAAATGTACATTGGAGGAGAGAGAGATGCAATTGAACAGCTGCAGAATAACACCACCGTCACTATCAAGCCCACGCACAAGGGCTTGGTAGTGATGGACAGAAATAAGTATCTAAATGAAACGTCCTTACAATTGACTAATACTGAATTCTATAAAAAATGGTCATATGATGCAACTGTTAAGTGTAAACAGGAAATTGATATGTATTTAAATGAAGCTGTTATATCTGGGGTTATTTCTCAAGAGGTATGTGATTTTAACTGTTGATTCACCTATAAGACCAATGATTTATGGACTGCTGAAAACACATCAAAACTTGTTAGCACCCTCCCCACCCCAGACCTAAAGTTTCCAGTAACAACTCAATAACAGAACCCCTGGCACAATATGTAGATACCCATATTAGGGAGTGGCACAGAAATTTAGATCTTTTATCAGGGACACTATGCAATTCTTGGAATTGATACAGGAAATAGCTGTGGAGCCAGATGATGTTGGTGACATTGGATATACAATCCATATACACCAATATTCCCCACAGTGATGGCTTAAATGCACTAAGGGAAGCGTTATGTGTGGGGAACATCCTTTTCATCCAGCTTTGTTGAATTTTTGGTAAATTTAACTGAGATGGTTTTAACTAAAAATGTTTTTCTCTTTGATACTAACTTCCATCACCAAGTAAAAGGAATGGCAATGGGGTCGCTATGGCCCCCAACTACCCTACAATTTTCTGGGAAGAACAGTTAATATACAGTACTGAGTTGAATAGATTTTTCAAAAAAATTGATTTTTATAGGCGGTACCTGGATGATATTTTCATTTTGTGGAAGGGTAGTATGGAAGAATTACATATGTTTGCATAGTATTTGGAATCTACTAATTGGAATTACATTTTTCCTTAACAGCAAGTGTCGTCCAGGTATCCTTTCTCGATTTGTTGGTTTATAAGGATGCAGGTGGGGAGGGGGGTTGGCAAAAGATCTGTTCCGTAAAACAATGGGCAGAAACAGTATATCACATTTTGGCAGTTGACACCTCAAACATGTGGCTAAAAACATTCCTTTGGGACAGTTTATGAGGGCCAAGAGAAACTGTAGCAACCCTGAAGGGTATCAGAAGAATAGCCAGGTTCTAACCGAAAGATTTAGGGAAAGGGGGTACAGTAAATTATGTAACCAGAATGCAAAAGAAAAAGTAGACAATATGCCAAGGGAGTTTTTGTTAAGACCTAAAAATAAAGGAAATAAAAGAGATGGTCATAATCTCAGTTTAGTTACTGTTTTCAATACACAGGTGAAAGAAATTGAAGGGATTATTAAAAGAATTTGACATTGTCTACAGCTGGAGCCCAGTCTGGAAGAGGCACTGCAGAATGGTCCACAGTTTACTTATAGAAAGGGCAAGAACCTAAAGGATTTGTTGGTGCAAAGCTGGAGTGGGAGAGAGAAATAGCAAGATGAAGGTCAGAAGTTACCAACAGGAAACTTAAAATGTGGTAATTGTATGGCTTGCAACCACATTAAGGTGGGACAAAACATCTTGTTACTACATAGTGGACAGCCTTTTCCCCCAAAATGCTTTATATCATGTGGAACAAAGGCAGTGGTTTACATCGCCTTGTGCAACTGCGATTGCTTCTATATAGGAAAGACAGTAAGACATTTTAAAAGAATTTTAGAACATCTTAGACATTTCGGACTGGGCTCTGCTGAAAATGCATTAGCAATGCACATTAAATGTTCTGTAACTGGCCATTCATTCTTATTCTATGGACTTGAACTAGTGACTGAAGGAAGGGGGGGATTTGAACAATGCACTTATGTGCCAGGATACAAACTGGCAGTTCAAACTGCATGCAAGTCAACCACCTGGCCTAAATGGACACTTCCAATTAGCTCCTTATTTGAATAAGAGATGGTGAATATGTTTTTGAGTGCCTTGGTTCTCATTTCAGACTCTGTATAAGCTATATTTATGTCTCTTTGCTGGTATACAGTACTCAAATTAGACTAATTGCACTATATATAGTATCTGGGATAGTGGTTATAGTGATGGGCTTGTGCAATATTTATTATTTTCTATATCAAATCAAACCAAAATGTGTTTGTAATGTGCTTTTCAAAATGTCAAAGTGCAGATACATCACAAAATAACATCTGTCACAATAAATACAGATATACAACCAATTAAAAGGCAACAGTATAATTTATTCAAAGGCTAATTCAAATAAATAGCTTTTCAAAGAGGCCTTGAATGACTCTGTGGACAGGCACTCTCTAATCCAATGAGGTAGAGAATTCCACAGGGTTGGGGCCATGAAACAAAAAGCTCTGGCCCCAAATGACTGAAGATGTACCCTGGGAATCTCTAACAATCCCTCATCGGCAGAACGGAGCGGGCGGAGAGGGCGGTAAGGTCGAAGGAGATCTTGAAAGTAGCCCAGTCTCTGACCGTGTAGAGTTTTATAGGTCAGTAATGCGACCTTGAAGGTGATCCTCCATTGCACCGGCAGCTAGTGCAATTTGCGCAGCACAGGTGTGATATGGCAAGTTCTTGGTAACCCAATCAACTGTATTGGTAAATTTAACTGAGATGGTTTTAACTAAAAATGTTCTGCACCAGCAGCAGGTGATGGAGATCCATCCCCAGTAACCCTAGATATAGAGCATGACAGTAATAATTACAGTAATCTAGAGATGATAGTTATTTATTACTGTTTTTGTATGATGTGTTTTTTAATGTACATGCACTGAACTGCACCAATGTGTGTTACACACCACATTTGTGATGGGGCTATTTAAAGGGAGCACCTTGCTTTGTATCACGTCTTGAGAAAGCATCAAGTGCAACATGAAACGTATGTAGATGCTGTGGGGAGGGGGTGCTACCTTTTTGTTTAAATAAATATGCTTTTCTAGTACACTATCCTGTGGCATGGTGCGGTCTTTGGAAGAGTAGCTGAGAATTGCTCTTCTTTTGGGTCCTGGGTCTGGTATCATCCAGGATCATTTGAGTTTGTGGTCTGGTATAATCTAGGACAATTTGAGCTTAGGGTCTGGTATACTAACATACTAAAATGCCAGCAGAATAGGCTTAACGGTCTTTCGTGTCTGCTTGTTTGGTCAGCCCCCACCCTGGGAGCTGACCTTGCTTCCCCCCTTGCCCTCTCTGGTTTCTTCCTTCCCTGTCCCAGATATTCTTGCTGCACAGGACTTTGCTTTCAGAATCCTTTGCCTGTACCTTTCCCACCCCCTCTTGAACCCCTCCACCGTCTCTGCCTCCACTAGTCCCTTGGGCAGCGCATTGCATGGCTCCACCACCCTCTCAGTGAAGTAGCACCTGCTGCTTTCTCCCCTGAATCTCCCCCCTCCAGCTTCCACCCATGCCTTCTAGTTGCCCACTCCTCCTGCCTTCGGAGCACCCTGACTGCTTCTCCCCATTTACCCCCTTCATGTAGCCGAAGACCTCTATCATGTCCCCTGGTCCCTTCTCTCTTCTAATGTGTACATATTTAGCTCTACAAGCCTCTCCCCATAGGTCCTGTCCCGCAAGCCCCAGAACATTTTGGTTGCCTTCATCTGGACCCTCTCCAGGAGTTCAATGTCACTCTTTAAGTGTGGCCTCCAAAACTGCATTCAGAACTTGATGTGTGGCCTCACCAAGCAGTTATACACAGGGAGTATAACTTTCCTCCTTCTGGAGGTGATCCCCCTAGCGATGCATCCCAGCATCCTGTTAGCCTTGGCCGCTGCCCTCCTACAAGTCTCCGAGTTGTTCATCTTGACATCCACCACTACCCCCAGGTCCCTCTCAGCCATCGAGACTCGTAACATCCCCCCCCCAGGGTGTACACTTGACCCTGGTTTCTAGTTCCCAGGTGCAGTACCTTGCATTTCCCTGCATTGAACCTCAGCTTCCACTTTCTAGACCACCTTTCCAGAGCCTCCAGGTCCACCTGTAGGGCCACCCTTCCCTCCTCCCCATCCACCACCAGTTTTGAGTCATCCGCAAAGAGACTCATCTCACTCCTGATACTCTTCCTTATGTCAGAGACATAGGCGTTGAACAGGAGGGGCCCAAGGACTGATCCCTGAGGGACCCCACTAATGACCCTCCTTGGGGATGAGACTGTCCCACCAACTCTGGTCCTGAAACCAATTTCCTATCCATTTGATCATCTGGTTCCCCACTCCCATTTCTCCCAGCTTATCCAACAGGCCCCCATGAGGAACAGAGTCAAATGCCTTGCTGAAGTCAAGAAAGAGGACGTCCACCTGTCTACCCAGGTCCAAGGCACTTGTCACCCCGTCATAGATCTCCACAATGTTTGTCTGACAAATTTCCCTGAAATGAATCCATGCTGCCTATCGTACAGGCACCCCAACTTTTCCAGGTCCCCCCAGCCTCTCTTTGACAATGCCCTCCATCACCTTGCCCACCACTGATGTCAGACTGACGAGCCTGTAGTTCCTACCACTTCACTTGATCCCCCTTGTGGATAGGCACTATATGCACCACCTTCCAGTCCTGGGGTACCCACCCTGTCCTCAGAGAGATGCTGAAAAGCTCCGCCAGGGGTTTTGCCAGGACATCCGCCAGTTCCTTCAGCACTCTGGGATGTAATTTATCTGTCCCTGGTGCTTTCTCTGTCTTAAGGGACCTGAGGGTTTCCCTCATTCTCTCTGCCATGATTTCCACCTCTGCTACCTCACCTCCCTGCTTTGTCTTCCCCCCTCCTGCCAGTGATGCCCCCCAGACCCACCAATCGGTAAGGGTCCCCCCTCCTCAGTTTCACCATCTCCCCCCATGTATGATTCAGCCCCTCATTTTCTTTGGTGAAAACTGAGGCAAAGTACTCATTTCATACCTCAGCCTGCTCCCCCCGGGTCTTGTGCCCATCCCTTCCCTGTTTTAATCCTGCTAATCTGCTCCTTCACCCTCTGCTTTGCCCCAATGTATCTAAAGAACCCGTTGTTCCCTCTCCTAATTTTCCTGGCCAGGTTCTGCTCCTTTCTTGCCTTATCTGCCCTCACCACCTTAGTGGCCCTTCTGGCTATCAGCTTGTACTACCCTCGATCTCTTTCACTCCTTGAGCACTGAAATGCCTATAAGCCTCCTTCTTTCCCCCTCACCACCTCCTGAACCTCCCTGGTCCACCAGCAGGGTTTACGGGCTCTACTGCATTTTGTCTTACTCTTGTACAGGTGAAGATAGCATCCTGCACCCCCCTTCTGATGATTTCCCACCTACTGTCAGTGTCCATGTCTGGCCCAATCCCATCCAAATGCTTCTTAAGGATCCTTCCCATTTCCTTGAAATCCGTCTCCCTGAAGTCAGTTACCTCCGTCTTTGTGCAGCCTTCTACCCCTCCTAGGTCCAGGCAGAACTACACTGTGGCATGGTCACTCCCTGCCAATGGGTCCCTTATCTCCAGGCCCATATATGGCCACTGTCTGCCAGGACCACATCCAGTATCCATGCCTCCCTGGTCAGTTCCCCCACCTGCTGAGCTAGAAACATGTCCTGAAAGACATCCAACAACCTCTGTTCCCTGGCCACCGAGGATGTCATAGTCTCCCAGTCCATTCCTGGCATGTTTAAGTGCTCCAACACCACCACCCTTCCCCTGCCCAAACTGCAGTGTCTCCCCACATCTGCCACCAGACTCTCCTCCAGCTCCTCCGCTAACGTGGGCGGTCTATACACCGCTCCTGTTTTTACTCTCTTGCCCCCCCCTTTGTTATCAAGGTGACCCAAATCGCCTCCACAGTTCCCTCCGCCTCCTCCACTCCTCCTATACCAATGCAGTTTTTGACTATTATTGCTACCCCTCCTCCCCTTCCCTCCTCCTGTCCTTCCTGAACATGGTGTAACCCTCCAGGTTCAGGTCCCACTCATGCCCTACGGTGGCCCAGGTCTCAGTGACTGCTGCCATATCCACCTCTCCTTCAGTTAGCATCACCTGGAGCTCAGGCATTTTATTGCCCAAACTTCTTGCATTTAGCAGGACTACCTTCCACCCTATCCGTATACTTCCATTTCCCCTGCTTGCATTCCCATGGGGATTCTGTCTTCTCCCGGCCAGTACCTTACCAGTTGGCCTTTTCCTGCATTCTTCCAGCTCCCCAGAGGGGTTGAGACAGATTCCCTCCTTTATCGGACCCCCCCTCAACAGCCTTTTCTCCCATCCCTCCCCCTTCACAAGTTTAAACCCCACCTTTCACCAATGAACCCCTCTCTTTTCAACTTAAGGATTTCCTTCCCTTCCAAACTTAGATGGAGGCTATCTCTAGCATATAACCCCTTCTAGGATCGTTCAAGATTAGGGTCTGATATCATCTAGGACATTCGGGTCTAGGCTCTGGTATTATCTAGGACCATTAGAGTTTAGGATCTGATATCATCTAGGTCCAGTTGGGTCCTGGACATAGTATCATTCAAGACCATTTGAGTTTATGGTTTGGTATAGTTTAGGACTATTCAAGTTTGGCATCTAGTATCATCTAGGACCATTTGAGATATGTGTCCAGTATCATCTAGAACCATTAATGTTTAGGGTCTGATATTATCTAGGACCATTGGGGTCAGGGTATGGTATCATCTAGGATCATTCAGGTTTAGGGTCTGGTATTATGTAGCACTATGTGGATTTAGAGGCTGGTATCTAGGACCATTTAAGTTTAGGGTCTGATATCATCTAGGTCCAGTCAGTTCCTGGGTCTGGTATTGTCCAGGATCATTTGGGCTTATGCTCTTGTATAATCTAGGATCATTTGGGTTTGGGGTCTGGTATTATCTAGAATCATTTGAGTTTGGGGGCCTGGTATCATGTAGGACCATTCAAGTTTAGGATCTGGTATCATCTAGGACCATTCGAGATTGGGGTCTGGTACCATCTAGGACCATTTGAGATTTGGGTCTGGTATCATCTAGAACAATTTGGGTTTAGGGTCTGGTATTATCTAAGAGGACCATTTGGGTTTAGGGTCTGGCATCTGGGACCATTTGAGTTTCACTCTCATGCTTCCATGATGCTGCCAGCAGAACCAACAGTGTTCAAACAGTCTTGTTATTCCCAGCTGCCTGTCAATCATTCTGTTTATACTGCTGCACTCTGAGGTTAAAGAAAAACCTGAAGTAAGGGCAGTCTGATGGCCTTCTGGCAAGTATGTCCATTCTGGGGACATTTCTAAGAAAATCACCCAAATTGATAAATTATGTAAATTCTGGGTCTGTCCCATGAAATCCAAGGACTGGCATTCTTCTTATTATTTATTTATTTATTTGAAAATTATTGCCCAGGAAAGGCACACTGAGCCAAGGCTCATTTTCAGGTCAAACCTGAGGAAAGGAACAGGAGATGCAAAATACAGAAGCACTGACACAGCTCACAGTTACAATAATGTGCAATAGAGTACACAGTTTAAAACAGGAGTAGATACAATAAGAGCAAGCAGCAACATCAGGCATTTCAGCCACACCTACACCAAAAGGCAAATGAAGGGCAGCAGACAGGTGGGGGGGACAGGAGCGGAAGACAGGGAAGGAGTTTAATCTGGTACCTAAGGGAAGCAGGGGAGGTAGTTAAGCAGAGGGAGGATGGGAGTAGTTCCAGAGTGAATAGAGATGATAAAAAAGGGCTGATTGCCCAGCAGAGGAGCAGGGTGTTAGGATCCCTGGCATGGAGGGAGCAGGAGGAAGAGGGAATGGAGGAGTGGCATGAGGAGAGGTAAGACGGAAGGAACCCAAACCAGTATCTGGATATGAATGAGACACAGTGGATCTGGCAACATGAGAGTAGAAGAAGAATGGATAAGGAGGAATTGATTGAGCAATAGTGATTATGAGAGGGGAGTTGGTAGCAAAATGACAGAAGGAGTTGCAGAGGGTGTCCAGTCTGGCAAGGGAGGGGGATGGAGTGGTGCCATAGACTACATCCACACAGTCAAAACCGAGTGCACAATTTTGGTGACAAGCTCACGGTGTGCCTACAGAGACAGACAGTCTTTATTGCGGTGCAAGGCACCAAGTTTAGGGCAGAGCCTGGCATGATGGAATCAATGTGAACATAAAAGTCAAGTTTGCTGTCTAGCCACATATCGAGGTATTTGAAGGACTGAACCACTTCTACGGAGGTGCCATCCAAGCTAGAGGAGATAGGCAGAGTTGGAAATCTGGCCAATTTTTGGTTGGTGCCAAAGGTCATGTAGTTTTTTTGTTTGTTTTTTTACCTGGAGTTGGTTGGAATGGAGGAATAGAACCAGCAAAGGACATTGTTGAAATCCTTCTGGAGTAGACCTTCCACAGCTGTGGTGGAGGAACCAGAGATGTAAATGACTGTATTATCTGCACACATGTGGATATGCAAGTTGGCACAAGCTGTGGGGAGGTTGTTAAGGAAGTTGGAGAATGAGATGTGCCTCAGGATGGAGCCCAATGGGACCCCAGCCTGGATAGGAAGAGGAGCTGATGGGGCACTACCAACCTGTATTGACCGCTGATGGTCCGAGTGGTAAGAGTGAAACCAATCTACAACAGAAGCTGGGAGGCCAGCAGAACTCAGTTTATCCAGGAGGAGTGGATAGGGCACCGAGTCAAAGGCTTTGTCCAGATCAATGAAAATGGCAGCTGTGATGTGCCCCTGATCCATCCCTAAGAAGATATAATCAATTACACATAGCAGGGAGGAAACCAGGAGTGATGCTTCTGGAAGACAGACTGAAATAGGGAGAGGAAATCAGGGTGGAGAATCAAAAACTGAAGAGTCTGTTGTAGACAAACTTCTGTTGCAGCTCAGCAGGGGAAGGGAGGAGGGGGAATGGGCAGAAGTGACCCACGGAGGAGGGCCCCTCCTTTCTGTCTGAAGAGGTATTGTAAATTTTGAAGGAGTAACTGCACTGGCACTGCTGTAGAGATGCTTTGAAGATCTCATTAATAAGTTGGCATCCCCCTGACCTTTACATCAGCTTCATGAATGCTGGGAAGGCCAAATGCCTGCTATTTTATTTTAGAAAAAAGGCTTGCATTCCCACTTGAGAAAAGGGATAGACAAGGTTGAGTATACCCAGCTGTTTGAGCTGGTGAGTGCTACCAGAACTAGAAGGCATTCCCTCAAAATCAAGTGGGGCAAGAAACATCAGAAAGCATTATTTCACACACAGAGTGGTTATAGGTGGAATAGTCTACCCAGAGAGGTCTGTGGAAGCTTTCAAAAAAGTATTAGACAGATTCCTGGGGGAATAATAGCATTTAGGGATATACAACATAACGGGGTCTGAAGTCTGGCAGTTAAGCTTTGATGGGTGCCAGTATTCATACTGGGGTAGAGTCACTGCTGTAAGGAGGATCATTCAGTATCTTTCAAAACTGATTGGATTAGGGAGGGAGGGAGGTGCCTTGGGAAATTAATGGTCATGAGACTAGCTTGCAAGTGTTCAAGTCCAGCCTTTCCAGTCACCTTAGAACTCCCTGTATCTGTTTTGGTTCGGAATCACCGTCTATCTAACCATCATCATGTTGCATAGAACTGTTCATGCTCTTTGCAGTGACCCCACTGTGTTAGCTTGCTCTGATTACTGTCTGGATGTACTTACCTTTAGCGTATGTTTGTTTTTCCTGTGTATATTTTAGCCTGTATCCAACTATTACTGTTGGACTATGTTAACCTGCTGACTGCTGCTAGCCTCCCTGGGACCCAGTGAGATGCTGCATCTCATGGGGTTATCCCAGTTGAAGTAATTTCAAATAAATAAATAAATGAGGCTGGCAGTAGCCTGTAGAAAGGCACCACCAGGGAGGTGGGAGGTTGTGGGAGAAAAAAGGGGGTAAAAACTTCACTGCTATCTGTGCTAGATAATGTTTAGACAGTCTCATGCCCCATTTACAGTGCAGGGCTTGAGTTTGCTATGGTAGTGGTGGGCAGGGTTGGGAGGTTGCCACTTGGCAGACAGACCTGAAGATTGGGGGGAACCTGCAGTGAAGGAGAACACAATGGATTAGTTAGTGCAGGTTGGCAGGGTTGGACTGAGCATCTCTGGAGATGCCCTTTACCTCTGGTTAAATCTGGTGCCCTGCTTGGATCTGCATTCATTTTCTAGTGTTCCAAGGAGCATGATGAATGGGAAGGGCTGTGGCCACACAGGATTAAGTTGGGGGCTTCAGGATGTCTTCGGGCAAGCTCTAGATGCCAGAAAAGTGGGAATCATTACAGGGTCTGGCAAATGATGTGGCTAACACCAACACCACACAGTGCTGTTCTGGACTCCATGCCTTACCCACTCATCTGAGAGCTCACACCATTGGTCTGAGTCTGTTTTGGGGGGGTTGCCCAGTTCTTGCATTGGGAGTGGGGGTGGGTCCCTGATGGGTGTGTTTTTAACATGGAGCTCAGTCATCCAGCCAATCAGAGAGGATGTGAAGGAGAGTAACACAGCATTATGAGTGATAATCCCTGTTGGCTTGGACAGATAAGTATTCTTTACCATTTTTCTTTTATTTTACTTGCATTTATTTATCATTTACATTGATAAGAGACCCTGCGCTAGTAAAACTAACATGACTGAGATAAGAAGCACAGAGCCTACAGAGACATGGAATTTATTACTTGGTTATCATGGCAGATGGAAGAACAACTGGTGTGCTGCAAGGTTGTGTGATGTACATCATGCTGCCTGCAGAGGGCAGCAGAGGGAACATCTGCAGCCACTGTGAACAGATTGCTGCTTTGCACCATGCTGCCTGCAGAGGGCGCAGCGGGTACAGCTGCAGCCATCTGCACCCACTATGAGCAGATAATTACTCTGGTGGCATGTTGCTAGCCTGGAATGGCAAGTGGTGGTACCACGGGGGCAATGAGTGGAGAGCTGGATACTGGAGGGATTCTGAAGGGGGGGGGGGATCACATCAAGGACACTGAGGGACACACAGTTAGTGCACTGCCAAGGCAGTGTTGTGTACAGCCTCCTGCTTATGGAAGGCAGGAGGATACATCTGCAGAGATTGTGAGGCAGTTGGCAAGAGGTATATTTCTAGGCTTGAGTGGTAGTTGAAAGCACCATGTAGGTGCAGTGGAGTGAGCAGGAGGCAGAAGAGGATTTGGGGGGACAGGAGGCTAGGGGCATGAGCACTAGGCCAGAGTGGAGGGGGTTGGCTGAGACAGGAAGGGTAAAATAAAAAGAGTGTGGCGGGACTGGGATTTCCAGTGGAAGAGTTAGAGAATGGATATGAGTGGAGAAGGGAGGTTGTAGACATGGTCACAAGGCAGCACCATCACCAGCAGATACCAGCAACAGTTAGCAGCATGATGAACTGATGAACGTGGGTGAGTAAGGAAGCAATGAGTTATACACTGGTAGCGCTGGGACTTTATGCAGATGAACATGGCAGTTACTAAGCATTTAGCAACATTCCCACCCAGCTGTAGAAAACTGGGTGTTCTTCTGAGAGATGATGTTGGTCAGAGACATTAGAGAAACTCCTTACTTAGACCAATATGTGCCCAAGTGATCCTTTTCTTCTTCTGCCTGGACAACCATCAGAAGCATGCAACAGAAGGCACCTCTTTGACATCACATCCCCCTCAGCGCAGTGCACATGACTGTAGCATCGCAGCTGCTTATGAGCCCACATTTCCAGGTTGGTAACTGAATTACCATAGATTTGTGATCCAGAAGAGAAAGGGCTCCTACTGAGCCACATTAACCCAGTAGCTGTAGGAGCATTGTGTGTGAGCCTGGATGTGCCTAAGGCTGACTCTTCTGCGTACCTAAATCTCCATGTCAATCCAACCTGAACAATCCATGCTCTGCAGCCTCTCTCCTCAGTCTGACAGCTTCTGCCATTTTCATCACAGACTGCCACTCTATAAATGTGCATCTGTATGTGAGTGTGTGGTGTGGTGCGGTGAGGTGTGTGTTGACATGTAATCTGTGTATTTGTATGTATGTGCATCATGTGTGTTATGTGAGTGCATGTTTGTGAGTGTGTGTATGCGTGTGTGTGAATGCACATGCCTAACAAATGTACACACAACACATACATGCAACTACTATCATCCAATCAAGGAGTCACAGAAGGGTCAGCTGGGAAGGCAGTTGCTAGGCTTGCCTACTAGTCAGAGCATGGGTGCAGCTGTGTTTTGCTATTTATTTGTAATTTTTGACCAGGAAAGACACACTGAGCTGCCATAGCTAATTTTCAGGTGCGTTCTGAATTGGTTGGGGGGGGGCATTTCATGGGCCTGTTTAATTTATTTATTTGTAATTTAACATAGAAACATAGAAACATAGAATTTGACGGCAGATAAGGACCACTTGGCCCACCCAGTCTGCCCATTTCCCTGCCTACTGGATAAGCTTTAGATCCTAGTTAACCAGCAGCCTACTTTTTCCTACCCCCATCCCCTAGAATTGCCTTATGACTGTCCCATGCATGCTTGAATTCCACCACTGTTTTTGACTAACCTCTCCTCCGGAGGCCGTTCCATGAATTCACAACCCTCTCTGTGAAAAAATACTTCCTTAAATTACCTCCTGAGCTGCCCCCATCTTCAAATTTGCCCCTTGTTCTTGCACACCTCTTTTTGAAAGATGCTACCCTCTTGGACTTTGTTGATTCCTTGAGGTACTTGAAAGTTTCTATCATGTCCCCTCTCCCTCCTTTCCTCGAGGCTATACATATTAAGCTCCTTTAGTCTCTCTTCATATGTCTTCCGGTGCAGACCCTGCACCATTTTAGTTGCCCTCCTCTGGACAGCTTCCATCCTGTCTATGTCTTTGCGAGACTGGGTCTCCAGAACTGCACGCAGTACTCCAGATGGGGTCTGAGCAGCTGTCTGTACAGAGGGATAATAACTTCCTGTTTTCTACTGGTGATGCCTCTCCCTATGCATCCCAATATCCCCCCAGCCCTCATTGCTGCCCTCTCACATTGCTTGCCCACCTTTAGGTCATCTGATATGACTACCCCAGGTCCCTTTCCATTTTTGTTGTTGTTAGTATCTCACCCCCCATTGTGTACTCTTCCGCTGGGTTTTTGTTTCCCAGGTGCATTACCTTGCACTTCTTAGCATTGAATCTAAGCTGCCATACATTTGACCATTCTTCTAACCTTGCCAAGTCCCTTTTCATCCTTTCCACCCCACCTTGTGCATCAACTCTGTTGCAGATCTTTGTGTCATCTGCAAAGAGACATGCTTTTCTTCCAGTCCCTCTGCAATGTTGCTTATAAAGACATTGAAGAGGACTGGTCCTAATACTGAACCCTGCGATACCCCACTAGTAACCCCCTTTCATCAGAGTGGACTCCATTTACTATTACCTCTGTCCTATTTTCCAGCCAATGTTTTACCCAGGCTGTCATCTTGGGACCCACCCAGGCTAGTTAACTTGTATATTAATCTTTGTGTGGGACTGTGTCAAATGCCTTGCTAAAGTCTAGGTAGGCCATGTCCACAGCCCCTCCCTGATCTACTACTTTGGTCACCCAGTCAAAGAAATCTATCAGATTTGTCTGGCATGACCTTCCTGCTGTGAATCCATGCTGCCTTGGGTCCTGTGCCCTCTGGCCTCTAGATACTTGACAATTCTTTCCTTTAGAAGTGATTCCATCATTTTCCCTACCACTGAGGTTAAACTAACAGGTCTGTAGTTTCCTGCTTCTGTCTTGCTCCCACTTTTGTGAAGGGAATCAATCTGCCCTCCTCCAGTCCTCAGGTACCACCCCATCCTCCCATGATTTGTTAAACAGGGTAGTCAGTGGTGTCACTAATTTCTACCTTAGTTCTTTTAGAATTCGGGATGAATCCCATCAGGCCCCATTGCTTTGTCCACCTTCAGTTTTAAGAGTTCTTTCAGAACCCTTTCTTCTGTAAATGGGCTGGTATCAACTTCTGTATCCAGAGTGTTTCTATTGTTTGTTTTAGGTACCTCCCCCTCTTCATTTGTAAATACTGAGCAAAAATATTTGTTTAGTATCTCTGCCTTTTCACAGTCTCCTCTGCCCCCCCCCTTATTAAGCCTCACTATCCCTCCCTTGGTCTTCCTTCGCTCCCTGATGTACCTATAAAAGGTTTTATCCCCCTTCTTAACTGAGTTGGCTATCTTTTCCTCGGTTTGGGCCTTAGCTGTTCTGACTGCCTTCCCAGCTTCCTTTTGCTTTAACTGATACAGTTCTCTGTCCTGCTCCTTCTATGATTCCTTGTACTTCCTGAAAGCTTTCTTTTTCTCTTGAACCTTCACTGCCACTTCCTTTGAGAACCATAGTGGTTTCTTACATCGTTTAGTTTTGTTTATTTGCTTCACACAAAGGCTTGTTGCCTCTGTGATGGCAGTTTTTATTATTCCCCATTGTTCTTCCACCCCTCCTTCCTGCCCATGTGCTAGTGCATTCCTTAGGCACTTACCCATTTTGGCAAAGTCAGCCCTCCTAAAGTCCAGTACCTTTGCCTTTGTATGGCTTGACTCTATTGCTGTGTTTATTGTGAACCATACTGTTCGATGGTCGCTAGTTCCCAGATGGCTACCCACTTCTACATCTGTGATCCCTCTTCATCTCCATTTGAGAGAACCAGGTCAAGATTGCTCCTCTCGAGTGGGCTCCAATACTAGTTGTCTAAGGCATGCCCCCTGTAGGGCATCTAGAATAACCCCACTCTTCAAGTGGCTGTGGCAACTGCACTCCAGTTAACATCTGGCATATTCAGATCACCCATCAGCAATATCTCCCCTTTTTGCCATACTAAGTATACTTTCTATCATTTCCTTGTCCATTTCCTCCCCTGGGAAAGTCTGTATACAACCCCTGTATGCATGTGTGGTGCCATTGCGGTCTCCAAATTTCCCACAGTGCTTCTTCTCCTCCCTGTTTTCTCTTTTGTTCTGTTACTTTGATTCCTTCCCTATGTAAAGAGCTACTCCTCCTCCTCTTTTACCCTCCCTGTCCCTCCTGTAGATAGTGTATCCTGGTATGTTTATGTCCCAGTCATGGTTTTTGCGAACCATGTTTCTGTGACTGCCACGATATCCAGATGTTCCTCCTCCATCAAGGCCACTAATTCGGAAGCTTGTTACTCAGACTACGGTATTGGTACTTATTGCTTCATTTTTTGATGGCTTTACTTTCTGTTGCAGCATCCCCACTGACCTTTCTACCTTGGTCTTTTTCTCATTTAGTACCCTGTTTTGTAGGGAGAGGCTGGGATTTTCCTGCTGCTCATCAGTGCCTCCCCTCGACTAGTTTAAAAGCTTGCCAATGAAGCATTTAAACCAATTGCTCAAAGACTTGTTCCTTCCTGGACAGATGCAGACCATCCTGCCAGTATAGGCTGGTGTCCCTCCAGGTGGAACCCCAGTCCCCAATGAAGCCAAACCCCTGTGCTCCACACCATTTTTTCAACCACTCATTAAACTGCATGGTGCAAAGTACCCTTGCCTCACTCATGCCATTTACAGGCAGCACCTCTGAGAAGGTTACTGTGTGTGATACTTGTCTTAGGCCCCTCCCCAGTTCTAAAAAGTCCTTCTGTGACTAGGAAAGGCAAACTGAGCTGTTGTAACTCATTTCTACAGACCACTTGTCTGTGTATGCGGTGATTACCAATTTACTGTCATCACCAGTTCCGTACAATGCATTTGATTCCTGTATTTGTCCAACTAATACTGTAGTATGTATGGTCTGCAATTGTCCATCTTTTCTATTGCACTATGTAATGTATGAACTATTTGTATTGTTTGAAATGTCTTTATAGTGCACCTTAATTGTATATCATCACCCCACTTCCCCCAGGACACATCTGGAATCAAGCAGTAGTCTGCTCAGTATGCCTTCCTCATAAAACTTTTAAATAAACAAATGTCCAGGTGCATCCTGGGGGGGTTACATGGACCTGTATTATTGACAGGGGGAGTGTTGGCTGTGATGCCGAAGAAACTCCCTTACTGTTCTTCAGTTAGTGCCATGGGATCTTTACCTTCCACCTGGACAATGGCCAGAGATTGACAGTGGAGATCTCAGTTTAATGTCTCAACTAAAAGCTGGTGTGACCCCATCATTGGGGTTGGGATAGAGGAACCAAGGGATAAATCACAGGGAGAATGGTAAAGAATGTGTAACCCCTAGATGGCGCTATCCCAGGGGCTACTACCCCTGCCTGATTTGCCACTAACAGGTTGAGGGGCCTGGATCCAATGGCGGGTGCCTCCACCCAGAGGTCAGGGTTTGCACAGTTAAACTAACTTGGTCACAGCCCTCTGGGACACTGCAACCCCCTTCCCACTAGTGGCCCACACAATATATCAGAATTACCTTCACAGTATACACTTACCCCCAGGTCTGGTTCGGCACTGGGACCTCCTGTGAAATGAGATACAGTGCAACAATCACAGTACAGTACTTTAACATGAACAAATACCTCAGGCAGTATAACTTTGCTGAAACGAGCAGCTCTGATTTATTTAGGGGATATAACAAGGACAGGGAAATCAGGTTAATTAGCTTATCACTCTAATAATCTACTATGGCTCTGTGCACAGGCCTATCCTATCAGTTACTGTCCCTGGGTACCCAAGCCCTAGTGGCTAGTCCAAACCGTGGCAGCTGGTAGGGGCCCTTTCACACAGAGAAAAGGAGAATTAAACAGTCAGCAGTACAGTAATTCCATTTGGATTTAATGTGGCAATTCAACAGGAGCGACCCTGAATTAGTACTCACGACCTCAAATAAGATAGGGTCCTTCAATGTCAGCAGGGCTCACTTGAGGTGCACAAACCTCTTCACACATCCATATAAAAGAAAGCACTATACCAGGCAGGCTGCATCTGTATCCCGATCGCAATTACTGCACAATACCGGGAGAACACACAGCAGATTCAGTTCCTGACAGACCGAGTGTAATTTTCAGCAATTCCTCCAGTCTTCTACAGGTGAGCCTGGTTTCTACTCTTCAGAGATCCTTTGATTCTTTCACAGGACGGATTCAGTCCTAACAAGCTGCAGACCGGAACTCTGGGCCTCATACACGTTTTTGACTAAAACTGCACACTGAAAAAGCACAGGGCTCCTTCCTTCTTCACTGCCAAAGCTCAACTGACACTCCAACTGAAAAACGGGCACTTCCTTTGAGTTCCTCCCAGTTCTTGACTGGATTGGCTGTCACTCACAATAGACTGCTGCTGTTGGTCCAAAAGGCACTGAAGTCTAAACTACATCTCCCAGAGTCACTGCCCATACAATCCTCTTGTGGCTGGCTCAGATTATGAGTCCAAGTTCTGATTCGTCAAGGCACCATTTTAGAGCTAGCTTACCCCACACTGATTGGTCCAGTTCAGCAGTTCAAAACTAGAATGGGGAACTAGCAGACACAGTTCTGACTGCAAAGAAAGCAGGTTAGACAAACTGTAATTTCATTATTACTCTAAATAATTTCTGGCAAACAGTTACATCTTTCAGATAGGTTCCTTTGCACTCCTAGTGACTGCAAAATGAAGTAAATTGGCAGCAGTTCGAGTGATACTCAAACAGAGAAGCACACAGTCCCCATACAAACTAATTATGTCTGCAAGCAGACAGCTCTTAAAGAGACAGTACCAGAGGCTCTAAAACACTCACTGATAAATGGCTTAAAGCAAACACCATTCAGGCTTGGAGCATTCAAGCAAGCTCCTGAAGTCTTTTGGGAACCCCCATTTGCAGGGGGTTACACCTTCCTGCCTGGGAAAGCTTGACGTCCGCTAACCAAGTACCCCCATAAGTTTCAACTGCAACCATATACATTTGCATTAGGCTCGCATACGTAATCATCAGTCAATATATCATTTTACCAAGAACACATTTCTGAAACATTGCAGTACGTCACTCTTACACAGTATTACATACACATTGTACCATAACCTCAAGTTATTACCTCTTGTACATGAAACCTGAAAGAGAGGGGGCCCTTCCTATCAGTTACCTTGGGGCTGATGGGGCAAGGGCACCATACTTAGAGGGCAACACAAGTAACTTGGAGTTAGCACTGATGCTCAGTTTGGGCAATGAGCTCGGGGACACATACACTCCTTTATGGACAACATTGAGAGGCAAGTCCACAGGCCTCCCAAGTGAATCATAACTGAGGTGCACCACAGGCTTTACAGCTCGCCAGTCTTTCTAGGGGGAACTGTTATAGTCTCTGCACTCTGAGCCTCATTTTCAGCATTGTCCTCACTTGTCAGGGGAGTCTCCATGGGGGTAGAGAGGCTAGAACTTGGGGCACTTTCAGCTCCAGGAGTTACAGTTTCTGAGTCCACAACATTTGGCTCGCATGGAGAGCTTTTCGGACACTGGCAGTGGACTGTCAGGGCACTCAAAATACTCTTCTTGTTCGGGTGTATCACCAGTCTGCCCCAATCTATCATTTTCCTTCCCTGAAAGCTCAAACAGTTCAACCATGCACAATGATTCCATTTCATCTGATCTGATGCTTTGCACTTCACTTTCTGGGAGCATTGGCTCCCGGGACGAAGCTGGGGGCTTGGACAGTCCAGAAGGCCCAGCTTCATCTCCAGTATTGACTAGGGGATTGCCCCGAAATAATTGACTCAGTTCGTAAGAAGGATAGTATTCAAAGTCACTCTCACTTTCTTCTGATATGGACTGACAGTCATGCTCAACTGGGACTTGCAGGGAACACTTTAACTCTGCTTCTGTAGGTGCAGACTTCCTGGTCTTTCTTAGCAGCAGCTCTAGTCACTGGTCCAGAGGGGGCATCTTCTGGGGCTCAGACTCAATCAGGATTTGTCCAATGGGCAGTAAATGATTTCTATGCATTGTTTTACATCTTTTGAATTATTCTCAGGCCTTACTTTGTACACTGGCAGATCATCTAGTTTGCCCACTACAATGTGAGGGAGATGGTGCCATCTGTCAGCAATCTTGTGCTTGCCATGCAGTCCCAGATTTCTTAGCAATACCGATCTCCTCCTGAGTTCCTGTGCTTTCACCTTTTATCATACTTTCTTTGTTGGCCAGATTTCTTTTGGCAGCCATGGTTTGAGGCCAGTTGGTACGCATGAGTTAGCTGGGCTTTAACTTTGCACATACTGTAAATAGTTGTCAGCTTGAACCCCATCAGGAGAGACCCAAAACACACATCTACTGGTAGTCGAGCTTCTCTTCCAAACATCAGGCGGTAGGGGAGAATCCAGTGGCATCACTTTTGGTGCAGTTATAAGCATGTACCAGGGTGCTAATTTGTTGGCTCCATCTAGGCTTGTCCTTTGGTGCAGGGTGCCCAGCATATCTAGCAAAGTGCGTTGAAACGCTCAGGCTGTGGGTCCCCCTGGGGGTGGTAAGGATGGTTCTGGACTTCGTGACTCCCACAGAGAAAGCATCTCTTTGATCAGACGACTCTCAAAGTCTCCCTTGATCAGAATGGATTCTTTGTGGAGCCCCATAGTGAACAAAAAGTTTTCTCAAGTACTTGGCCACAGTGGATGCTTTCTGGTCTTTGGTGGGGAAAGCTTGGGCATATCTCGTGAAATGGTCAGTGACCACCAGCACATTACTGATATTTCTTTGATCTGACTCCAAACTTAGAAAATCAATACAGACCAACCCATGGGTGCACTGGTGGTGATGTTAACAAGGGGGCAGCCCTCTGGGGCAAAGCTTTCCTGTAAGCAGCGCATCACAAGTTCGAATGTGTTGCTCCACATCAGCCCCCATCTTAGGCCAATAGAATCTGGATCTCACCAAGTCAAGTGTTTCTGTCTATACCAAGTGCCCCATGGTTGTGCAAGGACCTCAGTACTGAGTCTCGAAAGGCAGTGGGCAGCACTAGTTGTTGTTTGTCTACTTGTCCCCCTCTGTCTACTGTTTCTCTGTATAACAGTTTATTGATCAGTTTCAACTTAGGACCTTCTTTGTATAACAGTGCAGTTCTCAAATCAGTGGAGCGTAATTTGGACACATCTTTTCCTGCATAGAGGGCTTCTAAAGCTGCTTTGATCATGGGATCGCGGGATTGAGCCCACCGAATACTGTCATTGTCCAGCTGAGGCAGTGCACCAATGTCTATTGCAGAAAAGTGGCAACAAGCAGCAGGTATGCACCTCAGAGGCTCCCCAAGCAATCCACCATGCAGTCCACTGCGTCCGGTGGACATTTGTTCCTCCCTGTCAAACTTCGGCAGAGTGCCCGAATGTCAGGTTCTGCCAATCGACCCAATCATTCTGGGGAACAGGCCTCCGGAGAGAGCATCAGCATCTATGTGGTTCAGACCTGCTCGGTATTCGAGACCATAGTCATATGTAGATAATGCAGAGCCACCTATGGACAGTGGCATCCAACTTAGCTGAGGTCTGCACATAGGTCAAAGGATTATTGTCAGTTTTACTAGTATTTTAGCCCATACAATACCATGGAATTGGTCAACAATAGCCCACTTCAAAGCTAGGAACTCTAACTATGTACAGGATAGTTCTTTCGGATGGGGTCAGGCTTCTACTGGCAAAGGCCACTGGTCTCAGGCCATTCGTGCTCTTGGTACAACACAGCCCCAACCCTTGCAAGCTAGCATCAGTGTGCAGGACGAAGGTTTTCTTGGATCGCATAGGCCAGCACTGGAGCATGGGTAGTTGATATATGATCTCATGAAAAGCAGTCTCACAATCAGGAGTCCAGCGGCCCCAAATACTTCACTCGGATGAAAATACACTCTTTCAGTCTTGAGGGACGCTGACTTTTGGTATTTTTGTGGGTTGGGGATACCCTTGAGTAAGGTTAAATAAGGCGGATCACTCTTGAATAGTCCTTGATGAAGCTCCCGATAATAACCACAGAATCCCAGGAATCTTTGCAGTTCTTTAGATTTTGGGCTGTGGCCAGGTGGTCAAGGCCTCAACTTTACTTGGGTCGGCTCTCTATTCCTCGGTGGATACTATGTGTCCCACATACTTTACTGATGTTTGAAAGAATTGACACTTATCAATGGACAGTTTAAGGCCAAAGTCTCCAGTCGGTCCAATACCTTAAATAATCTGCTCTCATGTTCTCCAGTGAGCTGCCAAACACACAACATCATCTAGGTATACCAGGCACTCTAGTAAGTTCATGTCCCCACTGCACGCTCCATCAATCGTTGAAAAGTGGCTGGGGCACCTGAAATCCTTGAGGCATCCTCACAATTCATAGAAGCCAAGCGGACAGATAAAGGCCGCCTTCACGGGTCCTCTGGGGCCATCGGGATCTGGTAGTACCCACTGCGGAGATCCAGCACAGAGAACCACTCTGTTCTCGCTTAGGCAGTCCAAAGCATCCTGAATGCGGGCATTGTGTACTGATCAGGATAGTCCACGGTTTAAGGTGCGATAATCCACACACATCCTTACTGTTCCATTCTTTTCCTCACTACCACAATGGGGAAGCATAAGGGCTTCTGATTCTTGTATTACACCAGCAGCTAACATCTCTTGCAGATGCCGTCTCACATCATCTATGTCAGCAGGTGCCAGGCGTGAGACCTCTCACGTAAATGGTCTTTTCGTCATGCAGCCGATATTGTGCTCAGCTCCTGCACGCATCCCTACATCCCATTCCTTTAAAGAAAACACCTGGTCTCTCTGGGCAAGCTTCTCACTGATCCTCACTTTCCATTCAGCTGGCAGGGGAGTCACCGAAATCAAACAAGTCAGGGTTACTCTGTCATTCTTCCTTGAACTCTTGCTGCTTGGGTAGCACTGCAGTGTCTGCACAATGCACATTAGCCAGATGCAACCTCTGTTTACTCGAATGTCTCTTTCAGACACATTATGAACTTGGACCATTACCCTTCTGGCATAAGCATGGGCTCTAGCGGGCAAAATACTAGGGCTTGACCAGCAGTCCCTCTGGCAATTTTCCATCGCCTGGTGCATCCAACATTAATATTTTATTCTATCCTTTCTGATACGGACCTCTCCCTGTAAGGTACACTGGGCATTTGGCGCCAGGATCAGAGACTCAGGATCCTTCTTCCATACAATTCCGACCGTTCCTCTTGGTTCTGTTTTTTCAGCATCTCTCTGTGCCTCATAGGCCTTCTTAATTAAAGCCGGAACTCTTAAAGCTCTACTAGTCTTTGACCCCTGTTTTTCATAACACAACTGTGCCAGCCTTCCGAACATATGAGCATTTGTTCCAATCAACAAAGGGACACCATCATACAGCCCAGTGGGGACACACAAGGCTAGGGTCTCTACTTGTTCGCCACCCAGCCACGGAGGTGGGAAAGACAGCCAAATTCGGATATACCCGGAATAGGGGTAGGCCTTCTCACTAACCCCATACATGCAGTCCTTCTAATGGTTGTAAGGGTACGCCTGACAAATGCTTGATACCAATCCTGGAACATAATTGTCACTGGGAGCCACTGTCTATATACAGCTCTTGTAGACACTCCATTCACCTTTACAGTGGTCTCCATGGAGGGACCCACTATTCTGGACCAGTCTGGAGAGGCGGTAGTGGGGGCCTGGGCAACTGACCTTGCCACAAAAGGACGTGAATTAGCATTTTGGTGCCCTCACTGGGATCATGTCGCACCTCTTAACCACTGATTCTTCTCCCAAGCCTCCTTGTAGCCTATATGCAACTTTGTCAGTGTCTTTTGGGACTGGCATTCCCTTTTCATGTGCCCATCTTTCCCACAATTATAGCAAACATACTTTCTGAGTTTGAGCTGGCCAAGGCGCACACTGGGAGCCAGGGCGGGGTATTACTAACTGAAACCTTGGTGCCATCTCTGTCGGGTACCCATTTTTTCTTAACAGTGGTTCGTAGAATATGGCCACTAGAGGACACACAATCCCAGCGGTGAGCCTCAAGATGTAACCCCTAGATGGCGCTTATCCCAGGGCTACTACCCTGCCTGATTTGCCACCAACAGGTTGAGGGCCTGGATCCAATGGGTGCCTCCACCCAGAGGTCAGGGTTTGCAATAGTTAAACTAACTTGGTCACAGCCCTCTGGGACACTGCAACCCCTTTCTTCCCACTAGTGGCCCACACATATCAGAATTACCTTCACAGTATACACTTACCCCCAGGTCTGGTTCCGGCACTGGGACCTCCTGTGAAATGAGATACAGTGCAACAATCACAGTACAGTACTTTAACATAGACAAATACCTCAGGCAGTATAACTTTGCTGAAACGAGCAGCTCTGATTTATTTAGGGGATATAACAAGGACAGGGGAAATCAGGTTAATTAGCTTATCACTCTAATAATCTACTTATGGCTCTGTGCACAGGCCTATCCCTATCAGTTACTGTCCCTGGGTACCCAAGCCCTAGTGGCTAGTCCAAACCGTGGCAGCTGGTAGGGCCCTTTCACAGAGAAAAGGAGAATTAAACAGTCAGCAGTACAGTAATTCCATTTGGATTTAATGTGGCAATTCAACAGGAGCGACCCTGAATTAGTACTCACGACCTCCAAATAAGATAGGGTCCTTCAATGTCAGCAGGGCTCACTTGAGGTGCACAAACCTCTTCACACATCCATATAAAAGAAAGCACTATACCAGGCAGGCTGCATCTGTATCCCGATCGCAATTACTGCACAATACCCGGAGAACACACAGCAGATTCAGTTCCTGACAGACCGAGTGTAATTTTCAGCAATTCCTCCAGTCTTCTACAGGGTGAGCCTGGTTTCTACTCTTCAGAGATCCTTTGATTCTTTTCACAGGACGGATTCAGTCCTAACAAGCTGCAGACCGAACTCTGGGCCTCACACGCTTTTTGGACTAAACTGCACACTGAAAAGCACAGGGCTCCTTCCTTCTTCACTGCCAAAGCTCAACTGACACTCCAACTGAAAAACCGGCACTTCCTTTGAGTTCCTCTCAGTTCTTGACTGGATTGGCTGTCACCACAATAGACTGCTGCTGTTGGTCCAAAAGGCACTGAAGTCTAAACTACATCTCCCAGAGTCACTGCCCATACAATCCTCTTGTGGCTGGCTCAGATTATGAGTCCAAGTTCTGATTCGTCAAGGCACCATTTTAGAGCTAGCTTACCCCACACTGATTGGTCCAGTTCAGCAGTTCAAAACTAGAATGGGAACTAGCAGACACAGTTCTGACTGCAAAGAAAGCAGGTTAGACAAACTGTAATTTCATTATTACTCTAAAAATTTCTGGCAAACAGTTACATCTTTCAGATAGGTTCCTTTGCACTCCTAGTGACTGCAAAAATGAAGTAAATTGGCAGCAGTTCGAGTGATACTCAAACAGAGAAGCACACAGTCCCCCCATACAAACTAATTATGTCTGCAAGCAGACAGCTCTTAAAGAGACAGTACCAGAGGCTCTAAAAACACTCACTGATAAATGGCTTAAACGCCAAACACCATTCAGGCTTGGAGCATTCAAGCAAGCTCCTGGAAGTCTTTTGGGAACCCCCATTTGCAGGGGGGTTACAAATGTCTTCATAGAAATAGTCCCTGTCCCCTCCACAAAAACATGGCTTATAAGTGTGAGGCATAAACTCTGCTTGTGGGGAGACATATACCCATATCTAGCCTTTTCTATCTATTTGCTGACAGTTCAATAAAGAACTATTCCTTTAAATTAGCACTTTATCCCCGAAGGGAGTGCCCAGACAATGTTCGAAGCAGACAGCAGTTAGTCTGCAATTACTTTGTTTCTGCCAGTTTCACCGTCTCATGCGGCTAACTTGAAATGTGGCTGGTGATACAGGCATTTTGTCACTAGCGCTGCTACCGTTTCACTGCCTATACTACCTCAGATATAAGCGGCAACTCAGCGGTGCGCTGTAATGCTGTGATCCTTGCCAAGTGAGTCATTTTTACAGTGCTCTTTAAAATAAGCATTTGCCATCATATAAAATCAACAGTGCTATGTGGGCACTTTCCCACTCTACAGAAAATATAGGGACAAGAACTCACAGGCACATCAGCAGAGCGCATCACTGGTCTGAAGAATTGACCTTTCATTTCCTTAATAGTCAAATTTTTTTCAAGAAGTATCTGGTTGTTTTTTTTTAATAAATCTTTAAAAGAACCAGTATAGTTGTAATGTATTATTCATTTTAAAATTTGTATCAAACAGATAGCAATATTCATGTATTTATTTACTTATTTTATTTATGTGAAAATGATAACCGTGAGAAGCACACAGAGCCAACGCTCATTTCTAGGTGTGACCCAGGGGAAGGGTTACAGGAGGATAGGGAAACATGTAAGCATTAATCCCCTCTGAAGGTGGCATATAATGGAGAGTTAATGCATGGTTGGGACCGTTGTGGCATGAGGCCAGAGACTGAGTGCGTACAACGGTCCAGCCATGCATTAATTCCCCATTAGATGCCACCTTCAGAGGGGATTAATGCACTTGTAACTTGACAAGTGCAAGCCTATTATTTGTCAGATGGTGTTTTCTTTCCTATGGAACACTAATGAGCAGAAATACTTATTTCACCTTCACAATTATGCTTGGTGTCTATTACTTTTTAAGCCTTTCTGTAACTTGAAGCGTGCGAGTGCACATTGATCAGCCGACATCAGGTAATATACTGCGGACCACTTTTTTACTCTTTTTACCTGTGATGTACATATCAATATTGTCATACAATCATGCTGACACCTGCAAAGTTCCTAGTTCTACTGTGTTTCCCTATTTCTCTTTGCTCGCTTCTATGTCAGATCGCTCCTGTGATGCATTGTGGGGAACATGGCTTTCCTGCATAGTTTACTATCCTCAAATACTCACAGTGCTATTGTGCTGTGCCTGTACAGCGCAGCCCTGGCTATTACAACCAATAGGTAGTGCTTTCCGATGACCACAGCACTTCTGTTCTAGTTTCAAATTGCTGTGTCTCCTGTCGGCATGCTGTTCCACTTTACATCTCATGCCACTATTATTATGTGCCTCAAGCACCTTGGCCCGCATATCACACCACACTTTCCCGTTATATAGATATCTTATATCCTGACTTTTGTTACTGCTTCACAATTGACACACTTGCTGACACAGTGCCTTTGCCCTGAACTCTGGCTCATTAGTCCAACCAATAGGTGGCACTTTCAGAAAATTATACAATAATTGAGCGACTTCTACAATATGAACTGGGTTGGTGCGTGGGTGGGACACAAGATGGTTGCCCATTCTTTTCTTTACTGCCACTTATGAACTATGACCTGGGTGGGTGGGTAGCACCACATGTCACCTTTCTTTGGTATTTCCCCACAAACACACTTGCCACACCTTCCAACACAGTACTCTATTTCCTCCTTCACACTGCACTTGTATTTCACTATGTCTGTCACTAGCACCACCTGATGGTCAGACTTTTCACTATAAACGCCATCTTCACTTCTTTACAGGCATGCTCCACATTTCTCACGCTCATACACACAGCAAAGCCTGCTCACTCCTGTTGCCAACACGGCATTATCGTGCCATAATGCCGTGTTGCTATTTTGATACCTGACACAATTGAGCCAATTGTGCACCTTGTTTCTGATGCCCTGATTTTGGCCTTGTTACAAAATGCAGTAAATCACATGGTAAAGACAAAAAGTAGAAAAACAGTACAGTAAGTGTTACTTCACTGATACAAGCTATGACCAGGTTAAAGTTCAAGTGTGTTGTACAAAGCACGTGCAAGTGGAGAACTGACAATTTAGCATCAAAGCAGTACAAGGCAAATAATGCAGTGCACAAGGGAACAGTTAGGTTGTGGGGAACCAAAAATACTCAGCTACCAATATCCCTGGGGGGGACATCCTATGGGAAACAGGTGCAAGTGGGTGAGAGGCGGTGTTTCTGCTGGAGCCTGAAGGAGCCTAAGGAGGTGAAATGGCAGAGATAAATGGGGAGCTGGTTCTAGAGGGCTGGCAGGCGATAGCAGAAGGTAGATTGCCCAGCAGAGGACCATGGGTGAGGACTGGAGAAGGTTCTCTGGTGCCTGGAGTGAAGGGATCATAGAGCAGGGGAGACAGGAGAGAAGAAGGAGGAGGAGATGTAGGAAGGAAGAGAACAAAACCAGTACTTGGAGATGAAGGACATGTAGTGTGACAGTTGACATGAAGGTAGGGGGAGGATAGAAAGGGAGGAATAGAGGGAGCAGTGGTGTATATGTGGAAGAGAGTTTGTCATAAAGTGGCAAAAGGCATTGCAGAAGGC
Organism: Neoceratodus forsteri; assembly: GCA_016271365.2. Taxonomy (NCBI): domain Eukaryota; kingdom Metazoa; phylum Chordata; order Ceratodontiformes; family Ceratodontidae; genus Neoceratodus; species Neoceratodus forsteri. The sequence goes on along the minus strand of CM028131.1, from coordinate 1,538,430,643 downwards.
ATCCAGTCCGGCTAGCTAAGTCAAAGACGCTGTGCCACAGACCACGTCGTCATAGTAGAAGACCAGGAGCACCATTTGGTGACCATCTCACAGTGGACCAGCAAGGAAAGGCAGTCTTTGTTTCAGTATAAGGCACCAAGCTTGGGGTAGAGTTTCACATGGATAACACTGATATGGACTGAGAAGTCAAGCTTGCTACCAACATGGTGAAAATCGTCTCATGAGTCTGGGCAATTTTTGTCTGGTATCAAAGGTCACAGACACTGTTTCTCTAGCATTGACCTTGAGACAATTAGGCTGGAACCATCATAGAAACATAGACTTTGACAGCAGATAAGGACTGCCTGGCCCACCTAATCTGCCCATTTTCCCTACCTGTTTCATATACCACAGATCCTAAATGATTTGTGGCTTACCGTCTATTTCCTATTGTTAGAGTTCCTTTATGTCTGTCCCATGCACTTTTAAAATCCCCTACTGTTTTTGCCCCCACAACCTCTGTAGTGAGGCTGTTACATTCATCTACCACCTTTTCTGTGAAGAAATAAATTCTCACATTACCCCTTAGTCTACCCCCTTCTATTTTCATATCAAGGCACTTGGGTCAATCTTAATACTGACACTGTAGTGCAGCATGAGGGGGTTGCTGCTGAGGTGCTGTCTTTCCGATGAGATGTTAAACCGAGGTCTCATCTGCCTGTTCTGGTGATTGTTCAGGTGGATGTTAAAGATCCCATGGCACTTCTCGAAAAGAGTAGGGGAATTTTTATTTGCAGAAAAATACATATCAGTTGAAAATCACAAAAGCAAACTCAGTACAAAAATGAGAATAAAGTAAACAGAAATTCATCATTTGAAAAAAACCCCAATGAAACATACAAAAAAATGGCTTATACTATTCTAAGAAAAAAATAAAGACCCTGCTCCAGACCCCCAGCACAACAATCTTACCCCAACCAAAGCACGTCTTCATAAATCAGCAAACTTTCCTCTGTCAAACTGTACATTTTCCTTCTGTTTAAGTTGATTCAAAGAAGGTTCAACACTTGCTAACAGTACAGACGTTGGAGTAGTTATGTGCTGTAAAGAAAATTTACACCGAGCCTGCCACAGATGATATTTAATATAGGAGAAAATAACATTCAATGTGCTCGGATGATAACTCCTATAGAAACCTGTGCATTCCCCCAAAATCAGACACTAATATGGAATATGCCGAACAGGGCCCCAGTTCCATCTAATTGACAAATCTGCACAGAACTTATGTGCAAAGGAACAAAGAATATAAAAATGCTCCAATGTTTCCTTCTGCTCTCCACATTCTGGTCTTAGACACTTTCTATCAGTTATAGGCTTATGCTTCCCTTATGCATTTACCCCAATCTGCCAAGGCAACTCAACCACTGTACATCCCACATATACTTTGGAATTATTTTATCCTGTAATAGTTTTAAAGCAGACTTCAACTTAGTGGGAAGACATCTAGGGGAAAGCTACTCTAGGGGAATGGACTTTATCCATAATTTTACAATATAAAGCTTTCCATTAACTATTAAAATAATCAGTTTTGCTGAAGTCCCACAGTCTCAATTTCTTAATGGTGGCAAGTGCAAAACCAGGAACAGAAATGGTCCTCCTTAATTTAAGAACTTCTGTAGTCCAATGATCTATAAAAAACTGAGAGAGACCCCTAGTCCACGGATCCCACAGGTTAAGCAACCCCATGTGCTGACTTGAAGAAGAAAATATAAAAAAAGAATGGAAAAACACTACAGGAGTCACCATCCCCAAACCTCCCTGTTGAACTGGAAAGTATGTAAAATTCCTTTTCACAGGATTTAACCTGTTTCCCCAGATCATTTGAAAAAAAAAAAAAAACACGAAAGAGTCTTGGCTCCAAAGAAAATGGAATGGGGGAAAATATGGGCTATATATAATAATAAAGGAAGTAAGAACTTCTTCACAATCTGAACTTGTTTCAGTTTCCCAAATGACCAGGATTTCCATCATAACACATTTTGTTCCCCTAAGTGAAGCTTATCATCCCAATTCAAAAATGCCACATCCCCACCCTCCAAAAAAAATCCAATATTTTAAGGTGTTGCTCCATCACCTGAATTCCCACTATAGTTCCAACTTGTTCACCTCCTCCAATTTGTAATGCTTTGCTCGTATCAAAACTAAGACCTGCCCCCGAAATTTTAGCAAATTCCTCAAAAAGCTTCAAAGCCTTATGTACAGACCGAACATCTGAGACCAAGAGACAAACATCATCCACATAGGCAAAGAGTTTCTGTGCATATATTGCCCTATCAGGTGTTAGTCCCATAATATCAGTGTCCTCCAAAACAACTCTTAAAAGAAGAACAGGACAAAAAAACCAAAAACAAGGGGCTGCGTGGACACCCCTGTCTGACCCCCTTTCTTAACACTACATGATCCCCTAAGGAACTGTTGATGGAAGGAACAGTAATTGCATGGCTATATAAAAGTTTGATCCAGTTTTGTAACATACTAGGAATCCTATATTTATGAAGAACTTCGAATAGAAAACCATGAGAGACATTATCAAAAGCGTTGGCTTGATCAAGTGCCATCACAAAGCCTCGTAACTTACCCTGTTTCCCATATTCAAAAACATCCCCCAATAATCTTAAGTTCTGCTGTATATTTCTCCCTTGAACAGAACAAGTCTGTACCGGGTGTATAAGCTCCCTAGTGGCTTTCTGCATTCTTTTACATACTGTAAGATATATGATAACATTTTATAATCAGTGTTCAGGAGACTAATCGGTCTCCAGTTCATAAGGTATCGTCTATCTCCCCCTCTTAGATAAATAAATCAAAATAGCAATTGTGAAACTCAAAGGGACCTTCCCAGTTGTCAACATCTCATTAAACGTTTCCATCAAAATCCCATCAAGGGCATCTTTAAATGTTTTTAAAAATGTGTTTGTTAGGTCATTGTCCCCAGGTGATACACTATCCCTCAAGTTTGAAAAGGCTTCCTGAACTTCCAGAAGGGTAATAAGGCCATCAATGTCATGAAAGGTTAGATCCGAGAGCACAGGGGTATGGCATGTCATTACCTGATCCCATGAATACCCATGATTATACCATGGACCCTAGACAACAACGAATCAGAACGGCTGACTGGCACCTTACCACCGTTGTAAATCCTACGATATACCCACGGCAAAGGTGCCAGTCAGCCGCAGCTCTAAAATCCATCCGAACCCCGAAGTTGGCAGCGGCAAACGGCCATCTTGAAACCCCGCAAAATGAGATGCAGCAACAGCATTTTTTTTTTTAAAACAGTGCAGCCCGAACAAAATTGTGTGCCCCCTCCTGTCTTTAAAAGGCTCCACAATTCAAAATAAACAGTCCCAAAACCATATCGGAATTTCAGTACTTTTAACATTTTTCCCCAGTAAACACTTGGCTGCACCCACCTCACTCCTCGCTCTCTTTCTCCTCAGTTTACCCCCACTTGCTCTCTGGCTCCACTCCGTTCCTGCTCGCTGCTGCCCCACTCTCTCTCTCTCTCTCTCACCAACCAGCTGTACCCTCATGCCCCGCAAACTGTAAATCCATCCAAGCAGGTTTTTGCCCCGTAACGGCCATCATTTTTTCTGCCCACTATGAGAAGTTAAACCGCACCTCCATGTTACACACAACAAAACAGCCATGGAATCAAGTTTTGAATTAATGGATCCGAGCGAACTAGATGAAATTTTCCATTTGCCCAAGTCAAGTGAGCCCCAAACAGTCGCAGTAACCCAAACAGCTTTACCTATTGCTCCCGCTGCTCCAGCTGCTGCTCCTCAGGCCCCCAGCACCACACAGCAAACGTGTTCTTCCACTTCCTTCCTCTGGAAAACACCGCTTGCCCTAGTCAAACTCCGCAGAAATCACTCATGCACCAGGCCTGTCCAATCCATAACAGGCATAAACATCTGTAACCCTTCCCCCAAGCCTCAAGCAAGTACAACAAAACAACTTAAAGCTTAAATAATGTTGAAAGTAATAAAACAGTTCTACATTTCAAACCTTGTTAAATGTTACACATATAAATGCTTATATAAGGCAGCATATACTGCATGGACTATTTTATGTGGAGTAAGAATATTTACATAAAAAAATGTATTTCAATACAATTAAGCAGAAATAAAAATAAATTTCAAACTGAATGTTATCTAGATCCATAGAGAATGCATAATTGTTATCAGAGGGATGGTATATCGGATTTACCACGGCTGGGTGGATTTACCCACTCGGCTGCGCCTCATGGGCAAACCACTCCAGTCGTGGAAAATCCCCCAATAACCCACACCCCTTGTGGCTTATTGCTTAAATAAAAGCTGTCCCTAAGGTTTTGCCCAAAGAGTCCTTTAAAATATTCAACAGCTCAACCTCCGTATGTTTAAACACCCCAGCAGCATCAAATAAACCCTCTATCACTTTATGCCCAGTTTTGTATTTACAGGTTTCAAAGGGATCAGAGAAAGGTTGGGTAATTGTCCCATATTTGAATTCTGCATGTAATGATGCAGCTCTGGTAAAGTGATAGGACCTCATTTTGCCTTTGATAATATTAATCTGAGACTTGATTCTGCTGTCACAAGCATTGGGCAGGGACATTGGTTTGTGGAAGTGATCTCTATGTTCTAAATACATGATGTAATCCGTATTACATTTACGTTTTCCCAATTTCAAAAAAAGGGCTTTGATTTCAAATGTAGTGTCTATCCACCAACTTCCCCAATCCTCATACAGATCGGCAATTGATATTCGAAGCATGAAGCATCTTTCTACTTGTGTCTTAACATCAAGTTGTGCCAATAAAGAGGAATTTAACATCCACCTCCTTGGGACTGGAGGAAAGGCGGGTGGGATATTCCACATTCTAAGAGTGCAGTGCAGAACACTATGGTCCATAAACTCACTGCGATACACTGTCATCGGTGAAGCATGTAAAAGCTTTGCAATAAAAACATAGTTATCCTAGTGGAAAAAGCACTTCTCCTATATGTTGCTCCACCTTCTTTATGTAAAATCCTATAGGCGTTGCGCAACATAGCTGTTTCCAGAACCCCCCATAGAACATGGGAATCACAACAAATTTTTTGTTGCAAATTATCCTTTATCCTAACGTCCAAACTGCAGTTCATGTCACCCCCCATATAACTGATTTGTTGGTAAAAAGAAAAGGTTTAATCTGATTAAACAAATCAATTCTGGAGCTCTTACTTTGAGGTGCATATGTATTTATGAGCCTTAAAAAAAAAACACTAAAGGTACAGTCGAGTATCATGGCTCTGCCTGGTACCAAGTCCACAAAACGATGCACCCGCACTTCAGGATGTCGGAAGAGAATTCCTAACCCGTCAGCCACATCCTCCCCAAATGACCAAAAAGAGGGTCCCTAAGGCCATAAACCTTTGGACTGTGTAACATCTAGGACTGAAGTAAACCTGGACTCTTGTAAAAAAAAATTATATCAGACTGTGATGTTTTAAAATACCCAAAACATGCCAGTCTTCTCCTAGTATTCTTAATACTGCAAGTGTTACAAGAGACCAAATTTAAAGATGAGAGTTTAAATGAATGCAAGAAAGTAAAAACTTAAACAATTTCTTTATCTTTCTTCTTTTTCTTCACCTTTTTTTTCTTCGTTTTCTTAATTCCTGCCAAATCTTCCTCACACTCCATTTCTGATACAGCTCCTGAAAAAGAAGAAGTATCAGAATCCAGGCCTCCATCTACTTCTTGCAAAACCTCAAAAGAATTTTTGGTAGGCAGAGGGATTGCAGAAACAGTAACTTTGCTACAGGATCTAGTGACTCTTTTTGGGAAAAAAAACATTACCAGCGGGGGCATGCTAGACTCACCACTCCCTTCCCCTGATGTACTAGGGGTTCCAGACTGCCTATCCTCACAGGTCTCAGAAGTAGAGTCCCCCTTGCTTGCTCCGTGTTCATCCATACCTTTCGTCCAGGGACTCTGGGGGTTGGGGCACTGGCTGGAAGGCTCAGACCTTGCAGGCCTATACCTTTCCTGCGCCTCAGTTACCAGCTCATCGTTGTTAAGGCCTCCCTGTCTGTTTTGTCCAGCCCAGGGACACTGATGGTAGGCAAGGCCTTGTTCCTCACATAGGTTACATTTATACACATTTATACAGACAGAACTATTATGATCGTAGTCCCCACAGAGAACACAGATAACCCTGTCACAAGTGCTACTCAAATGCCTACTGCTACCACACTTGTAACATGCCTTGAGTTGCCCTGGACAGAACACTACACCTCTGTCCTTCCCCAGAAAAAAACTGTTGGGAATATGCTGAGTTTCATCCCACAGCATCAGTAATTTAACTTTGAACAACCAACTCCCCATCCAGATGCCCTCAGAGTAAATTATTGCAGCAGAAGGACCCTGTACTTGGCACTTTATCTCCAACCAGAAATAAACATCCCCAACATTGACCCCTTTATTCCTAAACATAACATTCACAGTTTTAAAAAGGGGGTTAGTGAGTGGAATGGCCCAAAACGGAACACACAATGTTAAAGAGTTCAAAGAGTCATATTTCCTCCAGAAAGAGTCAAGTCCAGTAAAAGCTTTAAAGCTAATATCAAAAGTGTCCTCACCTCTGATATTAATTAATCCATATATGTCCGAAGCAGCAAAACCCATACAGTCTTTCAAAAGTTTCTTTGCAACATACTGTCTATCAGGATGGTCCTGTAGCCCACCCCTGTAACGCAAGTGAACTGCATTCCTCCTAGGCACCTGGTCCACTTTATTATTCTTAAACATGTCTGAAAATGTAGGGCCAGTTCATCTCCTCTCTTGCCTAGGGGAGTGAGGAGTACTGCCAGACAGTGTATTATCAACCAGACATACTGCAGTTCCCCCGGCGGCACCTCCAGTAGCAAGAGCAGGAGAAACCGGTGCAGTGTCAGTGTTAGAAAAACACTCAGGTCCCACAGGTGGTTGTCCAGTAATACAAAGTTCTAAAGGCTCACCTTGTGAAAAAGATATCCAGTCCGAATTGGGCATCCATCTCTCATCATCTGTTTGCATCCATCCCGAATGCAGCAAAGAATCATCCCGCGACCAGCTCTCAGACTCAAAGGGATCGTCTGTGTTGGGAAGCCAAAAAGACTTTCACATTCTCTCTGCTGTGGTAGCGCTGATGTCAGACTGAGACAGCTGAGGCGCAACCTGCAGTTTGACAGTGGGTGAAGCTGCAGTTGACACAGAAAACCCTGCAGTAGGTCCTGAAGAAGCTGAAACAGCTATACGCTCCCGTTCAGTGCCTCGTGCCCGTAAATCATCAGAAGGCTCCACCACAGACTCCAAATCATCAGGTAGTTGCTCTCATGCAGAAAAGCTAGGAGGAAGAAATTCCCCTTCAGAAATAACTGTACTTTCCATTCTGGTGTCTCCCAAATCCTTCATAAGCTGCTCGCAAGACTCTTCCATATTCACAAACGGAGTCTCAGGCCGTGGCTCCAACCACAGCTGACGACCATTCTCCTCAGTCACCAGTCTAAGACTGGCAGTAGCCTGCTCACACAGCAGCAAGTCCCCCTGGAGGACAGTGGGGGAAATTCCCCTGTGTTCTGGCCAAATTTCCCCCATTCACTAAAAATACTACCAACAGCTTAATGTGGTTCAATTTCAGTTGGTTACCATCTGTATCTCCCCCCCCATCTCCCCCGGTCAACCCTGAAAAGGGACTTCTAGTCTCAGTGGGCCTACCGGGTCAACCAAATTAAATGAATAAATAAATGGCTGCTGGTTGTTGAATTTATCACAAGACATTGTAGAAATCCTGCTGGAGCAGGTCTTCCATGGGAGGGGTAGAGGGACCAGAGGTGAAGATGACTGTCATCTGCATACATGTGTATATGTGAGTTGACACAGGCAGAGGGAAGGTTGTTCAGAAAAACTGAAAACAGGATGAGACCTAAGACCGAGCCCTGTGGGACCCCTGCCTGGATGGAAAGGGGTGGTGATACCATACCTCTGACCTGTACCATCTGTTGGTGGCCTGTTAGGTAGGAGGCCAGCTGAACTCAGATTATCCAGCAGGAGCGAGTGAGACACAGAGTCAAAGGCTTTGCCCACATCAGTGAAAATGGCAGCCATGGTATGCCACTGATCCATTCCAGAAAGGATGGAGTCAGTGACACACAGCAGGGAGGAGATGGTGAAGTGGTACTTATAAAGCCAGACTGAAAAAGTAAAAAAAAACTGGAGGAAATGAGGTAGTCAAGAAGTCTAGAGTAGACTATCTTCTCTTGCAGTTTAGCGAGGGAGATAGGGCAATAGTTACCAGGGGAGGAGGGGTCACCTCTTTGTCAAGTGGAAGAATTTTGGCCATCTTCCAGGACTGTGGAACAGAGCAGAAAGAGAATGAGAGGTTGAGTAGGTAAGTAAGTGGAATTACAATTGCAAGTGATGAAAGGTGGAGGAGTTTAGAATCAAGCCCATTAGGACTGGACTAAGACCGGTTGAGGAGGAGAGAGCAAGCAGGGTTTCATGAGTAGTGATGGAGGGAAGTAGAAACTTGGTGTGGAGTGGTTGGGAGAGGAACACAGAGTGGGGGAGAGGAGCAGGGAAGCCAGTATTGGGAAAGAGGGGATGGCACATGTGATGAAAAACTCACTGAAGTGAGTAGCCACAGTGGAAGGGTCTGATGCAAGTGAACCATTAACTATGAGGACGGGGGAGCAAACTGGGTAGGGGGTCAAAAAGGGCATGGATCATCTTCCAGAATTTGGCTAGGGAATTAAGATTGTTCTGAAAGTTGGCTTTGAAATAAAGAGATTTCACAGCCTGGACTGCCTTAGTGCGATTGTTTCTCAGGGTCCTCTAGTGGAGAAGATCAGGGAGGGAGTGGGATAATTTATAGCAGGCCCAGGCAAGATCGCAGGACTTACATTGATTGATCATTTCAGTAGAGATCCAAGGGAGATGGGATGATTTGATGCTGGATTTCCTGAGTGGGATCATGTAGGTCCCAGACTGAGGAGAATTTAGAATGAAAAAGGGAAAGGGGCCACATCAATGTCAGGGGCCTGAGGAAAGGATGACCAGTCTGTTTCAGCAAGGTCACTCAGCAGAATGTTGATGTTCAGCGAACGGAGGCACCTGGACCAGGTGTATTTTGGGACAGAGGTGGGATGCCAGACTTTTCTGACACAGAACATCATGCAGTGGTCACTGAAAATGTCAGGCAAGATCCCCACTGCAACAATGCATTGGGGATGGGAGGACAGAACCCACTCCAAAAGGGAGTGATTGGAGGATTGGGGATTGAGTTGTGTGGCCTCAGAGATGACCCAAGACAAAATTAGGGACTCAATGCTCTGGATGGTCTATCTGGCTGTAGGGGAGAGCCAATTTATGTTGAAGTCCCCAGTGAGAATGAGTTCACCAGTACAGGAATGTGAGGTGATTTTGGAGAGAGAGAGTCAATCAGAGAAACAGGTGAGAGCCAGTCCAGTGACACAGAGGGCTAAGCACTTTACCTCTCACCATGCTGGTGACCCATGTTCGGAAACGAGCATAGGTTGCTGTTGTCGGCCAAGGTGACAGAAGACGGGGCGCCGGAAGGGCTGCTCTTCTCTCCCAGGGAAGGACTGCATGCTCCACCAAATGACTGCCACCCTGTGGAGGCCAGGTGACAGTGCGGGTTGAGGAGGGAGATGAAAGGAGGTGCTGTGGGACTCCATAGCATGTGCGTACCTCTACATGTGTACTGTTATGAGCATGTCCCAGCATGGGGAAGGGACACAACTATGGAGGAAAATGGTGGCAAGACAGGTGTGAATGAAGCCTGCCTGCCTGCCAACCCTCCCCAACACTGAACCCCTACAGCTGAAGACTGGATTTGTGCTTCGATTGGGGAGGGACATCCCTTCCCTTCCTGAACCTGCCATGAGGGGAAATCTGTGGGGGGTTCTCAGGCTTGCAGGTAAGTTCCAGGGAGGTGAACGGCAGTGGGATCAGAGAGGCAAAGCTGAGGGGAACCCAGCCTGTCCAGCCAAAGGAGGATAAACAGTGGACACAAAAAAAACAACAGAGAAACAGGTGATATATTGGGTGAAGCATAGAAAGCCCCAGTGAAGATGGTATAGATACAGGGAATGTTAGTCTGACAAGGAGAAATTTGTGGGAGAAGGGTGCAGCCTCCCTGAAATCTAGGGTGCAGATGAGGCTCTGTCAAGTGTAGATAGCAACCCCTCCACCACATTTCCCCCTATCCAGCCTGAAAAAATGGAAGTCGGGAAGGGACAGGCTAGAGTCTGGAGTCCAGGAGGAGAGTCAGGTCTCAGAGAAAGCATGGAGCGTGTTGGAGGCTCCAAACAGAAGAGGAGGTTGAGCTTAGAGAGGAACCTTTTAGCATTGAGATAAAAAAAAATTATTTATTTATTTAGAAGTTTAACCAAGACATACATACTGAGCTTATAACAGCTTGTTTCCAGATGTGTCCTGGGGGAGAGGAGAGAAGGAGATAGCTGAACAATATAATTACTTACAAGCATTTATCAATGCCGAAAGTTCACCATTGGTATTGCAGTTGACACAAAACCAATTTTATGAGGGACATAGCAAAATTCTGAGGCGAAATCAGGGACAGTTGAGAAGTATGAGCCAAAATGTGTAGCACTTTCTTATTTTACAGAATAATGTCTACAAATAGTGAGCCCATATATTTAGAGTTAAGGAATGTTTCTATGAAGTAAGTTCAGCAAGTTAATAGTTTGTGTACCCAGAAATAGCTGTAACATTAACCTTTGGGGAACAAGGGTAAATTTTTTGTGTAAAAATCATAGCGCTATGCCAGATTCATAGCAGCTTTAGAGGTTTGCTTATTCATCCCTGTTTTTTTTCAGCCCTGAGACTGACCTGATTTATAAGGCAGGAGGCTGAGAGGTATGCTCAACATTAGGAGCCTCAATGCGAGAATGCTTTACTTTTCGTCCCACTGCTGAGCTGAGCACGAAGATGTGGAGCAGGAGTGCTGCAGCGATGCCCAGAATATCCCCGAGTACCACGGCTAGAGTCAGCAACCCGGCATGAGCTGTCAGAGCCTCAGTGCGAAACTCCACTGTGATGTCTGGTACACAGGACTGCATAACTCCCCCCAAGTCAGCCATGTCCCGGATGGGCCGGGGGAAGCTAAACTTTTTATTATTATTATTGGGAGTCTGTCACAGGTGTCTCACCCTCAACCTCTGTCCCTCATTTCACACCCCATCACCCAGTCTGTCTCATGAAGCTGCCTGTGACAACTTCAGAATTGTGAGTACTGCTTTCATGTCAGCCCAGGAGGGGCACCTGCGTACCTTGATGAATTTTCTCTGACAAAGGGACCCTGTCACCTAGACTGTGTCTGTTTTTAAAAGTGTCTGCCTACGATGTAATCTAGAGAGAGAGACTGTCCTAATGCATAGCTTTTAGTCATGTAGTATGTTAAGTGTGAAAAATATTTCAAGATAGTATCTACAAGTTTCTGTGAGGGTGTTATTAACCAGATGAATGGCCGAGTATAAACTTGGAAGCAAAAGGTGGGAGGACCCCCCATCTGGAGTAACCAATTTACCTCTCCAGGTTCAGGTTGGGCACCTGTGTTTTCAGTCAGTGCTTTTGGCCAGTGCCTGATAGAAACAGTTACCCAGATTTAGGTTTTGGATTCTCTGTGAACCTGTATATGCTCTTTGGTGGTCGTGAGTACCACTAGTCTTCCTCATGAAATATGGGAAAGTGTCCTAGTACTGGTCATGTGTGCCTAGTCAATGGGAAAGTGTCCCAGTACTGGCTGTGGGTGCCTAGTCAATGGGAAAGTGTCCTAGTACTGGCCGTGGATGCCTAGTCGAGAGGAAATGTACCAGTAACTGGCAGTATGTGCCAGTCTCCATTTCAGAACCTGAGAGTTCACTGTGTGTGTTCTGTATGCCTACGTTAAATGGGAAGTTCAGGAATTTCTGCACCTCAGTAATCTGCATTACCAGTATGATTAACCCTGTGGGGGTCCATCTTCGCTTTGTGATTATTCTCTGTGTATGTGAATAAAAGCCGCACTCTAGAATCCCAACCTGGCTTGGACAGTACTGTTATTGCTTCCACTGTGTCTGGATTTACTTGGGTGCCCCTGTACAGAACTACAAACCTAGCACAATTAGGAGCAAACATTTTCTCCCAGGGGCTTGGGTTGCTGGCCATGGTAAATGGTCCCACCAGGTGTGCGCCAGGCGTAGTTGCCACACTTTGGTTGCCTGTCTGTAACAGCAGGCTCAGAAAGATGTGTAATTAAAATGTTCTGTAAACCTCTGCCCCTCTCTTTTGCCCGTAGATGCTATGTGGTGAGAGAAGTAGCCCTGCTAGTTAAACAAGGAGGGGCCGGTGGGGGGGTTACAAGTGTGAATATACACCCTTCGTTATTTATTACTTCACCAGGCACCCTATAAAAATAAGCTGGATTGAGCAGTTGATGGTAAAAGTCACTGCCTGTCTAGTTGTATTTAAACAAGCATTTACGGAATATACAGTATGTTGACTAAGGAAGAAAACTAGTGAAAAAAAAAACTGATGGAATATGCCTGTGTATGTGTGTCTGTGTGCTTTAGGGCATGCTAGCAATTTTCCACTAGCAATCTAAACCTTGTAAAATATAGCCCATTATTTGTCTTAGAGTACCCCATGAATGATCTATGATTTGGTACTATACAAATGTGGAAAAAAGTTTTGACTGTGATTTAAGAAATCACTATGGGGTTATGGATCAGTGAATGTGATTGTTTTCTTTTGTGTATTTTAGCTGAATCAATACAAAACATTTAGTGGTATAGTAGAATTAAACAAGCATTTGTCAATGCAGAATGTTGTCTTGCTGGCATTGGCATTGGTAGTGCAGGAGTTAGAGAGATGCATAATAGGAATGGCAGAGAAATATTGAACTGACACCAACCCCACCCCCACTTTGCAGAGACTGACAGGCACCGGGGTGTGCCTTTGGGTCATTGGCCATAATGCTCACACCATTTCACCTCACCCTACTCTGCAGACACTGACAAGTGCCGTGGTGTGCCTTGGGGTCTTCGGGCCTTACGTTCACTCCATTCCATAAGGAAATACACTGAGATGGGTGCAGTATAGGAGAATGGGATGAACTTTGGGGTTGAAGAGTCCAAGGCACACCTTAATGCCTGTCACGGACTGCAGGGTGGGGGTGGAATGGTGTGAGCATCACAGCCGACAATCCCAAGTCACACCCCTGACGCCTGTCAGTCCCTACAGGGTGGGACATTATGGTTGGAAACCCTCATGCCCCAGGTGTGTGTTAATATTTTCACTCCAAATTTTGATCATGGGCTTTTCGTGACCCCACCTCATGAACAGTGGCACTATCAGTTCGTTAGCCGAAAGGTGATTTTGCACAGTGACGATGCCATTTGCCACCACAGGTGTGAAAACGCATTTTGGGCAGGATGTGAAAAATGACAGCTGTACTGTTCACAAGGAGGTGTAATAAAATGACAATGTTGAAAATATGGAGTGAAAATGTGAAAAATTGGTGAAGTCACGAGCGTGCGCAGAAACTGTGCAATGCACGCCCATGACACAATTATTTTGGGGATTTTTTTTAACCAGATTTTCAACTTAGGCATTTTGGGACCTCCACTCATGAACAGTGGCACTGTGATTTTTTTAATCTCTCCCAAAAGCTGATTTCCCACAGCAACCGACCTATTGTGCGTCAGATGTGCAAAAACACATTTTGGGCAGGATGTGAAAAATGACAACTGTACTGTTCATAAGGAGGTGTGAAAAAATGCCAATGTTGAAAATCTGGAGTGAAAATATTAAAAATTGTCGAAGTTATGAGTGTGCATGGAAACTGCGCAATGCACGCTCATAACAGAGTCATTTTGGGGAATTTTTTTCACCAAATTTGCAACATAGCCTTTTTGGGACCCCACCTCATGACAAGTGGCACTGTTTCGTTAATCAGTCCCAAAAGGTGATTCCGCGCAGTGACCGTGAAATCACCTTTCAGGTCTGAATAATGAGATGGAAGTGCATGTGTTCATGAGGTGGGGTCCCAAGAACCCCATGTTGAAAATTTGGAGTCAAAATTCAAACAAATGGCTGAGATATTCACCTAAGTTGACCCCCCCACACACACACTGGTACCATTATACAGCTTATCGGCATTTCTTCATTTTGCAGTTCGGCTTTGAAGAGTCCAAACGTGTTCCCACTCCACCAAAGATCGCAGCACCGGACCTCCAGAGGTAAGTATGGGGTGAGGGGTGTGTGGGGAGGTGGGGTGCGCAGAGGGTGGGTGCCGGTTGGGGGAGGGGGTGCTGAGCACAACAAGGGACTGTTTTCTTTTTTCCGGTACAAAAAAAAACCTGACATTGCAGGATGGTTTTATTTCTTTACAGGTGACCCCATGACTTTCGGGGAGGGGATGCTGGGCACACCGGGGTGAGCAGTGATTTTGGGGAAGATGTTTGGCACACTGGGGTGGGCTCCCAGTGTGCCACACAATGGGGGAGTGGGGTGGAGGAACATGCCAACACGGTCGGCTTTGTGTGAGCGATGGCACACTGGCGTGGGCTCTCAGTGTGCCACACAATGTGGGGGTGGTGGGGAACATGCTGACATGGGGATTGCAGCCCCGATGTCAGCTTTGTTAGGGGATTGTATGGTGGAGGTAGGAGCTGCCACCATGTTTACTGAAATGTTTCACCAGGAAAGGCACAGACAGGAGGCATGCCATCTGTGCCGCTGCATGATGAGCTTGTTTCTGATTGCAGCGGCACATTTCTTTCAAGTTGGTGGCACTTTATATAATTCTTGTGTCAGTGCTAGCAGGCTGGCTAATTAGGGAATGAGGGACGCACCTACTAAAGCGTGCCATGCATTCTCCAACACTGACACACCTCTCAGTGTGCTATTACTACCACAAGATGTTGCTTGCGCCTACACAAGACAACATGAAAATGAGGCACAATCTTTACCCATGCACTGCAATGGTAAGACTGCAATTTTCTTAACAGGAATACTTAAAGGATGTTTTGTGATAAACGCATGCTAGGGTACAATCTAGTGACATTCCCCTACTACTGCTTAGTAGTTATATCCACTTATCAATGTAGCTATCTAGCAGTCTGACTTTGAATATGCTTATGTTGTCTGAAACCACTACATAAGTCAGTAAACTGTTCCTCATCCACATGCAAACAACTGACTAGTTAAAAGAATATTTTGTTGGATCCCTTTTAAAATATTGCCCTTCCAGTGCCATCTGTGTCCCATTGTATTTCAGTTCTTTGTGACTGCATCTGAAGTCCCTCCCATACATGTAGTTCTTGTTTCTATATTTAACTTAAAAAACTGCAGTCAGGTCACCCATCATTTTAGTTTCCAAAATCTTATTCTGATTACAATAGTAACACTCTCCTATGGATCAAGTCACAGAACCGCGGGGAAGGGGTGGTGCATTATATTTCGAGTAGTAGTACACATGTTGTATTCTGTATTTAAACAATTAGCAGAGCATTTCCGAAAATGCCTGCTATATGAACTGGAACTCAGTTGGAGTTCCACTACTGGCTTA